>JAKZAO010000002.1:12478438-13078438 GCA_023053555.1 Branchinecta lindahli
GCCCTTTTCGGTTAAACTTTAACAACATATCATAGACCCTTTATCTAACATACATGTTTCTTTCCGATAGAATGGTACTGGAAGTGTGTTTTCCGACGTTTCTTCTACAAGCTTCTCGCTGTTTTCTTGTCCTTGGTTTCACTGGCAGTCGTATGGTCGGAGCTGACGTTCTTCAGTAAAGAACCAACGTTGTCGTTGATGGCGATTTTCGTGAATCTGGCAAAAGATAAACACGACTATCTGACGATAGAGGTAAGTCCATTTTGGAGCAGACTAGCCATGAGATGATGAAGTGTGCCACACAAAAATATGAAAGAGTTCTCTGCGTTTTTATGGCACTTGCCCTTCGGCCAAGTGCCATATAGCGATTGTGTCGGTCCCGGCTTTGCTAGTTCGGGCACTTCCAGATAAGCTAGGACGATGAAACTTGGCAGGCATATCAGGGACCGGACCAGATTAAATTTGAAATAGTCGCTTCCCCGATCCGACCACCTGAGGGGGAGTGGAGGGAAGGGGAACCCGGAAAAAATAGGAAAAATTATTTATTTTTAACTTACGAACGGGTGATCTGATCTTAATGGGACTTTATGTGTGGAAGGAACACATGTCTCAGACCTCCCGTTTTAAATCCAGACCGGATCCGGTGACATGGGGGGGTAGTTGGAGGGGGAAACCGGAAATCTTGAAAATCGCTTAAAGTGGAGAGATCTGGATGAAAGTAGTCGGTGGAAAGAACAAGCACAAGTCCTAGATACGGGATTGACATAACCGGACCGGATCCGCTCACTTTGGGGGAGTTGGGGGGAATCCGGATTTTCTAGTTCCCCGCGAGTTCGGTGCTTCCTGATGTGCTAGGACGATGAGGATTGGCAGGCATGTCAGGGACCCGAACAGATTGACTTGATAATAGTCGTTTCCCGATCCGGCCATCCGGGGGGGGGGGGGCGGAGGGAGGGGAATCTGGAAAAATTAGGTATTTTTAACTTACGAACGGGTGATCGGATATTAACGAAACTTGATATATAGAAGTACCTTGTGTCTCAGACATCCCAGTTTAAATCCGGACCGGATCCGGTGACATTGGGGGAATTGGAGGGGGGAACCGGAAATATTGGGAAACGCTTTGAGTAGAGAGATCGGGATGAAAGTTGGTGGAAAGAACAAGCACAAGCCCTAGATACATGATTGACATAACCGGACCGGATCCGTTCACAGTGGGGGGGGGGGGGGTCCGAATTTCTAATGATCCCGCGTGTTCGGTACTTCCTGATGCGCTAAGACGATGAAATTTGGCAGGCGTGTATGGGACCCGAACAGGTTGACTTGAGAATAGTCGTTTCCCGGATCCGACCATCTGGGGGATGGGGGTGGAGAGAGGGGGAATCCGAAAAGTTAGGTATTTTTAACTTGAGAACGGGTGATCGGATCTTGATGAAACTTGATATATAGAAAGACCTCGTGTCTCAGATGCCCCATTTTAAATCCGAACTGGATCCGGTGATATTGGGGGGATTCGGACGGGGGAACCGGAAATCTTGGGAAACGCTTAGAGTGGAGGGTTTGGGATGAAAGTTGGTGGGAAGAACAAGTGAATAGCATAACCGGAATGGATCCGGTCACTGTGGGGAGTCGGGGGGGATCCGAATTTGTAGTAATCCCACGAGTTCGGTACTTCCTGATGTGCAAGGACAATGAACTTGGCAGGCTTGTCAGGTACCCGAACTATTGACTTAAGAATGTCGTTTCCCCGATCCGACCATCGAGGGGGAGTGTACGGAAGGGGAATCCGGAATTCAGTGGCAAGCTCAACTATTGAACGGGTTATCGGATTTAACTGAAACTTGATATTTAGAAAGGTCTCGTGCCTCACACGTCCCATTTTAAACCCCGACCAGATCCGGTGACATTGGGAGGAGTTGGAGGGGCGAACCGGAAATCTTTGAAATCGCTTAGAGTGGAGGGATCGGGATGAAACTTGGTGGGAAGAACAAGCATAAGTTCTAAATACGTCATCTAGAGCTTTCAGGTTGAATGAACCTAGATATCCTAATTCTAGGTCCGAACCGCATTTTTGAATGGCGGGGTGTTTATTGTGAAGTTCTCTTCTACTTTCTCGCACCACTACTCGTAACAAGTGCCATATGAGGTCGTAGCTCTTGTTTTTTGTTTTTTTTTATTATCCGCGTTCTTTGTTTTCAACAAACACAATTTTTCGGGGAGCGGTAAAAGAAGTTACCAGAAAAAACAATGACCGCCAATCTGATCTCTTTGTGCTAATAAATATATATTACACATTTGGTTCATAAAATCAGATGAGCACAACGAGTCCCTGCCCCCACGTTATAGTACCGCTTATCAAGAGTGGAACGCAGTCTAATATTCTGGCGAAGTTTAGTCGACACCAGTTCAAACTAGTAAGCTCACAGAGGTTTTTAGCTGACCAGCTTTGGTCAGACAACCTCGTCAAAGTCGCGACGTTTCCAGCTGATTTTCGCTAAATTCACTCGCAGATGTATCGTGACAGTAGTGGGCGGCGTGGAGGGGCTTCAGCGATAAGGATTTTCAGGGGCGGTTCGAGAGGGCTGGAGGGTGAGACTTAGAGAGTCGTTACTGTCATTCGTATGTTTTGAGCTTGTCAGAACGACACGACGGCAGTTACCAGATCGTGAATTTCGTCCGCAAATAACCAATGCCTAGTCGTGTATTACAGTCTCATGAGGTTTGATCTGACCAGTGACCACTCCTATTTCCAGTATCTCGTTCGTATCTTTCAAGACCGTGAACCACAACCCCCCTTTTGTACTGTCTAAATAAATCGCAAAAACCCAAATTGGATTTCTATTGTACTGTCTTTGTCAGGTGTTTGAAGTCTCGATCCAAGGGTAAGGTCAGATAATCTTATCAGAATAATCTTATTGGTCAGATATTACAGATAATTTTATCGATCCAAGGGTAAGGTCAGATAAAATCGATCTTCTAGTTTTGTTTTCCTACGAAGTTGACAGTTTGGCCAGATTCGTCTGAACGCCGGCAACTTCATTAATTGTATTAAATCTCTTCGCTCAGCTGTTCCTGGCGGCATAAAGATACAAATAATCAATCAATCTGTTTTGTTTTACTAGAGGGTAGACAGATCGGAATCGAAAAATTTCTTCGATAAAAATTGTAAGTTGGTGTGTATAAGGAATTGGCATTCTGGTCGTAATCTGGGCTAGCCCAGTAATTGAAGACAGCAAGAAATCTACTTAAATGTCTGGGGAAGCGGCTGATTGGGGAGATAACATGCTTTTGGGATCTGGCTATCTCTCCAAATAATATTCCCCTTTGGGGTCCCACCGAAACCTTTGGTCTCGTTCGGTAACAGCAGTGTATTTTGAGTCTG
Source organism: Branchinecta lindahli (assembly GCA_023053555.1). Lineage (NCBI taxonomy): Eukaryota > Metazoa > Arthropoda > Branchiopoda > Anostraca > Branchinectidae > Branchinecta > Branchinecta lindahli. Next base: position 12,481,821 of record JAKZAO010000002.1, read on the forward strand.
TCTATAGAAGGGGGAGCCCCATGCATCCGTTCTTTTGCAGATATTGTCAATACTGACCATCCTCTACCTCTGTGTGTGTGCATATCGTACCGTCTTCAAAGTTCGAGTTTTCAACTTCTACTACCTCGCTGACAAACATCACACTGATGAGTACAGTCTGATCTTCTCTGGAATGATGCTGTGCCGCCTAACGCCACCTATGTGTTTGAACTTCTTGGGCCTCATTCATATGGATAGCCACGTGATCAAGGAGCAAGTCATGGAAACACATTATACTCAGGTGAGGTGCTTTTTTTGTGGCCTGAGTTTCGGCTAGATTGTCTGGCCTACCCCACAGAATAAATCAGGGTGCTTCACAAGCTTTTGTTCTGACTCCTCGTCTGATCAATCTGGTCTGCTGGGTTGTTGTAGCGACCCAACCTAGAGCCAGATAGACTTTGCGCCTGTTCTCTTGACAACTCAATGAACAAAACAATAAAGGTTTGGTGGTAAGACATTAACAGATCCCGATGAAATAAGACAGTCATGGATCCCGATTAAATCTCGCTAGTTTGGCCTTGCACTTCCAACAAGTTCTCTAGAAACCTAGTTCCCCGGACTCAGCAGACATCACCACAGCGGGTTCGGGCTAAAAAAAAAAAAAAAACACCGACCTCCCCTGGCGACCCCCCCCCCCCCCGGTACAACCCCGCCCGGTGAAAAAACCCTGGATACCACCCCCCCACACAGTGTTAATAAAGGGCAATATATTTTTATGAAAAGTATATACAGAGGCGAGCGGCCAGCGAGCCGCCGTCACGTGTTTACATTTAACTCGTGTGTTAGGGTTTTCCGTGTGGTACAGTTTTTAACAAGATTTTCTAATTTCCTATATATTTCCATTCGGGGGGGGGGGCTTATACCCCCCGCCCCACAACGTCTCTCCTGAACCTTAAATCAGTACGGAAGAGCCATCGAACTGACCCAAGTCGCTCAAGACCAGAAGAACGGAAAAAAGCCATGAAGCGACAAGATATCAGCAGAAATGATTAAATCTCGTTATCTGCCTGCATAATTTTGTGGACTGCGTTCTTTGTGTTCTGGAAATTAGAGAAAGTTCCCGAAGAATGGAGAAAATCCAGCGTTTTAATGGCTTTTTTATGTTGGACTGTGAGATTTTTACTCTTGGAAATGGACAAGGTAATCTATGTGTTGCTTAAAGAAAATTCTGACCGGCTACTTGGTTTCGTTCTGGACTGATTCATCTTCTTTTTGTAGATCATGGGTCACATGGATGTTCTTCCTATTCTCTCCAATGGTTTCTACATCTACTTTCCGATGGCTATCGCTGCGCTTTGTGCTGCCACCTATTTCAGTCTAGGAGCGAAGTTTCTGACGTTTCTTGGTTTCCAGCAGTTTGTTGGGGATGAGACTATCACATCGGATCTGGTAGAAGAAGGTCAAGAACTAGTCAAGCGAGGTAAGATAAATGACGCTTGATAAAGAGCGCTTAGGATTTCCCTGCTTTAGTCGCTCGGTCGGCTGAGAATTCGCATCGTCCTACACGTACAGCTGCCGTTCAGCTCAATAGTCCAACAGCCTGCCGAACCGGCCTACTGCACTTAAACCGGATTTTATATGATTGTTTTCTGGATGCCACTCAATCATCAGCATTTGCCAAAAGGTAACCAGCGTTAGGCATGGGCTATAACAGAAATCCTAAATTTTGTGGTAGACTGAACTGCTATGGTAAAGAAAAATAAGACGAAAGATGAAATAAGAGTCAGAGACTAGAATTAGAAAACCGGGAATTTGTCTGTTGCCAATCTCTTTGATCTTCGAAGGATCTTGCTGAGATGGTTGGTGTGCTTCGTTTGCTTGACAACAGACAAATCCAAGTGTATTAGTAGAACAGTAGTCTTCAGTCTTGAAAGAAAACAGAAGGTCTGACTTTATTAGATGTGTTACAGGGCTTTGCGTGTGTTCGCATTATGTTTTAAGGTTGAGAAATAGAGAATAGATAAGGTTAGCCCACGGCTAGATGGACTGGAAAGTCGTGGGTATGCAAGACGTGTTTGAGGGTCGGGATCTTCAGGCTATATGGCACTACGCAGTTACTATTCTTTCACGATCTGTCGGATCTTTTGTTCAGTCTCGACTGAATCCTGACTCAAACGTCGTTAAGTCAAAGAAGTAGAACTGGACCTCGGCAGAGTTGTGACTAAAGCATTTAATTCAGAGAAGCGGAAACAGCAACGACCACAGGAAGGCTCCTCCACCTCCAGTTTCCGGCGAATTGCCAGTGCACCAAATTCCGCCCGATACGCAAGCCTCCCCCAAGCTGATGAGGATCCGGATTCGCCCAGCCACGGAATAATCCGGTCGGAATCTGAAATCGTACTCGAAACGGATGACCGCCTACTCGATAAAATGTTCCTAGGGGATAAAACGGTAACATACTCCAGTACTGAACCTCGATATGGTGAGTTCGGAAAGAGTACTTATGGCCGGAAGAGTATGTTTGACGATGTGTGAGCACTCGCAGGTTTAGTACCGTAAAAGACATATTGCGCCATTTCACTTGTAGCCGCTATGATGCTAGTCAGCTGTTTTTGATAGGTAAGGATCATTTCGCGACACATTGGTCGTAGCCCTCCGCGAATCGCCAGGCCTAGGTGTATTTGTGCAGAAATATATCTGGTAAGACAGACGAGCATGCAGTGATCTGAATAATATCCTATGCTTCTCTCAGAACATGTGTTCACGCTGGAAAGAACCATGGTGCGTGTGTGGTGTCGGAATTGGTGTCACGGATTGTGTTTCTTGGTGGTGTTGAATTTTAAATTCTTATTTAGCAAGAAGTGTTACCACAGTAAGTGCAATGAATGTCTTTGGGTATAAGCTGTGCAATTGTAGATAACGAGCAAAAAATGAAATAGGACGCGTAAATTGTAGTAGAAAAAACGGTGTTTGTAATTAGAAACGAAGCCGAACCATTCACGTTGATCTCATTAATCTCGACCCGGAGGTTGCCAAGTCAACAACATTCCTGGCATTAACCATGAAACTAATTGTGGCACACGTTAATTGAGTTGTGGTATGCCAAGTAATTTACTGACGTTTCTAAATTGACCAAGTAAACTTTTGACTGAGTGTCAGAATTCTAAAAAATGGAAAGCTCTCTCAGAAGTTGCTGTGAAAGATTTTGGCAGAAAGTTCAGATTTAGCAGTTATGACTTTCTTCGCTCGGTGCTTGAGCCAGTGTAGAAAGGCAACCCTGAGTCATATTTGACAGTGCAAAACGGATACGTCAACTGAATTTCACAAGAGCTATATTTCGGCCCTTCTTGACGAGTTCATTTTCCGCCTTGAGCGGCTGGAGCCTGAAGAGGACCCTTGCCAAGAAGGGCCAAAATATAGCTTAGTTTGTTTAGTTTATTTTTGGAGACGGAATTGTGGTTTTTTTTTGTTGGGTGTTTGACAAGGAACCGAGTAAGTGCATAATTTTTTCTTCCTCTTTTATCATTTTTTTTTCTTTATTATAGTGTTATGTAGGTTAATTTGTCAAAGGGGTTTGTTAAACCTCTTAACAAGTGCAAACTTCTGGACGGTCTTGCAGTTATTAGTATTTTTTCCAATAAACCCCATGTATGATCCAATATTCTAATCTAAAGATAAAATTCAGCTGATTTATCCGTTTTGCACTGTCAAATATGATTCGCAGTCAGCTTGGGCTGAAGGAATATTTAGCAAGATCACTTGGCGTGTCCCATCTGTGTATATCACTTTACTTTGTAGGATGTGAATAGGAAAGACGAATGCGAGCGTTTGGATCTTTAAAGGACCCGTCGTACCTTTATTACCGATTGATTCTGCGTCACTAATAGTTCCATTCATTCTCATTCCGGAGATCCCGAACTTCCTATGTAATATATATATATATATCTGTATTTAAAAACCCAAATATACAGCATAAACAAACAACTCATAATAAACTAAGACAAAATAAGAAACTAAGAAACAGCACTTCGTGCTTTTTGCATAAAATTTCCAAAAGAAACAATAGTTCCGTTTTTTGTCTGTTTTGAATAAAAAACGGTATTTTTGCTTACGCTATTCCGTGTTTCGTGTTTTGTCGCTGTTCTGACGAAAACGCAAATTTAGGTTCCTGAGCATCTCTTAGGCGGGAAATTCGTTAAACTGCAAATTACATTCCAAACAACCATACTTTAGGGTCCACGCCTATTCTCTTAACTTCTACAATTTTTTATTTTCTATCTGCGAATCTCTCTGCAATTTTCTATCTGAACAGTGAGTGATAGAACATGCTAGGAGAGCAAGTTCCGTGTTTTGCAGAACAGACAACGGAACACGGAACAGCGTAAAAAAACCGGAAAAACAGAAACAGCGTGTTCCGTGTTTTGGCAAAAACGGGAAAAATACAAAACAGAGAGAAAACAGCGAACAGAACAGAGACAAAAAACGCAACTAATCACTCATGCTGACGTAGATCGTTAACTACCAAGAAGCTGCCCACCAATTGGCCATATTCCTTTTCAGCGCTTCCAAGCGGAATAATTTCTGTTAATCCCCCAATGCCTCACCATCAGCACTTATTGACAGACATAGTAAAATAGATCCACCGGTTGATGAGTAAAAATCTGCAATCTGCTTCCCAGGTAATGGAGGTTTTGCATATGACTTGGTGATAGAAAGTGAAAGTTGTCCACTACCTGAATGATCGGACTTTTTACTATGTCTACACAAATGGCGATTATGAGTCGATTGGGGGACTGACAGAAACTAGTCCGCTTGGAGCGCTGAACTGGAATAAGGCGAATTATTAACATTTGTCCACGCCAAGGCCATTAGACTGATTTTGCATTCTCCGTTCTGGTCTTTTCGAGCCAGATCATTCTCCCGCGTATTATTTTCGCGGTGCTGATAGGTCAGCATACCGGTTATGCAAGTTTATCCGTGTTTCTCACCAAACCAAGGGGTCTTCGTGAGGCTGAAACAGCAGAGTTTCGAAGGAGTCATGTATGTTATATTGGAATAGAGAATTGTTTGCTGTGACTTGTGATTTAAAGGACCTGTCGCACCTCTAATATTACTCAACTTCATTTCCGTAGCCTCTCCATTCACTCTCATTCCTGATTGTTTGCATTTCAGTCCGTGACATTCTATCTCCGCCCCCCTGTCAGCATAATAATGATTATTACGCGTGTGTTAGGGTCTTCTGCAGTCGTCTTACCTATGGTTCACACTGCTGCGATTTCGCGCAAAATTCTGCGTCATTCGACACAAATCGTACAAGTGACGCAGAACTGTGCGTTTTGTCGCAGTGTCGTATGCGTTGAAAAATTTCATCTCATCCGACATAACGCATGCGATTTTTTGAGGGAAAGAAAAGAAAGAACAAAGATTAGTTAATTTTCAAGACTAAAAATTGCTCTACCTTGTTCTGACTGTAATCCTAGGATGGCTGAATGCAAAATATCTTCTGAATAAACTTGTATTAACCTGTTTTGAACAAGATGACCTATAGGTTTTGACTGAAAATTTCCTAATGCTGGGTGGTATTTAGAAGTGTAATCTCCCCACATCTTCAGAGGTCGTTTCCCCAAGGGCTCCTTTGTCTGTTTGCAGATTACTCTCGATGAAAAATTTCATTTTCCTTTTGCGTCTGCGTGGTGGTGAGAACATCCGTGCGATTCTGTCGCACGTCGGAACAGCAAAGAAAAAATCGTGTCGTATACGACGTAGCAGTGTGAACCAGTGGTGTGAACCAAGGGTTAGACTGGCGCTTATTCTTTTCAGTGAGCTTATTGGTAAACAGACCGGCTAGGCCATTTTTGCTGTTTTTGCCGTAATCCGCGTTTGTCGGTAGCCTAAAACCAACAGCCGAATGTCAGACCAGAAACACAATATTTTGCGAAGTAAGCTATCCTTTAAGTATGCAAAAGTTTAGGCTATCGTTTCATAAATAATAGCGTGAACGATGGGAGTGTATAAGACCTGTGCGAGATTTCCCAGGAGTTTGGACATGTTGGATTTGGTAGATGAGAAAAAAAGGTTTGGTTGGATTTTCAAAAGAGCATTTTTTCAGGTCTCACTGAAGCACTAATCAACATGTTACTTTCTGTGTAGCATATTTGGATATTTTTTCAGTTTAATGTTTTCTCTTAACTGCGGTCTAAAAGCTTTGGCCTTGAACTCTTGGCGTGAAACGGAAATCCTGTTTATAAATCAGATTGGTTGTTTCGGAGCCTAGAGTGCCTCGTGATGACCTAACTCGTGGATGGAAGTCGAAAACCCTTGGCGTTGCACTTGACAGCGAATTTATATGGAACGTTTCAAATATTTCTGCCGAGAATATTTTCGGCAGCTGCGTCGAATATATTTTATGCTGGTTTTGTTGACTCCACGTTTAGAACAAAAATTCAAGGCCAACATCGCAGGGGATTGAACTCCAGTGACCTCTGTCGCTTATTGCTGGACATCAAAGCCGCAGTACATAACATCGCATCACTAGCATTTCTTGCCTTAATATCAAGTCCCCTGTTTTAGTTGGTTGTCGGTCAAAAAGGGGCTTTTTGTAACAAGAACATAAGGTTTCGATGGGACCCCAAAGTAGAATATTTGTTGATCTTTCTAATATGGACAGTTGGGTCTAGCAGAGGTTCGATCTCTTCCGATTCCCATGAACACTTGATATCATCCTAATAAGCCGCTAAACCAGATCCATTAGGAACATTTTCCAGCAAAATGCATAGAAGACAATCCAATTAATTCGTAAACTTCCGGTTTGGTCCAGAATGCAACAGGACTGTCCGTCCGAGGGGGCAGTATATATTTTTTCCGACTCCTCGTGTCTTTTTCGGGCATGCCCCAAAATTTTGAGTCCCTTCCCCTCCCCCAATAGTTTCACAATGAAAATTTCTCACTGCATTATCAATATTTCTATCAATATTCAGTGTCACAGCACTACTCGACTTCAGAATTAACTTTCATTACTTTCATTTCATATTAGTGTCATATTAGGATTCAGCTTGTATTCTTTATCAATGCTCCGAGAGACTCCATAGTCTTTTCCTTTACTTCTACCAAATTTGCGTTTTTGGTCGGATTCAGGTATAACTTTTTTTCCGGCAAGAATATAAAGTGAAGAATGGATTCGTCATATTTATTTTCCCGTATACCGAAATTCAGACAATAATAGAAAACAAAACTATTACTTTTACCGAGTTTCCGGTTTTGGCCGTAAGCTAGAACAAATCCTCGTCAGGCAGGAAAATAGAGTTCAGAAATTGCTTCAGCGTGCCTCCTTCCCGCATATTCTTACCTCGACGTTCTGACTAATTTTTTTTTACTTCACCAAATTCCCTTTTTTTGCCGGGTTCCTGGGTGAAATACTTGTCCAACGAGACAAAAGCGTTCATAGGCCCATCATGTATTCTTTCGATGCTTGTCCAGATTCCGATCAAAATACTTGTCCGATGAGAAAATGAAGTTCTGATCTTTATTTAGCATGTATTCTTACCTCTATATTCGATGCCCCGATCGACTTTTGAAACAAATTTTTACTTCCACCAAATTTCCAGTTTTGGCCGGATTCCGGTCGTACTAGCTACTTGTCATGCGAGAAAAAAATTCAGATAATGTGGATTTAGCATGTATTCTTACTTCTGTTTCGACGCTCTAATCGACTTCAGAAACTGTTACTTCTACCAAATTTCCGTTTTAGCCGGATCCGGACGAACTACCTGTCCGGTGAGAAAAACGAGTTCATATGGATTCAGCATGTCTTCTTACTGCTCAACCAATTACCCACATTAGCTTGTAAAAATATTTATTATCATCCCTTAACCTGGAAACCTCTTCCCCACTGTAAATATAGGGCGACGAGGTCTATCTACGAACAAGGATTCTCACACCAAGTTGAAGAGAATATCATAGCCCTTCCTTGCTAAAATACGTATGGTCGGACAGACAGACAGACGGGCGGACAAACTTGACGAAGTTACAGGTATGTCGGGTATCCCGTCAATAACGTTTTGGGGGACAGACTTTACGAAGCCATATAATAATAATTTATTTAAAAAGCCAAATACGGCCATACAACAGACGGCTAAGGCGCCAACAAAAATGTATACCACTAGAAATAGAAATGCAAACTATTTTCTTCTTTTCATTGCATTCAAAATGAAAAAAATGACCTCAGGAATTATAGGCTACTTTTATTTGCCGACTTTAAAATACCAGGGGAGAGAATACCATCAACCAGCCCAACTAAACCCAATTAAGGAAGCTCTTCCCACTGTCCTAGAAGGTTGTCAGTGGTATGTTCGTTTTGGGATCTTGAAAACAGAAGTTGAAATATTCGAAGTTACTACAGGCCTAAATCATAGGTGCAACGTTAGGGATTTGTAATGCCCCCCTTGCACTTACTGCATGTACCGCGGAAAAGCTTCTTCCGAAGCGTCTAAACGGTTTATTATCGGACTAAGTCCCGGTATTTTTAGCTATTTGCTAGGAATCTTGGGAGAGGTGACTAAAGTGTGAGTAAGCTTGTTTAGTTTTTTCGTGGAAACCGTGAGTGGCAGAGCGGGAACCGAACTGGGAGGTGGAACCAGTTTTTGGAACCTTCCCGGTCTTTTCCTGAGAGTCTAGACGTAATTTTGTATTTTGTGTCTCTTTTTCGTGAAGAATTTTCGTGTGTTAGAAGATTTGAAATTTATCTTCAGTCAGGTTTTGACAGGAGTGAGAAATCCACGTACAGGCCGACGGTTGGAATGGAAAGCAGGAAGAAGTCGTGAGTCGTAACCGGGTAAGAAAAGTGCTTTTTTGGGATCCCAAAACGTTAGTGACGGATACCTATGACATCGCAAAAAATGTCTGTCTGTCCGTCCGTCCGTCCGTCTGTCTGTGAGCACGATAACTCTCGAAGGGAATGAGATATTTTGATGAAACTTGGTGTGAGCATTCTTTGGGTCAAGAGTAAGGTCGAGTTCGTAGATGGGCCCTGTAGCCCTACATTTAGGGGTGGGGGAGGGGGTTCAAATTAAGGGACAAGCAAAATATTTTGAAACAGCTAATGTGATAGTCGATTATGGGGTAAGAAGACATGCTGAACAAGAATATGACAACCATCTTCGCGCCGGACAAGTAGTTCGCCCGGAATCCGGCCAAAACCGGAAAGTTTGTTAAAAGTAAAAGTTTTATTTGAAGTTGATTAGATGTTTGATTTTGGGGTAAGAAGCCATGCTGAACACGAATATGAAGACCATTTTCTCGCCGGACAAGTAGTTCGCCCGGAATCCGGCCAAAACCGGAAAGTTTGTTAGAAGTTAAAGTTTTATCTGAAGTTGATTAGATGTTTGATGTAGGGGTAAGAAGACATGCTGAACAAGAATACGAAAAATATTTTGTCGCCGGACAAGTGGTTTGCCCGGAATCCGGCCAAAACCGGAAAATTTGTTAAAAGTAAACGTTTTATCTGAAGTTGATTAGATGATAGATTTAGGGGTAAGAAGATATGCAGAATCCGTATACGACAATCACTGTTTAGCCGGACATATAGTTCGTCCGGAATCCGGCTGAAACCGGAAAATTTGTTAGAAGTTAAATTTTTATTTGAAGTTGATTAGATGTTGGATACAGTGGTAAGGAGATACGCTGAATCCGTTTTTGAGCTTTAGTTTTTCGCCGGACAAGTAGTTCTTGAAGTTCGCCAAAACCGCAAAATTCACAGAAGTAGGCTAGGGTCGTTTCGATCGGCTTATAGAGGTAAACGCACATGCTGAATCCATATCTGAGCTTGGATTTCTTAATGATTAGCTGTTTGACCTGGCGAAGACTGGATCTGGCGAAGACAAAACCTAATTGTCTTTGAATTTTTGGGATCCCATCGGAACCTTTGGTCTTGTTTCCTAAGGTTTTCGTTGCTCAATTGTAAAATCGCAGTACGCAAATACGTGTGCTATTTCCCCTCCAAGCGATTGATTTAAAAACTCGAGCGATTAGAACGTGTACTTGGGGTTCTAAGAAAGCGCAAGTCGTAACCGGGTAAAAGGAAGACGTTATTGTCTTTCCCGCATAAGGTTTTCGTTTGCCAAATTTGTAATTTTGAGTAAATAAGAAGCCAATTTGCAAGAAGACGGCATTACCTCTTCCGCATAAAGTTTTTGTTGCCGAATTGCAAAATCGAACACGCAACTGCGTGTGCCCATTCCCCGCGAAGCGACTTACTCGAGTGGTTAATAGCGTGTAGGCTACTGGGGTGATTCTTCAGGGAAGGTGGCTGCGAAGTTTTTTGTTGCTCTCGCTAACCCCTAGTTCACACTGCTGTGTTAAATGCGACGCGATTTTTCTTTGATTTTCCGACCTACGACAACATCGCGTGGAACTTTTTTTGGGTGGTTCCCAAAATCACCACGATCTTTTTGCCCACTCTCACAATGCCCACGCTCAGAATGCCCACGATCAAAATGCCCACGGTTCAAAACGCCCACGATCAAAATGCCCACGATTAAAATGCCCACGACTCAAAATGCCCACGACTCAAAATGCCCACGAAATGCCGGCGGCCTAACATGCTGACAGTTTCAGATGCCGACAGTTCAAAGTGGTCACAGGGGAGGGTAATATCCGAAACTAGGCAATCACGCCTAGTTTACAATGCCGACGGTCGAAACTGTCCACAGGGGAGGCCAAAATTATGCTGGGACAGCGGACTACGAGATTATAAGGGATAGGATTAACCACGTTAAAGGTTTCAAAAGGAATTTTTTTTTTATGGCACTTGCAGCCTCTGGCTCAAGTGCCATATTCCGATCGCAATTCCGTCTGTCGGTCGGTCCGAATTTTTTTGTCCCACATGTTCGAGTTAGGGTACTTCCAGATGTGCTAGGACGATGAAACTTGGCAGGAAAATCAGGGACCCGACCAAACTAACCTGGATATAATCAGTTTCCCGATCCGACCATCTGAGGGGGAGTGGTGGGCCGGGGAATTCTGAAAATTAAGTAGTTTTTTTCGCACTTTTTCGAGTTGGGGTACTTCCAGATGTGCTAGGACGATGAAACTTGGCAGGAACATCAGGGACCCGACCGGACTAACCTAGAAATAATCAGTTTCCCGATCCGACCACCTGGGTGGGGAGTGGAGCGCTGGGCAATCCGGAAAACTGGAGTAGTGTGTAACTTTCGAACGGGTGATCGAATTTGAATGAAACTTAATAACTGAGTAAATGGAATACCGCTGATGTCCCATTTGATGTCCGGACCGGATTCGACAGCTATGGGGGAGTTGGGGGGGGAGACCGGAAATCTCGAGAACCGGTTAGAATGGAGGGATCGGAGTGAAACTTGCAGGGAAGAACAAGCATCTGCTCCAGATAAATCGTTTGTACATTTGGACTGGATCCGGACACTGGGGGGGGTGGAGGGGAGTTTCCCGGAATTCCGGTAATGGCGGTTTCGGGGATTTTCACGACGAAACTTGGGCGGCGAATCAGGGACCCGATCAAACTGACTTATAAATAAAAATTTATCCAATCAAATCAAATTTATCCTGGGACAGCGGACTATGAGATTATAAGGGATAGGATACAAATGTTTCTTGTAAATATTTAACCAGTTTTATATTATAATTGAGATTATACAAGTTCACATTCTGATAGTCGGTCTACTCCTCCTGCCACTCAATCACGCCTAATTACGGACTGAAATCTTCAAATTTATCCAATCGTGGGCATTTTGAGTCGTGGGCATTTTGAGCCGTGGGCATTTTGAGTCGTGGGCATTTTGAGTAGTGGGCATTTTGAGTCGTGGGCATTTTGAGTTGTTGGCATTTTTAGTGGGCATTTTGAGTCGTGGGCATTTTGAGTGTTAGCCCTTTTTTTTTTTATCGCAATGCAAACGTAACAAGTAACTGGGTAATGGGCTCTTCTGTTAAGATAAGTTTTGACTACAGGGGACAGAGTAACCCTTGGGAGATGACCCCCGAACTATTCCGAATACCTTCGGGACAATATAAATACGGGAATTTTTGTCAAAATGCATACGTGATCTGGTTCAGGTTTGGTTTATAGTTTAACTGAAACTTTCCTTAGGTTCACTTTCCGAGGTTCACTGGCGTGTTTCTGACTAGTCGTGTAGAGTAGGCCTATATAAGAGCCAGGCTTCACCTTCCAGATTTTTCTTTCGGATTCCCAACATCCGTTTTCCGGAATCCGGAATATGCAGCCAGACCAAAACCGTCTGGAACTCCGGGGCGTTGGACACCCTTGATTTCGGAACCTTGAAGGGTGTCATAGAGTCGACATTTTTGAGAATCAAAGTAAAGATGCAAATTGGTGGGTAAATGATTGACAGTTGTGATTGCGAGACTAAGGATGTTTTAAGGGGAAATCTAGAATAGCGCAACTAGATACCATCCGGAAGGGTAGCCTTGACTGTCCGGAAGCCTGGCTTTCATCCGAGTAGGGTTTAAGGGTTATCTAGGGGAATTTCAGTATTTCGTGCAATATGAGTGTTGCTCGGATGGTGAGTTCGGTCAGTTTCTTCCATTTCCAAAAGTATCCGAACTATTTGATTTGCGGTCTGAGGAAGTATAGTGTAGATGTTGGGTATGTAGCTATTACCAAATGATCTTAAATCGACCACTGACGTATAAAGTACGTGAGCCCCCTTTTCCCAAACTGCCTGTAAATCCCGTTTGATTGCACTAAACGGATAATTAAGGGATAATAAAATTCGAGGGGATACTCACTCTCTGGCACCCGGTGTACACTCATTCCCGGCACCGGCATCCCCTGTACACGGGTTTGGGAAGTGAGAATCCCCTCGCAGTCATCTTGTGCTGCTGGAGTACGGGGCTTTCATGGGCTCTAAGCTAATGACAACATTGGAATTCAGTGCTAGATGGCTCTGTTTACAGTTTTGTAATCTTTACAGGTAATAATCGATTTTCGACCATCATCACTGCGTCAGGTGCCTATAGTGTCCCTCCTGCTTGGTTGTTCTCTTCGGATGAGCGAATCTACCTGTTGGCGTCGGCTCGTGGGAATCTCGATTCAGTACCTGAGGCTGCAGAAGTAACGTTAACTTGTCAGTTGTAACCCGGACACCGTTACGAGAAAAACACACATTTTGGATTTTGGCTTATCGGAGGATTTCTGATAACGTAAGTTGTTTGCTCGTTACCTAAGGCAAGCTTTTTCCGATTTGAAAATTCTAGTGAGAAATAGGAATGTGAGCCAGATGACTGTTGGACTTTTTAAGTGACTAAAATATTTGAAAAAGTCTGGTAGTTGTCTGTGCCAGTAGGAGCCTAATGCTAATCTTTTGTAAAGGCTTATCTTTGGTACAGTGTAAGACTTGTTTCAAAGGGCTACGGCACATCCCCGACCAACTGAATGGTTGAAGCAGGTCAGTATTTTTGCCAGTTGGATATGGGGGGAGGGGTGGTCACTCTCAAAAAGTGACCGGTAGGGTCGAGAGATAAAGGCTGGACGATATTTGCAGTGAATGTGATACTCTGCAACTGTGCGTGTAGGAAGGGTCGGTCTGTCAGAAGAAATGTTTCGTTTTGGAGTCCTGCAAGGCGACATGTGCCAGAGGTATAGCCTAGTCCATAAAGTCGTATCTCTGAAATGAAAGCCCCCCCCCCCTCCAGTTGAGGGTCTTTCTTTTTTCGTATTTTCATCTTTCCTTCAAGCAGGCGCAAACGAACGCTTTATCTGAGCCTCTGCATTTCATGGCCGCAAATAGCTAGAGCTTTGAGTTGCCGATAAGCTTCCCTAACGTTTCAGCAAGATGTCGCCAGCTGTTATGGCAAAGCCCCAGAACTTGGGTCCTCCGTGGCACATTAAACTCCGTCCCGTCAGGAAACACGAGGTACCGAGCCCGTATGTCAAGCTGCGAGCATCCCGCATGATTTGTTGATTTGTATCCCTTTCCACCTCGGATACTTGCTATATTTGCAAGTACTTGCTGCGGTACTTGGCTTGTGCCGTCAGTCTAGTTCTCCCAGTCATGTCGATAGATTCTTTTTTTTGCATCCCACTTCCATTACTTGCTATGTTTGCAAGTACTTGTTATGATACTTGGCTTGATCCAATAGTCGTTAGTTTGAAGCATCTTCTTGTTCTTCCTAGCTGTCGTGTCGACAGATTTTTTTATTTTATTATGTTGCATCCAACCTGCAATACTTGCTATATTTGCAAGTACTGCTACGATAGCTTTTGTTGTTAGTCGTTGGTTTGAAGTATCTTCTCGTTCTTCTTAGTCATGTCGCTAATTTCTTTTGTATTCCTTCCCACCTCCAGTACCTGCTATATTTTTAAGTGCTCTCTACGTTATTTGACTTGTGCTGGCAGTTTTTAGTTCGGAGCATATTCTTGTTCTCCCCTTTTGTGTTTGCATATTTTGTTTTATCCCATCCCACCTCCAGTACTTGCTACGATACTGGGCTTGTGTCGTTAGTTTGAAGCAGTACTTGTTCTCCCTATCGTGTTGCCAGATTTTTTTTTTTCGCATCCCCCCTCCAATACTTGCTACACTTTGCAAGTACTTGCTATGGTACTTGGCTGTTGCTGTTAGTTGTTGATTTGAAGTATCATCTGGTTCTTTTTGGTCATGTCGCAAACTTCGTTTCTATTATCCCTCCCGCCTGCAGCACATGCTATATTTGCAGGTAGTCTACTGGGTATGATAATTGGCTTTGTCCGTCAGTCGTTAGCTTGAAGTACCTTCTTATTCTGCCTGTCCTTTCACTATTTTTTTTTTGTCATCCAATCCTTGCTGTATTTGCGAGTACTTGCTATGGTACTTGGCTTGTGCCGTCAGTCGTTAGTTCGAAGTACTTCTTGTTCTTCTGTTTTGTGTTTGCCAAATTCTTAGCCTCTATAGTATGCCCTTAGGTGGAAAGTAAAGCGAGGTTCTTATCAACCGGTAAACAGCTTATAGGACGAACACATTAATGAGGCAATTATGTCAAATCATTCAAAAATGGAAATCTGACCTCTAATTTGACGATATAATCAAAATTGGTTGATTCTCCGTAATTTTAATAGGAAATTTCGAAACTTTTCCTGCTTGAAATGCCCATAATAGATCTGCGTTTGCATGATGTACTTCCGGAATGTTCATGAAATCGTATTTCAAAATCTATCCTGGAAACGTCCTATTGCAGTATCTTCGAAAGCAAAAAATATGTGTAACTCTTTATTTTATGTTTTCTAAATAGGAATACAAACTCATAGTGCAAAATAATACAATGCATTTTCTGTTCATAAGTAAGAACTCTATTTTTGGGTAAAATTTTTCCCCTTACGAAGCTCAAAAAGGAGTAGGATTTATTTCTGAAAAAGCGGTGAGAGCATTTAAATTTCTTAGAGTTATTTAGAGGCGAAAGCCTTTTCTCTTGCTTTGTATTATTATTATTATTATTATTAAATCATTTCATGTTCCTCTTTAACTTCTGTTCAACCACTGGGTTCCACTTCAGCTACTGGGATCTCGGCCGAAATTTTTTAATCGAAGGTTTTCGGTCGAACAGCAATTTACATGGCCGCCACATCCTAATCTAAAGGTTGCAGAAGTATAAACGGTAGGATGTCTGAAAAAGTTTCGAGACAAAAAAAGAGTCGAAGAATGCCTCAGAATTGTTTAGAAAAATAGGACAAAGCAAATCCGTTGAATTCACCACAGCTAAAAGCTATACGTATAATAAAGATGATGATTTCTTATCAGAAAGCATGTCTCAACTTTTAAATACAAATAATGGCTACAACCGGGCTCTCTACGGCTACAAGCAGTTCAATCTCTATGGTTTTGGCTTGTGGTCGGGTATATACATAAAAGGATATGAATGAGTTGTAAGGCAGCACAGCATTGATTGGTTGGTGACTCAGTGGGTTTTAGGGTAAGGTGTGTAGGGTGTAACTGATAAGATGTCAGTCAATAACATAAAGATAAGTCAAATAGTTAGGTAAAGCTTGCGTGGAATGTTGGAGAGATACGAAATTACGCAAAACAAGACCTGCTAAAATATGTGTCCTAAAACAATATGACAACAGTAACACACGCATGCGCATCCTTGTGTAAAATGTCAGGAAGAATTGCGAGGATATTTATGTTACCACCCTTTTTAGTATTATCTTTAGTGTTATATTTCGCAAAAAGATAACACTGAAAAGGATCATCACATAAATATTCTCGGCATCCTTCATAACACTTTACACAAAGATCGTAGATGTGTAAAATGGTATCAAACTTCAGACAATCTGATTCCATCATGATTCCCAATCAATATCAAATGATTTAGTCCGTTCTACACAACCAGACTCGTCGTGGCTTTCTGGCGTTGTATAGAAGACGTTTCCAAGTATAGCATAAGAAATTAAAGGGCAAGTGATATTATTCTGTTATTCTTGCTTAACGCCTTCAGAATCTTAACATTCCAAAACCAGCGAAATTACTACATCGCATGTATTCTAAATTTTCTGATCCTACGCAGTAAACTCTCTTATTAGCCGTCTCCAGGAAATGTGGGCGTGGCTTTATGCCTGTCCAATCGTGCACTGACGCGCGAAATCCTTTCTCTTGGACTTAAAGTACCTGTATTACCTGTAATACTAGTGAAACCTACTTCCATAATCACTTCATCGATTTATAAACCCAGAGAGTGAATTTCGTACGGTACATTCTAACCCCTCTAACAAAACCTCGCTGCTTTTTTCACTTTCCGTGTTTTGCTACCTTCGATGCGTATCACGCTGTCGACAATTGCCTGCGAGACGTTTTTCCATCAGAAAAACCGGTAATTTAAATTTTTCCCTGTTTTCGCTTTAAGTCAGCGTGTCTCGAAAAAGTCTTAAAACAGCCAAAGCCGTGGGTACTTTGTTGAAAGCATAGTGTTGTTTTAAAGTGTTCAGTTATTTTAAAATACTGGAAGTTGAAGAGCAAATAGTGCGAGGGGTCCTTTAAGCTTCGTGCTCACAAAGTCCAGTAAGATATCGCACGCCGAAATACGCATGCGAAGTTCGCGTCATTCCGGGGAAACCTTTATGCAGTGCGTCAAAATCTCGGAGCGAAGGAGGAAATTTGCATCCGACTCCGAAAATCGGACTGTGTGGCACGTCGTCGTTTCCAAAAGTATATTAGTCGTCGGTATAAGTGTTTTCAGTGAACAAAAAAAAAGCTTCCATAGGGCTTAATTCCCTATATGTTCTTTTTCATTGTAGAAGTAGTGAACTGAAAGACAAAAATGCTCCTCAGCCGGGATTTGAACCCAGGACCTTCTACTTACAAGGCAGACACTCTAACCGTTTGAGCTACCGAGCGGCTTGTGAACAGAGTTCGCAAACCACTACAATAGTCCGGTACAAGCTGGCCATAGGAACAGTGATCCCGGCCGAAGGCAAATTCATCTAATCAGTTCACATCCCCAAGTCGCGGAAATTAATTTCCGTTCTTTTTCAACTGTCAACGATACTGCATTGTCAGTTATTACGGATAGGTATTTCTTGAAAGATATGTCAGTATTATAAACATTGTCAGTCAACAGAAAAGCTTCGACAGCTCTTCGTTCTTTTTTTCAACTACCAACGCCGCTTGTGGATCAGCTGACGAAACGAGATTGGTTGGATGATGTAGCCGTTCCTGAAATGCTTTTATCTTCACTGATTTTTTCTCCTGTTTATCTGCAGGCTGCAGGACGTTCACCAAGAAAAATATAAAAATATTACATTTTTGGATTTCCTTCATTTTCGGATTTTTTTTTTGCCTTCCTGAAGAAACCGTAAATATTCTGTTTAATTTCATTTGTGATTTCCTATGCTATTCGTTTATTTGCTGCTATATCTATTTCATGTCTTTATACGATCAAGAACTGCCAATCGTCAGTTGGTAGAATAGTTGCCAAGTAACAAGAAAAGGACTTGGGGACTACTTCACCTTCTTTTCTGGCACACCACCTATAGGGAAGACGGGTGCCATTGTGGATTTAGGAAAGCTAGGAATTCGTCCTGTAAGAACATGTCCATAAATCTGTAATGTAACTTCGAAGGCGTTCTTCCGACATAATTGTGACTGAAAAAAAAATGCTATAAATCTGTTTTTTTGTTGTTGTTACCCGCGAACCATTTTTTCTACACTTTTCGATCTAGATTTGACACCAGCTTGATGCTAGGTCTACTCCTTCCTTGATAGCATTAAATCCTACTTTACCTTAATTTCTTACACACTAAGAATAATTTAAAAATAGTATTTACTAAATTTCGTTAAATTAGTGTTCTGACAATATTTAGTTTTAACCTGACAGTCTTTGAAGTGTTTAATACGCCCTTCCTTCATTATCATTAAGCTATTCTTAAAATTTTATACTTCGAAAATAATTTGAAACGACGAGGAACTCAATAAACTCCCCTCTAGAGTCGCCATCGCCCAGGGTGGTTCCTTTGCCCAGCATCCAACCCGTCGACCCGTCCCCCTCAAGCAACTTTTCTGTTTTAAAGTTCAAATAAGATAATTTTGTAGTCGATCACGAATATTCTGTTACCGAATTTCAAAATCATAACTATTGCAATGCCTATGTTTGGGGATGGTGACATTTGTTTCATGGGAACGTTGCTTAGCGAGTGCGTTTTTTTCATTGGGACGATTAGTAGGGGACGTTTCACAGGGACTAGAAACCCATCTTCACTACTAAACGAAGCACAGTAAAGTCAGGTCTTCACCTTCCGGAATCTGGGTTCCCAGATTCTCCGTGATTTTTTCTGAATTTCTTCTGCGATACTTAAAAATTCCGGAAATCTGGAAGTTCAAAAGCCCCTTTTTTCCGGATTATTTCGATGTACTTTCGAACCGGTTCATATTCCAGATGCAATTTACAGAAGAAGTCAAAGAATAATCTGGAAGCCCAGATTCCGGAAGTTCCGGGAGGTGAAGACCAGACTTAAGAGAGCGCTACTGACCGATGCAGAGGAAAAGTTTAGCTGTGAAAACTTCTAACGGATCACCTGTCGGAGCGTTGGAAGTTTAATCATATTTTATTTAAGCTTATCTCCTTGCGGGTATTGTGATTCATCTAGTACTGAAGTTGGGTTTATCGTTTATGGTCAGCCCGAATCTTGGCAAGCTTCTCTGGCATGGTTGCATGAGGTAGTACCTCCAAATAACTTGGCTAATATCGTAATCTCTGTATTTTTCTATTGTCACTCGCGGATGTTTGCATCATCGGTGGATCTCAGTAGCTTTTCTGTAGAAACAAGATCGTTTGTCCAGTTACTATCGAGTACATTGATCAGCATTATGTGAGTTAGCATTAAATTTTGGTAAAAAAAAAATGCGTTTGTAGGTTATAAACGCTGCGGTTGATAGTTTTTAGTGAAAACGCTGCGTCTCGTGTCGCATTGCGACGCTATATTATTGCGTCGAAATTATTCAACTTTTTTGTCCAGTGGCAAACTTCGACCCGCCTAGTTGTCCCAACCTCGGAAGGGGCTGAAGTGGAAATTATAATGTTAAAAAAACAGTTGGTCGGTACTAGTCAATTTGACTTCCAAGTGTGCTTGTCTGTTTTCTAAAGTCAAAGTGCCTTTATGAAAAAACTATAAAATAAAGTTTGTTTTTGCTAAATTACCACAAATAGGGCCCCAACTATTTATACGACCTAGGAGCCCTGGAATTTATTTCGGGGGGGGTTGCCCGCGGGTCGGACCAAAAAGTACAAAAAAGACATAGATCAGATTTTAAAGCATACAGAAAACGAATACTTTTGTGGGTTTCCGGGGGGGGGGGTCGAACCCCCTAACCGCCCTGGATACGGCCCTGATCTCTATGTACGGGTCTGGAGTCACTGATGCAGCGCCTTGAGGATTTCGACATACGTCAACGGCCTACGTCAACCTACGGGTAGAAGGATTGTTATGTGGTGAAAATGTGAACAAATTTCACTGCATAATCATAGGCCCAAGTCTGAGGGTAGTACGAGGGACTTATAAATTTCCTTTACAGGGGGCTTGTCATTGCCCATGGTTCTATATTGCTATGTTGACCGATCAAAATCTAGTTTAAAAAAATCCCCGCTTGAGTCGAATCGGCATTCTTGTTTGCCTCATTGGACGTGCCCGCCAAAGAGACTCCTCCCTCAAGGCGCCAGCAGCCAATCCCAAATTTTGTCTATCTGGCCTTTGACGTGACTCGACCGTGGGTATTTCTCGAACTATCTTCTGGCCGGTCAAGAGCGCATCAGAAATCTCTTATTGACAAGCCCCCGGTAAAGGAAATTTATGGGTCCCTGGTAGTACGCACTACCCATGAGGTACACATGAATAACATATGTTTTGAGGAACGCAAGATAGTTCACCAAGATTGGGAAGACTCAGAGGATCAGGAATTTTCTTTTTAGATTGTTTTAGCCAAATGCGTACCTGTGGCCCTGTCGTCTTTAAATGGCAGATTTTCTTTTTCACATGTTTTTCAGGGTGGTATTTCCTGAGTGTATCTGTGGCTTCTGCGGTTTCCAAGCATGGATTTCGGATTATCCGATTCCCACCTGCCCAGAACAGTCTTGCCGACTTCCTGTAGTGTCTGAATTTTATGTAAAAGTTCAAATTACTTTCACCGTATCGTTTTGTGATTGGTTGAAATTCTAAATAGGGATTATGCTATTTATTCTTTTCGTTAGTCCTGAGGGCGGAAGAGACCGCAACGAATTATTTGCCAAAGCGATTATATAGTGTGTCGTTGGGATGTCGAATTGTGATAAGACTGGAAAATCAGTGAGTTCATTGAAGCAGCCTTTTTTGGGATCCCAAAACGTAAGTGGAGGGATACCTATGACGTCGCGAAAGTTGTCCTCCGTCCGTCTTTAAGCACGATAACTCTCGAAAGGAATGAGATATTTTGATGAAACTTGGTGGGAATATCGTTTGGGTCAAGGGAAAAGTCGAGTTCGTAGATGGGCTCTGTAGCCCTACATTTAGGGGTGGGGGAGGGGGTTCAAACTGAGCGACACACAAAATATTTTTAAACAGCTAATGATATAGTCGATTAAGGGGTAAGAAGGCATGCTGAACACGAATAAGAAAACCATTTTCTCGCCGGACAAGAGTTCGCCCGGAATCCTGCCAAAACCGGAAAGTTTGTTTAAAGCAAAAGTTGTATTTGAAGTTGATTAGGTGTTCGATTTAGAGGTAAGAAGGCATGCTGAACACTTATGTGAAAATCATTTTCTACCCGGACAAGTAGTACGCCCGGAATCCTGCCGAATCCGGAAAATTTGTTTAAAGCAAAAGTTGTATTTGTAGTTGATTAGATGTCCGATTTAGGGGTAAGAAGAGATGCTGAATCCGTATTTGACAATCAATTTTTAGCCGGACCTTTAGTTCGTCCGGAATCCGGCTGAAACCGGAAAATTTGTTATAAGTTAAATTTTTATTGAAGATGATTAGGTGTTGGATATAGGGGTATGGAGATACGCTGAGTTCGTTTTTTACTTATAGTGGTAAACACACATGTTGAATCCATATCTGAACTCGGTTTTCTCAGATGATTAGCTTTTTTGACTTGATCTGTTTCTAAATTTTAAGAGTAAAAATGTTCAAGGAGTCTGGCGAAGACTTGATGTGGCAAAGACAAAACCTAATTGTCTGGGTCAAATATTGAATTTTTGGGATCCCATCGAAACCTTTGGTCTTGTTTCAGTTTTACTAAGTGGCATAATTGTAATAGTGTTAAGAAACGAGGTGAAGGTCTCTGTTTTGACCGCTGAAATTACGAAATGGGTGTCTTAACGCCACCGCGGTTTAGCGCCACCGTATGTTTTCCGCCACCCAGGAAATCTTGCATCATCAAGAGGATTAGTTGGGTCAGACGAAAGGGTCAAATATTTAGGTAGGTTCTTCGCCACCGTATGTTTTCCGCCAACTCATTAGTGCAGGTAGCCGGTTCATGTAATTCCAGATCCCCATCCTTAAATGCGAAGAGGCTGTTTACCGCCACCAACGCTAACTCTACGTTAATCCTGGCTAAGACGAAGACTGAGCTTAATCTTTCACACAATTATTTATTTCAAGTCCAACTAAAGAAACTGTACAACTTCAACAATGCAAGGCCCCCAAACTATTCAAATTTCAAAAGCTGAGAAATCGCCCGCAGAAAACGTCTCTTGAAGACCGTTAACAATGTAAATGTCATTTTCTTTCACACTCTTTGTTTTAACTATTTCAATGAGTATTTCTCTTGTCACTTAGTCCGGGTTCTGTAGTACAGTTGCTCTTATAAATACTTTTAGACCAGTTACTAACCGATAATCCCTTAATCGCTGTGATACTTAATCCGGTTGGCGCTCGACACCCCATCAGAATATTAGGTTTGAAAAGATATGACCCAACCCTCTGGAGGAACTAATGACGTAAGATTTCCTGGGTGGCGGTAAACACCCTTTTCACATTTAAAGATTTTAATCTGAAACTACCTGCACAGGCTACCTGCGCTACCTGAATTAAAAGTTGGCGAAAAACATACGGTGGCGGAAAACCGCGGTGGCGTTAAAACACTGCTACCGAAATTACGAACATGAATAAAAATCTTGGATTCCATCTACATTGCTGCTAAACAAAACAGTTTTGTAAACATCCAGCCCTTGGAGATTTGAATAAAAGGCACGGAAAAAAAGTACTTTCGAGTTCAACAAAATATATTGACACTCAGGGGGGGGGGGGGGATAGACCTGTTGTCGGTTGTTTGAACAAACAGGGTGATTCCGGAAATGCCCGAATTGTATTGAACGATGCTGCCGCTGTTGTTTTGGCTTTCTAGCATGCTGGTGTGACAGATGATTGCGACAGCTATTTAACTCAGGTACTTGAACTAAGTGGAATGTCTGTGATGTATCTGTAACTGCTCTCGTATTTTAGGAACGTAAGCCGATCAAACCGGGATGCCGTAAGGATTTCAAACAGAAAGGAATGCCTACAGCTTCAAACATGCAGCCTAACTTCTACGAAAACAACTGTTTTCGGTGCGCGCACACAGTGTACCCCGTCGACCGTATTGGACCATTGAAAGATTTCACCTTCTTCCATCAGGGGTGCTTTAAGTGCGCAGTTTGTGGTTCAAAACTCACCCTAAAATCGTACTGCAACAATCAGAACGACATCGATGACAAAGAGGTGTACTGTACGTCTCATGTACCGAAAATCGGACCAGGTCACCTGGACGGAAGTGCTGTGATTATCCGCTCTGCTCTAAATGTGCCCAGATCAGGGAATTATGTGAACGAGCAGATTCGAGCGGGGGGGAAAAGCAGCTTGGATGCGGATGCTCTCGGAATAAGGAACAGCTCCAACCGTTCGGAAAATGGTGCTAGTGTTACTTCGGATCATCGTTACGGAGTGTTCGACGCGTCGGCCTTGCATATTCGACATGCGTTGAATCAGACGGTGTTGCAGAAGAGGTATCTCCGATCGCATGACCGACCGCTCTCCGCGTACCTGGTAAGTCTAACTTCACCTTGTTATGTTATATCAGGCAAAAACATTAGCAGTTGAAAGACAGGAAACTCTTACGCCCCATGAGTCACTACGATGAGCGCCGTTTGGCGGTTGTTTTCTCGTAAAAACAATCGCTCTCTTGACATTTCGGCCGATAGCATCAAACAATCAATTTCTTGCTTTTTCCTGCGAATTCTTGGCATTTGCCTTATCTAATCTGGCTGAACATCGTAGTGGAACGGCTTCTTGTGATTGGTTCACAGGACGGATGTGCTCGATCTGATTGGTTGATTTCTAAACTTCACTCATAACATCAATATTATATTGGGTTAGCGCCTAGTTAGAGCATCTGGAATTGGGTAAGCCGTATTGGGAATTTAGCATATGGTATCAAGAAATCAGGAGTCCGCCAGACAGCAAGTTTTCCAAAATTTGCGATGAAATTTCTTTTTAGCAATTATGCCAAGCAAGCGGACTACAATGCTGCGAAACGAAAACGGCCCTGAAAGAAACGGAATATAAAACGTTCTTGCGATGAAGCAAGCTACTGGAAAACAAAATCGATAATCTAGACCTTCATATCTACTTTAAGTGTCGTTTCTTTTTGTTGGTTTTCTCCGGGAAATCCAGCGTCTTCACAGTTGTCATGTCAGTTTTTCAGTCTTTAATCCGTCATTGACGTAGTTTCTCCACTTAGTAGCGCTAGCCCAGTTTGTTCCTCTAAATACTCCGCTAATTGCACACGAAAGAAGTTCTCATCATCACCCGGTAACTTTGGTTGTTTGCACCAATTTGCAGTGCTCACCTGGCTGTGCAAAGGACTTCCTTGCGCCTCAAGTGTGTAACACCGTGAGATGAGGGCTCCCGCGCTTCTCTTGTCGGTGTACCGTCGTGACTGTTTCTCTGGTTTGAACCTTTATTTGCTGTACTCCACCTTTTGACAGACGTATCGTGTTTCTCGCAAAGAGCTCATCTCGTTTAGTTTCGAACAACCATTTCATTTCAAGCTGTGACATGAAGTGCTCCCGCCCTTCCCTGGTCGTCTGCTTTTCTAACCCATGCCCAGGGCCGTATCCAGGGGGGCTAGGGGGTTCAACCCCCCCCCCCCCCCCGAAACCCACAAAAGTAATCGTTTTTGTATGCTTTAAAATCTGATCTATGTCTTTTTTTTACTTCTTGGTCCGACCAGCGGGCAACCCCCCCCCCCCCCCGAAATAAATTCCTGGATACGGGCCTGCCCATGCCCTACTGTTGTACGAAGAGTACCCCCTATTTGCCGTGTCCACGATTTGGGTATTAATAAAAGACTATTCTGTTCTATTCTTATTCCCTTATTCGCTTTGTCCCTCGATTTTACAGAAATATCATAATTTTTCCGTAAAGCATTAGTTGCTGCTTTACCAGCAAGATTCAGTACTGGGGTTTCGGTACGTAGTGCCCCCTGACAAAAGAAGGTCTCTTCATCGTCCCCTGTTCAGCCGCAAGTTTTCCCTCTCAGTTACTTGTTCTGTGCGCTCAGTGCCCTCACACGACCGATGTTCGCCGATTTGCCGGACAATCTCTTTCGCCACCGTTGATTTTTTTTACTCTTCGACCTCTTCCGCGAACCAGTTGCTATAGCCGCAAAACTTTTCGCCAGGTAACAAAAACCATTCGATGGTATTGTACACTCGTTTTCTTGGATTTGAACTTCGTACCGACGATTGTCTATCCTATTCGACGGTAGGCTGCCCGAAGGTCCTGCAAGTTCCTGGGAAGATGATTGGATATCCCGCAAATTTCCGCCGCTAGTGAAGTCGCTTGCGAGGTTTGCGAGCTAGCTTTCTAATACTGAGATCGCCACTGCCCTTAGAGTACAGTAGCGTTGTGCTTTCGACGTTACTCAACTTTTGACGGTGCGATTTCTGTCGAGTTGCTTTGAAAAAGTCAAAAGTGCTCCAAGAATATCCGAGTTAAGTGTTGCTGGTTCTTGTTTTAAGGCATCCCACTGTTCAAAGTTAAATAACCTTCCGAACTAACATACCTCAATTGAACCTGGTTCTTCTTGAGACTCGGATAACAGCATTTCCATCCTAACCTTCTGAAGTAACGTACCTCTACTGTGCCTGAGATAACAGTCTTCTGGTGGCTTACGTCCAGTGGCTTGACTCAGTAGCCCCTCGCGGTAAGCTAGACGATCTGTGCCATCTGCACAATCGTCGGCTGGTAGGTCGCTGACACTGCTGGTATTTTCGTGTTTGTTCGCTTTTACTTTCGCCATCGAGCGGGGAGAGCTGCTGCTAGACACTTTCCGCGCTAATGCGATCTCGTAAGAATTGCCGTCCGTGAGTACCCTGGAAGCACGGGGAACTGCTTAGTCGGCTGGAAATTGGCAATTAAAATGGGAGGAAGTAACTTCGATCTGTAGACCTAACGAGGTATATAATATGCCTGAAACGAAAGAGACTATGCTTTTTTCACTTCACGAATTTGTTCAAATCTACGACGTTGGACCTAGGTGGGTTACCTTCCGCCAGTCCGACCGCCTATCGTCAGCTGAAACGAAAATTGATAACTAATATCATGTTCAATCGCAAATATTTCAACGCCGTTGGGAACGGCCCGGCATTCGATTTTCCTAACGCTGCTACTAAATTCACGTCCATCTGCGGAATTTAGACGGTGTTCCAGGACTCTTATCAAATTTTAAGTCGACCAGCGTCCCTCGAGAATACTTTCGCTTGTTTCTTCGGGAGCTTAGAAATAAGAGCAGGAATACCATTGGCGATTAAAAATATTGTAGATTCATAGAACCGGTGGGTGAGCTGTTACTGTAAATTGCGAGAAAGCAATTTACTACTTCTTGGTAACGATCGATTAAACCTTAGCAGTTTCAGTTGCAAAGTTTCTCATTCAGAAGAAGCAATTTGCATATTCTAGATGTATCGTTGGGGATTATAACTGAAATGGGTCAGTTTTCTCCATCAAGATTTGCTGTGTAGGTTTGACGCTAGTATCCGTATGGTTTTCCTATCTTCCGAATCCCATTATCAACATTTCAGTCTGCCACTCAGATAATTGGGTAGTCTCTGCCGTATCAGCTCCATTGTTTTCAGACGATTGATTGCATCGTCGAAGTTATGATCAGGTCACCATCTGATAGCTCCAACATTGGGGCGTGAATTCTCAGCCCTCTTCCACTCTTCATTTGGTTCGGAATTTATCAACTATGGCCGTTATCTTTGGTTACCAGTTAACTTGTGTCGCTTCCAGGACACGGTCCAGGACATTCCAGGTTGACGAATTCCTTGAACTTTTTTCATATCTGTGTAATTGACAGGACTTGGAAAGGATTCGGTGTTCCTTGCACTTCCGCAAAGCATCAATTCTAAACCAGGTGTCTCAGAGTTTAGAAAGGCTTCTGTTTCCCTGGATGACGATCACAAATTGGCACTGAGTGTTTTTCCGAGAATGTCCGCTAGACCTCAGCTATCAACAAGCTCTCCCCTTCGTCAGGGTTCTAATGTTGATCCCCTAGGATTCTTGTCGCTCTTGCTGATGACCTGGGGTCCAGGGTGGTCAAAGGGTACAGATGTCGTTTGCTCGTTGAAACAAATGTGACAGAGAGGGGATAGGTGTCCGTATTATTTCGAATGGGATATATAGATACCAGAAAAAAGAGGGTTGTATTTCATTTCGGAGTCGTCTACAGTAAACTTACTTTTGGCCAAGCAAAATAAATGGGAAGGGGAAACGGGAAAATAAAGAGAAAATGGGAAGATCTGAGAAACTGCTCCAAGTCACTTTGGGATAAATTGACATAAGGTACGTGCACGCACAGTCCGATAGGATTTCGCGTGCGAAATCCGGGCCACTGTGTGGAAACCTGTATGCATCGGAGTTTTGGAGCGAAGGCGGAAATTCGCATCCAGCTGCAAAAATCGGACTAAATGTGCTTTAGATGTTTCTTTCTGTGAGGCTTTGGAAAAGCTAAAAGTAGAGGTTTTAATTTCATTGTCGAGAGGTCTACTTGATGCAACATAGGCTGTTGAAATAAAGGAGACTTGATATAGGCTGGAGATATTTTTGAAAAGCTTCTCTCAAGTCACCTCGGAATAGGGTGACTGAAATTTTTTTCCATGGTATTAATTTTTGGGAAATATAGTGGTTTGATTTCACTTTTAAGTCGTGAGTTGCCAACTGCTCTTGTATATAAAGGAAAGTTAATAAGTATGTCCGATCGTCCGGCTTGGGAGTGAACGTCTGTGCATGTCATATCAGATGCGCTTGCCAACTTGCGGCTTTGCGTGATGTGATTGGGAAAGGCGTGAAAACAAATCCGCCCTCGACAGGCATCTGGATTTGCTATGGAAGCCTGACTGCTGATGATGTTTCATGCAGCTTCAGATTTTTCCATCGTGAGCGAATATGGAACGGAGAAATTAGAATGCTGCCGCTCCCACAGGGTCAGCTCAGCTGTTAATTACACTAAGCTGGGACCTCACTAGTAATATGCAGTTAGCCTACTTAAGGTTAACTTCCAACATCGAGGTTGATATCGGAAAATAACATCGAGATGGCCTTTGAAAGGGAGGTGGGTTATGAAAAATATCTACCGATCGCAGTGGGGTTGATATTCGGCCCTCGAGCTTGTGATTCCGATTTCAACCGAGATGGAAGTATGTTAACTGTTATAACTTTTTTGAACAGAACCATTAATAATTAACCATTGACCATGCAACCTAAAGGCAGTTATACTATGATAATCGTCACACAGATAGCTTTTAGAGGTGGATATGACCAAGAACAAATAACGAGACAGAACTACTGTCTCCCTATATCGGTTGTACAAACATGCTGAGTCGAGTAAAATACGGCTGACTCCCGACGCAAATGAGCGGAGTTTACTAGCTTCGCGCCACATCACGTTTCGTTACCTCTACAAATAGACAAAGCGCCGTGAAGCGCCTGATGAGGAAAAGTAGCATTCAAACCTCATTGGCTCTAAGGACGTGCTCCAGAGAGGATCAGACCGCGGAGTACGCCTCCTGCTCGCCTCTTTCGATATTTCTTGTGCGATAGGCAACGGTGAAGACGGAAGAGAAGTAAACGGGTCAACATCAGCTCAAAGCTAGAGTAAAAATACCTCTAGCTCCGCTCAGATTTGTCGGGGTTTTCATAGTCGCTGCATGCGACTAAAGACATAGCCTAAGTTCTTACTGGTTATTTGTTCTTGATACGACTTAGTATCGGCCAGAAAGGTTTGAAAAAGTCATATCAACCAGAGAGGTTGATACTATGTCGTATCCACCTCTAACTTTCTGTGTGAAGATTATCGTCATATAATTGATCGTAATGCATTACAAACCTGTGCGAGAAAAGTTATTTGCCAATTCCCTACGATTAGTCATGTTTCTCACGTCCAGCTGACTGCACTGTCAGAAGTTTCATAACAGATTGCGCATAACACTTTCAAGAATAACACCTTTTCACTTAGAAATAAAGTGTTATGACCAGTTAAGTTTACACTATTTCGTACCTAGATCTCCAACAACACCTTCAATCGGTAAAAATACTACACTGTCAGAAGTTACATAACGACAACAGAAGGATGCCCGGTTTCAACAGATAACACTTTGGGATGCCCGGTTTCAACAGATAACACTTTGGGACGTTATCTGTTTATGTTTATTTCGTTCCCGTTAGTATTTTTACCAATTGAAGGTGTTGTTGGAGATCTAGGCACGAACGAAAAAGCACGAAAAAGTGTAAACTTAATTGGTCATACACTTTATTTCTAATTGAAAAGGTGTTATTCTTGAAAGTGTTATGCGCTATCTGTTATGAAACTTCTGACAGTGTGATGATCCTTCGCGGATTTTCGGAATGATTGATTGTTTATTTATTCTTTGACATTAGTCATAAACACAATCTAGAAAGAAAGTTTTTGCTAGGAAAAAAAACAGGTTGCGGAGGAGAATTACGGATGTCCGCTTTGTTGCTCTGGGCAAGATTCCATTTACCGCCTTTTAGTACAGTCCACGCCCTTACGAGCGACGGCAAAAATGTTGGTAAGGTTCAATCAGTAAATAAGCCAGTGAGACTCACGTTGCAGCTATGATGGCCTTATTGACACCATGTACATATCTTCATTCTTAAACCCTAATTGCACTTCTTATGTAGGCGAGTACCTTAAGGCATGTTCTGCCGTACATGCTGAATAAGGGTATCTGAGGAGCCGGCGGTAATTTTTCCGATGTAAGAAGCCTCTAGTGATACCCGAAACGACAAAAGAATGTGCGAAGTCCAAAGGAAATACTAATGTGACCGTTTGAGAAGAAATGAGTTTCAGAATATCTTCAGGCTGAAGCAATGATGCGTGTATACCTTAGAAAATGTTTTATTGGGTGGAGGAGGGGCTCTTGATTATCGTTTCATTCACAAATTCAAATGGTTACCACTGCGTCTCACTGTGAACTAGCTCATCAGAATAGAAAAATTTAACTGATGCACTATCAGAAGTTTCATAACAGATAGCGCATAACACTTTCAAGAATAACACCTTTTCACTCAGAAATAAAGTGTTATGACCAATTAAGTTTACACAATTTCGTGCCTAGATCTCCAACAACACCTTCAATTAGTAAAAATACTAACGGGAACGAAAGAAATATAACAGATAATATCCCAAAGTGTTATCTGTTGAAATCGCGCTTCCTTCTCTTGTCGTTATATAACTTCTGACAGTGTAGTATTTTCACCAGTTGCTGGAGATCTAGGCACGAAATAGTGTAAACTTAATTGATCATAACACTTTATTTCTAAGTGAAAAGGTGTTATTCTTGAAAGTATTATGCGCGATCTATTATGAAACTTCTGACAGTGTGGACTCTGGAACTCTGCTACCCTTTCCAGTACTTACATCCTATCACATCACAAGTGCCACACTTCTTTCCAACCAATTTGACAAAACCGATAAGTTCTTGTGTTTGCGATGATGAAGGTGAGATGAATTTGTTCAGATACCATGGTCAGTTACTATGGTCGGGACGGTGGTATATGAGTATTAGATACTCATTACAAAAGCGATTTTAGACCGTAGTTTCTGATACCACGATATCTGTAATGTCGCAGCTATTATCTTTTTTCATCAATCTCTGTAAATGACTTATGAATTTGGTTGGTATTAAATCGTCTATTTCAGGGCTGTTTGGTATCGATCTATGCGAGGGACTTTATGCGGGTGCGTTGCGGGACTGTTCCACTGGATCCATTTTTCTCTCGTGCCAGGGAATGAAGTTTTTTCCGCCAAGCTCGATAATCAAATCTCTGACCTGTTTTTCCTGAGTTTAATTTCGTTGCCAAAGAAACCATCTCACAACACTTTGTCGGTCGCTGAAAGTTTACTGCGCGGTAGTAATGAGTTTCGCTGTTTACAAGCTAACCTCGAAATTGTCAATAGTGGCGTTTTTGATCGCCGATTAGTTCGACGATAGCGTAGCCGTCTGATTGTTTGTTTTTTTCGACGTTAACCGGAAGCCGATTACCGTAGCTGTTTATCTTAGTTTCTGTTTTTGCTCTGGTCGGCCAACGTTTATCGCCTAAATTCTTGTTAATCGCCGATCGGCCTAGGACTCGCCGCTTGCCGTTGACGTCGGGATTTTGTTTGAGGATTTGGCGGTATTTTCAAACATAAAAAGCCGTTTTTGCGCACCCAGAAACAACGGCGAACGCCAACGGCTATCGGCTATCGAAGCATGAATCGGCAAACTCGCTTCGTCTACTGGTCAAATTTCATCGGCGATCAAAAACGCCACTAATATTTTCTTAATGGATAGCCTACAATATCAAGTTCCTTGACATTCTTGAAACGAGAAATAAAGCTACAATAAATAGGCTAAGGAATGTCAATTTTCAAAGAGAGTTTAGCTTAAATAAAGGGACGCCTTGAGCGCCGTAAAGTGTGTTTTCAGGGGCATGTGGAAATCAGGTCTTGTCATCATGCTTTGCTGCCAAGAGCTGATGTTTTCAATGAACGGCTAAATGCCGTGTATCGGTTCAATCACAAATAAAGTACCTACCTACCTACCTACTCCTTTGTCAAATTTCTTCCGGTATAAGACTCCTTTGAGACTGCAATGCATGTATAGTCCATGGACCAAACATAGTTCCGTCTGTGACTGGTAGTCCCTAGCAAAGAAACGCAATTTCGGTAGATCCTAGAGGGGGGGGGGTAATTCAGTTTTGGGACCCCGTTCCAGGCTTATTACTCAGACCCAAAATTTTTCTACTCTTTTTGGTGTAAATTTAAAACAGTTTTTGAATTCACCTTAAAGCAACGTCATTGCTTTGCGTTTTGTCCTCTGAAGCCTATTCGGGGGCAAAAAAAATACTACCAAGGTTGAAGATTTTGTGCCCTTCAGAAATATAGGACCCCCTGCTCCCCCCCGCCAATGCCGCCTCTTCCCCAGCGCATTAATAGGGTAGTGAACGTAGGAAGCAAAGCTGGATTCGGCTTACAAAAGATTGTCATACTGCAGAGCAGAAAAAAGAAGAAGCCACCAGAATTTCCGAGATATGATAAAAAAGATGGGCCTTTGATGCTACTGACAACATGTTTAACTGTTTAAAGATCTCTACCTTTGATTTTTAGCGCTGCTGCGTGACGGAAGATTTTAGGTTAATCGATATATTAAAGTCATCAGTCAATAGTTTTTGCGGTCTTCGGTATCTGCTGTCGAAGCATACAGGCGTATCGGTCGGTCTCATCAGCGCAGCAAGAGCATGCCTCAGGTCGATTGCGCTGTATCTTGTTGTTTAGGTTGTGTTCCATAGAGTTATCAGGGGCGTCAGGTATGGGGGGGGAGGGTGGACGCCTCCCAATTTTTCGGCCGGTCGGCAAAAAATATCCGAGTCGGCGAGAAACGCCGCGATTTTTCGTAAGAACAATCGATTTTTTTCTTGGAACAGTCGATTTTTCTTCAAAACATTTAGTTTTTCGTAAAAATATAAGATATTTCGTAAAAATAATCGTTTTTTCGTAAAAGTAATCGATTTTTCGTAAAAATAATCTATTTTCCGTAAAAATAGTCGATTTTTTTTTATTAAAACAGTCATTTTTCTGCAAAAACAGTCGGTAAAAATGACCAGCCAGTTGGTAAATACCGTACCCCCCCCCCCCAAAAAAAAAACATTTTGGCTAGTAACGCCTCTGAGAGTTAGTGCGAGTTACGAGGAGAGAAGTCAGCTCTTTACCGTGGTAGTTAATATCCTCGCTGGAACGAACACAATACTAGTGCGGAATGACGTCCCCATTCTGAAGGGAATTCCTGCTGAAATGATAGTTGAATGATAGTACACTTATGATGATAGTTCTTATCTATCACTTATGACTTATGGCCATCATAAATAAATTGTAACGATCGTACCTCATTTGGAACGAAAATGATAAGAGGGAGGAGCTAATTGTCTTGCAAGCCGGACGGTGGAATGCAATCTTATTCCACCATGGGCCTCAGGAGGGGACTGGTATGAAATCTGAGGACCCTAGCTGGGTGGGGGTGGGTGTTTCTCCCAAGGAATTGCAGATTTTATTTGGGTGGGTCCCCTTGGCAGATTTTTTTGTACATGGATCCGAGTAACGTATCATTCAACAGGAAATCACATGGCCAAAACAGCTGTTACAATTGATTTCTATACTAAACACTCGAACACAAGCCTGCCATTCGTTTCACAGTATCAGACATCTAAATCCTCACCCACTCTATAGGCAACCTCATCCAAAGCGCCCCTGATTTTCATAACAGTATTTTCTTTTGTCAAAAGCTATTAAAGCCCCAAGTGTCACTGAACCATGGCGCTGAATCTGGGGTTTGAACTGTTTGAACGGGAGTTGTTGCATGCCATCTTGCCTTAAGTTTTACAGAAGAGCTGAGCTCATATGGCACTTGTTGATAAGGTGGTGCAAGAAAGTATATGGAGACGTCACAAAACACACCCTTCAGCCCCCCGGATCCCTAGGATCGGACCTAGAAATAGGATTTCTAGTTTCACCCGAGACTGAGCATTTTCGGCATCGTCTCGGATCATCTAGGGCAAATGACTTTTCTACCTTCCAGTTTTAGCCCAACTCTTTTGATCCCTGGAGGTGCCACACTATTTCCGGTACCTCCCCTCCAACCCCCCTACCGCGGCCGAACCTAGTTCGGACACTTAAATGGATGATTTAAAGTATCTTTTCTTACCGCGTATCAAGTTTTACTCGAATCTGAACATTTTACTGGAGATTCCGATACCTCCCCCTTCACCGTGCTTGGATCAAGTCCGGACCCTAAAATAAACATCGTAGTAAGCAAGCTCATGGTTTTCAGGTCTCCTCCTCCAACTCCCCCATTGTGTCTGGATTGCTACGACTCGGAAACATACAAAAATCGCATCTCTGACATCTCCTCTTCCCGCGCATCCATTTTGACTCGAATCGGAGCATTTCTGCAAACTTCCGTTTCCCGCTTCATCCTCCTCCTATCGTGATATCCGGTCCGGACATCACATAACAAACCTAGGCCGAATAAACTGTCCAACTTACGTACCATTCGGCACATTTGTTTGGTTTTTGTGCATATCACAAAATTTGGCACGCACACATATCTTGCACATCTAGGCTATCAGTTCATATCACCCGTACAAGTTTCACTCGAATCGGACCACCCGTTCGCAACCTACGGTAGTCAGTAATTTCCGCATTTCCCTTCCCTTAACTCCCCCGAAAATGGTCGGATCCGGGAACGGAAGTTTTCCTGGGGCATTGCGTCAGGTCCTCAACTCTATTTGCTCGGGTCACTATATGCCTGCCAGTTCGATCGTCCATAGTACATCTGGAAGTATCCTAACTCGCAAACACCGGAATTCCGAGAAACCCCCTCAAGTCAAGTCAAGCCAACTCTCCCAAAGAGCCTCTGTACGATCTGGGCTTATGTTCTTCCCGCCAAATTCCATCCTGTCCCCTCAACTCTAAGCTTTTCATGAGATGTATGGTGCTCCCTCCACCCCACCCCCACAAGTCTCGGATCCGGTCCGGACTTGACGTGGAACATCTGAGTTGATAGCTCTTTCCACTTGCTTAGTTTCATTCAAATCCGATCACCCGTTCAAACGATATGCATGCTACTAGATTCCGGATTCCACATTCCTCCACTCCTCACACGATGGTCGGAACGGGCAAACGACTATGCTCAGGTCAGTCTGTTCGGTTACCTGATATGCCTGGCAATTTTCATCCTCCTAGTACATCAAGAAGTATCGCGCTCGAGGGATCACCAGAATCCCGGACCCCTCCCCTCCCAACTCCCCCCACAGCACCCGAGTGCGGTCCTCGCATGTCACCGATGTATCTGGGACGTGTGTTTGTTCTTCCCACCAAGTTTCATCCCTCCAATATTTCCGGTTCCCCTCTCCAAAGTCATCGGATCCGGTCCGGATTCGAAGTGAGTCGTCTGAGACGCGAGGTCTTGCCAAGTATCAGGTTTCATTAAGACCCGAAAACCCGTTCGAAAGTTATACATACCTTTTCCGGATTACCGCTCCCTCCACTCCCCCCAGATGGTCGGATCGGGGAAGTGACTATTTCCAAGTTAATCTTTTTGGGTCCCTGATACGCCTGCCAAGATTCATCGTCCTAGCTTATGTGGAAGTGCCCGGTCTAGCGAAACCCGGGCCGACCGACAGACCGACGAACGGACAGAAATTTATGGCACTTGTTCAAGGGCAAGGGCCATACAAACTGACCATCCACCTTGGATATAATCTAGGCCACTAGAAGCCAGTCCAGGCAAGATTATTGGTTTCTATAGGTGGCTGTTGAGAGGGCATCGATATTTTATGTAGGAAACACATGCCGCAGAACACATCTGCTGCAAAATGTAACTTAACATGAGATACGGATTCAGTAAATTAGAAGTTTTTACTTAGTTATCCTACTCGACATACCAGGGCCAAGTTGCGCATGAACAAGAAGGGTGGGGAAGGTGCAGCATGAAAAGTAACTTCTAGAATTTCACCGATCCACTCCGGACTGTTGACTTAACTCATTGGGCCGCATTTGCCCCTGAACCGGGTAAGTGTGTGAACCGGATCTTAACAGACACATCTGGACCCCAATGCCAACAAGTATACCAAGTTTCAACTAGAAACCTGCCGTGGTTAATGAATTATTAACTCTACACTAAACTGTGAAAACGGAAAACCGGCTAGTGGGACCGCTATTGTGGATTGATACTAGAAATCATGATAATCCTTAGGCAAATCTGTCAAAGTTTGCTTAAAGTATGCGATTAGTGGGATAACATTCGTTCTAAACGACAGATCGAGTAGAGAAAGCTTCTATCCTTACGATTTGCAATCGAACGATATGCTACTCGCCACTTTTTGGGGGGTGGGGTGAATCGTTTTTTCTTTTTATACAGTTTTTTTTTTGGATTGCTGGGGTACCCCTCAGCAGTTACAGATTTCATACCCTCCAGAGGGGTGGGTGGGTCTTTTTTTTTCCGAAAAAGGCCAGATTTTAGGCTAGGTGTCATCAGATTTCATACCAGTCCCCTCCTGATGGTCCTCGATATTCCCTTTCTTTTTCGAGAGCCACAATATTGTTTAAGGAGCAGTCTCGCACGCAGATTCCTGTTCAGTTCAATTAAGTTCATTGGAAACAAAAATTAAATAAAACATTTGTAAGCGCAAAGGGACTCTGACACCTAAGAAGTCTTGTGAGTCTTCACACCTCAAGAGTCTTGTGCGAGACCTATTTTAAATAAATAGCAATAATAATACAGTGCACAAAATACGCCATTGGCCTCTATAATAAAAAAGGTGTGTTGGTTGATATATTTAGAATGAACTAAAAACAAGAGTTGTAAGCTCATATGGCACTTGCATGGGTTGAGATGTAGTGTTTGATCAGAAGTACTTTTAAGGTTACCTTTGCGGTTCAGATGCGCACTTTAAGGGAGCTAGAGAAAACGTATTTTGTTTTAGAACTTGGCTGTAATGATACGCACTTTTATAGGCGCTAGAAATTCATCTGTAAGAAAAACTATTGAGACAAAACGATCACAGGCCCTTAGGGATCATTGATATATACCGTTTGGTAAAATGTTTTTTTTTTCACTTTTCGGTTAAAATGTGCACTCTAAGGGTGATAAAATAAATTTTTAAGCAAAACCCTTGTGGCACAAATGGTCATGGGTTGAGATGTATCGTTTGATAAAAAAAAGTAGTTTTCGACCTTGCGGTTCAGATGTGCACTTTAAGGGAGCTAGGACTTCATTTGTAAGCAAAACACTTGAGACAAAAATGATAATGGGCTCATGGGGATCACGAAAACGTATAATTTGCTTAAAAGTATTTTTTATAAAATTACGGTCAAGATTGGTACTTTTAGGAATGTCGGATTTGGAAAGTCAATCGATCAATTCAGTTTCAATTTATTCTCAAAATTCCTTCACGGGCGAGCCGAACATTGGATTTTTCGTCATAAATATAACAACATCAGCATCTTTGTCATAATTTTGTCGTAAATAATAACCTTATATACAATTCGAATCACTGTATGTGATAATTTACAACTACACTTATATCATAACTAAAAATCAAATAACTATAACAAAAACAAGAGTTACGACGAATTGTACATTTCGACGAATGACGTCACATTACACATATATCAAAACTAAGAGTCAAACAATTATAAAATAAACAAGAATTACGATGAGTTATATATTTCGACGAATGACGGTACGAAGCTTTTTTTGTATCGGTCATGAGATGCCGAAACAGGATGTAATTTAGGAATGGGCTGCGAAACCATTCGCGCAGGTCTAAGTCTAACGGGTTCAAACTCGGGCGGGAACATGTCTCGCAGACGAGGATTTTCAAGCGTCTTAAAGGGCTATTTCTGAGCCAATCTTGTCGAATCTCTAATATTCCAGCCCATTTCCATCCTCCTAGCACATCTGGAAGTACCTTAAATTGCGATCACCGGAATTCCGCCCCCCCCTCAAACTTCCCCACAGTTGCCGGAGCCAATCCGGTTCTGTAAGTGATTTATCCAGAGCATCTCTTTATTATTCCCACAAAGTTCCATCCCGATCTCCCCAGTCTGATGAGCCGGTCACGTATCCCCCCCCCCAATTATTGTCGAATCCGGCCCGGACATGACAAAGATCACCAGAGACATGTCCTCTGATCAATTATCAAATTTCACTCAAATCCGATCAACCGTTCCAAAGTTGGACTCAGTATTCCGGATTCCTCTCCCGCTACTCCCCCCACTACTATCGGATCGTGTAAACTTTTATTTAAAAGTCAGTTTGATCGGGTCCCTGATTCGCCTCCCAAGTTTTGTCGTGAAAATCCCCAAAACCGCCATTACCGGAATTGCGGGAAACTCCCCTCCACCCCCCCCCCCCTCCCGTAGTGTCCGGATCCAGTCCAAATGTTTAAACGATTTATCTGGAGCAGATGCTTGTTCTTTCCAGCAAGTTTCACTGCGATCCCTCCATTCTAACCGTTTCTCGAGATTTCCGGTCCCCCCCCAACTCCCCCATAGCTGTCGAATCCTGTCCGGACTTCAAATGGGACATCAGAGGTATACCATTTATTCAGTTATTAAGTTTCATTCCAATCCGATCACCCGTTTGGAAGTTACACACTACTCCAGTTTTCCGGATTCCCCAGCCCTCCACTCCCCCCCCCCAGGTGGTCGGATTGGGAAACCGATTATTTCCAGGCTAGTCTGGTCGGGTCCCTGATGCTCCTACCAAGTTTCATCGTCCTAGCACATCTGGAAGTACCCCAACTCGAAAAAGTGTGACAAAAACTACTTAATTTTTATAATTCTCCGGCCCACCACTCCCCCCCCCCCCAGATGGTCGGATCGGGAAACTGATTATTTCCGGGTTAGTTTGGTCGGGTCCCTGATTGTCCTGCCAAGTTTCATCGTCCTAGCCCATCTGGAAGTACCCTAACTCGCGATCACCGGACCGACCGACCGACCGACGGAAAAGTGATCGGTATATGGCACTTGAGCGAAGCTGCAAGTGCCATAAAAACCGATGTAAACAAGATAACCAAAAAGGGAGGGGGATAGGGAATGGAGAGGAAATGTTGAATAGGGGGGAATGGAGCCAACTTAAAATAAATATTTGTGATGAGAGCAGGATGAGAGTAAAACTTGTACCTGGAGCAATCTGAGCGATGGGAAGGATGGCTGGCTCCAAACCCGACCGGCGTTACAATTTCAGTATTTATTTATTTCCCTCTAAGCTGAGTAGTAATATTATGAAGTAACAAAACACCATACCTATACCATTTTTACCTTTAGCAGCATTGTAAATATTATGATAGAAAAGTCAAATATACAACCAATTTGAAATTCGCAACGTCTTACGTTACTCCTGAAAAAATGGGGACCCCAGAAGAAAATTTGTAAATTTATAAAACGGTACTTTAACTGCAGTCTGCAGGTATGTTGGAAATTCGGCAATTCCTCTAGGATTGTTGCTGAAAAAAGACTATGTATAAATAGTGTGAAATCAGTTTCATGCATTTTCTTTCCTCTTGGACATCGTTTGGTTATTTTAATTGACCACTAAACGAGGATGAACAAAATCTATCGACGGAGATCTATCTTATTCATAAACCCCCCGTTTCATTTTATTTATTTTTTTTAGGATGAGGAAACACAGCGACAGCTTGAAATGAAACACAGACAAGAAGAGGATGAATTATATAGGAAATTCGCAAGAATGAGGGATGAAGAAGAGAAAAGGTTCAAAGAGGAGTTCAGGGTAAGTCATTCACTTGCCTTACTTACGGGTCTTGGCCTACAGGCAAGAGTGGATTGTCTGGCACTTGGGCAATGGAGACGAAAGTTATTAAAATAGCATATAATCCTGCACTGCAGTCGATCGGCGCGGGGTTGGGTTGGGTTAACCAAGATCTGAATAATTTAGTGAAATAACGAATCCATTGTATGCAACCTATAGTACCGGGGTGTAGGGTGTTCGCTCGGTGTTAAGAAAACTATAATGTGAAAAGATTGAAAAAAATAAGAAACTTATCGACCCAAAACCAAATAGATTTGGCAAAAAAAAGCAACCTTTCGCTTGCAAACCATTGAAGATTCACGTAGCACAGATGCCGATCTCCTGTTTCACTGCCCTTGGCCGAGAGTGCAATGCGTGGTTGGTTGCGAACTATCCAGCTCTTCCCATGATTTACCCTGGATTTCTCTAGATACTCGTTTTACAGCTGGGTCGTCTGCGGCTAGTTTTTCTTCATTTTGTTCTTTAGCTGCCGTCTATCCCTTTATATTAATTTGAGCAAAAATCATCTATACGCGCTTTATGTTATGTCGAGGACCGACTGTACAATCAAAAACCAAGCTTCTTTCGGTTTGTATTACGAGTAAGCTATCAGGGGGATTGAGGATCTTCTCACTTCCTTCCATTTTAGCCTAATCACATCCTTTCTCAGTGATGTCAGGGGGGCAAGGAGGTGGTGCGAGAATCTTCACAGTTTGTGATACACACACACTCCCTCGAATTCTTACATGCGCTGCTATTCCTTAGAGAAAAAAGTTGAGTTCGCAGTCGAAGTCGTGCGTGTCAGTTACTGCTCCACTAATTACGGCTACGGCTATTCAGCATCACCACGAATTCAGCTCTGCTAACCGAGTTACATTAGGGAGGTATTGCAGAATAAGCATGACTGAAACGTCACGAATTGTTCTCAATTTCCTTTCTGTTTTAATGGCACTTGCAGGCTCAAATGCCAAATAGCGTTCGTAATGTCTATTTGTCGCTCGGTCTGTCCCGGTTTTACTAGTTCGGGCACTTCCACACAGGCTAGGACGATGAACCTTTGCGAGCATATAAAGGATGCTCAACGCAGCTTTCTGTTTGCAGGTCCGATCATCCGTGTGGGGTAAAAGGAGGGAATCCTGGATCTTAAGTTAAAAAGGTTAAGTTAAAAAAATGCGTCCGAACCACGTCCGACGAAAGTGGGGGAGTTGAGGTGTGTGGGGGGGGGGGGCGAAATCAAATTGAGGTTCAGACCCGATCCGACATCCGCAGCGGGGTTGGAGAGGGTGAACCGGACATTTTCCGGAAATGCTGCGATTCGAATGAGACATAATACGAGGTATGGAAAAACGCCCTAGATCTGAAATTTATGTGCCCGAATCGCATCCGCGGAAACGTTGGACGGAGCTGGAGGGGGGGGGTCTGATTTTTGTGACAAGCTTAGAGACCAAAGGGATAGAGGGATAGTGATGAAACTTGGACTGTACGAAGATCATGGGCCATCGATGTGCCGTTTGAGGTCTAGAAGGGGATCCCAGAAATTTTCCGGAAGTCCTCAGTTTCGACTTCGAGTGAAACTTGATGGGTGGTTAGAGCAAAATGCCCAGATGTGACATTTATGATTCTGAATCGGATCCGACCTCGGTGGGGCAGTTGAAGGGGGCTTTTCCGGCAGTGCTCCGATTCGAGTGAAACTTGATGGGGGTAGGAGCAAATGCTCTAGATGTAAGAATTATGTGTCCCAATCTGATCCGACTTTTGGAGAGGGGGGATTTTGTGGAAGTGGTTCGTATCGAATGAAACTTGATGTGTAGTATTAGTGAATGTGATAATTATGTGGCCGAATCGGATTTGACCTCGATGGGGGGGTAGGGGGAGTTGGAAGGATGGCTCGAACTTTTATGAAAGTGCTCCGATTCGAGTGCAACTTGATGATTGGTAGGAGAAAATGTTCCAGATCTTATCGAAACTTATCGGGTAACTGTAAAGGGAGCCATCCAGTGCTGATAGCGCGAACCTTAGCTGAGATATATGCGAATGGGGGTCAGCACCACATGTCGAACGGCAGGCTGTCTTCTCCCTTCCCCAATACTTCCATTCTCTCTTGCTTCAAAGGTGAAAGTCTTTACGATGTATATTATTATTTTTGTTTCATCTTAGGAAGAGTGGGAGAAAGAACTCGAGAAGCTGACTAATCGGTTCGAAAAGGAATCGTCGAGAAGCAGGAAGAAAGTAGACGATACCAAAGTTCTGACTTTAAAACTACAGCAGGAAAAAGAAGATTTGGAGAAGAATTTGACCCTAAGGAGGGATAGGAAGAAGGAATCTCTCACCAGGAAACTTCTAGAACATGAACGGTGAGTAATGATCTTGAGCGTGTTCCCCCCTTCTAACAATAGTAACTGTTAGTTACTATTTCTGTTCCAGCCTCACGAAAAGTTACTGCGCTAACCGTTCCAACCTTTTCGAAATAGTAACTACTTGCTTACCATGCTCGGGAGCGTAGTAAGTGTGGTAACTGCGGATCTCTGTAACGTGATTGGCTGGATTACCCCGTTGAGTGATATTCTAAAGAAAATAGAAAAATGCGTCGTGCGTAGTAACTACGGTAAGTAGGATGGAACACGCTCCATATTATCCCACATAACCAGCAAACTCATATCCACCAGCCAATCGCAACTAGCCTTGCTGGGGGGGGGGGGAATTCGCTTCGCTTTGGTTGAGGTTGTTTTAAAGATACCATTATGATGCTGTAAACTTTTGTTCTCTTCGATATGTTCGAGGTCATAGACCTAATGTCTTAGCGTAAGCTCGGCGAGCGGATCTTCGGTTGAGCATCCTTGTGTTGCGCATCGTTATGGATCTGTTAAACTATATCTGTGTGATGAATCATGAGACGGGGGGGGGGGGGGAGCACACAGAGACTAGCCCGGTTGCAGCGCTGAACTGGTATAAAGCCAGTTGATCCTTGGCGGGCCTTGGCAGCAAAGGAAGAGACTTTCAAAACCCCTTTTCTGCACGAAAGTGTGTCGCGCCCCCTAGAACCTCTGCGTGCTAGAAGTGAGAATTTCCCATTGTGCAGCGCCCCCAAACCTGCTGGACCCGCTTTATAAAAATTCCTTCTTCCGGAGGAACCTAAACCCACTTACAAACTTAACGTTGCAGCAAAGCTAAAACGGCATTCAGTGTGAACTTGGGTTTGAAGCTATCACCTTTGCTCAAGATTTTTAAGTAGTAATTTGTCGTATTCGAACTTTTTCTCAGCTCTACCTAATCTCTCGTTTCATTGCTTGGAAAGAGTAGTCTTTTACCAAGAAAGTTCCAGTACATGAAGCGTGAATTGTTGACGATTCCCTTTGTTCAACAACATCTTAATGGCTATGAAAATGTGAACTCTACTCGTTTCGCGCGTTTTTTTTTGCTCAACCTCATCTAGATTCAGTTTGCATTTTTCTTCCGTTGTTCCAACACAAACATAAAAGTTTTGAGAACAACTGAGCAGTGGGCTCTGATATCATCTTGTCTGTAAAAGAAACGTCCGTAAAAAAAAAAAACATGATCTGTGTCCCAAAGGGACTTTAGGATAATTTCACGTGCGTTACCGACTCAACTCGGCTCAATTTGAATATAGAATAACGGTAGTCTCATTGCATGCAATGGCCCGACCTCTTTGTCTCGTGTTAACAAAACTTACCAAAGTTTTATATCAAACATGGGAGGGTTGTTCTTGCAATTTGGTGAAAACATTAATTGCAGTTCTGACAGGTGCGTGAGCTATTGAAAGCTGCAAATGATCACGAGCAAATACAGTTTTCAAAAGTTCACCATGAAATTGAACTTTATGGGTTTAACCAGAAAAGTAAAGTGAGGAAAGTTTTCAAATAAAAATCACCGTTTGTCTTACCTCAACACTTATATAGGTAATAACGAGAAGGTTAGTCGCCGTGAAAAAAGATGAAACCGGGTAATCGTCCAGGTTGTCACTGGAGATGGAAACCTAGGAAGCTGTCAACATAGCTCAGAAATAAGAAAAATATAAATATTTAGTTTTAGCATTATATTAAGGATTTTTCTGTTGTTTCTGTTAAAAAAGGCCATATATTTTAGAAGAACAGTTCGCCAAATAAACTCGTTGAAAACTTACCAAACGGTGGAAATTGATGCCGGTGCTTTAGTAAGTGATAATTGATCCAGAAAGCCGGGTTTTATTTAGTTGTATTTTTTTAACACCACTGCCAAGATTTCCTCAAAATTCCGGACACATTTTTTTCTGGTATTAAATTTTTTCCCCTTTTTTTCAATTTGGGGCTAAATTTTCTGGCCGGGGCGGGAACAAGGATTAAGTCGCTGAGGAACAGGAGATGATGAAGAAAGTTTACTTGTACAAAAGGTACCTTTGGCTGAAGATTGTAAAATTATTATAATAAATAGTTTATATTTTCATTTGCAGAGCGGCAACTGCAGCTTTGGTGGAAAAACAGTCCAAGGAAATGATTTCCCTTATCAACGAGAAGAAGACCGAATACTTAAAGTCGGAAGTGGGACCAGATGGAGACCCAGACGATGTCCCCGAAGACTCTTACCCTGTCCAGCCTCCTCCCCCGACACCTCCTACGATTTCGAAAACAGAGGTTTACACT
The DNA here is from genome assembly GCA_023053555.1 of Branchinecta lindahli. NCBI lineage: Eukaryota > Metazoa > Arthropoda > Branchiopoda > Anostraca > Branchinectidae > Branchinecta > Branchinecta lindahli. The sequence goes on from JAKZAO010000002.1 coordinate 12,525,779, forward strand.
GACCCATCTGTGTTTGAGGAAGTGGACCAAATTGCCATCACGGTTAGTACGAAGTATTATCTTATACCCTACTTCATCCCATCCAGTTTTAGCATATTTGGATTCTGATGAAACCGTCCAAGAGACAATAAGAATCAGCATTTTTTAACGTAGAAACTGTTAACTGTGCCGGTCGCGCCCGGTGAAAAATTATCTCAAAATAGTAATATGTACGAAAAAGTAGCATGCAATACCAACTGATGCTACCACATGCTACTATAGCAAGACTAGATGCTACTGGAGGAAGGCGGGGTGCTACTGAATATTACTGCTTAAGATTAGCCCTGTGTGAGGCACATTAAATTAGTATATTCTGTACTATCGCATATCAGTGCATGCAACTTTCTCGTACAACTACACAGGCTACAAATTTTTCATCGGGTGGTTTGTTAATAGCTTTACTTTTCCTTCCTTCACTCGACATGACAAAATAATCTTTTCATTTGTGTTTCTCACCTTTCCCGCTTGAAAAAAAATATTTCGTAAAATAGTTCCCTTTTTTTTCTCGGAGAAAACTGATCAGTTCGAAACGAAGACAAAATATAACTGTTCCGACGCTTTTCCCTTCTCTCCGTTCAGCCGTCGGGTGGCGGGGGTTGTCACTCGTTGTCATGAAGCGATCAATGAATGTGTACAGTAGGCTACCATCAACTGTATTATACCAACGAATCTGTAAAATGTCACAGTTCTCAATATTGCATAGAAACGTCAGTTTTTTTTTCGGGATGGATCGGTTATTACAGTTCCACGGAAGTTGCTATAAAGGGTTGGGTCATTTCTAAGCTTTATTTACGCCCATCTCGTGCCATTGTTTGCTGCCAAATATGTAAAAAAGCGCATTAATTACACGCTACGTTCAAAAAATTGAAAATTCGGCCCGCTGCACTGTCAGAAGTTTCATAACAGATAGCGCATAACACTTTCAAGAATAACACCTTTTCACTTGGAAATAAAGTGTTATGACCAATTAAGTTTACACTATTTCGTGCCTAGATCTCGAACAACACCTTCAATTGGTAAAAATACCAACGGGAACGAAAGAAACATAACAGATAACATCCCAAAGTGTTATCTGTTAAAACCGGGCATCCTTCTGTTGTCGTTATATAACTTCTGACAGTGTAGTATTTTACCAATTGAAGGTGTTGTTGGAGATCTAGGCACGAAATAGTGTAAACTTAACTGGTCAGAACACTTTATTTCTAAGTGAAAAGGTGTTATTCTTGAAAGTGTTGTGCGCAATCTGTTATGAAACTTCCGACAGTGTGGTGACCAGCCGAAGCGATTCAAATTTAGCCAGCGACCGCTGTTCTATTCTTCTTCTTCTTCGTTAGAGTTGAGAGACAAGAGCCGCGTTCTGATGTAATTGGTCGTCTTCCTTGACAAATTTCGACGCGCGGATCCTTGTTTTAATAACGTTTATTTTTTTTCTTTGTGTAGGTACGGCTTGAATCTGAATTTATCCGGCCAAGGTCATCTGAGTACCGTTTCTCTTTCTTTTTTTAAATCATCTGTCGTTTACAAATCATGGGTCACATAGATGACTTCTCCTACCTTAGAAATCTCAGAAGAAACACAAACCCATTTTTCTCTGTTTCTCGGCACTGTATGTCTATCTGTTGTAAAGAAACGCAAATCAGCGATAGCTGCCAAGTTTTTCTATTAAACCTGTCTACTACTACTACTATTAACAAGACCAAAGGTTCCGATGGGATCCCAAAATTTCAATATTTGATCCAGACAAATAGGTTTTGTCTTCGCCAGATCCAGTCTTCGCCAGACTCCTTGAACATTTTTAGTCTTAAAATTTAGAAACAGATTAAGGCCAAACAGCTAATCATTAAGAAAACCAAGTTCAGATATGGATTCAGCATGTATGTGCCTTACTTCTGCGATTTTTCTGGTTTCGGCGAAATTCCAGAACTACTAGTCCGGCGAAAAAATAATGCTCAAAAACGAATTCAGCGTATCTTCTTATCCCTATATGCAACATCTAATCAACTTCCAATAAAAATTTAACTTATAACAAATTTTCTGGTTTCAGCCGGATTCCGGACGTACTATATGTCCGGCTAATAAATGATTGTCATGTACGGATTCAGCATCTCTTAATTCTTACACCTAAATCGGACATACTTATCAACTTCGAATAAAACTTTTACTTTTAACAAACTTTCCGGTTTTGGCCGGATTCCGGGCGAACTACTTATCCGGTGATAGAATGGTTTTCATATTCATGTTCAGCATGCCTTCTTACCCCTACATCGAACATCTAATCAACTCCAAATAAAACTTTTACTTTTAACAAACTTTCCGGTTTTTGCTGGATTCCGGGCGAACTACTTGTCCGGCGAGAAAATGGTTTTCATATTCGTGTTCAGCATGCCTCCTTACCCCTGAATCAAATATCTAATCAACTTCAAATAAACTTTTATTTTTAACAAACTTTCCGGTTTTGGCCGGATTCCGGGCAAACTGTTTGCCCGGCAAGAAAATGGTTTTCATATTCGTGCTCAGCATGTCTTCTTACCTCATAATCGACTATCACATTAGCTGTTTTAAAATATTTTGCTTGCCCCTTAATTTGAACCCCCTCCCCCACCCCTAAACATAGGGCTACAGAGCCCATCTACGAACTCGCCCTTACTCTTGACCCAAAGAATCCTCACACCAAGTTTCGTCAAAATATCTCATTCCCTTCGAGAGTTATCGTGCTCACAGACGGACGGACGGACGGACAGACAGACAGACGGACAGACGGACAACTTTTGCGATGTCATAGGTATCCCTCCACTTACGTTTTGGGATCCCAAAAACCCTTTCCAGTTTACTATGTGGAAACCAGTGAAGCTAAAATGGTTGTGGAGATGTTTGCAGCTGTTCGTCGATAATAGTACCTAACGTTCTTAAGAAGGTAGACAGGAGACGCGCTTCTTACTTTATTATTACTGAATATGTAATGGTAGAATACAACTTCAAAACCGCTGGAAACTCGGACTGTGTGCACGTAACTTAATGGACGAATTAAGAGTCGAAAAGCTACTTGAAAATAGTCCGTCGCGTTCACATGCCGATGGCAAATCAGTGTTTTGACAAAGACAAGGTAGGATGTAGAAATGTATGAGGTATGTATATATGTATGAGTAAAAAAGGTTTCGAAGAACCTTTAATCAAAGTTGCTCGTACTTGATAATGCCGTCTTCGCGGCAAGTGAGATAAATGCTTACTGCATGTAATTACTTTTTCTTTTTTTTTGTTCTTCGTCACGTCGGAATGTGAGCTTAGCGGCACCACGCGTGGCATGAACTATTTCTTTCCTGCTGCCAACTTTTTATTTTAGCAAAGACAATCGCATTCCAGGCCTTTGGCACCACCACACCAGACGTTTTGTAGAAAAAAGTGACATCTCAATTTTCCATCATTCATATTTATCTTTTTGCCTGAGATCGTGTCGACGTTGCCATACATCGTAGCACTTTTTTCTGTTGTTTTTGGGACAAGGTCGTGCTTCTGTTAAGAAATGTTCGGTTATATAACTCACTTAATTACCATATTTTAACTAAATTGCTACCACTTTTTTGAAGGGAGAATTTCAGGAATTTTGCTAGTTAACCTCTAATAATTCACTTATTGAAACGAAGTTTTTCGTGGAAGTTCGCTCCATTCCTAACGGGATGGCATTCCTAGATTCCTCCCACATGCTTTAATCAGGTACTGTAGGTTTAAGCTCTGGGCTCCACTGCCGCTATGGACTCAAGAAGACTAGAAAAGAAAAATCACGGAATACCTTGAGCGGAATAATCACGGTCCCATGTGCCGCAAATGGGACTTGAGAGCAAATTGTTGAACTTTAATTTGAGAAGATTCTTTCGAATATTATTATTATTATTTCATTTATTACCCATCAACAGGCCGGAGCCAGATACAAACGGAGTATAAAAATAATAAGAGAGAAAAAAAACGCAAACTAGGTACTTTCCATAGCATAACAAAAATAACAATTTGCAAGCAACAGCAGGAAAAGTCCATATAGGGCTCAGGAAGCAGGTTGGTAGCTGGAAATCCTGTAAGCTGATTCGCTTTTGGACGAAGTAAGCTGTAAGCAGGGTATTTGGTTATATCGATATTTCGGGTCCATGTTTTGCTCTCATATTCCTCTCGTTTCGCTACAACTAAGAACAATAAACCTCGTCGTCAAAGAGCAACCTGTATCATCTTTTGTAAACGAGATTATACATATATGTTTTATTATCAATATTTACGTGTCGATATTCGATATCGATATGTGGTCCGATATATCGGACCACGCCAGCTCTGCAACGGCCATGCACGTGAAAATTAGCATCGACGTGACCTTTTCTTGGGGCATCGGATCTGTAAGCGAACTGAGTCATATGTGCAAACCAAACACATCCTTTAGTATTCGTTCTATGTGCCAAAAATTGAAATTTATTGTCGAGCTCTTGGGATGAAGTGCTACTCGTACACAATCTCTGTTCCAAAAATGGATGACGAATTTGCTTGATGCATCCCTTTTAGCAGCTGCAATGCTTGATGCTTCATCTTCAATTAAAACACTGTTACAGCGTAGGTGTCAGCGCAGGTTCGAACAGTCTGCATTGCTTCTTTTCTGTTAACGTGAAACGGCGTGTTATGATATACCCAGTTTTCGCGGAAAACGTTTAACGTTACACGTTAAAACGGAAAACGCGGAAAAAGTTTACTGGACAAAGAAGGTGTTCTGGGGCTATGACAAGCAAGATCCATGCTGTTTATAGCGATTCCGACTTGTTTGCTGTTATAGGCTAAAGCCGGACCTAGGCCAGATAGATTTATCTTTCATTCCAAGATGTCGTTTGAAATTATTTTCATTCCGGATACTATAAAAAATAAGATTCTCGCAAGGATTTCATACCATGATTGTAACTCATTCAGAACATGATAAACTGGGACATATAAACGACACTGAAATCCTAATACAAGTCTCTTAAACTAAGCTGTAATATCTGTTACAATATTAAACTGCCTCAAGATGATGTTAGGGCTATGGTGGACAGTAGTTAATTTGCCATAAAAGTGCTTCGCCTTTTTTCTTCAGAACTTATATATGTTTTAAAGACAAAACTGAAGTCGTTTTTTACATGTAGCAAACTATGATGTCGAAATCCGCTCACTTAGCTTGTTGTACACTATTAGCTTAGCTTGTAACTATAATGTCAGAAGTTTCATAACCAATGACACAAGGACGCGGAATTTCAGCGGATAACGGAGGACACACTAAATGTTTGAGAAATATTCTGTTATGGATATTCCGCCCAGTGGATATTTCTTGCGTATAAAAATAACCTGATGTGCCGACGAGTCAACCGACGCCCAACAAAAGCATACACAATTTTATTTCTTCTGTTCTTGCCAAGAAGGGCCGAAATATAGCTCTAATGTTGCGTGTAGCTGACATCCGTTTTGCATCGTCAAATATTATTCTGTTATGACCCTTGAAGTGTTTTGCTTCCGCAAGACAAACCTGCAACACGCATCTATTTTACCAAATGTTGACACTGGAGCTGACGTTTTCCATATCTAGCATCCTATACGTGTGTACGTGAATCTTATACGTGTTTTACATGTCTTAATGTTGTTCGTTTCTTCCAGGTTGCTCAAGAGGATCAGAAGACGTTCACGGACTTAGTTCGACAGCTGGTTGGGCGATGTACCTCAGATGTGGAAAAAGCCAGGTATGAGAGAACCCTTCTCTGAACCTGCCTTGATGTCTTAAAGCACGTAGGCTATCGGCTCTTGACACGTTGCAAATGTAATATCTAGAAATTAAAATAATATAAAGAAGAGAAATCTAAAAAAAAATGCTTCAGTATATACGATGTTTCACTGCCTAGAATCGAGCGTGAGCCGCGGCCGACGAGTGCGGCCGCGCTCATTTGACACAAATAACGCTTCGGCTGACGACGACTTTGTGTCAAATGAAGCGCACTCTTTGCGGGCTAATATTATGTCACGCTCGATTCTACTCAGCGCAATATCGTATCTCCTATATATATTTTTTTTTATTTCTCTTCGTTATATTATTTTAATTTCTAGATTCAAGTTCCTACATATGCAACCTGTCAGGTGCCGATGCGTGCTTTAACAATGTGCCAAATGTCCCTACTATTTTTAAAGATGTTTTCAAGCTCTTCTTCATAGACGTTGATCTTTCATCACCTCCACAGGGGCTTCAAGATTTTTTTTGCTAACTTGACGTCGTAATTTATTGGCGATATTACTTCGCGAATACGGAACTAAGCTATGTGTGCAAATGGATGAAAAGAAAACTCCAACAATTGCTTCCTTTAGTATATTCGAAAAGGAAATGCAGTAGGCTAGAAATGCAAAGTACTTATCCTCGCTTCTTCTTTAAAACCTCGGATCAGTTCTTGTTGCCGGAGCTTCAAATTTCGTAGATTATTTTCTACACTGTCAGAAGTTTCATAACAGATAACAGCTGCCATGTTTTTCAAGCGTTACATTGAAACGTTATGCATGCAAGAAGAGCCGAAACATCGCCGGAAAAACATCTGCTTACTTATTTTTTTGTCTTCATGGTATCGGAAGTCAGCAGATGCTTTTTCGTCGTATTTTCGGCTCTTCCTGGCAATGCTTGTTATTCACAACGTTTAATGCATAACGTTTTCAAAATCACAACAGATAACATCGCAAGTGTTATCTGTTGAAACTGTGCATCCTTGTGTTATCTGTTATGAAACTTCTGACACCACCGTAAGGATTTAGCCGATTTTTGATTCAACCATAGACTCTTTTCTAATCGGTTATATATTTATTTCTTTTCTATCCATGAAAATTGAGTTTAAAGCAAAAAAAAACATACCCCAGTCAGTGCAACTACGTTTAACAACAATGTTCAGACACAGAGGATTACAATCAAAGAACTTCAGATGACATATATTTATTCATTTCTTAATAGAAAAGTGGTCAAGCAAACAAATTGACGCACTATATAACACTGAACTTGGAATACAGTACAAGAGGCGGTTTACATGCGCCTCATCGTTAGGATGTTTGGGCAAACTGTGATTTACCACATAGTAGACTAGGTTGTGAGACAACATCTTCAGGTATACCAGTGGCCCTCATCAGACAAACGATCGCTAACATCGCTCCCTTATGTGAATAAGGATGTATGCCACCTTCAGTGTGAATGCAAAGAGTTGCAGGGACTAAGGGAGGATATTTATCGAGTACGGGGAATGGAAAAGAAATGTTGGCAGGTTTCTCAACTTAAGCTTTTAAACACCGGAAAGATTTCTTTTGATGGAGTAGTTGTGTATATAGTGTATGATTTTAATAGTGTGTTCGTATTGTTTTTGTTGCATGATGGCGTGATGGTTTCAATATGCAAAGAAATATTAACACAAATTGCAACACAAATCTTTTTTTTTTTTTCAGGTCCATTTTCCGATGGATTACAGTCAAGAACCTCAATACCATGCACTTCGATGAAGACACCCGTGGGGATACCCCGATGAATCTTCTTCGAGGAATCAAATATGGGACAGAAAGCTACCATGTCCTGTTCAAACGTCTTTGCAGGTACTCACATTTCTTTCGTTCTTACATTCGATGTTATCGTTGATTCCGGCACATTTTCCATTAAATTTGTGGCGAAGTATCTGCGCCGTTTATCACCTGGCTTCACATAAATAATCGTAAATAATTTGGGCATTAAAGTGTCCTTTAATGCCCAGATTATTAACACGGATTCCTCGCAGTTCGCACTACATGGTGTTGACTACTTTTAAACTTAGCTATGCTTATAGCAAATTACACAAGGCTTAGGCCGTTTTTAGCCTCTTTCCATGTCCCTTGTCTTGGATGATGGACGTGGCAAAATTTGCATAACCGGTCTTCTAACCAATAACCCTCTCGGAAACAATGATTAGGAGCCTGATAAGTCACGAAAAGAGAACAATCGTGTCAAGCATGATAATCAGTGTATTGACAATAGAGGAGATAGGATACATTTATGAAGTGCAGAATTTCCGTAACGACAATGAATGGAAATACTACTAAAGTAGGATGAATTACTATCATAGGTACGACGTGTTCTTTGAAGGATTGGTTATTTCTTTTCTTTATACTTAAAATCGAAGCCGTTAGTCTACGTGACATTTTTACGAAATTAGCTGCTATATAGAAAGAAAAAAAAATCCTATTTCGTGTTGTTGTTTGCGGATTATTAAAAGGTTTGTAAATTAAGAACTTTTTTAAGGGTTTAAAGATATGAAGAAAAACGAAAAAAATGAAATTAAGGAAAGGGTATAGGGAGGAAGTATTAAATAGTATGTACAATTAAAGGGAGAGATAGAGGATAGGGTTATAAGTGACGCTAATTAGATAAATCGGTCATTGTCAGTTATATCTTTAAAAACAATATAAGTCAAGACCGTTGGCGCCACCGGGGGTGAGTGTCACCTGGCCAAATCATATTGGGTCGGAACGAAAGAAAAGATTATACGCTGCAAAAAAAAGAAAGTCGTCAGGCTATCTACATGGTAGCGTCGAGATTATGTTCCTTCTTTGTTAGAAAATATCTATATGCTCTCCAACTAGCTTGCGTCAAGATCTCTCAATCGTTCTATCTAATTTTATATAATTAATATCTAATTAATCTTCTCCTTTATTCAAACTTCAGAACAACTGACCTTTTCGATTCTTTTCGTTTTTCAGCTAACCTTCAAAGGTCACACACGTTTTGAAGTCTCAAAGAGCATACAACCTAAAACCCACAAGCGTGCAAAGACACAAAAACCGCACACGATTCCAAGTCCCAAGAGAACATACAAAGGCCAGAGAACCACGAACCTAATTACACTGTCAGAAGTTTCATAACATATAACACAAGCATGCTCAATTTCAACGGATAACACTGGGTGTTATTTGAAAATGTTATAAAAAATTTCGGTTATAGGAAACGTAACATTAGCCTAAGCATGGTTTTCTACTTCTTTTAACGGAAACACAACACTTAAAAAACCATTACAGAAATATTCCGTAACACTTGCAAATAACGCTCAAAGTTTTCTCTGCTGATACTGCGCATCCATGTGTTGAATGTTGTCAAAGTTCTGACAGTGTAGATATCCAGGTCTTCTTACTAGCTCTTACAGAGGGTGCGAGGATTCCTTTAAGGTTTATTGTCACAAACGTAAAAAATAATCACAATTCAGATTAAAAGTCAAAGCGCGAGAAACTTTCGCGTTTTAATAGGCGTGCTAAAGCACGGATTTGAATTAAATATAGATTAGTAATTCGGTCAGTTTTTCTTAGTCTGAGCCACTGAAATATTAATTGGTTTGTTAATTTGCGGTTCAGACTGCTCACCAGAGATGGGCGAATCTGATCATGAAAGGATTCGAATCCGAATCCAGGGCTAGGCACAAATCCGAATCCGAATCCACCATATCGTGCTGAGGATTCGAATCCGACCTTAACAAAAATCAGATCACTTACATAGATGATAGTTTAAGATATCTATCTAATCAGATAACGTGATACATTACTGAGGATAGTTGGTGGTGGAGACCAAAAAGTCGAATCGCCTAAGCACATTGTGTACAAATTGGGAAAACGGAAAAGGATGAAGACTAGAAATTTGAGCGGATTCGTGAGATTGAGGGCTTCGAATCGCGAATCCGAATTCGAATCCAGCGTGACAAGCAGAAGATTCGAATCCGGGCAAAAGGATGAATCCTGGACTCGAATCCGAATCCTGGATTCGAATCCGGATTCGGATTCGCCCATCTCTGCTGCTCACAGCAAGCATTTTAAATCAGCAACTTTAGCTCTAATCGTTAAAGACGGCCTAAACACATGCTGTATTTATTTGAAACCAAATCTGCTATGTGTTTTGGGATATGTGGAAGTTTTTTCTGTCAGTGTCATAAACAATGAAACAGCTGCAGAAGCATTCCATTTGGGCTCTTAATTGAGGAGTCCTTAACCCCTTTGCTCATCGCCTGTCACTCTGTTCCCGTAGCATCGCTAGGCCACGATTCTCAAGCTCCTTCCGTTAGCGTAATGAATCATCAGTCCGTTTCGCCGTTTCCGATGTCATTTTGTGTTCAATTGTCTTCTTTCATGATATTACCTGTAACCGATTGCTGTAACCCTTATTATATTATATTACTTTTCTTGCTCGAAATCAGTTGCTGTTTAAAATGGTAATGTTTAGTGACTGAAATCGTGTCAAGACCACCGACCAGAACAGAGCGTGGGTTGGAATGAAGCAAGGGTAAAGATGGGATTAGGGTAAAGATATCCAGGTTTTGATCCGGACTTTATTGTTTATCGGGGAGAGCGAAGAAAAGTTAATTTCCTTGTCTACACATTTTCATTATGGGTATTTTAGTAAAGAAATTATTAAACGAGTCAAAGAACACATACTTCTACGATCAGTATGTTTGGCAGTTACTTTTCCATTATTCTCGTTCGATCGTTCATAAATTTAGGAGTGACTGACAGCTAGGCAGAGTCGAGACTTGCATGGCATAGTTCATTCTATCCTTCTTCTTCTTTTCGTATCGTTGCTGTAACCATAAATTCACCTTAGAAAGAATGTGGAAATTTTCAACAGATCGTAATTGGTTTTAGAGTGCAAATTAAGGTAATTAGGGTAAATTAAGGTAGAATACCTTTGAACGATATATAAGCATACTGCAGTTGATCCCCGTCTCGGGGAAGAGATGGTTGTCCCAAGATTAGAAGGTCCGATAGGCCCGGAAATGATTGTGTCGAAGAAACCATCTCTGACACACTAAACAAGTCTTACAAATACGCCAAAACAACCACTCACCATATAGGCCATCAGGCATCTATCTAAAAAAGACCATTTGAATTTCAAAAAGCCCTCCCATACATTGAGGTTACGCAGTCTTCGTTATAAAGCGGTAAAGTAGTTTATCATACGTCTCTGTATAAAGGTGAAACAGCTCTATGCTACTCCCTTCACACAGAGACTATTACGGCCGTTACCTTGAAGTAAAAAGCTTACGTAGTTCTCCGTAACGTAAATATTTCATGTTGAGTTGAAAGTTACCCCACTTAGGAAACGTAACGGAAGAAGAAATTAAATAAAATTTGCTTGATTAGAAGATTTGCCCGTGTTTATGGGAAGGACAAAACTTGCGTTCGATGGAAGCGAGGAAAAATTGAGAAGAAAAAGGAAACTCCTCATTTCTACGCTTACTCCAGTCTGAAGGGGTCAGCTGTAGCCTGTAAGTGTGAGATACTCGACGTAACATACGTTTTTACATGTCAGTCATTAGGGACCTTCACCATCGCAAAAATTAGAAAAATAGACGGCGTAAACCATACAAATTAATTTTTTGAAGATTAGTTGACTTCTAAGCTGGTTTTGCGCATGGCATTCAGTACCGACGTTGAGTCGGCCAAGTCGCTTTTGTTGCAGACAGTCTAGGGTTTAATATTCGGTATTCTCGCGAATCCCTGTTTACCCTTCATGTCGATTTCACAAGGCCAACCCTCCTAAGATAAAAATACAGTGACTCTTTTTTTCTAGCTATGCTGGATTACATTGCGTCGTCATCAAAGGCTATAGCAAGTCGGCTGGCTACCAACCAGGAGTCCGATTCGAGGATTCCAGGTTCAGAAATTCCTGGAATGCTGTTTACGTCGCCGGAGCTTGGAGGTTTGTCCAGTGTAATTGGGGAGCGAGACATCTAGTGAACGCAAAGGAGGTGCCCAAGCCTGGATCCAAGTCCAAGTCAGACAGTTTACGGTAGGTGTTATTAGATGAATCATAGGATTCATGTTGCATTTTCATAACCCGCAAGCGAGGGCCGCTTGCGGGTTAGTAAAGGATACGGGTATTTGTATTTGTAACGGGAGCAGACGATTGCCGCTCCCCCCTGCTTTCATGAGCTGCCGAATGATGGCATGCCGAATGATTCTGTATTGCGCCAGCTCTGGGCCGAAATCTAGCTAGCATCTGTTCCATCTCTGGCCAAAGCGGTGGAAGCCGCCTACAGGCTCGAGTTCCTCTTTTACGGTCGCCCACCAATTCTTGAGTTGGCCACACAGTGGGCTTTACCAAAAAGGAAGGGGTTCTGCTAGAAGAAGTCTTTTGACCAGGCGGTCATTTGGGTGCTGGAGGACGTGACGAAGCCAACGTAGCGAGTCAACATAAGAAATAAGGTTGATTGAAGGAGAAGGTCTCTCATGGAAAATCTATGTGGGACTTTGTGGGAGGGTAGACGATGGATGGTATGATGGTTTCCGGCCAAGATCCATAGTCTGAAGTGTAAGTTCTATTTGCACGTTTTTCATCTCATTAAAGTAAGTGTGAGAAGCCAGCGCCTAAAATATTAACGACCCTAATTATTCCTTCTGCCTAAGCTGACTGCTAATTATGATTGACGGCCGTAAACGGGAAGGACAGCTGGGATTAATTCCAGTGATATTTCGGCCCTTCTTGGCATAGGTCATCTTCAGACAGACATGGGCGAATCCGATCATGAAAGGATTCGAATCCGAATCCAGGGCTAGGTATGAATTCGATTCCGAATCCACCATTTAATGCTGAGGATTCGCATCCGGAATCGAATCCTACCTTAACAAAATCAAATCAATGACATAGGTTACAGTTTAAGAATCAGGGGTGACTAAAAAGCACTGATGCCTAAGGCAAATGAGATGGTTAACTGGTGTAAACCATATTTCTAGGTTTTCATGTGTGCTTGTTATAGTATGGGTTTCCTTTCGGCAACCAAAAATGAACAACCAGGCTAGTTAAGCACAATACCTTAAGCACAGTGTGTAAAAATTGGGAAAGATTAGAAATTGGAGCGGATTCGTAAGATTCAGGGTTTGGAATCTGAGTCCGAATCCGAATCCAGCCTGACAAGCAGAAGATTCGAATCTACCGGATTCAAATCCGACCAAAAGGACGAATCCTGTATTCGGATCGAGATTCGGATCGAATCCGGATTCGGATTCGCAAATCTCTGTCTTAGGCTGTAGCTAGAAGAATTAATCTGCAATAATCAATAGCCCATAAATTAGTGTGTTGTGTTCTTTCCTTGTGTTCTTACTTCTAGCTGCAGTCTGAAGATGACGCGTGCCAAGAAGGGCCTAAATATCACTGGAATTAATCTAAAGTAAATCTTGAAACAAATAAGTGGAAATAAATCTCAACTGACTTACCCGTTTATTGCCATCTACCGTGAACAATCTTTGAATGAACCTGTTTTATTTTAGGTACGAATATGACGATCATTACTTCTTGACGGACCCGAAAGAATTTGTATACGAGTTCTATCCCCTTCAGTCTGAGTGGCAACTCTTGAAGCAGCAGATCACACTACAAGAGTTTGAGCAACTGCCGTTCGTCCGGTCACTTTTCTTCCGTTACGGACTGTACTTCCCCGAGGAACACACGAAAGCGGTTATGGTAACCGATTCAACTGGTAAGTCTTGAAGAAGCTCTTCGACGTCGTGTACGATCGAAAGAGGGAGGGGGATGCGAGCGAAAATTGGTATGAAGATAGTGCGTGCCCCCCCCCCCCCCCTCCTCGGGGCACAGTCATCTGAAGGATCCTTCAGCGTAATCAAGAACCGATAAGAACTTGTGTCTTCAAGCAGTCCTGTAGCATTGTAGCGATTCGGGCATGCTGGCAAATAATCGTATGCCTACGTTTTACGACCTAAAACGTAAAGCAGTATTATCGCTAAAACGACGCCGTCTGGGGAACTGATGCAGATTCTCTCTACTCCTCCACCCGATGAAAAATATCCGAGAATTAGTCGTATGGAGTAGCACGAAAAAGTAGCATGCAGTAGTAACTGTTGCTGCTACATGCTACTAATAGCAAACTGGATGCTATCGGATACTGCTACATAAGATTAACCGAGTCGGAGGCTTGTTTATCAAAGTATTCCATACTACTACCACTAATCAAACTACTCCATACCATTCCATGCAACTTTTTCGCACAACTACCATACTACTGCACAATCAGAGAATTTTTCATCGGGCAATTCTTCAGCTTTCACTGCCGTTTTGTAAAAAGTGGAGTGATGAGCTTGTCGTTCGCTGATTTTTTACTTCTTTACACTAATGTGTATGTGTAGTGCATCGTTTATGTGTCTTTCCTTGTGTATATCGCTTTGGCTTGAGTAAATAAAAAAGAAAATGCGCCTGAAAAATAAGCGATTCTGTTTCATGGTTCAAGGTCATTTTTATTTGTAAACGTAAAGATACCCTAAACAAAACTAAAAAAATCATAAACAATTTTTTTTATTAGAAAAACAAAAGTGAACAAAGATGGGAGTACAGATAAAAAATTAAAAAAAGCTAAAAGAGAGAGAGACTCACTTTAATCCATAAATATAGAGTGGATGCTAGCTTTGAACCTTGTAAACGTGATGATGCAGAAGTTCCGGGTACACTATTAGCCCTCATTGGGGTTGGGAATTGTATGGTTGGAGCTACATTGAGAGAAAGGAGAGATCGATGTTATATTGCGGACTATTCTACTTTTAAACTGAATATTATGTTAATAAGGTTAAACTTACAGGTGCCGCCACGATCCGACTTGGTATGCCGACCACGATGCAGAGCTCCCTGATCTTCCACTACAACCTCAAGTTTTACGACAGTGATCAGGACTCTTTCGACAAAGTCAGCCTGAAGCGGTTCGTTATGCAGGTCAGTCCTAAACTCTTAAAGTCGTGTAACCACAAACAAAAAATTAAATCATAAGAAAAGCCGCAGTCCCCGCAAACTTTTATAAACGAAACGTTGCCCATGATTTGTATCACCTATATTTTTGCACTTGGAACCTTAACAGTAAATTATTAGTACAAGAAGCCTGAGGCCATGAAAACAATAGTCGTAAACGAAAAGAGCCATTTAAGCTAACGAGCTATGGAAACCATGTCTGTACTGCGGGGGCAGACTCTACCTTGAGGAACCTTATCAGTATGCACATATCCTGGAAGTATGTACCAAGGACGTTAGAAGGAGTATTAAGCGGCGTGTAGCTATCTGATTAAATCAAAACCGACGGAATGGATGAGATTTGATGAGCATCATTTTACTTGGCAACTAAATTTATTACAAAGAAATACGTTGAAGGTCATCCCCCTATACGAGTTATCCGATTGTAAATTCAAGTCTCGTCCGCAGCAAAACAGATTCTCTTTTGCTGATATAATCGCTAGTGAAATAGCTTGCTTCCGCTCAGGCAGATTTCGTGATGATAAACTTGTAGCTAAGCGAAATAATGAAACAGGTGCACGGATCGCTCACACGTTCATAATTAGCGGTGTTAATTTTTGAATCTCGTCCAGAGTGCTTCGAGAGCTTTTATACGGATGGTGAATGCCGTCGTTTCACACCTTTTTCGTGGTTGTGCCAAGGTTTGTACAGCATGTGTGCATTACCTGACGTTTTTTTTTGAAGATTAAGAACATTTCTTCATATACATGTATTTGGTCTTTTGGGATCTGTAAATCTGTCTGTTTCTGACTATGGTAACTCTCGAATGGACTGGAGTATTTTGAAGAAAATTGGTATATGGGCTCTTCAGGTGGAGACTGGAGAGTGAGGCCAACCTTAGAATGGGCTTCATGCCTCGAGGCATAGAAATTTAGGGATCGAAGAGTTTCTCCGATGAAACTCAGTAGAAGTTTGAGGCGGGGACTCCGGCCAAATTGCGCTAAAAACTGGATATTCACGGATGAACCCAATTACAGTTACAATTCATTTATTCCCAAAATTCTGACAATACAAAATGCACGGGATTGTCAAATTACTATTTGATTAATTCACATTAAAATTACGGATAAAATAAGGCACAAATGAGTTCAAGTAGCGTTCACTGCTAATTGCTCCATATTTCTGATTAAGGGATTGTATTTGGGTTAAACAACATGCTGCATCTGGAAACACTTTTGGTTTTTAGATCGCATGGATAATTCGGCCAGAATCCGGTAACAACCGGAAGTTTGGGAGCGGGTCCAGTTCACAGCGGAAACTGACTAGGGGGTAAAAGATTGTGGTGAATTAGGATATCTTTGAGTTCTCAGGTCGGGTGGGGAGTCAGGCCAGAATCCGGAGGAAACCAAAAGTTAGGTGTAGAACCTGAAACATATTACTCATCGTTGATTAGAGTGTAACAAGATATGTTAATTTTGTATCTTTGCTTAGTTTTCTTGCCTGGATACCTATGCCAAATGCTGGATACTCTAACCCAATAAAATATTAATGATTTGGGTGAAGCTCAGAAATCAACCAATCTGAATTACCTTCTATTGGAGTAAGTCAGGGTTGAGGTACCAACAGGTATCCAGCGTTTGGCATAAGGTATCCAGCGTTAGGCATAGAATATGCCAAACTTTAGACATACACAGCGTTTGGCATAGGGTTTCCAAAAATCAAGGGTTTGTGGCTGACTGGATGGATCTGCAATTTTTTCTTTTAAACAGCACGGTTTCAAAGGAGTCAGGTTCGTTAGAATACTGGAACTGTATTTACTTTGACTTGTGCTTTAAGTTTTAGTTTTATTTAGTCCGTCGTTGGTAACACCGTTGCCTTCCGAGTTCACGCCCCCTGCTCCGGTGCTTTGCTGCTGGACATATTCGCGAACGCTGTGACGCCTCGAGAGTACCTTACGGGAGAGCCGATGAAATTCAAAAGTGTTTGCAAGTTCAAAATCGTCTGCGATGATCTGCAAACAGTCATGGTAAGCTTCTAAGTACTACTCAAGTCTACTTGTAGACGGCCACGTGATCGCTAAGTAGGCTGGATATACAAGAGTGGTGTGTCGGACTGGCTTCCAAAAGCACGTTTCGAAGAAAACTAATTAGAACAAGAGCTGGAAGCTCATATGGCACTTGCAAGGCTAGGTCAGAGGATGAAAGTAGGAATTCGTCAATTCGTGGGTTTCTTTTGATCATTTGTAAGCAAAACCCTTGATATAAGAATGATCATGGGTCCTTGGAAATCATGAGACTGTATCGTTTGGCAATGCATTTGGCTGTGCGCACTTTAAGGGCGCTAGAAAATCATCTGTAATCGAAACTCTTGAAGCAAAAAAGATGATCACCAGGAGCACGAAAATGTATATTTTACTCAGAAGTATTGTTTGTACTTTAAGGAATTCAGTTGTAAGCAAAACCCTTGAGGCAAAAATGATCATGGGCTCATAGGGATAACGAAAATGTATCTATTACTTAAAAGTATTTTTTTGTACTTCGCGGTTAGCATTAGTACTTTAAGGGATGGCCGGATCTGGGAACTAACTATTTCTTAGCCAATCATGTCAAGTCTCTAATTTTCAAGCCAAGTTTCATCGTCCTAGCATGTCTGGAAGTACCTTAACTTGCGATCACCGGAATTCCGGACCCCCCCCCCTAACTCCCCCACAATACTCGAATCCGGTCCGGTTCTGTCACTGATCTACATAGGACTTGTGCTTGTTCTTCCCACCAAGTTTCATTCCGATCGCTCCACTCCAAGCATGTCACAAGGTTTCCGGACCCCCCCTCCGACCCCCCCCCCCCCCCCAGCTTCATCGGATCCGATCCGGACTTGAAATGGGACATCCGAGACATGTGGTCTTTCTACATACCAAGTTTCATTATGATCCGATCACCCGTTCGGAAGTTATACATGCCTCAAGAGTCCGGATTCCCCCTCCCTCCTCTCCCCCCACGATGGTCGGATCGGGAAGCTGACTGTTTCCAGGTTAATCTGGTCGTGTCCCTGATTTGCCTGCCAAGTTTCATCGTCCTAGCCCACCTGGAAGTATCTTAACTCCGTATGACCGGAATTCCGGAACTTCCCTCCAACTTCCCCCCCCCCCCAGTGCATGAATCCGGTCCGGTTCTGTCAATGATGTACCTAGGGGTTGTGCTTGTTCCTCGCACCAAGTTTCATCCCGATCGCTCCACTCTAAGCGTTTAACATGATTTCCGGTTCTCCCCTCCGACCCTCCCCCCACATTCATCGGATTCGGTCCGGACTTGAGTTGGGACATGTGAGACATGGTGTCTTTCCAAATATCAAGTTTCATTAAGATCCCATTACCCGTTCGAAAGTTATGCATGTCACTAAATTCCGGATTTCGGCTCCCCTCCCTCCCCCCACGATGGTCGGATCGGGCAAGTGACGATTTCCAAGTTAGTTTGGTCGGGCCCCTAATACGCCTGCCAAGTTTCATCGTCCTAGCACATCTGGAAGTACCCTAACTCGCGATCACCGGACTGACCGACCGACCGACCGACCGACCGACAGACCGACCGACGGAAAAGTGATCGGTATATGGCACTTGGCCGGAAGGCAAGTGCCATAAAAACAAGTCGATAATCGGTCCATCTTCAGTGCATCCTTAATTCGTTTTCTTCAATTTAAAACATAGGCTACATTAGCCTTTATGAAGATTACTAGTGTTAGGCATAATTGATTATAATTATATTGCAACTTAGCAGAAGAAGTGGAGTAAATGAGAATTTGTCAGTTCTTATTTGTATGAGATTTGTATGAAGTCTGTCGGTCGTTTTAGCGGTTTGTAAGAGTGTGACCGGTCCAGCGCATCACTCTTAAACGGTCTACTTCTCTGTGACGTCAGCAATGCAGCGTGTTTAGGATTCAACAAATGTCTAAGGTCAAGCTCGTTCTAAGGGAGTTACTGACAAGCCTCCCGCACCCCCTATGTTTGCTAATCTCATCTGAATGACCCGCCTCTTTGCCCCCCCCCCCCTCCCGCTCCACTTGTATTAGTCAACTACAGATACTCTTCCTCGGTCTTGGCGTATAGTGGATAATAAAACCCCATGTACCTGCCGAACTATGGGCTAAGGTGTTCTGGTTAGGCTAGTCTTGGGCCTATAGCAATGGTCTGGCAACCAACCACCGGTATTCGTTAGTTTGTGTGGTTTGGGTCTGAACTCGGATAAGATTGTGGATATGAACTGCGCGCCCGGTGTCTTCGTCGTATTTCGTGTTAGGCCTTAGCCTACTACTTGCCATTCCTGACTGATTCTGCGTGGTAGGCTAAAGGCTGAAAGAACTTACATCTACAGCTTCATCGTACGATTTACTTGAAGTTACGAACATTTACATTACCATCGTCGTTATAAGATTCCATGACAACTCGCCACAAGACAACTCGCCACAGCGACTACTGGGAACCGACAACTCGCCACACAGACATGTCGCCACACCGACGACTCGCCACACCGACGACTCGCCACACCGACGACTGGCCACACTGACAACTCGCCACAGGGACGACTCGCCACAGAGACGACTTGCCACACGACCAACTTGCCACAGGGACAACTCGCCACAAAAATACGACGAAAACACGATTCAACTTCGCATGTTACCAGCCCTTGCATTCGTTCCACCACTCGATGTCGAAGACGTCTTCGAGAAGTTGCTGGCGATACTTCCATCAGAAACGTCCCCGGTCACAGACTATTTTTAAGGCAACTACATCGGGAGACTACGTGGGAATGCTCGAAGACAGGCTCGTTTCCCACCTTCTCTTTGGAACATGAACGATCGAGTAGCTGGGCATATTCCACGAACCGATGACGACATAGATGGTTGGCACTGCAATGCACTGCCTGAAATGTTTCAAGACCGAAGGAAATTTGAGGAAGGCGGACGTGGACCGGATGAAGGTAGGATTGCTCTCCGCCTCGGCCGAAGAGACAATACTTGAAGATTAACAAAAGAGAATCGAAAGAATTGTCAGTAGGTATAACCGTAGAAGCGCAATTGATTTACTGAGAGGCATTGCCCGTAATTAGCTGCTCAGTTAAAAATTTTGTTCGAATAAATATTAATTGAATAAAGCACTTTACGTTATAAATGTGGCGAGATGTCGCACTGTGGCAAGTTGTCTGTGTGGCGGCTTGTCGCTGTGGCCAGTTGTCTGTGTGGCGAGCTGTCGGTGTGGCGAGGTATCGGTGTGGCAGGTTGTCGCTGTGGCAAGATGTCACTGTGGCGAGATGTCGGTGTGGCGAGTAGTCGGTTCCCAGTTGTCGCTGTGGCGAGTTGTCTTGTGGCGAGATGTCCCGACACGTCGTTATAACATTGGCCAGGAGATGACTGGTAAAGATGCTTGGAGAAAAGAGTAGATTTCCCCATTTGAAAAATTACTGTTTAGTTCTCAAACACCTTTGAGAACCTTAAGCGGGAGATACAGCATTTGGCTTACCCTAGTCTGGGCGTTAGGGAGCCCAGCCTAGCGTCACAATGTCATGTGAAATTGGGGTTTCACCGAGTATAGCAGTTTCCAGTGCGACTGGAATTCTCGTATGTACAAGCCTTCAGTTATTCAGGTGGTAGATCTGTTTACGGAGACGACATTCAGATGAGCACTGAAAGCTCAGACTCCTTGTCTGGTGTTTGGATTACCTGACAGAATGTTGAGGGTTTTGGATATAGTTCAACCTGCTGCTAGGATGCTGCTTGTGTGGGATGCATATTCATTTCTCACTCTTTCCTTCGTACTAGGTACCCCTACCAGACTGCGCTAGCGGCGAGTGGGGTCCTGTCAAAGCCACCCGCTTATTCGGACTGATTCCGGTGACTCATCCCGACGCACTTGTATTTTCCGGCCGTGATTTGGAAATCCAGTTCCGAATGTCCCGCCCTCTAACGGACTTCATGGCAACACTGCACAAGAATGGGATGGAAGAAAAGAAACTGTCGAAATACGTTTCTCATTCTGTGAGCGATGATGTTGTAAGTTTCAGTCTGACGTTTCCGGACGAAGGCCAGTATGGTATGGACGTTTACACCCGCGAGGTTGGAATGTTGGAAAGCGGACCGAATGAGAAGCATTTGCTGACTCACTGCTGCAAGTATCTGATAAACTCGTCCAAAAGAAACTAGCGTCTGGTTTAGTATTTTCAAGAGTGCCTAAGCTTCGTGTCACCCAACGACTGGGAACAGGATGGACTATGTGAATCAGCGTGTTTCAAAACGCATGGCAGGAAGATCTAGACCTGTTAAACATAGAAGAATACGCCATTTGGTGAATGATAGTGAAGCCTATACGCTTTCAAAGGCATAAGTGCTCAAACGTGCAGTGGCGTGAGAAGATGAACCTGAAAATTGGAAGCTGGAGCCAAGTCGAAAAGATACTGCGACATATATTTGTCCCAGTTGCCACTTGTTTCACCCGAAAACAAAAAAGGAATGCCATCTAGTCGATCAGCCACCCAGTTGACCCAAGTCTTAAGCTAAGTCTTCATCTTCGGTGAAAGCGAGCTGGTACTTGAGCTGAGAGACTAAGCGAATGACAGTGACGCCTTTAGTAACTATTGCAGTTTACAGAAGATTGAACTACAGTCAGCGATTGAATTTGCCGTTAATATTGCATATAGGCTATGCCCAAGGACTAAATCATCGTGATAGTTCGGAGCTGGCATAGGACCAAGAAACGATTATGTAACACAAATCCTGTAATCTCGTCTTCATGTAACGACGTCGCAGCTGTAGGTGACGACATCTTTGAGCGCCCATACAGTACCCGGAACTCCTACACTCTTACACCCCTCATATCAAGTTTCGAAGATTATTGCTGTAATACATTATAGCTCTAGTTTTAGAGCATTAGTGGCAACTATCCACCGACGCCTGAAGATGGCAATAAGAGTATAATATTGAGAAGGCCAGACTTATCATGCTTTCCATCGCTCTGGTAGGTGAGCGTTACTGGTTGTACCGCCCTGGTAAGGAGGGCAATATGACTCGTATCGTCATCTGAGATGTTGAGCATCAGTATTTATCTGAACGAATGACCATTGGCTTCACGGCTTGCTAATAGTATGCACGTTTAGAGTACAGAAGCTGGATCGCGTTAGCCACCACTTACGATTATTGGAAATAATGCGCCGTACGGTACTCAAGGGGGGAATTAACTCTCGTATGATATCACTCTTGGTTAAATCCACGATGGTCTTTTGACTTTAGAGTAAAAGCTATCGTTTGTTGAGCTATATTTAAACAGTCCTTCCATATTCGGGTGGAAACCGTTCTAACAGCTGGAATGGCGAAGGAGTGATGTTCTTTTGTTGAACAAAACGGTAAGACGGTGCAGGATACTTTCTGAAATCTCGGGACTTCTTAGTTGGTCTTCCTTTGTAGACAGGGTTTATTTTTTGTTTACCTTTTCGTTGTTCAAACTTTACCGCAGTGTGATATTACCAAACGTTTGTTATATAGATAGGTTTTAGTCTAACAGCTTTAATTCAAATTTTATACAAAGCGCTATATCGTCTATACTGCCAGGATTTTGTTTTTTAAGGTCCTAGTTAGAATTGACTATCGGAACAGTTATAGCCCCCAAACAATTTTAGTTGGACATTAAATCGTGTTGTAGAGTTGCTTGTTAACTCTTTGGCGCGATCATAGAGTTACTAGTACTGACAATATAGTATTTACTGTGGCCTCTGGATATCTGCGTTCTCGAAACTTGGTGGGCTATGGACCAGTTCGGTATTTTTGAATTGTGTAACTGGTGTAGGAATTAATCAAGAATTTAGAAAGTAACATGTATTTTTAGTACCGAAGTGTATAAACTCACTTGGATGGTTGTGCGCTATTTTCTAAAAAAGTTTACCGGCAGATGCCTCAGAGGCAGTGGCTCCGGAAAAATATTTTTAAGAAAAGTGAGTGATACACTTACATTCCTAATGCGCTCACCCTGTTTTTGCTTTTGCCCTTAATTATTGCTTACGTGGACATTGCTGTCCTCACTGTTTGAATAGATGACTTTTGCCAATAGTTTGCGTACTGTGTCTATAGCTAAGCCCGTCCCCACTCTATCCTCCTTTACCACGCCACGAAAAATGTTACATGCAAAAAAATCGGAGCTTTGTTCGTCAATGAGATTAACGTTGCGAAAATAAGGCTCCTAACGTTGGAATTTTTAAGGAAGAAGGAGATTTATTACGCCGGTAAAAGGCTCTTATCTCTCAACTCTTAAAGTTTAACTGAAAAGGCGGACTATTTTTACATCTGATATTTTAATAGCCTACAGTTAATTATTTTGACTCATCGAAGGGATTTCGTATTGTTTCACCCGCGGCTCTAATATAATAACGTTTAGAATGTGTGTTGCTTGCTGGACAACCCAAAATTCACCCAGACGCGGAGAGTTTGAATTTCAGTAAAAGCCTGCAATTTCCATGTGTTAAACTAGGAAATTCACCATTTTCACTAATGAAAAAATTAGGGAAGGGATGGAAAGATGTGTTTTTGTTTTATGACTTTTATTTTTCGGCAATGGCTTAGCTTTGAAGTTGCTCAATATTTCAAGCATAGAGGGACAAGCACATGGAGGGACCATAAATCCGAAAGAATAAGTTAATTCGAGGAAATCGGTTGTCAGCGGATAGCGGACAAGCGAAGTAACGCTTTTATCAGGTTTTCAGGCCTCGTTAAGTAAATAATTGAAGTGTAACTATATTGTTGGATCTCAGCCCTTTTCGGTTAAACTTTAAGGAAGAAATTTGGACCAGGGGTTGTGCCGTTCGTCGTTTTCCGCACCGTTTTACATTCCATCACCCCGGAAAACACGTTACAGGATGGAGTATGGAATAAATTCTATACTCGTTTTGCTTCCATACAACTCATTTCCTCTTCCGAAACTTCTTTCATCCGGACAAAAACTTGATTCCGTAAAAACGCGTTTTTGTGCCCGGAAAATGCTTGTACGGAGCGGGTTCTGAGGTTTTTTCTGTGTCTCGTCGAGTTCGCCGTTTACTCTATTTGTACACAGAATTTTGTGCTTGTATCACAAAGTAACAAAGCCGATGGGCATACCAACCATGCTAACGGAACGCTTCGCTTCGTAGCACAAATCTCCTGCCATATGACTAAACTTTTCGAACCCAAAGTTTTTACTCGTAAAATTTCTAAGAGCCTTTTGCTACGACGCGGAAGAAAAAAAAATAAAAGGAAGAGGCTCTTGGCGGGCTTGTCCTACCCGCTGATCATAAATTTTCGCGATTGCGTAGCTTACCGAAGATCAACCCCAAAATCAGAGTCCCTGAATCTGAAAAACACTTCGGGATTACCAAATATCAAGAGTAGGCAGGTCTCGCAACCGCAATAACGGAACATTTAAAGTTGTGTTGGTTTACTCAGATATAACAAGAAGAAGTTTAACCACAGTCATAATTGTTAATTTTTAGTTTCATGTAAAAGAAAATGGCTTATGGCATTTTTTGATTCGTGAAATGAAAACGTATTATGGAAATAATTTACCGGGGGAGGACGATTTTACCCCCTAGGGACCTCCACAGCATTTAATACGGCACTGGGGCGGAGAGGGTCTAAACGAAGGGATTCGTGTTTGAAGTTGGTACACAGACGTCTTTTTGCACGGTAATGTTTATTTTTTTATTTATTTTTTATAGCGGTTTTTCTGTCAAATTTTGCAATGTTTTCGCCGAGGGCGAAGCATGCTTTGGGGGCGGAAAGGATCTGCACGAAGGAATACGAGCTTGAAAAGTGGTACACAGATGTGTTCGACTCTGTTCTTTCACTTGGCACGATAAGCATTTGAAATTTTGTTTGGAAACAGTCAATGTACACTTCTCATTCGCGAAAATTTTGGTATGCTGCGAAATGCTTTTATCGCGCTGTTGAAGGCCCTTTAACTCTCAAAAAGATCGACGCCGCGATAGATCTTTTCAAATGATTAAACATTTTTTTAAATCTTCAGAAAAAAAGTTCAAGCCAAAAAGTGCTAGGGTTTCATCAAAAAAGGTTTTCACCTTCTGTAGACCGTTTTTGGCGGCGAAGGTGGTGTTAATCGTAGGAATAAAGGCATCTAGATTGTTTTGTTTACCTGTCATAGGATAACTCATACTTCTAGCTTCGGGAGTCCTACCCGAGAACTGGAAAGTTCCTTAGTGGCATGTGGAGTTTCCCAACCCATAGGTCGCTACATCAGACCGCTGGAGTCCAACCCGACAGAGAAATGTCTCCGGGCAACGGCAAAAACACGGTTTGGGTCTACCCATCTGGAGCAGGCACGGAGCCGATATCCAAAATGGAATACTTTCCGCCCGAAAGCTGGTTAAAACTGGGTAGGCTTCACCCCAAAGCGAGATTGTCCTCAGTAGTTTGGCACAGGCCCATTTCGAGCAAAGCCACATTCCAGTCAGAAGGGCATGCGTGCGCCATCTTGCGAAGTTACAAACAACACCTATCACCTTGCCCTGTAACTATCTCAAAAGGTCTCTTTTCCTCTGCCAGCTGCTGCTTACGTCGTTCATTCTGAGATAAAAAATTTACCAATACAAATCATGAAAGAGTTCAATGGCTCTTAGCAAATAGTGGCGGCACTGTGCAAAACACTCGCAGACAAAGTCATTCAGTATATTCACAAAAAGGTAACAGCTCGGCGAAGGGGTGCACACTGCTGTCTCGTGGTGTGCTAAATGGTGTCCGTCCAGTCAGACTAATTTTCACCCTCTCCACGAATTAAAACTTCAATATAAAACGTAACCCCAGTAGTAGACTACAAGACGGGGCGATGACAAGCCATCGTTTGACAAGCCTTGTTGCACTTATTTCAAAGCGGATTCTGATACGTTAGAGTCGGGAGACTCATTCAGAAGCTCGAAAACTTCCTTTAGCTCTGGGCCAATCGTAGTTTTCCGAGTTCCAGTGGAGATGCCTGGATCCTCTAACGTTGGCCTTAGGGCTTTCGTAGCAAAAGCTGCTCCCTCTTCAGAACTAGGAGCAAAGAGGGGGAGCAGGAAGTCGGATTCGTCATCGTCCCATTCGTTCAAGTTAATCCGGGGGAGCAAGTTGGAGTTACATGATAGAAGAGGGTTGACTTCGCTCACCGGGCGAAATACTTCAAGCTGCATGTAGTCCATGGCATCCGCATTGTCGCAAATAATTCGCGATAACGAAGTCTTCCTGATTTCATTTAGCTGACCTGAAAAGAACGCAGGTTGTCAAAACACACCTCGTACAACGTATTCTTCTATACCGGGTATGCGAAGATAATACTCTTGATGACTAACTCTTCTTGGAGATGAAGAATCGCCGTGTGCCTAGCGAAGAGCCAGAAGCGTCACCACAGCTGTCCCAACGGACGCTGGTGAATGGTAGACATTGAATTTCAGTCATCGTTCGGGCGACGTTTCTCGTTCTTCCCGAGGTTCACTAGCGTGTTTTGGGCTTAGTCATATACACTATTTATTAATTTAGTGCATATCTTTGCTTTCGACCAATGACTCAAGGTTTCGGCTGTGTTTATAGTCTCTCTCCAGGCCCCTCGGCTTGAATGGTAAATTTGCATAACAATAACTTCGTTTGGTCGTCAAAAGATGGTAATTGGCGTTCTTCGAAGCATGTTTATCGCATTTATCCAAGAAGGAACGATGTGATGTGTGATGCTTTCATCGTGTAAGCCAACTTCTCGCGCTGCTTACCTCCGGGAAACTATATTAGCGTCTGAAGTTGGCGAAACTATCTTCAGTTTCTTTTCCGTTGTAATCCGGACGTCAAAGGGACCATTTTATTTATCGGCGAAGCAGCAGTAACCGGAGCCATCACAGCGAATTTATGAAACAGACACTTTGCGAAGAGTGTCGATTACGATCTGGAACTACCTTATAAATGCCTATAGGCGAGAATAGAGGGAGTCATTCCACGCGGACTCCGCGCACGGAAAACAGCGAGAACACGGGGAATGCTTCTAAAATGGATTTTGTTCGAAACAAAAATATTCAGTTGACGAAATTTATCTGGATCCACTTTATTTTTGGTTTTGTTTATCCTGACTGTTTTTAATTAATTTTACATTGCACCAACACCAGCAAAAATTGATTCCCCTCCGAATCTGAAAGGGAGTCCTTTTTTATGATGGTGATGATAATCGGAGCATTCCCGGTCCGTGGGGACTCGCGAGAATACGGGGAGTGAGTCCCCGGGACAAACAAAAACGTGGGGGAGTCCTTGGGAACGGCGAGAATACGCCTTACGGTACTTTAAGAAGTAGATCAAACACTCTGGAACGGGGGGAATGTTAGTCCCTTTCCCCAAGGAGATGTAAGGAAGCGAAGACTAACGACGTACGTAGAGAGCTTATTGGGCTTACAGAGCTTATTATCTACGTCTTAGCTTATTGTCTTTCATACAATTAACAAACAGAAAGTAATCTAAATGCTTTGCATAAGCTTCCACCTTCAGTTCAATCGACACTTTGCGACCAAGACTAAGAACAGCTTGTGCGTCTCTGCGCTCAGGGTTGCTGATCGACAAGTTCCACTGGACCACTGCTTAAAATATTCAATTTCCTAGAAGTTTCCTATTCTAGTCCTCGAAAGATTCAATTCTAAACTGCCGGAAAGATCTTCTTAACTGCCGGGAAAATACTTTTAGAAGACCCCCCAGACATTTCGACATCATTTCCCTACGACCGACGATGCCTATTTACGCTGTCGCTTGAATGACTGCAACGGCCGCAGGAACGGCAGTCCCCGCAAGCACTGCGGCGGTTGCAGTCCCGAAAATGGGACGACCGCTGGGTTGGCACGGATGGCATGCGGAAATAGCTTTATGGCCCTGAGACACTGGACTTGACACTCTAGGGTCCTTTAAAGGTGGGTATGGAAGGGGTAATGTACCTGCAGTAAACCGGAGATTTCTATCCGGAGTCTCGTACCAGTATCTGTCACCGTTTCGAAGGCGCAAAAATTGGTCGGCAAGAAGACAAGCTGCTGTTGGTCCGACCAACCCTCCTTCTATTGGGGTTTCTGAGACGATACCCACGTACAAGTCGATATCCGAAACGTGACTAGAAAATGAGAAGGAGGTTATATAATATTTAATTTTATCCCACCAAATACATGACTAAAAACGAAAAAAAGTGCAACTTTAAACGGTAAGCTGTTAAAAACTATAAAAGAAGCAAAACTGAACTGAATTATTCATTCTCAAATACTGAAATAATTAATACAAAATATTTCGCATCTGACTCCAAAGAGTAGTCTGATGGGTACATAATCCTTCATTTCTTCAACACATGTGATCTGCAACAACTTTGCAAGAGAATCGAGTTTGGACATTCCTTTTTTAGGCGAGCTTGAAAATGCATTAATAACAGTTTACCAATAGCTCGCAATTCCATGGAGGAAAAATGTGGAGGGAAACAGAACCAGTCTCGTCAAAACATGAGTTGCGATACCATGGTATCTGTTACCACGGTAACAGGATCTGCAATTAGTCATTTTTGCAGGTACCGTTGTATCTGATATACGGTTGCTCTGCAAAAAACAACAATTGCCGAAATTGTGATTTTCGAAGTCATCCCAAACGAAAAACTGATATTCTGTCACTTCACTAAGTACCAAACTTCTTTCCCACCAATTTAAAAAAAAAACTTATGAAAGTGAGATGACTTTTTCAGATACCACGATCAAATACCACGGCCGGACCGTGGTATCTGAATATCAGATAGGCTACCCCGGTAACTGGCCAGATACCACGATAACTGCAAAAACGCCTTTTGACCGTGGTATCAGATACCATGGTATCTGCAAAAACGCAACTATGGAGATTCAATCTTATGATAGCAGGCTGAAGAGGAGCACTGAGTCAGCGAAACTCGGAATCTTCGATGCTCGGCTGGAAGTTGCGAAAGGTGAGAGGGGGGGGGGGGGACTTACCCGTAAAGCCCCTTTAACAGTTCAATGTTTTCTGCTACTATCTCATCGCGTAATCCATCGAAACTGGTGGCGTTAGTGAGCCCACATAATACTCTCCAATGAACGTAAGATTGAAGTCCATGGTCCCTGCCTCGCTGGATGTTTATGGCCAGGAGATCCAGCCCAACGTGACCCTGTCTAGACTCGAAGAGGTGGTTGCGGACCTACAAGAAAGAGTTCGGTCAATCGACCAAAATAACAGAAGCCTCAAAACAAGAGTGAGTTGAGACTCTTATACTTTATTTGGGGTTAGGCAACTTGGAAGGTTTTTGCGGATAGGATGGAAACACAGGGAAGAGTATTTGTAATTAGGATTTGTGGGGGGAGATATTTGTTTGTTTGTTGTTGTTGTTTTTTCTTTTTTGTATTTTGTATGCGATGGCCCTTGGGCTTTAAGCAAATAAATCATATCATATCATATCATATACCCATATAAGTTCTCTATACCTTTCGGAAATCATGTATACAACATTTTTTTTTCGTTCTCTTTGTGCTGTAACCTTTCCTGTGCTGTCTGATTTTGTCGCATGTGAACCTGACATGAGTTGGCCCGAGCCTCGAGCATTCAATGTCCATTGCCAATTAACCGGGTCAGTTGAGGCTCTATAAATCATTCGTTCCGCCTTATCCGTGAGTTACTCTTGTACATGCTTCCAGATAACCATTTATTGCCTTTCTAACAAGCGTTGTTCTTGAAAAGACCGTTCTTTGATGGACGTTTTTTCCAACCCCTGATTCCGTTTTCCGTAATAAGCCCACGATTATTTTGCACGATACAGGAGAATCCCCTGGAAAAGCCGTCACAGCTGTGGTGTACGTAAGACTGGGCAGCCAGTTGAAAAAAAAAACAGTCAAAGGACCAGTCGTACCTGTAACGCCTATGCAACCTCCTTCCGTAAGAGCTTGGTCACACTTGGCTTATTTCTACGCAGAATTAGGCGCCGAAGTGGTCACACTAGATCCAAGAAAAGGCAGCTTTTTGGGTTGCTAAATAAAAAAAAAGAAAAGAACAAGATACACCTAATTCTGAATGCTGTTGTTTTAAATTCAGGAGATCAATCAGGACGAAACAGCATTTCTGATTACGTTACAGGAAATAAAGTGGTATTTTTTGGTGCTGTTGACTTTAAAAATAATGTAAATACCTATTTTTCACTTGAAAAAAAGGAAGAAGACATCAAACAGATGCTTCTTTATTATTTTTAAGTATGACAAAAAAAAGACACGAAACAGATGTGACTGATGGCATTTTGACATCTAGAAACTCTTTACCTTTCTCTTCAAACAGCTTTAGGTTAACCCTGGGATGTTGAAAACAAAATCATGATAGTTCACACTAGCTCAACATAATTAAAACTGAATTGTTGCAAAACTGGTCAATTGTTTCGATTTTACACCCCTAATTGCAGTCCCCATTGTCCCCAAGCTGCCCCAAAGCCACCAAACGTCACGTCCCCTAAAAATTTTCAGATCCTCACCGGCGGCCGACCCAATCTGCGCACTCATTTTCAGCCGAGAAGTCTGCGCAGGTTTCTGCGCGGATTGTCAAATCGGCGCCGTTTTGAGCCGGTAATAATTGCATTCATTCTTATGAAGGTCCGGAGGTCCAAATTTCTTATGTTACATTTTAAACCCGCTAACGATGCCTCACTAATCTTTGCACTTGCCACGATTCACTATTTTCCATGCGCATTATGCTTCCCGACGAGTGTTCGCGTATTATGCTATTGATGCGTAAAATCGCTTATCTGAATTTCGCAGAGTTCTTGCTAGAAGTCAATGGGCCTGAGAAAAGGTTTAAAACAGCCAAAGCCGTGTATAATTTGTTGAAAGCAGAGCCTAGCTTTACAGTATTCAAATAATTTTGATAAACAGTAAACTCTGCGAGGTGCAGTGCTTTTACAAGAGTAGAAATTCCTCCAACTAAGGACATAAATGAGAAGGGTAAAAAGGTGAGAGTCCGAAGCACCTTACCGAAACTCGGATCAAAAGAAGCAACTCTCCTAGTTTTTATGAAGCATCTAGAGAGCCAGCCGGGACATGCTGAGGGCTGAGGGCAAAGGAAGCCACATTTCCAAATCGATTCTTGCAAGTGGGCCACAAAAGGATGACGAAAACGCCCGAGCAAAGCTACAAAAAACTTTCAAAGGTAAACTCTCACCTGCTCGTTGAAACTGATGGAAACTGGACGAGGATTCTGAGCAGCTTGACCTCTCATCAGGGAATCCAGATGACCTGGATCCCAGTGCTGAAAGGGGTTGAACAGCAGCTTGTGGAGCTGGATGAAATCAACATTGCGCCCAGCCGGACCCTGCAGCTGCACAAGTCCCTGAAACAGAAGTAGATGTTAACCTCGTGTGGATGGCGGCGAAAAGTGGTGGGAAGGTAATGATGAATCGGCGTTCCTTGTCAGCGTTGAGGGATGGTATTTGAAAGGGGTGCGATTTACGACTCAAAGAGTATAAGCATGACTCCTACTGACAAAGGCAGAAAAAACGAGTAGTCGTGATGCTGTCAATGAGTATATCGCCTTGCGTCCACTCTATTGTACTTCATCAAACTGACTGTTGTTCAAAAAGCAGAGAATACTGAATGAAAAGAAACAGTGAAGCAATAAAAAGGAATATACAAAGGAAAATAACCGCCAGGCAAAAGTTATCTTTGTGAACGTCGGTCCGAAACCCTGTGGGGCAGTTTTACCGGTCGAGCTTTTCGTCTTCTCCGCAAGGTGGTGTGGAGTGTGCTTCGGCTAATATGAAGACACTCGAGCAGAACTGCCGATTAGAAACCACGTTCTATGAAAACCCACCTTTAGGACCCCCCTCAACAGGTGTCGTGCATTAGCAAGGAAGTGCAATAAAAGACCTCTTACCTGCAGCATGGAGTGGCCAAAGCGGTAAGCGGCTGTGGCGAATTCGTTTGATACCGTGGCGTCAACCTCTTCATTATAGCCCAGAAAGTATCCCTTGGCTTGCGGTCTAAGCTCCAGGTAGTCCACTACGTTGTCACCTAACGAAAGAGAGACAAGAGATAAATTAACAGCCCAACCAGCCTAATTACATATCATGTAGTGTTTCTGTTTGGTTCGGCAAAGAGCGTCCATTGACGACTGGAGAACTTCTTTCTGTCCAGCTAATTCAAGCCATGATTTAGAGACTTGAGAGTTTACTACTTTCATCATTTGTTCTTGTTTCATGTGAGCGACCTTACCTGAACAGCTGAGGATAAATCCGTAAGAAGGCAGACATGGGAAAACTTCAATACAACTGCTTTTCCATCAATAAATAAATAAAGGTGAGAAACT
Organism: Branchinecta lindahli; assembly: GCA_023053555.1. Classification (NCBI taxonomy): domain Eukaryota; kingdom Metazoa; phylum Arthropoda; class Branchiopoda; order Anostraca; family Branchinectidae; genus Branchinecta; species Branchinecta lindahli. Next base: position 12,557,910 of record JAKZAO010000002.1, read on the forward strand.
GAAGCCAAATGCTTCCACGTACGCGAACACTATTTGCTAGGCAACGCAAAAAAATAAAAATAAAACCGCAGAAAGAGAGTTACTACCAGGTAGCGCCGGATTCAGCTCACAACTGCGAATACGAGTTCTGCAGGTACCTTACTTGAAACTAGAAGACCGAAACTATTCACTACGCGACGAGGAAAAAAACTCGACTTAAGGTAGAAACCGCACGAAGCTAATTCCATTCGAACGTAATTAGCCTAGCCCGAGAATCAGCCCCGAGAAAAAGTTAGCCTAGCCGCGAGAACGTGAAACTTTGTGGGCCACTAACCAAAATACAATGCATGGAGCGAGTTTTTCCTTTCAAAGGATCTCCGTTACAGGAAAATCCAAGCCCTACTTAAGCTTTCATAGAAGCGAATTTTGCGAGCTGGTTAGCAAGGCCGGAATGAATTCTCTGGAAATTGTTGAAGATTTTCCAGAAAGTGACCCCTCAAGGCTATTAGCAGAGCTCCGCTAAAATTTGAACGTTCTGGCAAATGAAACTGAACAAATCTAAGAAACATGCTGGACACTGAACATGCTGGACACTGAACATGTAATATGCAAACATGCAACACAGCTGAAACGGAATGATCTGTATGGTTCTAGAATAAAGCACCAGCTTCAATTCCTTAAGCAGAAAATGCTTATTCCTAGAATTCTAATTTCCCACGGATTTTCCAGTAGATGGAATTGAAAAAACGATAGCGAATCCCGGAATATATTCCCTCCAGTTCCAGCGACGCGCTTCAATCTCTGGGAAATTATCCCTACACACTGCCAGAGCCTTCATTAGCTTTTGGGTGGCTAGTTTTGTTGTTTTGATCGAAGGCTATGAGGCAGCTTTGAAAGTAAACCCTCCCTTTGTACTCACCCAGCAGTATTGGCAAAAACTCCTTGTAAGTAATATGTTGGATCTGTGCTATAACGATCTTTCTGGCTTCTTGGTACAGCTTTTCATCCGGCCACGTTGGATTGATGTCAAATAAGGTGTTGGAGATTCTGTTATGTTCTCTCATCCACAATATGTGCATCGAAGTCAAGGTGGGTTGCTCATTTACCCTTACGTCACCTAAACGGAAAGTTAAGACTGTTTATGACAGGAGTCAAAGGGTGGGGGAAGGGGTACTTTTCTAGCCGAAGGAAGATAGAGCATTTTTCCTTAGTTACTATTGTATCTCATTACAACTTATTTATTAACTCCAAGGCTGCAAAGCAGAGGCAAAAAAGGGAAATAAAATTACTATCTATACTATGAAATTGCTGTCTATATTATTGTATATTACTGTCTATGTGATAATGATACAGTGGATTTTGCTGCCTTACCCATTTTCTATACGCTACCCGTATGGAAGGGTATCCTCCTGGATATCTTTTGCATGGGGTAGATTTCTTTTGTACTTATGTTCAGTGTCTGTTTTAGTGTATGTTTGTTTTTTGTTGTTATGGTCTTACGGACTGAAATAAAGCAGTAATAAAATAATAATAATAGAGTAATTAAATATACTGAACATTTTTAATAGTCAATCCAGTTTCACGGTAATCGAAAATACCGGGAATCCGGACAGTGTGGTTTACGAATTGGCGGGTACACTTTTATTTTGATTCGCGGATATATCACGGTAGAAGTCGAGGGTAGAAGAAATGTCGGCATAAAAATCTGCATTTCTGCTGGTATGGGAATCGCGGGAATGAGGAATCCCCACGTGTGCGAATTGTTGGTATCGGAATCGTCGAAATTGGTATACGAGCCGTCTGCACACGAATCGTATCAAAAAAGATGGGATCACCTTGTCTCCCCAGTCGTCATTAAACAGAAACAAGAGATTAAACAATTTTTTCCGGGACAAATCTGTGGATATATTTAGCAACAGTAAACAATCGACGTTTCTTTTATACGACCTCAATCAGTCACACCATGATACTAGAAAACATGTTCATAGGCGTGGGAGACGTGTGCCGGACAGTGCCTGAGTACATGACTACGGTGACACGAATTACACTCTACAGTGCGCTACAGAAAGTAATCTTACCGGCTTTGAAGCAGTAGCGACTATTCTTCACTTCCTCTGGTCTATTACACCCGTCCTCTGGATCTGGCGAGATGGGTAGGAGTCCTCTTCCATCAGGACTCATCCGCCCTCTTAAATAACCGCGATACATTGTGCGAAGCCAACGAGCTTCGAGGCGATCGGAGTGGTAGACATTCGATGCATCGATGTAGGATGTAATGAGATTCATCTGCTCCCTCGGTCCTAAGAGAAAGAAACAGTGGGTTTTGGTGTCGAGGGTAGGTAGAAAATCCGCGACCCTGATACAGTTTCCCTAGCCTTGATCTATGCCTCTGTGTCAATTATCTATGTATATGTATCTGCACATAATCTATTTCTTCTACTTTTACCAAGAACAAAATATCTGATAGAACTTCTGTCTTTAGTCCCATGCAGCGACTATGAATACCCCGACAAAACTGAGCAGACCTAGAGGTCTTTACTCCAGCTTTGAACTGATGTTGATTCCCGTTTGCTCATCTTCCGTCGCTTATCGCAGAAAAATAGTACAGGAGGCTGGTAGGAGGCGTACTCCGCGCACTGACCCGGTCTGGAGCGCGACCATAGAACCAATCAGCTTTGACTTCTACTTTTCCTCACCGGCGGCTTTACATCGATTTAGCTATTTGTAGAGGTAACGAAACGTGATGTGGCGCGAAGCTACTAGCCTCCACTCGTTCGTAGCGGACAGGGTATGGGGAAATATTCGACTCCTCATAGTCATAATACAGAGATAGGGAGACGGAGGTTCTGTCAGATTATTTGTTCTTGCTTCTACTAATCTATTTCCTCGTTTCTCCCCAAGAGAGATTTACGCTCGAATTCTCGCCCATGCCCAGGCAGCGTTCATAGGAAAATACAATTTTGCCGAAAAGCCTGTGTCTGATCTATGGGTTATCCAAGCTGACGGAATGACTACAAGGCGCGTGAGTGAAATTCTTTCTCCGCTTGAACAGTAAAAATTCGTACCGAATTCTCACAGAAAAACTTTGCCAAGACGGTTGATTGTGCATAAGATGAGGGAAAGGCGGGTCACTGATATCTAGTTTTCGGGCACGATACAGGAGTAGAAACGTTTTGGTAAAAGTGGCGCAAATACAAATAGTAACTCTATGACTGTAGACTAAGGGAAGAACGGTAAAGTAAGAAAAAGTAAATTACCTATTGAACATGTGAGGGCAGGTGAAGACCTTATGAACTCCATACAATCGACTTCATTTGATTCCATCACATTGTCGCCTTTTGGGATTGAAATTGACAGGCATTCTGGATGGCTCTCCTGCCTGTTGCAACATAAAATACCCTCTCCGTTGACCCCTAAAAAAGATCTTCACTGAAAAAATTGACAATAAAATATGCAGCGGATAATCTTTCAGCCTGCGACGATCAAAATCCGCGATCTCGTTCCGTAAATACTGAGCGGAAGCATATACCTGAGCCTCTGTGCACAATTTGTTTTGCACATAGCCATAAGGAGAGCGTACCGAACGATGCAGAAACAAGAGAATTAAAAAATTTCGGGTAAAGTGACCGGGTCGGGGTTTCATAGTCCGAGGAAGGATGCATTCTGAGCAGAGCCGTTACTAGCCAAAATGTTTGGGGCGGGGCAAGGTATTCACCGACTGGCTTGTCATTGCTACCGACTGTTTTTGCAGAAAAGCGACTGTTTTCAAGAAAAGAAACGACAGTTTTGACGAAAGATTGACTGGTTTTCAGAAAACCGACTGTTTTTTAAAAAAAACTACCGTTTTGAAGGAAAAATCGACTAATTTTCAGAAAAACCGACTGTTTACATGAAAAAAAAATCAACTGGTTTTACGAAAAACCGCGGCGCTTCACACCGACTCGGTTGTTTTTTACCGACTGGTCGACAACATTCGGAAGGGGGGGCGACCCCTCATCCCCCCGTACGTGACGCCCCTACCAATAGAGGCTATTCAAACAAATAGGACTTTTGGCAAGACTTCAGACAGCTTTAAACACAAATGGACATGATAGCAGGACAAAGAAATACCGGTCGATAAACAGAATAAACTTAAAAAGCAATGCACCGGAAGTGGCAGGATGAAAAAAGGTCTTCAGACTGTTAGACGCGATTTGTTAGCAGAGATGCCTGCAGAGAGGCTTTTGTCTGAAATATGGGGAAGGGTGGAAAGAAAAGAAGAGGGAATCAGAGGATCTTACCCTTTGTTGGGGCGGTGGCAGTAATGTCATGATCCAAGAACTGCCCCCACGTAAGGAACATGTGAGTCAGGTTAGTCAAAGTGCGAGTTCGTAGTTCTCCAGCCGTGGCAAGACCAACGCTGATGCCTCTAGCGGATGGAAGTGGTGCCTTTTCACGCCCAACCAGACGAGCCATGGATAAACCTAGGATAAAAATTCTTTAGTATTACCCGATGACAAATTATCTCAATAGTAGTATGAAGTTATATGAAAAAGTAGCATGCAGTACCAACTGATGCTACTATAGCAAGATTGGATGCTACTCGAGCAAGGCGGGATGCTACTGAATACTACTGCTTAAGATTAGCCCAGTCTGGAGCACATTAAATTAAAGTATTCTGTACTACTGCACATCAACACATACAACATTTTCGTACAACTACCATACAATTACGCAGGCTACAAATTTTTCATCGGGTAAGGAACGCTCATGCGGTTGGTAGCTCCGAAAAGACTCCAACCGACTAGATATCCATCGATCGTAGGACAGACCTGCCAACCGGCGTCCATGGTGAACTTGGCCATTGCCGACGTTTTGGCAGTCGCCATCGCCAAAACGGGAGCGGTGAATGCCAGTTAGGCACAAAAACGCGATTTTGGGAGACGCGTTTTTTTTTGGCGAGGAGACAAGTAAGAAGTTGTAATATCCTTTTTAGGTCAGTTAGTTAAGTTAAATTAACTGTAGACAAGGTAATTGCAAACTAACTCTCCTTCTAAGAGTTGTCGTCAACATTTCGTAAGCGCTGTTTCACATATGCGAGCGCCGTATCTGTGATATTCAGTTCAGTTCATTTTTTAGCTTTTGTTTGCCGTACATTTAGAAAAGTATGCGATCAGCTTAACGCTGCCAAGGTCGTAACAAAGTCGTTGGTCTCATACCGCGGGAGAACAAACTCCTAACCACCCCTACTTTCGCCGAACCAAAATAATGATAGACACCGAATCGATCGAAAAAATAATAAGGACATATTTGTCAACCTGGGCCAAGTCACATGTCTGCCCATACTTATCCCCAGTTCGTCTAGCATGACATTTTCTTATTCCTTCAAACCCATGAAAAATAACAGCCAAAACGATAAGCTACGTTAGCTGCATGCAAAGCGTCATAATTTCGGAGCACGTATGGAAATTTCTCGCCTGAAATCGACCCAGACAAAGTGAAACAGATTTCGACTCGACTTCAGGTTAGTTTCCTTCTCGGATCGACCGGAATTTCGGCCTCGGCCGATTTGGTGGGTCAACTTTAACCGGAATTTGGCCTCAGGCAGAGTCGTCTTCAACCTTACCATCGTCATAGTGTGCTGGCAGCGCCCTTCTAAAAGTCCTCTTGGAACTTCCCCACAAAGGATACTTCATGTTATTGCATGATCCATCCGGTTTACGGTAGCCAGCGCTGAGATCGCAAACGGGAACCATCGGCTCCTTACATGAAGTGATGTTCGACATTATTCCTTCAGGTAAAGCCGACCCAGCTCTGACATCTTCTTTCGTAATAGCGCCCCTAGAAGAAGTTTCTAATTAGCTTAACTAACTAGGTAACTAATCTAATTAGGTAACTAGCGAACTCAACATATCGGTGAAGTCTGGTTCTTGCTGACCAGATTTTTTCCCTGTCTGACCGGAGAATCCGATAGAGTCCGACCGGAAAAGAAATCTGTTAGATTTGACTGTTCCCCCTAATGTGAAGTGAGGAATCAGGAGCAAGGCTTTTGGTTCTACACTTCCTTCTGCGGAAAACACCACCATTTTATAAGAATATCTGGCTTGACTGTTTCTAGCAGGAAAATTTAAAAGCCGGTTTCATACACAATCTGGCAGAATTTCGAGCTACAGAAAATCGGAGCAGTGGCAAACTCTTTTCCTTACTAATACATACTTCCTTCGTGGTATAAATTAAATTGAAGTTCAGAAATCTGTCTAGATTATTTTCAGATAATTTCAAAGATAATTTCAAATAATTTCAAATTCGGTTTCATCCAAAATCTGGTGAAAATCTGGGAGAATTTCCGGCTAGAAAAAATAACAGTGCAGTGCCAAACTCTATTCCTTGCTAATACAGACTTTTATACTTGCGTAAGTTAAATAAAGTAATCTGGTCAGTGAGAGCCTAAGTTAGAACAAATCTGTTTTACGCATTCCCCCGCGAAAAAGTATCGGATGACTTTTTCCGATATCATGACGACAAACAAAATAGTCAGCAGATGCTTTTTCGGCGGTTTCTTGGGTACTCTTGGCAATGCTTGTCATTTAATGCACAACGTTTTCAAAATCACAACAGATTCCATACCAAGTGGTGCCTGTTGAAACTGCGCATCCTTGTGTTATCTGTTACGAAACTTCTGACAGCGTATATGCCATTTTTTCGGCATCCCATCCCGTTCGCCCAGCGACACAAAAAACGGCTTATTCGCATTCTCCAGCATATCATGAAAGATTCGGATTTCCTGCCTCAGAACCAAAGTAGGTCGATTGAACTGAGCTCCAATCTTGCTCCAACCTCAGTTCACAGGCCGGTTAGCCGACAGGCAATCGGCGACGCAAAAATAGCTTATAAAGACTTAGGTCGGTTATTAACCGAAGAAACAAAACGGTTTATAGTAGAAATCCCACAGGTCGGTTAACGGGATGACGGTAAAAAACGCAGCTAGTGCTAAGGCGAGGAGGTCGACAAATGAAGACAAAAACTGAACCTACTTTTTGACAAGCTCGCTGGTAGCTTCTTCAAGAACGAGGGCGTTGTTTGTTATATTAGTGACATCTGGTGTCCATGCTGTAGCACGCTGGTGATTAAGAGATGGGTTGTTTTCCTTATCCTTACTGCTGCTTTCCTAAAAGGGTAAAGCTGTGTATCAGCTGGTAAATTTCAAAGGGAAACGACCGTGTGCAATACAGAAAGCTGCGCTCGTTGCACTCCGGGATGTATCTGTTTTTTCCTCACCGGTGTTCGGTTCTTATCCTATACTCTAAATGACTAAATCCAAAACACGCCGTGATCCTCAGGAAGAACGAGTAAACGTCTCACTAACGACTCAAATCAACAACTCAAATCCTGTGTCAACCAATCACAGCGATCTGTGGGAGCAGCTGTGATACCGTTTCCGGCTCTTCCGCTAGGTACCTGGCGATTTTCCATCGGCACGGAGAGTTAGTCATCAAGAGTATTGCGCGTTTTTGGTCTCACCGGTGACGTCACTAAAACTTGCCCGCCAAGCAGGTTCTGGTTAGTCCGCACCGGTGCGCACTAGTGTTGGGCGATATTTGATATCGATATATCGGACCAAATATCGATATCAAATATCGAAACGTAAATATCGATATCGAAAACGATATTTGTGCATTTACAATTATTGAAAGTAATCCAATATAAGTTATATTTATACCTCCGAAATTGGACCAATATGTTTTTCGTAATTCAGTTTTTATTTATTCGAAGTTTGCGATGATGCAAAATGCTTTTTTAAGACAATTTTGTTCTTAACTCTTGGCGAAACGAGATGGATACTACAACGAAACATGGTGCCGAAATATCGATATCGATACATCGATTATCGAATATCGCAAGTAAAAAATGTGCGCACTAGCCTGACACTGGTTAGTCCGAAAACGGGTTATAAGATCGGAAGCAGTCAGAGGTGGATGCAACAAGTGCGCAAGCGCTCAGACGTGGAGTGTAAAAGAATGAATTGGATCGTAACGTTGAATTTCCCGTAACGTTTAATATTCGTATTGCATAGTTATTCGTGAAACCAACAATTGAGCTCTCAAAGAATCTCCAAACACGGCTCAGGCTCGAACACCCTAATGTCAAAGTCATAAATTTTCATAAGCGCGTTTCATCTGACACCTTCCACGTGAGAACACATGTTAGTTCATTTGGAAACACAATCCCTTCGCGTCAGTCGTAATGCGGTCTCCAATCACAGTATTGTCCATCTTTTGTCTTTCCAGTATTGCTCTGGTATTGCTTCGTATAAGCCCCGTAGGCTTGTTTCAATACACTACTGACATTACTTTCATCAATCTTGAAATGTATTTCGTTTATTATACCTTGTTCAAACACATTAATGTAATGTCAAAGTTATAAAGTTTCGGATCCCATTCCATCATTCACACCCTTCCGCGAAAACACATGTTTGTGACTAATTGACAGCTCAAACCCTTTGCGAAACATGAAACCAAACAAACGCAATGCGCATCTTACGAAAAGTACTGTGTACAACTACACGAAGTTTTAATTTTGACATGTGTCATCGTTCACGAACTTAACACATGGGCAATCTGGGTCCCGTTGCAAAATCTCACAAAATCTTAAATCATGGGCAATCCGGGCCCAGTTACCCATGAACGTGGAGGGTGGGGAAGGTTCAGCATCAAGATGTTCTTCGTGGCCAGAGGATATATACATACATATCCACAAGTATACAAGAGTTAAATTCGAGACAATGTCATAGACGAACGTAACTCATGGGAAATCTGGGCCCAGTTACCCATGAACGGGAGGGTGGGGGGATCGGGGCGTCAAATTGTTTATCTAGACCTAAATATCCTCGACTATACCAACTTAGAGTTTGATTCCAGTCACGGGTCCAAAAAAAATTCTCATGGGCAGATTGGGCCCACTTGCCCATGACCGGGGAGGGTGGGGGGTGATTCAACTCCACATAGGTATTCCCAACCCGATGATCCAAAAGCACAAAGGTCTTTCATACATACTGTCAAGTTAAAAACATAAAAAAAATGGGCAATCTGGGCCCAATAGCCCCTGAACCGGGTGGGTGTGGGGGGTCGGACCCCCAAAAGCCATAACTAGACCCCAATACCTACAAGTGTACCAAGTTTGAACTTTGATACCTGTTAATTCCCGTCACGGGTAACGAACTTTTCTTCTGGGCCATCTGGGCCCAGTTGCCCTTGAACGGGGTGGGTGGGGGAGGCGCAACTTTGAAATTAATTTCTCAGCCCTAGGATCTACAAGTACGAGGAATTTCATCGTCCTGTGTTCAGGTCTGGTCAAGTTATGAACATTATTCACTGGGCAATCTGGGCCCATTTGCCCCTGAACCGGATGGGTGTGGGGGGTCGGACCCCCAAAAGGCACAACTAGACCCCAATCCCTACCAGCGTACCAAGTTTGAACTTGATACTTGCACTGGTTCACGAGTTATGAGCTCCACAAAATACGGTGAAAACCGAAAACCGGAAACCGAAAGCCGAAAGTTGCTACAGCGCTCGCAATAGTGGATTGTTCCAAGGAACACTCCACTAAAAACGCGTTATAAGAAGCACCGGTGAGCAGTCACCGGACAAAAAACGTAGCTTATGATTCGAACCTAAATTCAGCCAAGTAGCAAACCCTGAACGTGCACCGTTCCTGGGTGGGAGCTGAGCAAGTAGACCAGCGAAAAGGATCGCTATCCAGAAAACATCAGACAACAACACGAACGTCAGAATCGATTGTTGAACTTCCAATTCCTACCTCCCATTTCGCGCGATGCAGAGGTTGAAAAAAGAAAACTAACAAATACCTGCAGTAATCGATCTTCAAGCATTCTCCTCCCGTCAAGAGAGTTTCGGGCATACTTTACGGATTCTGACACAGCATCCCCCTTTTTGGCCATTTTTTTCCAGGTTTCCGATGAAGTCTCTCGCTGCAGCTTTTCAGGACTTTCCCACGTTCCTAGATGATAATTTATGGGAATAAAAACGTAGTGATGGCAATTTTCGGGTGACATTTAGATCTGTAAAATAAACTAGAACGGACTCAGTACGAGTAATGCCTTGAACACAGATGACGAGCAGGGTCGGATGCTCGCGGGTCAGAATTCCTTGTCGGATTTTTGGCGCAGTCGTCAGTTCCATATTCCAGCCTTGGAAAACTGCATGGGATTCCCAAGATGCGGCCCTCCCCATTCATCACTGAGCCAGCGCACGACAGGATTACCTTTCGCTGGCAAGTGCGATTTAAGGTTTAAGGTAAATATGGAAAAGTTGAGATTTTTCAACTTGATGAAAAAAGTGCTGAAAGTCGGCCGGGGAATCCTGATCGTGTGCTCTCACTATAAGCTGGGTGAGCAGTGAAACGCAGTAACAATACGGGTTCGTTCCAGCTCTGCCCGAAAGTTACTAAATAGTTACTTTTCAGTCACTTTCACCGTTCCTGCTTGTCACAAAGTTACGAGGAGCACAAGGAAGACCGTCACTTCGAAGTAACTTTTTGTAAAGATAGTACCCGACCATCTTAGCTAACTTCACTTTCCAAGAGCCGTCTTGAGAAGGGAACTCGGGGCAGCAATGCGAGACAACGCGCATTATCTCGTCCCGTAGTAACTTCGACCGTTCCAGGTAGTAGTTAATTTGTGACGTCACACGTAGTTACTCCGAAGTAACTACGAAGAAGAGCTGGAACGAACCCTACGAGTCATCAGCTTACAATGACTGATGACTCATTCATTAGTATTCAACCTTTCACTCACTCCGAACGAGAGCAAGTTTCATGAAGAAGCTTGATTTGAAACAAGTTGTTTGTACTTACAGCCGAATTTTTGTGAGAGTAACAGTTCACTGCAATCAGTCTGTTAATAAACTGTGCATGCCAGCGAACCTGTTCTGTCTTTACAAACAAAGTTGGTCAGGGGCGGTTCGAGGGGGGGGCGTGGGGGGGTGACTCACCCCCCCATGCTTCAGAGAATCGTACTCTCAGTCGTATGTTTTGAGCTTGTCTGAATGACAGTCGTATGTTTTGAGCTTGCCAGAATCACATAAAGGCAGTTACAAAACGTGAATTTTGCCAGCAGATGACATTTCTCGTCGGATGGCTACGAAGATCTTTCCTAGTCGTCTGTTTTAGGTCTGTCAGATTCACAGTAGTTGTATATTCTGAGTTTATCAGAATGATAGTCGTATATTCTAGCGTGCCAGAATAACACTAGATCGTGAATTTTGCCAGACGCAGATCACTTGTTCCTTGTCGCATTTACGAACAGATTTTCTAGTCGTATATTAGAGACAGTCGTAAGTTTTGAGCTTGCCAGATAAGGCACCTAATCCTGAATTTTAGTCGCAGATGACCTGTTTCTGGTCGTATGGTTACGTATAGATTTTCTATAACTCATATGTCACGAGTCAATCGTATGTTTTGACTGAGCTTGTTAGAATGACAGTCGTATGTTTCGAGCCTGTCAGAATGACATAAACACAGTTACCGAATCTGATTTTCACCCGGTGGTGCACAGTGTGAACACAACTGGTTTTGTACCAAAACCTTTGTATTTTAGCAGAAAACACGTAGCTGATTTTTGAAATTTCAACAGTAGCCTATCTGGTTTTGTGCAAAAGATCCTTGTTCTAGAATAAAACAGGTTGATTTTTGGCTTGCGGAGTAAGGTTTGACCATAAACCGGAGATGTACGCATTGCAAGGACGAGTCTGATGATCGCACCATACTGTTAATTCAGACCAAATCTACTTTGTGTCTATTTTATTATGGATGGCTACTCCCTTTTTTCGGAAGGGGTCAAGTATGGAAGCACTGCTGTGTACCAACTTCCGGCAAGATATCCTACTCCGTTCTAGAGGCAACGGGGTTACGGACAGATCTGTAGCACTTACTTTTGTTTGGATTCCGAAAAAGACCCATAAATGTTTCCAAAACTTCGCCTGCGGCGCTTTTCGTGGTAGTCTATTCTCTATCTAGTGGCGCGTCATTTAGGTGCCGTTTTAGGCATAAGATTTGAACCACGTTAAAAGCTATAATTTGTGCTGGAAGTAGTTGAACTTTTCCCGGAAAAAAGGCGGATTTAAAAGTTCCGCCTGTGGCCCCTTTCGTAGCAACCCTTTCACTATTTACTTGAAGCGTGCGTCATTCAGGTTGGTTTTAAGCTTGAGATTTTGGGGTTTGAGCAACATTAAAAACTATAAATTGGATGGGAAGTAGTTGAATTTTGCCTGTAAAAAGTCAGATTCAAAAAATTTCGCCTGCGGCGCTCAGTTTTTCTTTAGTAAATACGTTAGAGGCTGCTGCTTGGGATCTTAGCCACGTTACAAGCAGAATTTAAATGAGAAGTAGTTGAATTTTGCCAGAAAAAAGGCTGATTTCAAAAAATTTCGCCTGCGGCGCCTTTCGTAGTAGGCCTAGCCTATTAGATTTTTTTTCTTCAAGGGTGCGTCAATTAGGTGGAGTTTTAAGCTTGGGATTTTGGCATCTGAGATACATGAAAAGCTAGAATTTGTAGGGGAAGCAGTTGAATTTTGCTCGGATTAAAAAAAATTTCGCCTGCGGCGCTCAGTTTAAGTTGTCTTGAGCACATCCGTCAGAAGCTGCTACCGAAGATTGGCTGTTTCCTGCGAAAGTTCAAATGAACGTCATGCTGAATTTCATAACCTTTTAAAAATCTATGTTTATATTTCTTGAGCCCGATTACCTAGTCGTATGTTTTGAGGTCGTCACCCCCCCATGCCCAAGCACTTCGAACCGCCCCTGAAGTTGGTACATTTGTGTTGTTAAAGCGAACTTTTTCTATAAGAATTGAAACTTTTTTCAAATTTAGGAAATCCTCTTCGTCTGGGTGTGCGTGTCTTACTTACTACACTTCTAAAATTTTGATAACATTTATAGACGCGCATCCGTGTGTTGAATTTTACGACAGATCACGAGAATATTTATAATATGACCCTTAGGTGTTATTTTTTTTGCGAAAACGCAAAAAAAAAAAAAAAAACAGAATTACATTTTCGTGAAAAAAATAAACCTTTCGCTCTAGCACCTATTTACTGTTTAACTTCCCGGGAGTGCGAGTAATGTTGCCAGATTGTGTTTGCAGAAAAACGCCCTGGGATTTTGAAAACAAGCCAAAAGAAGCCCGGCTCGATTTTTTTGAAATCTTCGTTGATCAACTAAAGCTGATTTCAGGGAGTAATTTGAGGGGAGGGGGACTCTTCATTTAATCCTAAAAAGAAAGTTAATAAATTTCGAGTCTGTATGAACACCTGGGGTTAAGACTCAAACTAAATTTAAAAAGGCAAAATCTAAAGCAATGACTTAACTTTTAGAAATAGCTGAAAACTGCTGGAAAGATACCCCAAAAAGAAATCTAATAGGTTTTTATAAGAAATAATAGGTTTGTAACAGTAATATTCCCCCAGTTCCAAGAAAACACCCCAAACAAGCAACATTTTAAAACAATAAGCCCACTTTCTCGCCCCAAGCCCATCGCAAAAATATTCCGCCCCAGCCCTCAGAAACAAGCCCTTGGGGCGGGAAACAAGCCCATCTGGCAACAGCGACTGTGCGAAGCGTGACTTGGGGCAAACTATCGGACGCTTACTGTGTTTTACCCTAGATTTCTGTTGTTGCCCATTTTAAAACTGGGTCGTCTGAGGCTAGTTTTGCAGAACCTCACCCCTGGTTCCGGCGATTGTCAAATGTCTCAACGAGGATTCGAAATCGGGGCCCAAACCCGTCCCGAGACCCGTCCTTGTTCTGAGTTAAACTCCTTAACCACTCAGCTATGGATTTTCGCGGAACGTATCCCTTAAAAGGGTCACACTACAAATATTCTCACTTTTACTGCAAATACTTGCCAAAAATGTTCAGTTCATATTCAACAGTCATGTTATATAATAACATCCGTCATAGCATTTAACAAACGGGTGCGCATCCATGTGTTAAATATTGTCAAACTTCAAACAGTGCAAAGGTACATATGTACATACGGCGGACATAGTGTTTTATGAAAAACTATTTTTGCATCCAGAATTCTCTGAATGATTGTATACTATAGACGTAAGACAGAAGGTGAGCTAAAACTACCTTCAATATGAGTTGGGAGCTATCTTATAAATAACGATTCAGCATGTCTTCACTGCCTTATTTCGACACTCGTTAATAATACAGTTTACTGGCACAGTTGCGATAGACTCGGTTAGATATGGAATGGTAACAACGTCCTTACTTGGTCCTTACATTATAACTCTAGCTCTCTTAGCTAACATGCTATGTATTTACAATTATCAAGACTAACAGCAACGTTTGTTTTGCTGTTCCCCGCTCTGACACGGACAAATAAAATGAACTGAAACGACAATCCTCCTAGTTTCAGACGAGCTTCAAAAACCAAAATTTTATGGGCGTTGGAAATCTTCGGTTAGATGATCGTGATCGTGTGTTAGCATGATCCTGTGTTGGAAATCTTCTTTCAAGAATGGGCACTTAAAGAAATCAATTAACCAAGAGCCACGAAGCAGGAACATTCTTAAAAGTATCGAATTTCTAAGTCCGGCTGCCTTACCTGAAATCGGATAGGACATCCGGAGTATCTGTCGGAGGCCTGGTGAGTCATCGCGTATAACCATCCGACTACCGACCGGGTCGCTCAGTGTCAGTGTGGTAGCCAACACCAAGACAGTCACTATGATACCCCTGAAAGGAAAAAAGTAATCAGAGAAAAAGTCGAGCAGAAAGGGACACGACTCTCTTAATTAATTTCAGAGCTCAGATACTCCTGTATTTCTTTCATCTGTTTCCGTTTCTTCAACATCCGAGCAACTTCCGCTACTCGTTCGCTACTGAACTATGCTGGTGCGTTGGAAATATGAAGGTTATAGCAGGGACTCATAAATTTCCTGTAATGACTTGCCATTCAGGGGGCTTGTCAATAAGAGATTTCTGATGCGCTCTTGACCGAGCGTCAGATAGTTCGAGAAATACCCACGGGGATAAAATATTGCCTTGACGGAGGAGTCTCTTTGGTCTCACGTCCAAGGAGGCCAGGGATTGGCTCTATCTGAGCAAGGTGTTCCGGCTAAAACCCCCCCGGACAAAACCCCCCCGCCAAAACCCCCCCGGCTAAAACCCCCCCGGTACCAAAACCCCCCCCGCATAAAAAAAGACGGGTATGCAAGAGTAGAGTAACGGGTAGGTATAGAGTAAGAGTAGAACAAACTTCTTTCGCAAACTTGACCCTACAAGAATGTCTGAAGTACGGTGGGTATCAGAACAATGATAAACAAAGGGAGTGTAAGGTGAAGGTTGATGGTGACAGACTAATTGCTGAAGTCACCAAACACCCGCATTCAACTGAAGCTGTTGTCAGTGAGGTGTTAAATGTGAATGATCAAATCAAAGCCAGTTCCACTCTGTCCCCCCAACAAATCCTTTCTCAATGCCTCACCCTTCTTGGCGAGGAAGCTGCAGTTACGATGCCACCCATTGGTGCAATGGGAAGCTCCCCTTGCCTGATTGCTCTTTAGTTATCCCTGATTCATACCAGAAACTCGAAGATGGGCAATAAGCGGAGGGATACCTATGACACCGCAAAAGTTGTCCTGCTATCCGTCTGTGAGCAGGATAACTCTCGAAGGGAATGAATATTTGTATGAGACTCGATGGGAGGATCCTTTGGGTCAAGGGAAAGGTTGAGCTCGTTTTGTGATAGCACTTTCAAGATAGTCCCAGAGATATTCTACCAGCTGTTCACCTTACTCGTGCTTGTCAATGGTAAAACTGTCACATGGTTGTTCGTTTTGTTGCCCAGTAAATCCCTGTCTTAATATGTGTGAGTGTCTAAGGATTCGGGGGGGGGGGGGGGGGGGGGTTCGCAGGGGGGGTACCGGGGGGGTTTCTATTATTCTCTTTATCTCTACCTACTAGTTACTCTACTCTTACATACCCGTCTTTTTTATGCGGGGGGGTTTTGGTACCGGGGGGGGGGGGTTGGTCGGGGGGGGTTTGGTACCGGGGGGGGGGGTTTGGTCCGGGGGGTTTTAGTAACGGGGGGGGGGTTTAGCCGGGGGGGGTTTGGCGGGGGGTTTTTGTCCGGGGGGGTTTTCGCCTAGACCCCTGAGCAAGAACGCCGATTCGACTCAAGTGGAATTTTTGGAAACTAGGTGAGGCTCGGGCAACATAGAAGCATAGGAAATGACAAGCCCCCTGAATGGCGAGTCATTACGGGAAATGTATGGGTCCCTTGTTATAGGCTATTAGGTTTGATCTCACTGGATGGCGAGTCATTCCTCAAGAGAGCCGATGATAGAGAAGGGGGTCGTGCATTGTCACAATATACGCGCAAGCACGTCACATAACTTTTGTTTGCCTGATCTCAGGGACACGCTACGAAAATAAAAAAATAAAATAATCACTTTTTGTAGGGAAAGGACGGTGAGAAAATTCCCATTGAATCTCGGAATACACTGAAGGGGGGGGGAGGGGTTGGCAAATCGGGAACCGAACCTGTGAACCCATTCCAAAATAATTCGCTTCTGACAACACAACACGATGGAAGTGATGGAACACAACACGATGGAAATAGAGAGCAATCATGCCAAAAACAATTCACCTTGAAATACGATCGCTCCCGGAGTTTCACCTGAGAGGGAAACGACCATGAACCAATCCAGAACCTACCGAAAAACCGCCTAGCACCCACCAAAATCTGACCAGAGAAAATTTACAAGAAACACGAGTAATCACCCCCTCGTCCTGAAAAATAATAATAGGATACTCACAAGATGGTCAGGAACAGGCATGCCTGCAGGGCCCTTGGCATGCGATCATTTGGCCTTCTGAAAACCCTGAAGCGGGGATCACTCGACGGCTCTTCCACATATCCTTGTAGGGGATCATAGTCGGAATTCATCTCGCCCGAAACTGACTAAGCATTGTCTAGAGTGGGAGCCGGTACAGAAGCCAAAGCACAGTAAGTCACTTAAAGGCTTCAGTATTGCTTACAGATATTGATCGTCTCTGAAAAGGGAGGCATCACGTGTCATGTCTACCCCTTCACTTGGACACGTAGGCAGGTGAAGATCACATTTAAGGCGGATATATTCTCGTCAGTCCCAGTAACCCGTATTTCTTATCGCGCTTGCCACGTTTTCGCGCAAGCTCTCGCTCCCCAGGTCGTAACTCAGGCCCACAATCTTTTATATAGAGGTATTTAGCCCTTCTATATATCATATTATTAACTGGTTTTTCTTCGGACTCGGGGGCTAAAGTGGGCATAACATCTAAAACTCCTCTTAAAAATTTCCTCGCTCCCGGTCAATTCCCGCAGATAAGGACCAGGGTCCGTTCAGACTGACATGTAAAAACTTACGTTAGGCTATTCTTCGGCTATAGGCTACTTTTAAATATTAAATTTTTGGGACCCTATCGAAAAGTTCTTTTCGAAGTTGATTAGATGTTCTTTATAGGGATAAGGAGATACGCTGAATTCGTTTCTGAATTTTCTTTTTTGCTGGACAAGTAGTTCACTCGGAATTCGGCCAAACCCAGAACTTTGGCAGAACTAAGCAGGAAGTTTCGGTCAGTACCGTCAAAATAGATATGGCTTATAATGGTACATCTGAACTTGGTTTTCTCAGATGATTAGCCTGGCGAAGACTGGATCGAAATCCTGTGGTCTTGTTTTTCCTGCCGGGAGGCAGGCCTATAGTTCCCAAGAGTCCAGACTAAACCGGAAATTGGTAGAAGTAAAAGATTTTTCTAAAGTTGACTAGAGATTAGATATGGGGTAGAAAAACCCAGCTAAATCCGCACCTGAAGTTTTTTCCGTCGTAAAAGGAGTTCGTCCAGAATCCGGCACAAACCGGAAATTTTTTTGACTAAAGATGATTTCTGAAGTCGATTAGAGGGGTAAGAAAACAAGCACGACTTGCTTTTCTTCAAGCCCCGTTCACAAGCATGCCTAGCCAAGCACAGATGCCTAGGCACGTGCTCAGGCGTAGCCAGTGTTATGGAGACATCCCATAGCACTTTGCTCTGCAATACTCCTCCTAGTTATTTCCTCCCTCTATCACCTACTTTTCTATATATCTCTTCGGTTTTCACCACCATCATTAATTTCCCGGCATCGTGGCAATAGGTCACTCGGTCTTTATCCCCAAGCTCCAGTTAGCTGCTGTGCTAATCCAAGGTGAGATTTTGACCCATTCAAAGTATTTCGGCTATGGAATGAGTCCATAGCCGAAACAGTTCTCTTTCAACTATTGTCCGAGCAGGACCTATCTACGCAGTTACATTTACGGTGAGATATATTTATATATTTAGTTAGGGACTCAGTGTTATACCTATTATGTTCTTCACTCTTGTCAATGGTTTTACACAAGTAAATTAATTAATATGGTTATGGTCCATCTCGGCTAGTAGGCCTCGGGCTTGACTGGATATGTGAATTCCAGCTTCGCTAGGATGTGTGAACCAGCTTGATTAGGGATTTCTGGACTGTCCGGTTTCCTGACTGGTCCTGGGGCTAGTGGGCACCTACGGTGTCAGAATATTTTCAGCCCACACCCCAGGAGCCTTAACTTCACTATCTTCGCCGACCACTCGTCCATCCTCATAACACCAGGCACCGAGTTCTAGAGCCTGGAACTCCGTGCCTGGCCCTAAATCTGTGCCTAGGCATTGGTGTTAACGGAGATGCTAGGCACGTGCCTAGACATCTGTGCTTGGCTAGACATGCTTGTGAACGGGGCTTTACGGAACGTAAAACCTGTCGGAATCCTAAACCCGGAACTTTGGTAGAGCTTATGGTCAAGTGGTTTAGCGTGTTGGTCATGGGGTATAAGCTAACATTTTTAATCGACCTATCTGCTTTGTTTTCTTGCTTGGCTGATACTTCCGACGGAATAAGGGGAAACCTGAAAGTTCGGTAGGCACCGTGTCATGTCCTTACTTACTGGGTATCTGGAGTTTCGAACAGTGATAAGAATACACTGAAAAAAAAAATCGATCTTCGTACTTTGTTCTCTTATGAAGCCACTAGAAAATCTACAAGACCCGACAGTCTGATTAAAGAGGTCCAATATATATTCCACTTTGGGATACCGTCGAAACTTTTGGTCTTGTTTCAGTCTCAAAGGACCTTCTAGTATGATTTTAGAATACACGTTTACCCCATGCGGATAGTACAAAAATACCATCTTAATATACATCAATCCACAAATTTACAACCGCCTTGCCTCACTCCTACGAATCACTGTTCAAACCCATCCATAGACTCCGCCTCATTCTAGTAACTAGCTGAAGTTCTATAACAATATTCTGTTCCTTCGAGTGAACACGGACGGATGGACGGACAATACAATTTCCAAGGCAGGTCCTACATTGCTTGCGTTGAGGATCTCGTAAGAAATACTTACGACCGAGATATTAAACTGCAAGACCAAAGGCTTCGATCGGGTCCCAAAAATTTAGTATATGATCCAGACAATTGGGTCTTGTCTTCGCCGGATTCAGTCCAGACTCCTTGGACATTTTTAATATTAAAATTTCGAAACAGATTAAGGCCAAATAGCCAATCACCTTAGAAAACCCAAAGTCAGGTATGGATTCAGCGTGTGTGTTTACGTCTATCAGTCATTTCTATTTTGAGGAAACTGATCGGAACTTTCTGCCTTACTTCTACCAAATTTCTGGTTTCGGCCGAATACCGGGCGAACTACTTGTCCGGCAAAAAAAATGAAGTTCAGAAACGAATTAAGCGTATCTCCTTGCCCCTATATCGAAACTCTAGTCAACTTCAAATAAAATTTTAGCTTATAACAAATATTCCGGTTTCAGCCAGATTCCGGGCGAATTTTATTTCAAGGTAAAAAATTATTATCATATCCGGAAATCGGACATCTATAATCAACTTCAAATAAAACTTTTACTTTAAAATTTTCCGGTTTTGTCCGGATTCCGGGCGAACTACTTGTCCGGGTCAAAAATGATTTCCTCATAAGTGTTCAGCATGTCTTCTTACCCCTAAATCGAACATCTAATCAACTTCAAATAAAACTTTTCCTTTGAACGAACTTTCCGATCGTGCTGACAGACGGACGGACGGAAAACTTTTGCAATGTCATACGTATCCCCCCACTTACGTTTTTGGATCCCAAGAAGACTTAACGCACATAACATACGTAGCCTGTTTTCCGTCTTTCGTTTGGATTTTCATTTCCTCCCGCACTGCAATTTTGTCAATAAATAAATATGCTATATTCTTATAACCTGCACTTCATGTATGGGTTTGTCATTTCAACTAATTAGACACACTAAATCATAACAAAGCAAAATACTTAACGGATACTCTGGCCCCAGACGTCTGCTAATAACCTACTTGTCTGAACACAGGCGATGACCTAAAGAAAATAACTAAAAAGAAAGACAGTGAATGCTTGAAAATAAGAAACACTAAACTAAAAGAGCGACAGCGAATGCTTGAAACACGAAAAACAACACTAAACTGGGAAAACAGAGATAATATCATAAACTATGATGGTAGTACCCGAACCGGTCTAAAAACGAAGTAAGATCATGCATAAGAAATTAAAGATCTGTAAATATAGTAGATGTATGCTTCTTTGAACGTTGGTTAACTTTGAACATTGCAGTTCGGGGTTAAAATGGCAACCCAAAACACCCATTACGGTGTTCTTATGAGCCCTCAATTTACCTACTTTGGCTGGCTGGTAATTGACTTTTGTCAAATGGCAGTGTTCAAAGTTAACTACCGTTCAGAGAGGCGTACCTCTACTGCAGTAATGGAAGTCAGATCTTATTACACGATTGACTCTGCTTAGGAAACTAGGGAAATAATCAAGAAGAACCGAAGTCTATTTAAAGGTCATCTGAATGAAGTCTAACACCCCAAATTGCCAGTTTTACATACTGCTTACCATTTACCTCTCGAAAACCGGACTAAAATCGGATGAAGTTTCACCGTGCTATAATTTTCAGCCTTTTTTCCGATCGTAACGCTCGCCGTAACAGTTGTAACAGTCCATGCGTAACAGTTCATGTTGTAACAGTCCACGTTGTAACAGTCCATGCGTTTATCCATCCATGCGCTGTTTATCCATCCATGCGTTATCAACGTACGTTTATCCATGCGATAATGACAGTTTAAATATTGGCGCTAAATTTGTCTTGGGAGGTCGTAACGAATCGCCATAGGGAGACTTAGAACTTCAAGAGTGGATAGCGCCGAAATCACGGAGCGAAAAAAATCTTCTTCTCTGTACCGGTACTGTGAAGGACGATCTGAGGGGTTCATGGAAGTATGGTAGGATCGTTCAGGTGTCCTTTAAGAGGGACTGCAGCTTAAAGGAACAGTAAACTTGACTACGCAACTTTCGCCATCGAATCGCCCGGGGGGGCTTAGATAAATATACGAACCCCCTCACCCCCTCCTTAGTGTTCCAAAAGCTAGCTGACAGGCCCTTGCCCCTTATGCACTGTAATTATGCACTTATGTACTGTGAAAGTTTGCGTTTTTACATGTAGACCACAGAGAAACGACCTCCCCGACAAGGCGGCCGGGGTTCGATTCCTAGTCGCGGCACACAAACCTTTTGCTTTTGCAAACCTTTTGCTCAAAGTCGAATTCTTGGAAACTGCCCGGAAACTGCAATGGTCGTAACGAGAATTTTTCTTACTCTCAATATCGACTCAGGGTACATTCTTGATATGTTAGCTAGCTCCCCGAGTCAAGTTTGAGTCAAGTTTTCTGTTCCTTTAACCAACGAGAACAGAAAGTCGACCAATAGAATGCGAGGCTTTGCTCGGAAAAGAAAAGCACGCCCCAAAAACGCGAGAATTCGACCTCACTTTTATACTGTCAAATCCATTTTCGTCGTCTATTTTCTACTTTCCACTTTCGTCCAACTTTTGGTTCAATCCTTGTATACGCTTTGCAGAACGTACAAAAAAGTCAATAAAAGATAGAATCATGTTAATTACGATGGTAGTCTGATGACGAAAAAGATCAATCGAAGGCGATTGAACGTTGGTCACAAAGGGACTAAAACTATTTTTAAATATTTTTCAACTAACGTATCAGCATCACATCAGTGTCTTTACATTGTTTCGCTGCTACTGTGTTAGAGAACTCTTGCCCTATGAACAAAACATAAAAATAATTTTCAGAATAAATTGGCTTTTTCCATAAACTATTATTATCAAACGTAGACTCGTGCAAACCTTCAATCCCGTATTCTAGATAAAGTTCGCAAAGTTTCGCAAAATTCCCCCGCTGGGTTGATCGAACTATTTTTTTTTCTAAACTAGATGGAAGACCTAATAGCTCACGGTAATTGGTTAACTCCAAGAAAACATGTAAGGGCCACATTAACAGACATCATAACAATGAAGGGTTTCCTAGGCTACGGGACTAGCTGCTTGATACACTCTAGCTACTCTCACTTTAACAATACGGCTGCTCAGTTCGTCAGGGCCAATCACAAACCATCCACAAATACAAAAGGAGAAAATACTTTGAGGGTCTTTCACATTAATGCTCATGTTTCTCATACTTTACGTTTTTCTGCAAACGGTAAGACGCAGCGCCACACATACAAGTCTTCCAACGTAAAATAAAAGCATCAAGTTCAAATCGAAAGGTTACTAAACTAACTGAGTCATAGTTTACTCCTCATTTACTCCTCAGTTTTAAGGAACAAAAATGAAAAAAAATAAACATAAGAGGAGCAGGTCGAATTACTATACACCATGATATATTGAAGGTTTATTCAGTTGAAAGTAAACCTTTATGTTGTCCTGTCAGTTCTGTTCATCTCGTCAATTTTCTTTTTTTTTATACCGACTTTTAGTTCAGGAAGTTTCTCGTAAATGTATTAATTAATTTGTTGTTTTGTGTTTTGATGTCTATTGCAAATATTTCGTATGTCTCCGGACTAATTTCGACGACCTCTTCTATAGCTTAAAGCTATTTGATTTAACAAAATTTGATTGATTGAATGAAATCCAAAGGAAATACTGAAGTACAAGATTCCAGTCAGAAGGCTTCAATTCTTCCACATTCAGAAGGATCTGAGCTATGCGTCCTGAGCTTGCTTACCTACTAACAAGTCAATCATTCATCAACGACATGCGAAACTCAATATTCATGCTGAGCGGATATCCCACAGCAAAGTTTTTGCATATTTGGTAAAATGTCACAACAACCAACTCCTACACGAGAAATGCAATACTCACAGGTTTCCCTGCATAATAGAGGATCTAACTAGGACCATACGGTTGCCTCTCATTTCAACGCTCCTACACAAAAAATGATCAAAACATCGAAGTCGCGGAAACACGGTCCTCTACTCGTTTTTAACTTACAAAAGAAAGCTGAATCGACAGGCAGATCCAGATTCCATACTCAGAAACAAAGATATATTCAACTCCGTCCGTTGCAAGTTCTATCCAACTAACCTTCTCGTTTCTATCTATGACGCTACAACCTACCGGCAGTCCAACCACACAATCCCGGTTACGAAAGCATTATTTCAACCGTCAACAATACTTTCGCACACTGTAGCCAGTCGCTAGCACTGTACATCCAGAATTAAACATATAACGATCTGACTGATTTCGACATATTCGACAACGCATAATGATTTCTGCTATCATTCTTGGAATTCTTCTAGATAGACTTCTTCGTCTGCCGACTCCGGCTCAGCTGTGGAAATTCACACAATCAGTGTGATTTTACTAATTTCGTACTGGCGTTCTCACAATATACACTGGTGGGTCCACCGTGGATCGCGACGGGTTTAGTTCTAAGGGCACTCGAAGTGACTGAAGCCTCAATATTACTAAGTAGCCATTTTAAACAGAGCTTACTGGAAGGGATACGGACCATAGCAATTTCCTTTACGAGAGGTAAAGCGAACACTGGTTTAGGTCACCGAAGCATCTTCAATACTGCGCTGACACGTCTACACCAAAACCAAATGACTTCCACTGGTATAAACTGATACTCAGGTACGGGCATCCTTTAGGTCGACTGACAACGTCTCAAACTTGTCACACTCCCGCTTCACCAGAGACGAGTCAACCGAGGACCACCTCGGCTGTGGGATGAACTTCAGGTAGACACTGATTCTTCGGAAATCAAGTCAGAGGGACCTAAAAGAACAAGCGGGATTGTCTTCTGGACAATTTAACTTTCTCCAAGATTACCCACCCCCAACAGCTGGATAAAGCATACAATAAAGCAGCACTGCATTTGCAGTGTTGCCAAATGTCTGAACCGAATAAGTTATGGTTTATTGTAATTTACTCTTCAGTTATCGAGGGACAGAAAAAAGGACAATTTAAGCCCCGTCTGCATTACCGTAAACCGACCGTTTTACGGCCGACCGTTTGACCGTTACGGCAGTGAAGACGGGTCTTTCTCTACGGACGGCCGTAGCCGTAAAACGGCGGTACTGACCCCTCCGTAACCGTAAAACGGACGTAGTGAAGACTGCTTTTTTGTCAAAGTCCCATGTTACTGTTTTTCAACTGTTTTTCAAGTCACATATAAACTGTTTTTTAAATTTTAACCCAAGATTCACCTATTTGGGACTAATGTAGACCATATTTTTGCGGTTACGGACCTAATGAAGACCACATTTTTGCGGCTACGGACCGTCCGTAAAACGGTCGGTTTACGGTAATGCAGACGGGGCTTTACACTAAGATAGTCTACACATACAAAATCTTGGAAGGTCAATTCAATTCAATTCAATATAATCTAAAAAAACATATAACGGACGAGCCGATGGGTTGTTTTTACGTCAACATAAGTCACAGCAATACAGTCGATACGTATATACAATTTTCAACATTTTTACCAACGTCTTATCATAAATATGGTCAATGATATAATAAAATACCATTAATAAAATATAAATAATATAAAATTAACATTCAAATGCGCTCCGAGTTAAATAAACGAACAAAAGAGGGGACGAAACTCTGAGCATACCTTGCTCGCAAAGCTACCACCGGCTCTAAACGAGGCACAGGCTCGGCAGCTTGACGAGGAAGACGAATTCGGGAGGGGACAAAATCAGGGGGGAGGATATCACGGTGAGATTGGTTTTGGATTATAGATTTACCGAACTTCATACAAAGTTGAAGTCGGCGGCAAGAAAGTGTATCTAATTTAAATTGATTTAGGAGAAGAATGTAAGGGACTTTCCGAGCTTTGGATGTAATTCATTTTCACAACTTGCTAGCTCATAATACTACAGTGGGCTAATGAATATACTGGCAAATTTAAAAAGGACAGCAAAATAAACCTTGAAAGTTTGACAAGCTTAATTAAAATACATTTTATAATTTGAAACAAGAGCTACGAGCTCATATGGCACTTGACTGTTTCAAGTTAATCTTTTCGGGTCCCTAATATGCCTGCCAAGTTTCATCGTCCTAGCTTATGTGGACGTGCCCAAACTAAGCATAAACCGGACCGACGGACGGACAGAAATTGCGATCGCTATATGGCACGATCGCTATATAAGTGCCATAAAAATCACTGAAAGAACATAAATAGAATTGAATATTTGAAACTTAAGTAACTTAGCTTGTATACCCATGTAGAATCTTTTCTTATTTACTCTCATACTTCTTAATTTTTGGGCCATGACTTCTACTTCGCTCGGAAACGTTACATTTTAATTAACCATTTAACGTCCACCGATAAGTTTCAAATATTCAATTATATTTATGTTATTTCAGTTGGCTTACAAGTCAAGTTACATATAAACATAAAGACAACCACAGAAATACATGAAGGGACCACGCACTTCATTTAGACCCCCCCCCCCAGCACTTGTGTAGTTCATTATGGAAGAATACTTGTGCTAATAAGAGTGAAGTCCACGAGAATTCAACTGGCCGTAAGATCGATTTCCGCGTTAAGGTGATGCTGGGAAAGAGGAAAAGCCGAAGCAGACCAAAAGTTGCTGCACACTTCAAGTTGCCAAGGTAACGTAGATCTCATTTTATTTAAACATCAAATCAATATTATTTGATCCACCGTCGTGGGGTTCCTAAAAGGAGCAGATCCCGCAGGCAGGTTCCTACTCTGCCTATTGGTTAATGCGGCACTGGCGCGGCCCAACCATGGAAGACGGATTTAAGCGCCCCGAACCAGCAACAAAGCAAAGCAGTAATACCTTTCTGCTGCTAGTTTTCTAAGCCCCAATTATGCATTTTCTATGAAACCTGTCTTTCAATCTATATTACACGCAAGATCCCGCTCATTTGCTTGATGAAAGGTCGCGCTTAGTCGGAAAGCACACACACTGCGTCCTTTTTGCCAGGTTTGCCAGAGGGAGTTGCTACGTAGGCGGAAAATACTTGAGCTGATTTCTAGAATCCCCGTATGATTTAAAGGGTTATTAACAGCGACTTATGCTATTCACCACGTTATATTCCCAATTTTTTTTTTATTTCTCTTACAATACTTGATTTTATGAGATATTGTGGATAAATTAAGGCATTTTACAGTAATCTAAACGAGTTCAAACTTAAATGGGAGGACTTCGACGTCTCTACTAAAACATCTATTAATCCAGCTCATCATTTACATGATGTTTTCCATAAACTTTTTAGACCCAGTTAGTAATTCAGTCTAAACTGTCGTGCTTTTATGTTGATTTTTAATTACTTGTGTTTTTTTCTTTTACTGTCGCCCATTTATTTATTTTATTTCTTCAACGACCAACAAGGGCCATAAACACAAAAATAAACAACAACATACAAACAAAAACAAAAGCAAAAAATTAGCTCTCAGCCGGGACAGCATAAAGCCCATGTGTCCACTCCTTCCACAGCGGAAGAGAGAGCCTAAAGTAAGGCCCAGAAAGCACCAAAAGGAGCGGATTAGTCGAGCTGAGGATCCTAGACTGGACCGAAAACACAGCTTTCCTCTTAAGCTCCCCAAACGAGGGTAGACCACCACCAGCAAACATACCAGAGGCACTGCAATTCCAGGGAAGACCATGAAGCCACCGGAAAGAATTGTTATAAAGAACCCGAAACCTGCTTTCACATTTAGAGGGGATACTCTGCACAAACGCAAGGCAGTACAAAGGTGTGCAGTATGACCTGAAAAGGAAATTTTTAACCGCAGGCTCGCACTTTCCGAATTTACGAATAAGTATATTTGCTCTGGAGCACAGAGACCTGGAGACAGCAGCAACGTGCGTTTCATCACTCATGGTTGAAGTGAAGTGTAACCAAGGTATTTGAAGGAACTGACGAAAGCCAAAGGTACTGGTGGCTCATAAATCAAATATATATATAATGCCTGTTTTCCGGTAAAACTAACCATCCGAGGCGAAAACCCACACCAATTCCTAGTTTGGCACGTTGTCTTACGCCCACACCGATCATAGTGGAAGTTCGCAGATATCTCTTCTCCTACATCCTCTTCGAGGCAACATCTCTTATTTTCGCAGGAAGAATTCGAATTGTATCGAACAGGTGGCATTTCCCATGGTCAATTAGAAGGCAGCTCCTCCAACTTTTTCCTAACAAGCATTATTCTCCTGTTGGTCGCAAGGGAGCTTCCCACACAGGATCTCTCTTTCTCCGATGAAGGAAAGGTAATCATTCTACTAGAAGCGGGAAGGAGAGAAAGACACCAAATTTGCTTCAATGCAGGTGTGCTGCTTCGCAACAGCGGCAATAGTTTCCAAGTTGAGGGGAATATCCGAAGGCTTATCACCTAGGTGGCTAGGACCTGTGTGACCAGCTGTCCCGGAAGATTTTTGTTTCCAATAACTCCTCTATAGCCGGTTTCGAGCCCGGTTAAGAAAGGAGGAGGACAAGGGGTTCGAGCTAAGCCCCCCCTCCACCCAAAATACCGAACCAACCTCTGATGAGGGCCCACGCAGTCCACAGAACGATATGCTTATTGCGAAATGAAAGGTCAGAGCCTGGAATAGCACGTTTCCGAGGACCTACAAGAGAGGCCGCAGAGACGGGATCATTCAAGAGCGAGATGAATGGCGGTCCCAGGTTTGTGATCTCGATGGCACGAATAATCTACGGTTTAAATTGAGGCTATGAACTTTGGGGACGAACTTTTCTGGATCGACTATACCTTTTACAGTTCGCCATAGTTCCTCACCATTCTCCGAAGATGTCAATGGGGTTCAGCCTGCCCAAACGCAAGATCCTGACACTGAGTATATTTTCCCTACTACTAAAGAGGCAAGACAGGGAGGAACGAACCGTTTTCTGGCCCAACAGTGCCACCACACGACTTAACGATCCGGACTAGAATGTACACATAAGGCCTTTTTCCGTGCTCCCACAAACAGTTTGTGGGTCGATTGTGGCTCGAAAATAGTGTTTCCGCGGCCTTTTGTGCGGCCGCGGCCCACAACTGTGTTTCCGCGACCAATCAGATTTTCGTGGCTCGCTTTGTGGCTCGATTTTGGCGGGAGATTCAAATTTGGCAGCAAAATAACGTCAAAACAATAAAATTAAAAACTTTCTCAAGTATGTGGAAATAAAATTGAAGACTATTTGAACTGATTGGTAAGGACGAAAGCCAGGAGTTCTGTTTATTGAGATTTTCACATACTTTTTATTTATATATTCAGACATCTGAATTTACCGCCCAAAAATAGACAAAACGGCGTTTCCGCGAGTTTCAACTTGTGGCTCGACTGTGTGGCACACAATCGTGTTTCCGCGAAAAACACCCAGAAGTGTGTGGCCCACAGTTGTGTCACGGAAAAACGCCTCTAGTAGACAAATCGACAACACATGGTGTACGAGATTGCGCGGATCCATTTGATGGGAGAGATTGCGCATTGCAAAACGACAGGCGCTACGGATACCGAACCCCTTATTTCTGCCACAGCTTATGGTTTCTGCAGACGTTCACCGACCTTATTTGGAGGTCGACATTAGACTCGTGTCAGTGCTGAGGTGTGGGCATTCCCGTCCAATTTTCTCTGCAGGATAATCCTTTAGCGGTTACCGAGCAACAGTCGATCCCAAAAAGGAATTATAAGGACTAGCAATAATGAAGGGCTCAAAGCCTCGCCTATACGGCCCGGAAACTGATAGTGTTCTTACACAAAAGACCGAACAAAGACAACCACAGGACAAAGAAACAAGAGCTGTAAGCTCATATGGCACTTGCAAGGGTTGACATGTATTATTTGATCAAAAGTAATTTTCGACTGTGCGGTTAAGATGCGCACTTTAAGGGAGCTAGAGAAAAAGTATATTATCGTTGAACTTGGCTGTAATGATGCGCACTTTAAAGGCACTAGAGATTCATCTGTAAGGAAGACCCTTGAGGCAAAAACGATAGCAGGCTCTTAGGGATCATTGATATATACGTATGATCAGAAGTATTTTTTTTTCCCACTAATTTGCGCACTTTAAGGGTGCAAGAAATTATTTTTTTTACAAAACCCTTGTGGGACAACTGATCATGGGTTGAGATGTATCGTTTGATAAAAAGTACTTTTCGACCTTGCGGTTAAGATGCACACTTTAAGGGAGCTAGAACTTCATTTGTAAGCAAAACCCTTGAGGCAAAAATGATCATGAGCTCATGGGGATCATGGAAATGCATATTTTGCTTAAAAGTATTTTTCTTAATTTGCGGTCATGATTGGTACTTTAGGGAATGGTCGGATTTGAAAAGTGGCGATTTCTAAGCCAATCTTGTCGAATTTCTAATATTCCAGCCAAATTTCATCGTCCTAGCACATCTGGAAGTACCTTAACTCGCGATCACCGGAATTCCGGACCCGCCCCTCAAACTCCCCCCACAGTCGCCGGAGCCAATCCCGTTCAGTTTGGACTTGTTTGTTATTCCCACAAAGTTCCATCCCGATCTCTCCAGTCCAATCCGGTCACGTATTCCCCCCCCCCCCCAATTGTTGTCGGATCCGGTCCGGACATGAAAAAGATCACCACAGGCACGCCCTCTGTTCAGTTATTAAATTTCACTCGAATCCGATCACCCGTTCCAAAGTTACGCATGGCTAAATATTCCGGATTCCCCCTCCCTCCGATCCCCCCACGACTATCGGATCGAGTGAATTTTTATTTACAAGTCAGTTTGATCGGGTCCCTGATACGCCTCCCAAGTTTCGTCGTGAAAATCCCAAAAACTGTCATCACCAGAATTCCGTGAAACTCCCCTCCACCTCCCCCCCCCCCCAAGTGTCCGGGTCCAGTCCAAACGTGTAAACAAATTATATTCTTGTCCTTCCCAGCAAGTTTTACTCCGATCCCTCCATTATAACCGTTTCTCGAGATTTCCGGTCTTCCCCCACCCCAATTCCCCCATAGCTGTCGAGTCCGGTTCGGACTTCAAATGGAACATCAGAGATATGTCATTCATTCAGATATTAAGTTTCGTCCCAATCCGATCACCCGTTCGAAAGTTACACAACACTCAATTTTCCATATTCCCCCGCACTGCACCACAGATACAAACCCCTTTGACCCTCGAATGCACTAGCTCTTTCCAATGTTAACAGAGTGATCCGATGCAAAGAGTGACGTCACGCCGCGCGCAGACCTACTAGTGTAAAGAAAGGGGTAGGGGTTTTACAAAAACTACTAAATTTTCCGGATTCCCCCGCCCTCTACTCCCTCCACGGTGGTCGGATCGGGGAAGTGATTATTTGCAAGTTAGTTTGGTCGGGTCCCTGATATGCCTGCCAAGTTTCATCGTCCTAGCACATCTGCAAGTACCCTAACTCGCGATCACCGGACCGACCGACCGACCGACCGACGGAAAAGTGATCGGTATATGGCACTTGAGCGAAGCTGCAAGTGCCATAAAAACAAGAGGAAACTTTCGGTTTAGCTAGGGTTCTCTAGGGCCTGCTCTTCTGACGTTTTGGGATTGCAAAACCGAAAATGCTGGATATTCAAATCAGTAATTTGGACAGGAGGAAAAAGTTCAGGAAGTTTATTATGAAGTACGACTGGTTTTAGTCTCCCTCTGCATCGTGCTTTTGTCTTATAGTCCTATAATCTTATAACACTCCTTCTCGTTTTGCTTTTTGTCCTATAATCCGTCCTAACTAAATGTGAATTTTCGGATCAATAAAATTACTGACTTAATTGCTGTGTATGTGCGGAATATGCAAGAGGGAATTACACAAAAGAAAACTTGGGAAATTTATTTTAGAACTATTCCATATTAAGCGAGTTCGTCCAAAGAATTATATCTTCGCAAACGAGGAGGAATCGGAGTAATCTGTTTTATAATATCTTTGTATGGCCCAACTGGGATGAAAATTAGAATTTCATTTCATTTCCTCTCCTCCCACCCTAGGGTAAGAATATGGAAGAGGGGATTATACAAAAGAAAAGTTGGAAGTTTATTTTAGAGCTATTTCCTGTTAAGCGAGTTTGTCCGAACAACTAGATTTAAGCAAAGCGAGGAGAAATCGGAGTATTTCTGTCTTGGTCGCGACGCGAGTACAATAAGGTAGTTGGTATGGCTCAAACATGGAACATGGTAGTTGTTATGGCAATACATGGAAAACCACGTGCAAACAGGATCGACTGCTCCACAAGTCTGGGATCTTTCCTGGCGGATCACGGTCCACTCACCCAAAACCTAACGCGTTCTAAAGGTCCCTTCAGACTCTTACGTATCCCTTTCACAGGACAGCCGTTATGTAGACGTGAAAAGCTTACGTAGTTCTCTTTAACGTAAATTCTCCGTAAATGAAAATAACTCAGCTTGAAGAAACGAAACGTAAGGCAACATAAGAAGGGAAGAAAATATTACAGATTACGGATTAAGCGTAAAATAGGTTTTTAGCTGTCAGTCTGACGGGACCTTAACTTAACATGCTTGTTCTAAGCGCTACCCGACACCCTTCAATGTACTGCATCCCACCCTCCGAAACTGAACTGAATTAGTGGTTACTTTAGCGCAGCGCGTTGGATGTTAAAACAGGCGTTAGTGCTCCACCGGATGAGGAATCAGCTACACAGCCAACCCAGGTAGAAATATTTGACTCCCAAACGCCAAAGCAAATCAACACAAAAAGCTTGACAAATAGTGCAGCAGCACAAACAAAAGTACCTGTGGCAGCCATGCTAAACAGTAACTGCTGAAAATCTTCCAGCTCTTTACTAAGCGACTCGAGGTCGGGGCTTGGGTCCGAAGCGACGCTCACCTGCTGTTGCTGACCAGAACTGACTTGGATCTTATCTTTGCCGATTGTGATGCCGAGTTTAACATTCTGCGCGCCACCTTTTGTCTGAGGCGAAACGGCTACGCTGATTGGCTGCCCCGGTTCCAGCGTCTGTGGCTGGCCGGGACGGACGTGTAGCGCGGCCGAGTCGCCTTTTGAGGGACTCATGAGCGTCCGCGAGTCCTTCTTCGGGGGTATGGAAGGCTTGTTGGGAGGGACTGGGGGAGGGACGCCTGCAAATAAAGAAGCATTATTCTGAAATATGAATTTATTTATGATCCACTTCTTGGGAACAGCGGGGTAGTATAAAAAAGTGAATTATTACGATAAAATCTTCCAAAAATAAAAGGAAGAAGTCGAGGCTTGAGAGGCAGAAGGACGATTTGGCAAATTCACGTCAGGACGAAGGATGTGATTCGCTCAGAAAAAACATTACTGAAACGACTGTTTAAAAAAAGACGAATTGAGTATCCTTTACATGATTAGTTTGTGGTATGATAGGTAGGTAGACCATTTACTGCACCAAAAATGTACAATTTAGGCTACAAAAAAAAGAAAAACATCACCATAGTCTGCAGCAGGAAGGACGACTTTCGCCACAGACGATAGAGATACAGGTACGTTCCTTTGGACGTCCCCCAACCTTTTCCCAGCGCGAAAATCAAACTTAGCAAATATTAAATTTCATAATATTAAATTTCATTTACGTGCTAATGTTCGTAGGTTCTTGCATTGTTGTTGTGTTACATTATTGTACAGCGTTTTTTTTCTCTTCTTTTTTGTTTTGTTTACTCCGTCTAGGTCTTCTCGGGCCAATTTTGATGGGCAACAAAATTTTTCATTCATTCATTCATTTCTGCTGACTACTTAGCGCAATCAGGAATTTTAAGTTAAATCCACCAAGGCCAAAAACTGTGGGTCTTTTGAATACTGTTTTCTGTCGTTATTTCTTCTGTGGCTTCATTCGACCATGTTTTGGCAAACAAAGAAATGCAACAGTTTTGAGCTACTTTCATGGCCGGCAGAATATCACACAAGAAGAACAAGAATATTCAAATACAAATAAAATATACTAACGGAGAAGTCAATTCCTTCTGTTTGCCAAAAGAAATCTCGGACACTTGGGTATTAGCTGACACCAATTTTAAATTATTTTTGCTGTTTGAATGCTTCACGAGCAAAAACCAAAGCAACAACATGGTGACAAATTTAGAGAAGTGTTCAAAGGAGCACAAGCATTTTGTATAGAAACTTTTATAGAAGTATAGCATAACCGTAATACATAAGCTCTCTACACACTGTATACTATCCACTGTTGCAGACGTGTCCAAAAAAAAACGTAATGACTGTACACAGAACACAGCGATTAATCTCGGTTTACACAACCCTGCTGCGAAATATGGTTGCAAATATTTGCGTAAGTTCAATGCTGTTATTATGTTCGATTTTCTGAGTGCGAATAGGCTACGAATTTCGGTATGGGTTGCAAAATCTGAATTCCAGCTCATTAGGCTTCTCAGAGAAAAATTCGCTTTGACCGACACAAAACTGCTTCGAGGCGAAATTCGCAGAGCCAATCAGAAACTATACAGAGTTCACCCTCTTACGCCCTTTGCCCCTCCCAAATGTCAACATCTTCGCGACTTCTTTTACTGGCTTTTTACAGAATTCAATTTACAGCGAAAGCCTTTCGAAATGAAATACTAACCCCGGAAACCGATAAAATTACATCGAAATGTTATGATTTAAAAAAAATCGTCTCGTGCCTTCTAGGAGAATGCTTAATTAGAAAGCGATGTTTTCAGCCTCACAGACGAACTACTGGAGAGGAACAAGGAACCAGAACCAGACTCAGTCGATGGATAATGTTGAATACGGTGGCAGCCATATCTTCAAAAGCAGCAGAATCGAACAATCATAGCGGTTTTCTCTAATGTCCGGGACTCCAAAATAAGATACTTAAAGCTGAATAAAGTAGAGTTAAGCGAGAGTCATACACGAGTTCAAGAATGAATGCCATTCGTGATACGAAGGAGGAAGGCAGCGCGTTGGGGACAGCCTTTACTCCTATCACTTGTATCGTGCTTCAGTTGCAAGTGTGTAGACTTCACATTTGGGGGAGCGAATATCCGAGTTACTGGGTCAATCGGTGGCTAAGATCGGCTGCTTAGCACATGGTATTTCATCACTATTAAGATACTTACAAACAACTTGCGAGGTGATTCTCGATCTTGTGGCTCAAAAATTTGGTGGGAAATTCAAAATTTGCGGCTAAATTAAAGTCCAAATAATAAAATGAGCTACTTGTTAAGCAGATCGGAAAAAATTAAGGATCCTTCCAGTGCAGAATGGCAATGGCCTAGGCCTAATCTTGAATTTAGTGAGATTTTTGTCTGTGTGAATTCAGGCATTTGAAAATATCACAAAAAGAAACATAACGGCGTTTACGCGAGTTTCAACTTGTGGGCAGGGTGAGTCGCTTTGGTGCGTGGTTGGGAGCTATCCATCAGACACTATCACCATTTTTCTCAAAATTTCACCAGGTATCAGTTTTACGGCGGCGTATTTTGTGAGTCTTATGGAGCCAAGCCACTGATTCCACTGACAAATCAATTAGCTTAGCGAGGGTTTAAAGTCGAGAACCATATCCGAAATCCACAACCACATCTGTCAGGACCGTTCAACTTTTGGTGACATGACTGACTTAGCTCCTACTATCTGACAAAGAACTTTAACTCCTCCACAGTAACCCCACTCACCTCTGCCAATCGGTATCGGTTTCTTCCCCGCTACGGCAGTCGAAGTAGAATGATTAGCATTAATGGTTGCTAGGCTTGGCGTTGCTACGCTCGTCGTTACGTGGAAAGTCACTTTGCCACCCTGACTAGTTGTATACACCTTCGACCCAGGAGAAGCTTGAACTGCCACACGCGATGTAGCAGGAGCTGACTGGGTTGAAGGAGTGGCCTGCGGGAATGGTCGGGCAGTCGACCGGTCGGGAGATACCTGGAAGAATTGATATTTCCTGTAATGTTAGCTCTAAATCTAACTATCCCCTAGAGCTTAATATCCCTCTTTTAGTAAAACCGAAGGAACCATTGCACGCTCTTTAATAAGTGTGACGGCTTTGCCAGGGGCTTGTTCAGGGTTCTGCATTCTTTATCGGATAGTAGTAAAGCCGGCAAATTTGTATTATCGAAGGATTGTACCAAAGCGATCCGCTAATGTGACCGAATATTATATAGCCCCACCTGGACGTCCTGTCCGTCCGTGGCCGAATGGTTAGCGCGTCGAACTCACGAGGGAAGGGTCCCTTGTTCGAGTCTCGGTTGTGCCTACTGTTTGGTTTCGAGCGGGGGTTAGTGGCGTAACCCTGTAAGACAAGCCAAAGTTCACCCAGCTTCAAATGGGTACCTGGAGAAATCTGGGGAAGGTGACAGGAAGGGTGTGCGAAAGCACAGGACGGCTGGCCCCCAGTTGAATTTCCTAGCTGAGGGCCGAGAATCGGAGATCAGCACCGCCGGCTTGGCCTGTCAAGGCTGATAGCTGACACCTTTACCTACCTTTACCTGGACCGGTTGTTCCTAAATTACAAGAGACGGGAAAAGTTTACATCATAAAAGGTACGAAGGGAAAATTATCTACAACCGACATTGAAAGGGTACAGAAACCATCATATAAAGTAATTTAGTTTGCTTTATCAGCCATACAATCCACACCCAACATAAAAGATTACATTTTTTTTTTACAGATACGTATTTGATCGCCCACTTCTCTATCCTGCACACCTACAACCAAAATTTTAAACAAATATCGTGTTTTGATAAAGCCGCGAGGCGTTGCGTGTAAAAGAAGCGCAAGTATACATTCTTTCGGTTTTTGAGACCACTTTCTCACTATAAAAATACAGCAAAGAAAAACATATTTTTCAGGGTGCGCATCCATGTGTTTAATGTTTTCAAACTTCTGACAGTGTACCCGTTGAGCCGCTGCAGTTGCTACGCCACCCCGCCTTCTTCCTACGGCACTGCTTGAAAACCCCCGGATTTCAAATGATCTGACTCATTCAGTCCAGTGAATCTAGTATCATTGTGTCTTCGATGAATGGACCTTCGGACAAAGCTATTCCCTCTTCCGAGAGCGACCGGAATAGCCTATTGTCCATAAATCCTTCATGACAAATCTCTCGCATCTCGAGACTCTTAAATTGCTGTCTCGCCCCGATCAATAAAAACAACTGACCTGAGCTAAAGTTTGCTCTATCCCGGCTAAAAGAGCTTGAGTTGACTCAGTTGAATTAAAATATTTTGAGGTCGGCAAGTTTCTATGGTGATCTCCGCCCCCGATGTTTGCTAAAGGCAGTGGCCGGATGGTGCCAGTTGCTCCTATGATGTTCGGACTGACGGGTCTTGCGATGCCAGTGGCTGAAAAAAAATACTGATAATAACAATATAATACAATAAATAGGACAAGGGCCTCAACGAAGTAAAACATGGTGCTAAAAATCTGATAAGCACAACACAGCATGCAATGCCTATTAGTCCGCAGCTAGGCTAAGTCTCTAATGTTTTCTTCTCCCTTCATTTCCCTCCCTTCATTCTGTCACTATCCGTATCCTGGATGACTGGATATGGATAGTGACAATCTCCAAGTCAATCTGGTCAGGTCCCTAATAAGCCTGACAAGTCTCATCCTCCTAGACCATCTGCAAGTGCTCTTACTCGCGACCCTCCACTTCCAACTCCCTCCACAGTTGCCGGATATAGCCTGGACGTGAAACAGAACATCTGTGATATGATTTCCATGGCACTTTGTTCTGTAATAGTCCTCCTAGTTTATTCCCTCCCTCTATCATCAACTTCATTCTATATCTCTTCGGTTTTCATCACCACCATTAATTTCCCAGCCTCAGGACTTAAGTCATTCGCTCTTTATCCCATGCTCTGGTTAGCTGCTGTGCTAATCCAAGGCCAGGCTTTTATGTATTTCATTCAAAGCGTTTGGCTACGGAATTAATCTATAGCCTGATGAGACTTGTATTACCTTCAGTCCAAGCAGCACTCCCTTTCATGTCAACCTTATGGCGAAGAAAAAGTATTTAATATTTAGCGAGGGACTCGGATGTTCTGTGTGGGTCTGGGCGAACCCTCCCCCCCACTGGGGGAGGGGGTTTGTGGGAACCCGTTCTGTGTGTCTGTATATATCACCAGAATTGACGGATTAAATTATGACGAATTATTTTTTTAGTTTTTTTAACCTGTCATTTTAGCCTAATTCGGGTTTGTTCTTTGATGAAGTTAAGCATTGTACCCACCTGTACCCGATACAGGCGCTCTTTCCGGCAGTATTTTGTACATCACATGAACATGTAGGCGTAAATAGAGAGTGACAAATCGCATATGACTATTCAATACAAGTTGTATGTTTATTTATTTATATTGTAGCTGGTTATCTTATCTGTAAAGATATTATACAGAAAATAAACGTTATCTTATAAAAAAAAAAACTGTAAATAGACTAAAACTGTGATGAACCGGCACTCCTTTTTTGTGAAAGATATTATGAATCAATACCGAATCGTGAATAGTTTTTTGACGCGTAGGGACCAAAATGGTAGCGCAGAGTGATTGACCAAGACCCTGACCGCCCTTCTAATTTGGGGACTTATCTGGTAAGCTGAAAAGCAGAAGAGGCAGGCTCGAATCACTATCCGTCACATCAATGAGAAACCTTGCGAGCATCCACGTCACAATTTTCGGTCCCGACCACGAGGATCTACCTCTAAGGTATGATAGCCACAATCTTGCCCTGTCTGCCGGGATTAGACTAAACCTATTTTGAACTTTATTTACGAAAAATTTTCGATGATTTGCGAGAAGTAATTTTTCTTACATATTTCGGCTAATGAGTGCTTAATGATGACGAAAAAGTCAAATTCGACGTCTTTGCTGTGAACGTTACTTTTCGGATGAATTCTATTATATTCTATAAAAATCCCGATACCAGACCGCGGGTGAATGGGCCCTTTTCTTGAAAAGAATATTATTCAAAAATTACATGCTCCTGACGATATTGAGCGAGAAACGGTCAAGTTAGTGAGTTCAGTGACAAATTATATCCGTGCTCAAAAGCTTCCAAAACTCCTCAGCCCAAGTACCGACGGAGGTTTTGTCAAGTTCGGTCTCTTTTACGTCCACTTAGTCAGTTCAGAGACGAATTAAATCCATGCCTGAAAGCTTCCAAAACTCCCGTACCGAAGGAGGTTGGTCATGTTCGATCCCAGGATGCACGTCACAGTCTCTTTGATATCCACTTAAGTCAATTGAGTAACGAATTATTTCAGCGCTTAAAAGCTTCCAAAACCCTCGAACCGAGGGTTTTTTGTCTTGTTCGGTCCCAGAAATGGCACGCCACAGTCTCTTTGATATAATAACGGTTCTTTCGGAAGCCAAATGGAAGAAAGCGTAGCCAATGACAAGCGATGTATAAATATGGTATTAAGAAGTAAGCTAAAGGTAACTGAAGAAAATACGTTATCCCGGCTATACAGTAAGCAGCCGAGAATTGGGGATTTGGTAAGTATGAAAAGTTAGAGCAGCTGCAGTTAATTTATTATAACTTTTCTCGAACAGGTGTGTAATGTATATCTTCCTATACTGAACAGGTAGCTATATCATGACAATCTTTATCAGCGTAAAAAGGGAGGGCTTTTTATATAAAGGGGAATATGGGGTTAAATGACTGAAAACTTCTGTGGAGGCTGATACGATATCGTATCATCCTCTAAAAGAGGCTGATACGATATCGTATAATCCTCTAGAGAAGCTGAAACAATATCGCAGAGCCTCACCAAGGTATTTTCCTTAAATGCTGAAAAGTAGGATTCTTCCTTCATAAAAAGTACCCTAGCAAGGAAAATTGATCTTAAAAACATAGGACACATGTTTTTTGGCGTACCTACCAAAAATACTACTTTCCCCATTTAACCAGAGCCATTCTAAGTTACTCGAGTCATTGCTTGTAAAAAAAAAAAAAAATGTGCTGCAAGTAAAAAAAATCCGTCAAAAAAATTTTTGCCGCACCTTACGCCAAATATTTTTTTTTTTTAACTAAAAAAAGTAACATATTTTTTTGGAGTACCTACCAAAAATACTACTTTCCCCATTTAACCAGAGCCATTCTAAGTTACTTGAGTCATTGCTTGTAAAAAAAAAAAATTGTGCTACAAGTGGAAATACAATCCGTCTATTAAATATTCTTTAAGCCTCAGCCGACTGCTAATCATAATCGAAACTATAAAAGGATAAATCAGCTACACTTTACTAGAGCTATACTTCAGCCCCCCTTGGCAAAACAGCTAAACTGCAGCCATATCCAGAATGAAATCACACGACCAGCTTTAACTCCAAGCAGTAGTCATGAAGAATTCGCAAATTAGATACATAAGCAAGAATCTTTAACTGTTTTACCCCAAAATCTGTTACCAGATTGAGCTAAAACTTAAAAGAAGATTCTAGCCGAGAAGGGCCGCAACATAGCTCCAACAATATGTAGCTGGCATATCCGCTCTGTTGAAAAACAACTTCCTTATTCAGCAACCAGCCAACAATAATCAGATGCTGACTGAAAATACAATGAAAGAATATCTTCTTACTTTCCTTAACCAACCAACCAAACAGCAAAAGACTAGGTTATACCTTTTGACAATGACCATGTTTCAACTGTAAAATACAGCTTGTCAACTGGAACAACATCCTACTATCCCTTGATTTCCAAAAGCTAGTTATTCAGCATTGAAAAAATTACAGAACATCTTACTCTTTAGTCTTACTACTCTTCTTAGACAACCAGTCTATGCACTAGGTGACTAGGTCATACCTTGTCACAATCAGATTTCCACTGAAAATACAGCTTGTCAACTGAAACAACATCCTACTTTCCAAAAAGGTAGTTAATGAGCACTTGACACTGTCTTTGAGTGAGGAAATATTAAAAATTTTAGAAGACCATGTGATAATCGAAGTGACGTAACTCACGTTCTCGCTTGATTTCAAATTGCTTGCGCGAGCGAAGCTATGAAATCGTCTGCAAGACTGCCTGCTAATATACTAAACGCGTGTGAACATACTGAAAGAACAGTCGGGATGTGTTTAGACCCTGGTCACACTAGGCTCAAAAACGGCAGAGATATGAGGAACAGAGTCTACTGTTTTGCGCA
Source organism: Branchinecta lindahli (assembly GCA_023053555.1). Classification (NCBI taxonomy): domain Eukaryota; kingdom Metazoa; phylum Arthropoda; class Branchiopoda; order Anostraca; family Branchinectidae; genus Branchinecta; species Branchinecta lindahli. The sequence continues at coordinate 12,598,383 of JAKZAO010000002.1, forward strand.
GATTCGCAAAACGTTGTTCGGTCGCCCGTGAGGAATTGAAACAACAATATTCAGAATCTGGTGAATTTTCTTCATTTTTTTTGGCAACCCCAAAAAGCTCCATTTTTTGAACTAGTGGTCGACAGAGTACAGACACTTAAGTGCCGAATTCTGCGCAGAAAAAAGCCTAGTGTAGTTTGACCAAGCTCTTAGGGAATAGTGCATCAGTTAGAATAGAAAAAAAAACATGACTTTCTGTTCGGAAAAGTTATCAAGCAGATTGCAACCGTCGATACCTGTTCGAAAAAGTTATAATAGTTAACATACCTCCATCTCGGTTGATATCGGTATAACAATCTCGACGGCCATTTAAAAATATCAACCTCGCCTTCGGCTCGGAAGATATTTTTCATAACCTGCCTCGCCTTCGGCTCGGACAGGTTATTTTCAATGGCCGTCTCGCTGTTATTTTCCGATATCAACCTCGATGTCTGAAGTTAACCTTTAATAACTTTTCTCGAACAGGTGTGTAATGTATATCTTCCTATGACCCACGGTCAGTTATATTACGATAAACTTCACAATGAAAACGCCACGGAAAATCCAGCCAATCACATTTCAGAATTAGTCATAACAACCTGCTGGAGCGCTTGTTATTTGTCATATCAACCTCCCCGGAGGTTGTTATGACTAATTCTGAAACGTGATTGGCTGGATTATTTTCAGCCCCGAAAAGCGGAAATTCTGTTCGAAAAAGTTATAATAGTTAACATACCTCCATCTCGACTGATATCGGAATCACAAGCTCGACGGCCATTTCAAAATATCAACCTCGCCTTCGGCTCGGCTGATATTTTCCATAACCTGCCTCGCCTTCGGCTCGGACAGGTTATTTTCAATGTCCATCTCGCTGTTATTTTCCGATATCAGCCTCGATGTCTGAAGTTAACCTTTAGTAAAAGAGTAATGCTGCTTTCACATTGACGCGTTTATCTTGCGTAATCTGATGCGTACGCGTCTACGCAACGCAAGAATAGAGCCGCTTTCACATTGACGCGTTTATCTTGCGTAATTTGATGTGTACGCGTCGACGCAACGCAAGAATAGCGTTGCATCGACGCATACGCATCAGATTACGCAAGATAAACGCGTCAATGTGAAAGCGGCTTAACAGCAGTCAGTAATAAGACTAATTTGACAGTCCTGAAGGGGGAACTAAGCCTAAGTAGTTTATGGAAAAATAGATGGGTAAGTATTATTTCATTTTAGTATAAGCTGCTGCAGATGCCATGGGGTTCGAGGCACCACGGCAGGTTACAAGGAAAGCACACAGGGCACCAACAAAGATTCATGGGCATCCCAGGTGAAGCAGATTCTAGACCATTGTGGTTTGTCAGAACTTTGGAATAACAGTGATGGGCCTGGGCTGGGTCAAGGACGGTTCGCAGTCTCTGAGGATTATGCAAAGACCAAAGAGATTTGCAGAGAAGAAGTATATTTCAGAAGGGTTTGAAAAGGGAAGAAATAAGGGGTTTGATTAGTTGTAGGGCAGACAAGTCTGCTACTGAGTGAGAGAAGGCGGTATACTGGCTAAATGTCGGTCCGGTCCTTACTCATCTCCGATTTGTGATGGAGAACTTAAAACATTTGTTGTGTGAACGTGAAATTTTGGAGTGAACGGAAGGGGAGCGAAGGAAGAATGGATGTGTAGCGTCATGGGTGTTGTGTCCGATCACGCGATTACCACAGATAATACAAAATTAAGGTTTATTCTGAAACCAGTTAGAGAGAGAGTAGCCATCATTTAACCGAACTGATGACAGTGATAAATACACAGGAACAGGACGACCTCCGCTAGGTAGCAGGCTATGGTACCAATTTACGCCGCTAGGTAACGTTGATGGTCATATACAATAGTGATCAGACACAGCAATGGGGAGTAGCTGTTTTAGAAATATAAAATAGCTGGCGAGATTCCTACAATTGGGTTCCACGTATGCTATTAGACAGGCAACATTCCAAACCTACCAGCAAAAGGTCTTTTATCTACTTACTTGGCTGGACAACAGGTATACTGTTTACAGTGGCTATGGGCTGTCCTTGTCTACTGCTCCCTACAAGAACGGCGGCGGGAGGCACCGGAAGCTCGTCGACGCTCGGGGAGCCGCCTCTGGCAAGGTTGGACCCCGACCGTGACGTCATCAAGGGGTTGGGTTGCAAAACTCTGGGAGGGGTGATGGGTGGCTGCTTTTGTGACGTGCTCAGAGGCGGTGATGTTCGAGGGAGCATGGTACCCGTTTGCTGTAGATAATTTCCTGAGTGGTTCAAGTGTTGCCGCATGGATTCCAGTTCTGCTTGAAGTCGCTCGACGCTGGTTTCCAGCTCTCGCGCCCTGGAGAAAAAGAAATTCGTGAGAAAATTCAGATCCTCCAAAGAACCAACTACACGATAACTTATCTGAAGCCATCTAACGGTAAGGTGGAAATTTTCCTCGAAAGTAATTTACAAGTAGGAGAAAATCCATACATTACGCACGACAGGAGATCTATGAAATGAAGGTACCTACAATGAGTCATATATTTTACATATCCTCGGCTTGAGGATATAATGGAAAGCTTGACCAATTAAGCTTCGGTCCGCCTATAACCTACGCTTGTGCCATCATGTACTTATCCATCTTTACCGAGTACTTTTTTTTGGTAACAACGTTGTTTTCGTCTCCTAGTTTTTCCTTGCTTCTTATCCTATGTACTCCACAACACTTCTGTTCAAAATAGTATTAACACCTATAGGCTAATCGCCAGATTTTTGGCTAAAAATTTCGCTGATTATACTTGCAGTACATAAAGTCAGAAAACAAGTAAGCTTTCACATGAAACGCAATAGCTCATGTGTACCGCTTTTGTATATTTAAAGGACACCTCGCACTACATAGTGTTTCTGCTTTGACGTTCTGAGATAGTTGACCACTTTACAACTAAGCTATGCTTACAGAAAATTACACACGGCTTTGGCTATTTTCAGCCTATTTCTATGTCCCTTTCCTTAGATGACAATCTTGGCAAAATCTGCCTAACCATCCTTCGGACGAATAAGCTCTTCGGAAACAACGATCGGGCGCATGATACGACACGTGAAGCGAACAAACGTGGCAAGCGTGATCAGTGTAATGCTAATGGAGGTGATAGGAACTACAGCGGGTCTCTTAAAGAATAAACAAGTAAATAACCCACAGAACTTATTAGAAGCTGCAATAATGGAGAAGGAAATACAGAATAGGTACAGAACAACTCAGGACACACATTCTGTAGGCCTATGGTTAATATGTTCCCATACTGTTATCAGGCCAAAGAACATGTGTGTCGCAAAGCAATCTCCTCTCCCGGCGGCATTCTCTTCCTATTTATTATGCACCAGGCTCCCAAGTCTCATTTTCAATATCGTGACAGCAACAAAACCAAATAAAAAGGGTTTACGGAAAAATTCTCGCAATCCTCCCTAGCGCGCTATCGACCCACCGACTTCGCCAACAAAAAGACTATAAAAAAAAGAAAAACAAAATGGTTAAAAACACTAGACACACTCAAATGATCGACAAAATGCGAAAGCTGAGACGGGATTTTGTGAGAAAAAAAATTCTTAGGGCCGAAAGTTTGAAAGTAAGCCAGGAAGCTTGTATATCAAATCGGGTAGGGTGTCTGCTTTTGTAGCAGGATGGGGGGGGGGTGAAGCGGAGGAATCTTGCGTATCGGTAATTTTTAGAATGGACGGTATGCAGACCTTACTTCCTCAAAGATGGGAAAAGGGTTTTACCGCGTTTCCCGCAATATACGTTAGCCACGTCAGCCACGTTAGATGTACAAGCTGAATTACAGCTTAAGTACTTTTACTTAAATATTTAAGCAAATCGAAAAAGCAAGCCGCATCTGATCGTGAACTTATTACTAGAACCACGGTCACTTCCAATCCTCGCTTCGACATACCATAACCCGAAAAATTTCGTGACACAGACGTCAACTCATGGTACAGTCTGGAAATAGACTTCAGCTGTCAGCAGCAAACACGATGTTTCTATTAAGAAACAAAACTTTTGGGGTGATGGGGGAGGGGGCACTGTTGCTTCCCCTACTCTCCTACTTGGGGATGTGAGGGAGGGAACCGCGTCCGCTCAATTTTTTTTTTCTTATCAAAACAGGGTGATAAATCCTACCCTGTTTTGCCATGCCATTCCTCGATGACAAGCCTATCCATTTCGTCCCGATTTCTTTTTTTTAACCAGTCGTACCACGCCATAGCATTGTAGACCCGCTCGATTTTATTTTAACCCGCGTAGCATCTTTTCTTATTTATTGTCATTTTTTAATACTGTTTGAGCTAACATTTTTTTTTACGACTTAACTTCACCTATCTAACAAATACTTTACCTTTCGAAATACTTTCGCCAATGACGACGGAAAGGGACGCTCAATTACTGCGTCCTGACAGACAGATATTTAGACTGCGCAAGAAACCTTGCATGAGAAAGGAGAAGAAACAAGTTACGTTTTACGACGGCGTCTAGACGTTGGATGAGGCTATCATACTGACGGAGACAGATAATGCTCACGATAAGTCTTCAGATAAACTTAAAGCATAGGTCATAGTAGCTGCAGTTTCTGCTCCAACCCTAACCAATGATTTAGCCCCGATGAAAAATTCTTTGACTGGGTAGTTGTATGAAAAAGTTGCATGGAATTATATGTAGTAGTATGGAATAGTTTGATTGGCGATATGTAGTAGTATGGAATACTTTGATAAACATGCCTCCGACTGGGCTAATCTTATGTAATAGTATCAAATAGCATCCAGCTTGCTAGTAGTAGCATGTAGTAGCAACGTTGCTACTACATGCTACTTTTTCGTACTACTCCATACGACTAATTCTCAGATATTTTTCATCGGGGCCACGCGCCCCCACCCTGGGTTTGATGAGAAACACGGATAGAACTGCAAAGCCGGTCTTTCTTACCAAAGAGCTCCTCGGAAACAATAAGCGGAAGCCTGATCCGCCTCGAAAAAAATCGTAAGCAGATTTTAAAAATCAAGAAATTTATCGTAGTTGAAAAATTGCTTGCAGTGTAATTTCGATGGATAAAAATGACGTTGGGATTCCAAAATCTCGGCAATGAAACTGGATGGAACGACTAAAAACGTAGCCAGCATCAGTAATATGGGTAAAACAGGCCCTTTAATAAAACGCAGAGCCTATAAGAACTGATTCACACTTCAGCAACTGACCGCTCCATCCATTCAGGAAACTTTGAACTTCGTACCGTTATCCATCCGCTTAGAGACATCTGATTTACGTTAGCAACTATTTATTATTTTTGTATAGCACTTTATCGGCTTTTCTGGCAAGCACCATTTACTCTTTTCTGTTTGAAAGCAAGGTTAAAAAGAGTGTGCTGTGAAAAGGGGACAACACTTTGAAACACTAGTGGCGTTTTTGATCGCCGATCAAATTTGCCCAGTAGACGAAGCGAGTTTGCCGATTCGTGCATAATACTGTTTTCGATAGCCGATAGCCGTTGGCGATCGCCGATGTTTCTGGGTGCGCAAAAACGAGTTTTTCATTTTTGAAAATACCGCCTAATCCTCAAACGAAATCCATACTTCAACGGCTAACGGCGAGTCCTCGGCCGATGGACACGAATTTAGGCGATACACGTTAGCCGATCAGAAGAAAACAGAAAATAAGATAAACAGCTACGGCAATCGGCTTCCGGCGAACGTCGAAAACACAAAAAAAATCAAACGGCTACGCTATCGTCGAACAAATCGGCGATCAAAAATGCCACTACTGCGACAGGAACTGTATCTAGCGCAGCATTTCCTCCAAGTTATATAAACACAATTTACCTTCGTTCCTCTTTTACTAGCTGAATTTTGAAATGCTGCCTTTCTGAGTCCATTTGCTGCTGTTGCTTCTCAATTTCCGACTCCAGTCTCAGAGTCTTCCTGGTTTCTTCCTCAAGGCCCTCAGCCATCACATCCATTCGTGCCTTTTCCTCAGCGAGAATCTGGAAAGCGGAGAAGACCTCTCAAAAACTTTCCAGGTACACAAGGCCTCGAGCTTAGCTTATCTATGACTTGCAGTTTCAAGCAAGATGGAGGAAATTAGATGCCAATTTTCGGCGGGGGGGGGAGAAGGAGTCGCCGGGGAGTGCACAACACACGTGTTTTTTTTTGCAGATGGTAAATTGGAACTAGAGGAATATATTTTCCAAGTTTGTGTTCAGGTTCAGGTTCATTTATTATTTTCAATATTTTTACACACATAATTTAACAAATATTCCCGGCAGAGGGCAAAGCACGAATGGCACGGGGAGGGAATTCCAGTTGGCGGTGAAGGGGGCTTTTCATATCATTGAGCTGTGACGATCGATTGCAACATGCGTCAATTGCACGACCAGTATACAGTAGCGGTATGATTCTTTGACAGTAAAATGGGAATAACATATTAAACAAGAGCTGTAAGCTCATATGGCACTTGCATGGGTTGAGATGTAGTGTTTGATCAAACGTACTTTTAAGGTTACCTTTGCGGTTCAAATGCGCACTTTAAGGGAGCTAGAGAAAAAGTATTTTGTTTTAGAACTTGGCTGTAATGATACGCACTTTATAGGCGCTAGAAATTCATCTGTAAGAAAAACTATTGAGACAAAACGATCACAGGCCCTTAGGGATCATTGATATATACCGTTTGGTAAAAAGTAATTTTTTTTCACTTTTCGGTTAAAATGTACACTTTAAGGGTGATAAAATAAAGTTTTAAGCAAAACCCTAGTGGCACAAATCATCACGGGTTGAGATGTATCGTTTGTTGAAAAAAAGTAGTTTTGGACCTTGCGGTTCAAATGCGCACTTTCAGGGAGCTAGAACTTCATTTGTAAGCAACACCCTTGAGGCAAAAATGATAATGGGCTCATGGGGATCATGAAAATGTATAATTTGCTTAAAAGTATTTTTCTAAATTTGCGGTCAAGATTGGTACTTTAAGGAATGTCGGATTTGGAAAGTGGCGATTTCTGAGCCAATCTTGTCGAATCTCTAATATTCCAGCCCAGTTCGATCGTCCTAGCACATCTGGAGGTACCTTAAATCGCGATCACCGGAATTCCGCCCCCCCCCTCAAACTCCCCCACAGTCGCCGGAGCCAATCCGGTTCTGTAAGTGATTTATCCAGAGCATCTCTTTATTATTCCCACAAAGTTCGATCCCGATCTCCCCAGTCTGAGCCGGTCACGTATTCCCCCCCCCTCCCATTGTTGTCGAATCCGGTCCGGACATGACAAAGGTCACCAGAGACATGTCCTCTGCTCAATTATCAAATTTCACTCAAATCCGATCAACCGTTCCAAAGTTACGCATGACTCAGTATTCCGGATTCCCCCTCCCGCTACTCCCCCCACAACTATCGGATCATGTAAATTTTTATTTATAAGTCAGTTTGATCGGGTCCCTGATTCGCCTCCCAAGTTTCGTCGTGAAAATCCCCAAAACCGCCATTACCGGAATTCCGGGAAACTTCCCTCCAGCCCCCCCCCCTAGTGTCCGGATCCAGTCCAAATGTATAAACGATTTATCTGGAGAAGATGCTTGTTCTTCCCAGCAAGTTTCACTCCGATCCCTCCATTCTAACCGTTTCTCGAGATTTCCGGTCTCCCCCCCCAACTCCCCCATAGCTGTCGAATCCGGTCCGGACTTCAGATGGGACATCAGAGGTATGCCATTTATTCAGTTATTAAGTTTCATTCCAATCCGATCATCCGTTCGAAAGTTACACACTACTCCAGTTTTCCGGATTCCCCAGCCCCCCCAACTCCCCCCCAGGTGGTCGGATTGGGAAACTGATTATTTCCAGGTTAGTCCGGTCGGGTCCCTGACTCTCCTGCCAAGTTTCATCGTCCTAGCACATCTGGAAGTACCCCAACTCGAAAAAGTGTGACAAAAACTACTTAATTCTCAGAATTCCCCGGCCCACCACTCCCCCCCAGATGATCGGATCGGGAAACTGATTGTTTCCAGGTTAGTTTGGTCGGGTCCCTGATTTTCCTGCCAAGTTTCATCGTCCTAACACATCTGGAAGTACCCTAACTCGAACATGTGGGACAAAAAAATTCGGACCGACCGACCGACCGACAGACCGACCGACGGACGGAATTGCGATCGGTATATGGCACTTGAGCCAGAGGCTGCGAGTGCCGTAAAAATTATATTTGCTAAAAGCCAAGTGTTCCAATTTTCTTATATATATTAAAGGTTAACTTCAGACATCGAGGCTGATATCGGAAAATAACAGCGAGATGGACATTGAAAATAACCTGTCCGAGCCGAAGGCGAGGCAGGTTATGGAAAATATCAGCCGAGCCGAAGGCGAGGTTGATATTTTGAAATGGCCGTCGAGCTTGTGATTCCGATATCAGTCGAGATGGAGGTATGTTAACTATTATAACTTTTTCGAACAGAATTTCCGCTTTTCGGGGTTGAAAATAATCCAGCCAATCACGTTTCAGAATTAGTCATAACAGCCTCCGGTTAGGATGATATGACAAAATAACATCCTCTCCAGAGGCTGTTATTACTAATTCTGAAACGTGATTGGCTGGATTTTCCGTGGCGTTTTCATTGTGAAGATTATCGTAATATTATAACTGACCGTGGGTCATAGGAAGATATGCATTACACGCCTGTTCGAAAAAAGTTATTAAAGGTTAACTTCAGACATCGAGGTTGATATCGGAAAATAACAACGAGACGGCCATTGAAAATAACCTGTCCGAGCCGAAGGCGAGGCAGGTTATGAAAAATATCAGCCGAGCGCAGCGAGGTTGAAATTTTTAAATGGCCGTCGAGATTGTTATTCGGATATCAACCGAGATGGAGGTATGTTAACTATTATAACTTTTTCGAACAGGTATCGACAGTTACAATCTGCTTTACAACTTTTTCGAACAGAAATTCACGTTTTTTATGGCACTTGCCTTCCGGCCAAGTGCCATATACCGATCACTTTTCCGTCGGTCGGTCTGTCGGTCGGTCGGTCAGTCCGGTGATAGCGAGTTAGGGTACTTCCAGATGTGCTAGGACGATGAAACTTGGCAGGCGTATTAGCGGCCCGACCAAACTAACTTGGAAATCGTCACTTGCCCGATCCGACCATCGTGGGGGGAGGGAGGGGAGCCGCAATCCGGAATTTAGTGACATGCATAACTTTCGAACGGGTAATCGGATCTTAATGAAACTTGATATTCGGAAAGACATTATGTCTCTCATGTCCCAACTCAAGTCCGGACCGAATCCGATGAATGTGGGGGGGGGGGGTCGGAGGGGGGAACCGGAAATCATCTTAAACGCTTAGAGTGGAGCGATTGGGATGAAACTTGGTGGGAGGAACAAGCACAACCCCTAGGTACATCATTGACAGAACCGGACCGGATTCGTGCACTGGGGGGGGGGGGAGTTGGAGGGAGGTTCCGGAATTCCGGTCATACGGAGTTAAGATACTTCCAGGTGGGCTAGGACGATGAAACTTGGCAGGCAAATCAGGGACACGACCAGATTAACCTGGAAACAGTCAGCTTCCCGATCCGACCATCGTGGGTGGAATGGAGGGAGGGGGAATCCGGACTCTTGAGGTATGTATAACTTCCGAACGGGTGATCGGATCATAATGAAACTTAATATGTAGAAAAACCACATGTCTCGCATGTCCCATTTCAAGTCCGGACCGGATCCGATGAAGCTGGGGGGGGCGGAGGGGGGTCCGGAAACCTTCTGACATGCTTGGAGTGGAGCGATCGGAATGAAACTTGGTGGGAAGAACAAGCACAAACCCTATGTAGATCAGTGACAAAACCGGACCGGATTCGGGTATTGTGGGGGAGTTAGGGGGGTCCGGAATTCCGGTGATCGCAAGTTAAAGGAACAGTAAACTTGACTCAAACTTGGCTCAGGGAGCTAGCTGACATATCAAGAATGTACCCTGAGTCGATATTGAGAGTTAGAAAAATTCTTGTTACGACCATCGCAGTTTCCGAGCCGTTTCCGAGAGTTCGACTTTTGAGTAGTAGAAAAAAAAAAAAGCAAAAGGTTTGTGTGCCGGGAGTAGGACTCGAACCCACGATCTTTGCCTCAATGGCCTTTTGAAACAAAGTAATACAATGTATGTCAACAGGGTTGCCACCGGTGGTACAATTGTGCTCACAATAGAACTTTCTTTTTACTTTGGCAGCAGATTTTGAGAAAAAAGTAGTTGTCAGGTTTTATTTCCAAGGTGACTATGACCCAGCAACACGTTCTGAGTACTTTTCTTGTTTGGTATTACTTTTTGGGATCCCAAAACGTTAGTGACGGATACCTATGACATCGCAAAAGTTGTCCGCCTGTCCGTCCGTTCGTCCGTCCGTCCGTATGTCCGTCTGTCCGTCCGTCTGTCCGTCTGTCAGCACGATAACTCTCGAAGGGAATGAGATATTTTGATGAAACTTGGTATGAGGATTCTTTGGGTAAAGAGTAAGGTCGAGTTCGTAGATGGGCTCTGTAGTCGTACATTTAAGGGTGGGGGAGGGGGTTTAAATTAAGGGGCAAACAAAATATTTTGAAACAGCTAATGTGATAGTCGATTATGGGGTAAGAAGACATGCTGAACACGATGGTGAAAACCATTTTCTCGCCGGACAAGTAGTTAGCCCGGAATACGGCCGAAACCGGGAAATTTGTTAAAAGCAAAAGTTTTATTTCAAGTTGATTAGATGTTCGATTTAGGGGTAAGAAGACATGCTGAACACAATGGTGAAAACCATTTTCTCGCCGGACAAGTAGTTCGCCCGGAATCCGGCCGAAACCGGAAAATTTGTTAAAAGTAAAATTTTTATTTGAAGTTGATCAGATGTTCTTTATAGGGATAAGGAGATACGCTGAATTCGTTTCTGAACCAGGGGGGCAGTGGTATGAAATCCTAGGGTATACACTCCTAAATAGGTCATTCTTTCTGTAACCCACCCACCCCACCCCTTGACCTACGTACAAAATTTTGACTTTCTAAAATGACTCCCCCCACCCCACGTCCAAAATTGGACTTTTCAAAATGACCCACCCCACCCCACGTCCAAAATCTAAACTTTTCAAAATGACCCCCCCCACCCCACGTCCACAATCTAAACTTTTCAAAATGACCCCCCCCCCACTGGCCCCCACCCCACGTCCACAATCTGAAATTTTCAAAATGACCTCCCCCACCCCGCATCCAAAATCTGAACTTTTCAAAAAACCCTTACACAGACTCAACATGTAAAATCTGGTCTATACATAGCCTACTGCCTGACAAAGGCAAGGTATCTATGGTTCCTTACCACACCAGTGATGGTGATGAACGAATTACAGACCCATCTTGACTACTAGGTTACATGCCACATGGATCTTCTATCCTTAAATCTGTAACACTCCTTAATTTATAATTGTTCGAGAAACAACTCTATCACATTCACTTATCATAATTATTGTCCTCTTCATCACATCTTACAATCCCTCCCGATCACAGTTAGAAATTGTTCAACCAGCTTTAAAATCTCTATACTCACATGCATTTCTGAATTCATATTTCTTGCCACTAGTTTTGTAGTCTTGGGCTAGATAGGAGAGATTTCACCCTACCCGAAGAAAACGGATATTTCTACACCCTCATCTTCCGTGGATCATAACAAAGAAAATTAACATTACGAGGTATAGGACTTTCAACTTTGAGACTAAATTACCAGCCTTGGATAGCTACTGTGAGTCAGAGAGTCGTTGGAATCGTTATCTGGCTTCTTCTTGTTGGAATAATACAAATTTTGCAAATTAATGGTTTTTATGGCACTTGCCCTTCGGACAAGTGCCATATAGTGATCGCAATTTTTGTCCGTCCGTCGGTCGGTCGGTCTGTCGGTCCGGGTTTTGCTAGTTCGGGCACTTCCACATAAGCTAGGACGATGAAACTTGGCACGCATATCAGGGAACCCAAATGATTAAGTTAGAAATAGTCACTTTCCCGACCCGAACATCGTGGGGGGAGTGGAGGGAGGGGGAATCCGGAATATTTAGGAATAATAACTTTTGAACAGGTGATCGGATCTTGATGAAACTTGGTAGTTGGAGAGATCTAGTGCCCTAGACGACTCGGTTAAAATCTGGACCGGATCCGGTAACTTTGGGGGGAGCTGGAGGGGGCAGCCGGAAATCTTGGAAAATACTTGGAGTAGAGGGTTTGGGATGAAAGTCGGTGAGAAGAACAAACACAAGTCCTAGATACGTGATTGACATAACCGGATCCGGTCACTGTGGGGGAGTTGGGGGGTGGATCCAAATTTCTACTGATCCCACGAGTTCGGTACTTCCTGATGTGCTAGGACGATGGAACTTGGCAGGCGTGTCAGGGCCCCAAGCAGATTGACTTGACAATAGTCATTTCTTGATCCGACCAACGGGGGGGGGGGGTGGAGGGAAGGGGAATCTGAAAAAGTGAGGTATTTTTAACTTGCAAAAGGGTCATCGGATCTTAGTGAAACTTGATATATAGAAAGATCTCGTGTCTCAGATGCCCCATTTTACATTCGAACCTGATCCGGTGACATCTGGGGGAGTTGGAGGGGGGAACGGAAATCTTGGGAAATGCTTAGAGTGGAGGGTTCGGGATGAAATTTGGTGGGAAGAACAAGCACAAGTCCTGGATACGTGAATGGCATAAGCCGACCAGATCCGGTCAGTGTGGGAGAGTTGGGGGGAGGGTCCGAATTTCTAGTGAACCCGCGAGTTCGGTACTTCCTGATGTGCTAGGACGATGAAACTTGGCAAACATCTCAGGGACCCCAACAGATTGACTTAAGGTCGAGCTTCACTACCCAGACGCCCCAGAATCTGGGGTTCGAATTATGTGAAGACGGTCCACAACAGAAAGTAAATCAAATGTCTCTCCAAGTCCACTTTTGGGCATTTTTCAGCACTTCTGTCATTTTCTTAGATTTTTCCGCCTCAGCACAATAATTTATCCAAGTCAAATGAAAACTACTTTCAAAGTCCCGCTTCTTTTCACCCAGAATCCGGGAATCTGGTAGATTTTTCTATCCGATTCCCGGACGCGTCCGGGGTGCTTTCGAACCGTTTGAGACCTGTCTTCACTACCCATACCGGTATCGAAGAAAACGGAACCCAGAATCCGGGCGAAAAATCTGGTTAGTGAAGCCCGACCTTTAAGAATAGTCGTTTTCCCGATCCGACCATCTGGAGTGGGGGGAGTGGAGGAAGGGGAATCCGGAAAATTGAGGTATTTTTAACTTTTAACGGATGATCGGATCTTAATGAAACCTGATATTTAGATAGACTTCGTGTATCAGATGTCTCATTTCAAATGCAGACCGGATTCGGTGATTTTCGGGGGAGTTGGAGGGGGTAACCGGTAATATTGGGAAACGCTTATAGAGAGGAGGGATCGGGATAAAACTTGGTCGGAAGAACAATTATAAGTCCTAGATACGTCATTAACATAACCGGACCGGATCCGGGCACTGTGCGGGAGTTGGGTGGACAAGATTTCTGGCAATCCCGCGAGTTCGGTACTTCCTGATGTACTAGGACGATCAGAGGACTATGAAACTTGGCAGGCATATCAGGGACCCGACCAAACTAATGTGGAAACAGTCAGTTTCCCGATCCGACCATCTGGGGGGGGGGGGGGTGGAGGGCTGGGAAATCCGGAAAGTTTAGTGGTGTGTAAGTTTCAAACGGGTCGTCGTATTGGACTAAAACTTAGTAAACGAATAAATGACATACCGCTGATGTCCCATTTCAAGTCCGGACCGGATTCGACAGCTATGGAGGAGTTGGGGGGTGGGAGACCAGAACTCTCGAGAAACGGTTAGAATAGCGGGATCGGAGTGAAACTTGCTTGGAAGAACAAGCATCTGGTCCAGATAAATCTTATAATACAATGGGATTGTATCTGGACACTGGGGGGGGGAGACGGGGAATTTCCCGGAATTCCGATAATGCCGGTTTTTCGATTTTCACCATATTTTGTGGAGCTCATTACTCGTGAACCAGTGGAAGTATCAAGTTCAAACTTGGCACACTCGCGGGTGTTGGGGTCTAGTTGTGCTTTTTGGGAGTCTCGACACCCACCCGGTTCAGGGGAAAATGGGCCCAGATTGCCCAGTGAATAATGTTCATAACTTGTTCCTTGTATTGTGCTTGTTCCTTGTTCTGTGAAATTACTTTCAACGTTCCACATCCCCCAGCCAACCCGTTCAAGGGCAACTGGGCCCAGATTGCCCAGGAGTAAAGTTCGTTACCCGTGACAGGAATCAAACGGCACCAAGTTGAAACTTGGTCGGTTTGTGAGCATTGGGTTCTCTGTTTGTTTTTTGCAGGCCCTAAACCCCACCCCCACTTGCTACAGGGGAAAGTGGGCCCAGTTTGCCCATGAGTAAAGTTTTTGACCCGTGACTGGAATCAAACTCTAAGTTGGTATTATGGAGAATATATAGGTCTAGATATGCAATTTCATTGGTCGCGACCCCCCACCCACCCTCCTGTTCATGGGTAGCTGGGCCTAGATTTTCGGTGAATAAGTTCGTTTTTGACATTTCTCAAGCTCAACTCTTGTGTACTTGAAGATATAAATGTGTATAGATGCGACTTTTGGTGTAATAGCAACAAATAAGACCACGCGGCATACTTTAATTCTCGATCGTGAGTCGGAAACTGGACGGTTTTATCATATGATCGATGATATGCCGATCTTGATGAAGTTGGACAAGGGGAGTATCAGGAAATAAAACGATTTGGTTTTATTACACTTGTTATTGCCTTGCTAATGGAAAAGAGGGTTAAAGTGTCGGACTTGCAAGATTTCAAAGATCTTCTTTGGATTTCTGAATGCTGTTTGTTTAAACTTTTAAACTGGGATGATTTCAAATTAGGTTAAGTGAAGTGTCCTAGTTCTAACGCTTTTTGTATATAAGATCTGATAAACATTTTACTTTCACACTCTACGTCTGAGCTCTTGCGCACTTGTTTTGCAATAATCCCGATCAGTCTGGTTAAATTTCATTGTTATTTATTTTTTTAATCGGGTATATATTGGACAGTGACAACACGGTAACAACCATGAGATGTTAAATGCTTCTTAACATAGCTTGCTCCGTCGTAATCAGCGATTGAATAGTCGTCTTGCTCGTTTAAACGAAAATGTTGGAAAATGTTGGTATGAAATTCTTTTTTTTCTTGTAAGAAATTCTTGTTTTTGAGTGAAATTTGACACCCCACCCCCAAAACAGGTATGAAAATAATAATAAACATAAAATTTTAGACACCCCACCTTGCTATGAAAAGTGCCTTTTGGAGCACTAAAGGACCCACCCCCACCCAGCCCGATACCCTGGAATTTAAGACCAGTGCCCCCCTGTTCTGAACTATCTTTTTTTGGCTGGACAAGTAGTTCGCTCGGAATTCGGCCGAAACTGGAAATTTGGCAGAAGTAAAGCAGGAAGTTTCGATCAGTATCGTCAAAATAGCTATATGGCTTATACAGGTACATCTGTACTTGATTTTCTCAGATGATTAGCCTGGCGAAGACTGGATCTGGCGAAGACGAGACCTAGTTGTCTCGGTCAAATATTAAATTTTTGGGATCACATCGAAACCTTTGGTCTTGTTTCCTTTTGCATAGTGAATTTATTTTAGTAAAGTGGCAACGCTGTATGTTGATAACACAGACAATCGCGAACTTTTACAGTGCATGAGTGCGTAACTACAGTGCATAAGGGGCAAGGCCCTGCCAGCTAGCTCTTGGAACAATAAGGAGGGGTTTCGAGATAAACAAAGATGGGGGGTCCTGTCGACAATAAGTCCCTGTACATTTATCTAAGCCCCCCAGGCCGGTTTGATGGCCGAAAGTTGCCTAGTCAAGTTTACTGTTCCTTTAAGGTACTTCCAGACATGCTAGGACGATGAAACTTGGCTTGAAAATTAAAGACTTGACATTATTGGCTAAGAAATAGTTAGTTCCCAGATCCGACCATCCCTTAAAGTACTAATGCTAACCGCATAGTACAAAAAATACTTTTAAGCAATATATACATTCGTTATCCCTATGAGCCCATGATCATTTTTGCCTCAAGGGTTTTGCTTAAAACTGAATTACTTAAAGTACAAACAGTACTTTTGAGTAAAATATACATTTTCGTGCTGCTGGTGATCATCTTCTTTGCTTCAAGAGTTTTGATTACAGATGATTATCTAGCGCCCTTAAAATGGGCACAGCCAAATGCATTGCCAAACGATACAGTCTCGTGATTTCCAAGGACCCATGATCATTAGGTACATCATTGACAGAACCGGACCGGATTCGTGCACTGGGGGGGGGGGGAGTTGGAGGGAGGTTCCGGAATTCCGGTCATACGGAGTTAAGATACTTCCAGGTGGGCTAGGACGATGAAACTTGGCAGGCAAATCAGGGACACGACCAGATTAACCTGGAAACAGTCAGCTTCCCGATCCGACCATCGTGGGGGGAATGGAGGGAGGGGGAATCCGGACTCTTGAGGTATGTATAACTTCCGAACGGGTGATCGGATCATAATGAAACTTAATATGTAGAAAAACCACATGTCTCGAATGTCCCATTTCAAGTCCGGACCGGATCCGATGAAGCGGGGGGGGGGCGGAGGGGGGTCCGGAAACCTTGTGACATGCTTGGAGTAGAGCGATCGGAATGAAACTTGGTGGGAAGAACAAGCACAAACCCTATGTAGATCAGTGACAAAACCGGACCGGATTCGGGTATTGTGGGGGAGTTAGGGGGGTCATGAATTCCGGTGATCGCAAGTTAAGGTACTTCCAGACATGCTAGGACGATGAAACTTGGCTTGAAAATTAGAGACTTGACATTATTGGCTAAGAAATAGTTAGTTCCCAGATCCGACCATCCCTTAAAGTACTAATGCTAACCGCATAGTACAAAAAATACTTTTAAGCAATATATACATTTTCGTTATCCCTATGAGCCCATGATCATTTTTGCCTCAAGGGTTTTGCTTACAACTGAATTCCTTAAAGTACAAACAGTAGCCTACTTTTGAGTAAAATGTACATTTTCGTGCTGCTGGTGATCATCTTCTTTGCTTCAAGAGTTTTGATTACAGATGATTATCTAGCGCCCTTAAAGTGCGCACAGCCAAATGCATTGCCAAACGATACAGTCTCGTGATTTCCAAGGACCCATGATCATTCTTATCTCAAGGGTTTTGCTTACAAATGATCAAAAGAAACCCACGAATTGACGAATTCCTACTTTCATCCTCTGACCATGCCTTGCAAGTGCCATATGAGCTTCCAGCTCTTGTTCTACTCTAACTGATGTAATATTCCCTAAGAGCTTGGTCAAACTACACTAATCTTTTTTCTGCGCAAAATTTGGCACCGAAGCATCTGTAGACCACTAGATCCAAGAAAAAGAGCTTTTCGGGGTTGCTAAAAAAGAAATTAAGAAAATTTACCAGACTCTGAATATTGTTGTTTCAAATCCTCACGGGCGACCGCACAACATTTCGCGAATCTGCGCAAAACAGTAGACTTTGTTCCTCAAATCTGTGCCGTTTTTGAGCCTAGTGTGACCAGGGTCCAAATACATTCCGAATGTGCTTTTAGTATGTTCACACGCGTTTAGTATATTTGATAGCAGGCAGCTTTGCAGAAGATCTGGATTGCTTTGCTTTGTTCTTAAGAAATTTGAAATCGATCGATAACGTGTGCATCACGTGGTCTTGGAAATCTATAATAGATCTTTCCTCATTCAAAGACAGTGTTAAGTGTTCATTATCTACAATATCTACCTTTTTGGAAAGTAGGATGTTGTTTTAGTTGACAAGATGTATTTTCATTGGAAATCTGATTGTGACAAGGTATGACCTAGGGCATAGGTTGGTTGTCTAAGAGAGTAAGATTTTCTGTCATTTTTTCAATGCTGAATAACTAGCTTTTGGATATCAAGGGATAGTAGGATGTTGTTTCAGTTGACAAGCTGTATTTTCAGTGGAAATCTGATTGTGACAAGGTATGAGACCTATGCCGTAGGGTGGTTGTGTAAGAAATTAAGACGTTCTGTCATTTTTCAAAATTTATTTTACTTCATATTTTTTTTTTTTAAGTATTTTTTTTTACTGGAAGTATTGTTCTTAATTTGTTTTTTGGAGGTCAGCTTCTACTTTTCAGTATTTGAGGAAAAGTGCTCGATGAATTCAATATCTGATGTAAAGTGCTCGATGAATTCAATATCTGATGTAAAGTGCTCGATGAACATCTGCGGAGGCGGATACGGCTTCGTATCTGCCTCTCTGGAGGAGGATACGAGTTCGTAACAACTCCACAAAAATAATTGTCATAATATAACTGCCTGTGGGACATAGGAAGATATCCATTGCATACCTGTTCGAGAAAAGTTATATTTGTATAAGGCCAAAGCTAAGTCAACGTAAAAGTTTCAATAAAACAAAAAACAGGAAATGGAACCCAGATTTAATGAAAATACGACAAATAATATCTTCTGACACGAAAGATACGGAATCAGATTCGTTAAATTTCACCTGCTGTTTATTTCTAAATGTTCTGTTTCCTCGGTTGGGATACAGTAGAGGTATGCTTATTTTAATGTGAACACTGTAGTTTGGGGCTAAATGGTAGATTGAAGATCCAAAATACCTGTACAGGTGTTTTCAGCTGCCCTTCTTACCTACTGTGGCCAACTGGTAGTCAGCTTTAGGCACAGCAAGTGCATGAAAATGGCAAAGTCCGAAGCCAACAAACGTTCACATAAGCATACCTCTACTGTACTTTGAACGAAAAGTAACGCAAAGCTGTTGCAATACTTTCAAGCCGTCATTATGCCGTTTGAGGGAGAAAAAAGCAACTGAGCAGAAGATTAAATGGAGCAAATTTTTTTATATACTTTATTTCATTTAAATCATTGTTTACGCTCAAGACTGAGCATTAATGTTTGATAGGTTTGTATTTCATTATATTATTTGACAAAGGTCAGGCGACGTTCAAAGAAGCATATCTCTACTATACATACGGTCTTCCTGGTCCCAAAGGCTGGCAAGGAAGTAATTTCTGCGGACGGTACAATAAGGCAAGGCAAAATTTGTTATCACACGTAGCGTGGGAGAGAGCTTTTTTCATTAACTTGACGATAAGTACAACAACGCACCGCAGGTGCGAAAGTGCACGACTATTGCTGGACTCAACGACGGCTTCAGCCAAATGTTACAGTTTATCATCATAGGTCTATGAAATAAAACGAAGCACCCTCCCCCTATGAAATTTGCCTATCGAAAACACGAATTTTAACTAGTATCGCTTCTTCCCAGTGTTCGGATGAAAATTTGTCTGCTCAAAACACACAAACTCCTATTAAACTCGCATTGGTAGAAGGGGATCGTTGGCGAAACGAAAGATAATATGGACAGATAATTATGACAACAAAAAACTTGGCGGTGGTTCGTTCTTGTCGTATTTGGAAATGGAGAACGCAAGGAAGAATACTAATCACTGATTATTAGCAAGAGTGATGCAATACGACTGAAGCGTACCAAAACTTGTAAAGAGCAGGTAGAATAAGCTTACATCCTGCCACATTTTCCCAAAACAATATCTTTCCTTATTCTGAAATATTTAGTGCCGACTGCGAAGCATATCTGATCGAGCCAAACCAAAAAGATGGGTTAAATCTATTCAAGAAATATTCCGGCCCTTCTTTAGGCTCAAGCAACAAAAACATCTTTAATAGGTGTTCTAGCTTTAGTTCTTCTGTCTAGCTTGCGCCCGAAGCGGACCCTTTCAATGACACATGGTTGTTCACGGACACAATGTTCACGGACACATATCGACAGAATAAATTCCAGCTGACTTCCTCTGAAACACTGATTTTATTCCACCTGCTCTCATAGGTCGCACCACAGCTACCGGTCCTATCACAAGGAAAAATGGAATCAAACACCAAGAATTACCCTCTTTAATATACGTCAGATAAGACAAGGCGCAGGGCTTCCGCTTCCCAAGATTATAATTTTTTTTGGAGTTAAGTTTTTAGCCTGTCGTTATTTTAGTATTTAGGTATTGTATACTAGAAGGGTAGATGTCTAATAAAGGTGTTCCGACATTTGAATAACTCAGTACCGTACGCATGAATAAATACAGCATGTCGTTCCACAAATCATGATTAATCTTATACTCTACAGGATTAAGGTTTACCCGGTCACCTTCGGTCAAGCACGCTAACTGGATCGGCCATTGAAGTTATCCATAATGCTTATGTCCCAAAACCTGTACTGGATTAGTTGCCATATTCATCTGTACTGACAACACTGAGCTGAATGCTTACAACCGAAGTGTTTCCCCCGAGGAAAAATTTCCTCAACGAGCCAGGTGTCCTTGTTCGCTCCTCGAAAACTTATTTTCTTTGGATTTGTTGTGGCATCGCTGGCTTTTAGCAATGTTTTAAGTAGGCATGTGTATTTATCACCCACCACCAAAGAAGTAAATAAGAAGAAAAAATCTGATAAAGCGGTGGTGGGGCATTAACCTCAATAATAATAGCACATTAATGGCAGTACTCGGCTCAACCAAGTATTCGTACCCTGACGGTCTGACTTCGACCTCTACTCTCGGGAGCCAGCTTTAGACGATTTAATGAGCATCAACTTTGCTGTTTATCCATACGCAGATTTTCCCCCAAAAACTTGTTTACTCACCTGAGCCAGGTCCTCTGTCCTTTTTCGCTCCTCAATGAACTTCCCAATGATCTTCTTCCTCTCTGCGAGAAGCAAGAGGATTATTTGTTTCTGCCGTTCCTTTTCCATCTCCATTGTTTCTCTTAGCAACTTCAAGTCTTCTTCAACTCTAAGTCGAACGGTCCTCTCAGACTCGAGCTCCTGCAAAGAAAGCCATTGCTCAGGAAGGGCGGATGAAGCTACTGAATGAAATGAATGAATTTACGCACTGCCCTAGGGCGTAAGTGCAGTATTACAACAACAAGAGCTATGAGTTCATATGGCATTTGTTACGAGTAGGCAGTAGGCCTACAATAAAGTAGATGAGAACTGTCACAAACTAAACACGCCATCCAAAAGAATATCCAGTTTCACTTAAGTCTGTGCATTTCTGGCATCGCCTCTGATCATCTGGGGCAAATGACTGTTGAGCACAATAAACCCACTGCTTCGATCCCTAGACGTGCCACACGGTTTCCGGTACCTCCCTCCAACTGCACCTACCGCGGCCGAATCTGGCTCGGACTCGTGAATGAATCATCTACAGTATCTTCTCTCACTACATATCAAGTTTCACTCGAATCTGAGCATTTTTCGGTAGATTCCGGACCCCCCCCCCACCGTGGTCGGATCCGGTTCGGACAGTCAAATGTCATCTAGGGCAAATGCTTACTTTACATTCCATGTCTCATTTAAATCGCTGCACTCGTTTGACCCCTATACGAGCCATAAAATTTCCGGGACTCCCCTTACTGTGGCCGAATACGACCTGAAAACACAAAAGTCGCATCTCTGACATCTCCTCTTCCCATCCATCAAGCGTAGCCTATCCAATCCCTCGACTATAACTATAAGTGTTTCACGCGTTTTCCGGTGCCCGCATCCAACCCCCCCCCACAAGTATCGGATCCTATCCAGACTTGACATGGAACATCTGAGACGATATTTCTTTCCATTTGACAAGTTTCATTCAAATCCGATCACCCGTTCAAAAGTTATGCATGTCATTAGTCAGTCTGTTCGAGTTCCTGATATACCTGCCAAGCTTCACCGTCCCTAGTACATCAGGAAGTACCAAGCTCGCGGGATTGCCAGAGATCCGGACCCCCCAACTCCCCCACAATGCCCGGGTCCGGTCCGGTTATGTTAATGATGTTTCTAGGACTTCTCTATAAGCGTTTCCCAATACTTCCGGTTCCCCCCTCCAATTCCCCCGAAAGTCACCGGATCTGGTCCGGATTTGAAGTGGGACGTCTGAGAGACGAGGTCCTTCTGGATATCAAGCTTCATTAAGATCCGATCATCCGTTAGAAAGTTAAAAATACCTAAATTTTAACAATTCCCCCCTCCACCCCTCCCAGATGGTCGGATCGGGGAAACGACTATACTCAAGTCAATCTGATGGGATCGTCTGACACGCCTGCCAAGTTTCATCGTCCTAACACATCAGGAAGTACCGAACTTGCGCGATCACTAGAGATTCGGATCGGATCCCCGCCCCAACTCCCCACCGTGGCTGGATCCGGTACGGTTAGGCTATGCCATTCACGTATCTAGGACTTGTGCTTGTTCTTGCAAACAAGTTTAATCCCGAACCCTCGCGTTTCCAAAGATTTCCGGTTCCCCCCCTCCAACTCCCCCCATGTTACCGGATCCGGTCCGTATAACATCTGAAGCACGAGGTCTTTCTATGTACAGAGTTTTATAAAGATCCAATTACCCGTTCGTAAGTTAAAAACACCTCACTTTTTCTGATTCCCCCTCCCTCCACCCCTCCCACAGATGATCCGATCGGGGAAACGACTACTCTTAAGTCAATCTGCGCGTCGGCATCCCTTGCAAATAGACAGTGGGTCTTTAACGGATTCGTGAATGCGAGTAACATGGACACGGGCGTCAGATGTGGGAGGATGAGGGTACGCCCCTCTCCTCCGATGTTGTCCGCCAGTCGGTAAAAAAAAAACGAATCGGTGCGAAGCACCGACCTTTTTTCGTGAAGACAGTCGATATTTTCTTTTTCGGGTTGTAGGCTAATGGTGAAACGAGACTAAACGGGATAAGAAGTTCATCCAAGCCGAGATTCCAGCAATGGACGAGTCAGTATTTGGATGAAGGAATGAATGATTTTCTTTCTCGCAACCTGGTTGCAACCTTTGGTCGAAGGATATCATTCTGTACGTGACATGTGGGCACCCGCCCACGATAATGCCCCGCTGCAAGCGTTTTGAAGGCTAACCTTGTTATTTCATATATCCGACTGATTTTCAATAAAAGTTTATGCTCACGCAAATGGCTGACAAATCAGATTTTCTTTAATTAATGGGATCTGAGAAATAAGATTTTGGTGCATGGTAATGTCCTGGATGATTAAACTAAATTCCAGACCAGGTTTGCTAAAAATCCTATCTCCATCACTGCATAGCACATTCTACTGTAGTACAAAAAATGTGCGCGAAGTCAATATTCTTGATGGCGGAGTGACATAATGCAACCAAACTGCTACAGTGCAATGGTTTCCATGTTGTCTATTAGGCGTACGAATTTCGGATTTTTTCTAACACGTCTTCACCATTTTCATCACATCGTCCGGATTTACCCCAACATGGTGGGGTAATTTCGGACACTCGAGAGTTATGAAAGAAAGTCCTCCGACACCCATTAGGATATTAAACTTTGCATGTATGGATGTCGAAGGTGGAAGCTGAGAAAGCCAGCTACGTCATGAAATCAAAATATTACAGCTAACTGCAATACCTACTGAACAGGAATTTTTTTAATTAATTATTAAAACCAAGTGTCCGGAATTACCCTGGTTCCCTAGCTGTTTACAAATATTTTGTTTGCCCCTTAAGAATACAGAGCCCATCTACGAACTCGACCTTACCCTTGACCCAAAGAATCCTCACACTAAGTTTCATCGAAATGTCTCATTCCCTTCGAGAGTTATCGTGCTGACAGACGGACGGACAGACGGACAACTTTTGCGATGTCATAGGTATCCGTCCACTTACGTTTTGGGATCATAAAAAACAACTAAGAAAAAGCTGCAACAGTTTTTTATGTCTGAAGAGATTCTTTATCTGTCTTCCTAAACTTAGTCATCCGTCTAGTAGACTTGGATATAACTGGTCGATGTCAACCGTATTTACTTTCTTTTAGGCTCAATTACATGCCAAGGGCTAACCTGCTAACCTGTGGAAGAAGTTAGTTTTCTTCCGGTTTAAAAGAGGCGATGCTCACTCGTATCGAGACTCGTATCGATTGCCCTATACCAAAATCAAGAACTTACAATACTACTGTGTAGACGAACGTTTCCCTTATTTTAATACTTCTTGTTCCTACCATGAAATTTCCGGATGGAATAAACTGGAATAAACTGCTAATGCTCCTGTAACTTCTGCATTCTCACATATCTGCACTGTGCAGTACAGCAGCAATACGGTGACGTTCACAGGAGATGGCACAGAGAGATTGCACTGCTAACCCCACGATAACGGATTTTTTTACACCATATTCTAAAAGAGTAAAAAAAATAAATAAAAAAAAATCATTGTGAGACACAGAATTTTCAACTACTGAGTAGGCTACTGAGACTGAATTATCGGCGTTTGGTAAGTATTCTGAACCCTTAAGTTACTGGACATGTTTTTTCCGTCCCTTTCTTGATTGTTTAATCCCAGGTCATGGGTGTAAAGTTTAGTCAGAAATGAGACCTTGACGGATAAAAACTTTAACCACAAAAATGTCTCACACTCTATTGGTCGGATTTTGCACCGTGAATCAAACCTGGCTTCCTCATCGTCGGTGTTGGCGACATCGACTCAGAGCCGTTTTCTTTGGGAAGGTTGCAATCCCTCTCTACAGGCTATCCGGTATAAGTACCTGCTCGCTGTTTACGAAACACGATCGGGATTTTATCATTATCTATTTTTCTTACATCGATTGGCAGACTTAAAGCACAGCTCTTACTAGAAATGGCTTTTTCACGACAAAATGGCCCCGAAATAGTGTTTTCTAAAAATAGTCATACTTTCCTTTCGAAATTAGGGATTCTCTTGTAAGCGCTTGTCGACACTGGCCAGGCTTCGTTAGAAAATGTTGGATTTTTCACGCAACAAATTTAAATTTGTGTGTTAAATGTATAGAAACGGTAGAAAAATCCTGTTTTGCCACGCCTGACAACAACGGCGCTCTAATGCGCACAAGTTATTGTCTGGCAAACCCTCAAAATCTCGGATAGATCTGAAAAACGAAAAATTCAAATAAAGTGACAAACATAGATTTTGTTAAGAAGCATATTTCAGAGGTTTAAGTTAATAGACCACGCACGTCGTCACTGGGTGTGTGAAAACAGTGTAAAGCAAGAGGGGTCCTTTAAGATGAGAAGGACCGCGTAGCATTAGTGCAGCAATCTTTAAAGTTTAACTGCAAAGCCAACTTGTTTTTATACCTTTGATTTGAATACACTGAATTATCTTGACTCCCGTGAGGGATTTTATTTTTTACGTCGCGTAGTCTAGTAGTGACGTTGAGAATCTCCGCTGGTTGCACGCCAAATAGTTTTACGGCTAAGGCGCGGGAAAATTTGAATATCTGCAAAAGCGTGCTTTCCAATGGCCAATAAAGTGAAGATATATAAATGCTCGATTCCAGACTGCAAAACCACGTCTGAAGAAAGCCCTCTCTTCCGTGCTGCCCCGAACAGGTTTCCTTTGTGGAAGGACCCAGTCAACAGAGAATTTCGCCAGCAGTCCACCAAGTTGATAAGCAAGCTCGAGCTTTCAACTGGCCAAATCCTTCCTGGTCACTTTCACTTTCCATGTTGCTTTCATATTCATGGCTTGAAGAATGCAAATCCGCCATGATCTGGTATTTATATCGGCAACTGACGCAATTGTTTGCCGCTGTAGTTGCCGAACATTTCAAACATAGAGGTACGTCCGTATAGAGGTACAACAAAAACCGTAGAATATGTACGTCAGCTAAAATTCAACAATCGCGGATAACAAAGCAACGAAGTAACGCGTTTTTGTCGGTTCTTCGAGCCTAATTAAGTAAAAATATGACGGGCAACCAGATTATTGTATCTCAGTCCTATTCGGATAACCTTTAAGCGACAATACTACAGAAATCAATCATGGCGAACCTTGTTCGCCATGATTCATGCAAGGCAAGCCCTTAATCCCTCGACGCAAAATCTAATATCTTCCACGCTGGCACTTCTCATTTATAGGACGCAGCAGATCGCCTAAAGTTTGTTTAATCCTATTTCCTAGCAAAGCTAGAATAATTGACGACGACTATAATTGCACTAATGAACTAAATTGGCCTCCCCTTCCTACTTCTCCAAAGCGTCCGACAGACTCCGGGATTGCTAGCAAAATCAAAATATCCACGTTCCCAAAGGTTCAATACAGATTATTTGTAGGTTACTATGCACGGGGGGGGGGGGGGTAGTTTTAACGGACACATCGTACTTGTGATAGTAATTCAATCTACTTCAGTAGTACCTATTTCCATCCATTCTCGTTCCCGAGATTCCTCACTTGATAAGTGTATCCTATCTCGTCTATTAGCAATACACTGACTATCACCCTAGCAATGTTTGTTCTCTTTACGTGACTTTGTTTCCGAGGAGCTTATTCGTCCGGAGACCGGTCATACAAATTTTGCCAAGATTGTCTTCCGAAGCAAGGGACACGGAAAGAGGCTAAAAACAGCCGAAGTCGTGAATAATTTTCTGTAAGCACAGCTTAGTTGTAAAGTGGTCAACTACTGTTAAACATCTGGACAGAAACTCTATGTAGTGCGAGGTGACCTTTGAGATATTTTTCCGACCAATATCTAGAAAAACCTTCAGCTGAAATTTTAAGCTCAGTGCGACATCACTTCTATTTATTTTGTCGAAAAACTTGGATTTCGAAGCAGAATACGATAAACAGAACAGAGCTGACACAATAAGCTTTTGTCAAGAGCTGACATTAGTACGAAAACGTGCTAAAAAAAAAATACTCCACGCGGAACTGCTGTTAAACACTGGACCTCCTCCCCCCCCCCCTTTCTGTCAGACATTTGGTGAAAAAGGTATCGAGAGTGTTTTCCCCGGTCGATTTTTTATCATCGAGCATGACGCAGGAAATACACTGGAGACCTTTCAGATTTCCGGATATGTCCCACGCGAAGCCGAAGTGCAGGCTAGAGGCGAGTGGGAATGGAAATACTTGCTGATACAAAAAAGTTTAGCCAGCAATCCTTTTGTATCGGCTAATCTAAGAGGAAATTTTCTTTGTGGGCAGGGGATATTTTTTATCAGGTAATCTAAGAAAACAAAATCTTTTGGGTGGGAAAATGCGAGTTCATTCTACAAGAGATTTCCCCAGCGCCATTTCTTTGGCCTTTTAAAGACTACATGACCTTCGAGTAACCTTCATCGAATTCGTTTACTTAAGCTCTGTCTGCCAGCATCAAGCGAATAAAATACGTTACGGTGTCTAATCAATCTGGACTAGAGCACGGCAAGCTACATCTGATTTTTTTTTTCCCAACATATCAACACTTGCTGCACGTGTTTTTGTTCTGCACAAAGGAGGAGACCCTAAAGACCCATCTAACTATAGACCTATTTCAATCCTTTCCGCGTTTGAGAAAGTTATTGAACGGTGCATTTACAAGAGAGTAAATAATTTCCTAGAAAAACACAAATACTTTAGTAAGTCACAGTTCGGTTTTCGGAAAAGCCATTCAACGGAACAAGCTATCCTAGCGGTCACGCAATATATTCATGATGCTGTTGATCGAGGTGAAATTCCAGCATCTATATTTATTGACATAAAAAAGGCATTCGATACAATTTTTCATAAGATTTTACGGAGAAAGCTTGAGAACTGCGGTATTCGAGGACCTGCTAACAACCTGATCATGTCATTTCTGTCTGAGATAAGCCAGTATGTTGATGCTGATACTACGAGATCTGAACTGATCTCTTTGGATGGACAAGTCGGAGTTCCCCAAGGGTCAATCCTTGGCCCCCTTTTATTTTTAATTTATATTAACGATATTGATAATTCTATGAAAGATCTCGGCCTCACGGTTCTATTCGCGGATGACACAGCCCTCAATATTAGTGGTCCTACTGAACTTGTACTACGTTTAAAAATGAAAGAAGTTTTTACATATTTGCTTGAATGGTTCGCAGCGAATAATTTATGTATTAATACATCTAAAACTAAATTCCTGATTTTCTCTCGGATTTCCAAAGCATTGCCAACTTTTAATTCCCTAACAACTGAAAAATATGATACTACGATCAGCAGAGTCCACCATCTTCGGTATCTAGGAGTGATAGTTGACTCGAACTTAAGTTGGAAGGAGCACATAAATTACCTGGGGGTTAAGGTTGCAAGGAACGTCGGCATGATCAGGCTTCTTAAACCTTTTCTCCCTTATGATGCCCTACGGTGTATTTATTTTTCGCTAATTCATTCTTACTTAAATTACTGTCCTCTTGTATATTTGAATACTTTTCGATCGAATATATTACCATTGATAAGGCAGCAGAATAAAGCCCTCCGAATTCTTAAGCTTTTTGTACCGTCTCCTGATTCTTGCCCTAATAAGTCGTCAACTAAAAGTCTTCCTCTTTTTTTGAACATTTTGCCCCTTGAATCTTTTATCGTTTTTCGTTCTATTTTATTTAAGAAAAAACATCATTCAAATTCCCTACCTGAATATTTTTATGAACCCGATCTATTTTCTGGAACTAATTCTGATCACGACCATAACACGCGTAATCCTTGTAAAGCCCGGCAACCCTTGATAATTTCAGAAAGATAAGATTTTCATTGAGAAACACAATATTGAGGGTATGGCAAAGTTATCATAATGTAATCAAACTTGGACTTTCTATTAATACGCTGAAAAAACAAAATAAAATCAATGCTCATAGAAAATGTTTAAAGTAAAAAAAATGAAAAAATAAATAAAGTAAATAAATAATAAATGTGTGGTTTATAGCGGTAAATCCCAACTCAGTCTGGTGGTTTGAATCTGGAACCTGGATGGATTATGGTTAATTTATTATATTATTTTATGTTGATGTAGTTATAGCCTACAGTATATTTAAATGTCTGCCATTTGGCCTCGAGCCCTCTCTCTGCCAAATTGGCTTTTTATATTGAAATTATATAGTAATAAACAGAACTTGAACTTGCATCTCTTTTCTCTCTAATTTTCATGGACATCGATTCTGGCTGTTTTTTTTTAACACGACAATTTTTTTTAATTTTACAAGAGATTTTCGAGTGCCATGTAAAGCCATGTGACCTACGAATATTAAAGCAACCTGCATCGAACTTGTTTACTTAATAATCAAATAAGACAAACACTATTTATTTCCCCTGTAATTTTCCACGGAGATCGATCTCCTGGCTATACTGCATCGTATACTCGGGAAAAGGACTTAAAATCGATACGCTCTACCTACTTCAAAATACTAGGGGGCACTTACCCCTTCATGCCTGCTCTCCGACTCACGGAGAAGCAAAACCATTCTCTTCAACTCAGCTTTCTGCTGAGCAACCAACCTATCAAGTGCTCCTTGAGATTCCTCTATGATTGGGTTAGCTGCAATACTCGGATCGTTCATCCCTCCGACAACAGCAAACGTATCCCGTTGAAGTGCGGCGGTGGGGCTGCTCCAATTCAGCTGCCCGTATTTAGCTTGCACTAGTAGCTGCTTTACTCTTTCACACTACAAAGAAAAGCGTAATCAGGCTTGATGACGGTAACTCTTGCCAACATAGGAAATATACAGGATTGATCCCGATGGGTGAGCTTACATAATGAACAATATTGCAGGGCCTTAAGTACTCCTTCAGACGGTCAGCTGAGATTCTTTTTTTTACCAGCCTGCTCAACTGGAATTCATACAAGGACTTTAATAGCGATATGATTTGATATGTATTTACCTTAAAAGACCAAGGGCCACGGCAAACAACCAGAAATAAATACAAAAATAAACTAACACACTACTATATAACAGTAAACCCCACTCAAAAATTTTGCCTTGTGTTGACAGGCCACTCTTGGGGAAAATCGCCAGGTTTCTCAAACTAACAAAAGACATACTCCGCATAATTTTCAACAACCCCCCCCCCCCCCCATGAATTCCTTCCTCCCTTAAATCCTCCAATTCACCACAACCACACATAAAATGAATTAGACCCTGATCTTCGTCACCGCACACTGGACCTGAGGACCCGACTCCTCCCTGACACTACCCAAATACTTTCTTCTTTCACCAAGTGGCAGGTTATCTGCCCTCAATATTTGAATTAAATACTGAAGTCTAGGACTCCCATGTCGGAGCCTCACCAACAACCCAGGTAATAGCAATTTAAGCGGAAGGTAGGGTTCAAATCCTGCCTGCGAGTAGTTTGGTCTTTCAGTCCAGTCCATTACTTGTAATATTTCCATCTAAAGGACGCCCTTCCCATTCAAAATAAATCTTTGGTTTTACTTGGTATTCAACATGAGGTCCTGCCATTAGGGCCCTGGATTGTCTACGAGGCTCTAACACCGGAGTCCTAGACTTCAGTTTAATCCAAAATTCTTTCAGGCTGATTTGTCACGGGTAAAGCATGTAACAAGACCAAAGGTTTCGATGGGATCCCAAAAATTTAATATTTGATCCAGACAATTGGGTCTTGTCTTCTCCAGGCTAATCATCTGAGAAAACCAAGTTCAGATATACCTCTATAAGCCATATCTATTCTGAAGATACTGATCGAAACTTCCTGCTTTACTTCTGCCAAATTTCCGGTTTATGCCGAATTCCGAGCAAACTACTTGTCCAGCAAAAAAAAGAAACTTCAGAAACGAATTCAGCGTATCTCCTTATCCCTCTACAGAACATCTAATCAAAAATTCCGGTTTCAACCGGATTCCGGACGAATTACATGTCCGGGTAAAAAATGATTGTCATATACAGATTCACCGTCTCTTCTTACCCCTTAATCTGTCATCTAATCAATTTCAAATAAAACTTTTGCTTTTAGAAAATTTTCCGATTTTGGCCGGATTCCGGGCGAACATGTTGTCCGGGTAGAAAATGCTTTTCACGTAAGTGTCCAGCATGTCTTCTTACCCCAAAATCGAACATCTAATTAACTTCAAATAAAACTTTTACTTTTAACAAACTTCTCAGTTTTTGCCGGATTCCGGACGAACTACTTGTCAGGCGAGAAAATGGTTTCCACCATCGTGTTCAGAATGTCTTCTTACCCCATAATCGACTATCACATCACCAAAATATTTCATTCCCTTCGAGAATTATCGTAGTGACAGACGGACGGACAGAGGGACAACTTTTGCGATGTCATAGGTATCCCTCCAATTACATTTTGGGACCCCAAAAAGTATTCAATCCCCTGACATGGGAACTCAACTGTTCTGACAAACTTGCACCGGGCGAGATCACTGATTGTGCAGACCACTCTAAGTGGTGATTGTACTTCAGCAGCACGAAGGGTTGGTCACCAAGAGTATTAACAATAACATACAACATCAACTTTAGCCGAAGACCGCGGGTTCAAATCCCGCCCGTGGAACGTTTTTGTCTTTCATTTCTTGCTGCAGCCTGAAGAGGGATTTTGCCAAATAAAGGCCGAAAAGTCTCTGCTGACTTACGGTTTCAGTGTCATCAACATTAAACGAATCAACATTAAATCAGAGGAATTCTGGCGCTTGCAATGTCTAGATCACCCTAATCCATGTCGCTAGATCGTAAGACTTGTTACGACCCTCGGATCATCTAGTGCGCGCCTGAGCTAGCTCAAAATAGATTATAACAAAGACCAAACAGAGAAATATTTAGTAGGTATTTGAATCAATTGTAAAAAAAAGGTAGTTAAATATCTGTCAGTGTTTGGTTATTTCAGTATTTGTCCTGAGGTCTTTACGCCATTTCTTGACCGCTGAGCTATTGACCGCTATCTACCCTCTGAATAATTAGCGAACTGATCAAATTGACGGACTTGGTGCAAAGGGCCAATTTGCGTCTCTGAGTTTGCGATTGATGTTGGGTGAAATTAGGAACTTGCAGAGAGAAAGGTAAAGTTGTGTGTCCCATTTCAACTCCTACCTATCAATTAGGGCCAGCAAGTTTCACATTCTTTGTTTTCAACTTGATTGTTGCCAACCTGTCTTCCAGTTTCAAGCCACACAGGCAGTTTTGCCACCTCCTTCCCATCCCATAGTAACTAGAAGGTTCCAAACTTTAGTTTGGTGTTGGTGAACCGTCACTCAATTTCCTTGAAATAAGATGAAGGACCACGATACAACGGGGTTCACGTTATGAAGCTTACGCATCTTCGGAATTTATTACTTTTACTTATTACTTTTAAAGCTCCATTAAAGCCTATGGATCATCACAGCACATTTAGTTTTGACAACAACAACCTAACAGTCCCCCGTATAACTCTTTGTGGGTTCTCGAATGTTATTTACTGAGCACCAGGAGCGCATCTAAAAGGGGGATCGGTAATTCCCCATGACATAATGACCGTCTGCAAAAACTAAGCTATGGCCCGAATGACTGTCAATCACTCTCTCTTTTTGTTTTGCATCCAGGTTGTGTTCGCTCCTCGCCATGAGGGTCTACACCGTATCATTTATTACTTTCGCATTTGTACAATTTATCTATCTTTCTATGTATTGCTCACGGATAGCTCGAAGTACAACGAAGATCATGGCAGATGTTAACCACATAATTCAAAACCCTTTTTTTTTCTTTCAAAAACTATCTACATAACTAAAACACTTCAAACGAAACGGGACCTATGTCGTAGTCCCGTCTGAATAAACACAGGAAATTTTTAATGGTTCCAAAAGATCTGCTGCTGAGAAGCCCGTTCAACCATTTTTCATCTCCTGTATTCCTATGAAGCAACTCCAACCTTGGTTCACAAAGTTCCTGGCGATCTGAAGTGAAGTGGCCCACACACGTCACACAGTCGGTATTTCTTTCCATGACGCTTGGTTACTATTTTTTTGTCCGCACTTCAATGTTATTCGCATTTGCGTACAGCCGGCGCAGCACGTTGTAAAATTACCGTAAAATTAAAACTCGGTAAGTAAAATAGGTAAAATTGGTAAAATGAGGTAAAATAGGTAAAATTGGTAAGATAGGGTAAAATAAGGTATTACATGAAAAATATAGGGAAAAATTGATGTTTAACAGTAGCTCACAGGATTCAGACCTGGATTGAGACAAGGTCGACGTATTTAGTGTCATGTCGGCGCTACGAGTTAGATCAATACTCTATCATACTCTATAAGATCATCAATACTATATTAGATCAATAATCTATCTATTAAATATTTAATTGCATCTAGTGCAATTCGGATGATTGTGCAATTGCATTATTTGCAGCTGGTAAAATTGATTTTGAGGAACTTCAGAGAATTTACTTTTTTGTTAAGTTCCAAATACAAATAGAAACAAGACCAAAGTTTTCGATGGGATCCCAAAAATGTACTATCTGACCCAGACAACTAGGTCTTGTCTACGCCAGATCCAGTCTTCGCCAGGCTAATCATCTGAAAAAATCAAGTTCAGATATACCTGTATAAGCCATATCTATTTTGACGATACTGATCGAAACTTCCTGCTTTACTTCCGCCAAACTTCCTGTTTCGACCGAATTCCGAGCGAACTACTTGTACAGCAAAGAAAAGATAGTTCAGAAACTAATTCATCGCATCTCCTTATCCCTATAAAGAACATCTAATCAACTTCAAATAAAACTTTAACTTATAAAAAAAAATCCGGTTTCAACCGGATTCCGGACGAACTATATGTCCGGGTAAAAAATGATTGTCATATACAGATTCAGCGTCTCTTCTTACCCTTAAATCTGTCATCTAATCAAATTCAACAAATTTTACTTTTAACAAATTTTCCGGTTTCGGCCGGATTCCGGGCGAACTACTTGTCCGGCGAGAAAATGGTTTTCACCATCGTATTCAGCATGTCTTCTTACCCCTAAATCGAACATCTAATCAACTTCAAGTAAAACCTTTGTTTTTACAAATTTTCCAATTTCGGCCGGATTCCGGGCTAACTACTTGTCCGGCGAGAAAATGGTTTTCACCATCGTGTTCAGCATGTCTTGTTACCCCTAAATCGAACATCTAATCAACTTCAAAAACAAATTTTGCTTTTAACAAATTTTCTGATTTTCGCCGGATTCCGGGCGAACTACTTGTCCGGCGAGAAAATAACTTTCATATTCGGATTCAGCGTGTCTCCTTACCCCTATATCAACTATCTAAAAAGCTTTCAGAAAATATTTTTTTTGCCGCTTAATTTGAAACCCCTCCCCCACCCTCAAATATAGGGCTACAGAGCCCATCTTCGAACTTGACCTGTACTTTGACCCAATCAATCCTTCCGCCAAGTTTCATCAAAATATCTCAATCCCTTCGAGAGTTATCGTGCTTACAGACAGACAGACGGACAGACGGACATTTTTTGCGATGTCATAGGTATCCGTCACTAACGTTTTGAGATCCCAAAAAGTGACATTAACACTCTGATCACAGTAATAAAGTAATAAAATAGCTCAAGGTGACTTGAGGAGTAACTCGAAGAAATCCCTAACTGTTCCGTTCTCTTCTTATTACCCCCTATCGAGCTAAAAAAAAAAAAGACTTGCTGTCATGGAGTCGGTAACCAAATCAGCCAGTTGATCCTCTAGTACAGTGTGTCCAGGACTTTCAGTAGTAGTCTAAGGCATATTCGCCTAATCTCTGTGCATTATTTCCTTTTCTTTGGACATGGGCTTCATGTCGATGCTTGCTTACTGCAGGTAGCAGCACAAAAACACATGACAACACTAATTAGGCGACACTAAGTTACAATACGACATAGCACTTGCCCACAAAACATGTCATAGCAGACCTGCACAATTGGTAGGCTACTACTGTCACTTTCTTCCAAATTCTGCCCTTCTATTCATGGTGTTTTCCCTTTAAAAATCAGATGTCATACTCTTGTTTTGCTTTCTGATGCCGCCCTGGTCCCTGGAGTCCCGGGGTAGTTTTGCTTTGACACCAAATGTAAAGATGTCAGTGAAATACAGGTAAATTCATAAAATGATGTATGAAAACCGGTTTCCTAGTCCTTCCTGCAGGCCCTGGGTGGTTTTTCCCGTCAACATGTGTAAAAATGTCAGTAAAATACGGGTAAATTACGTAAAATACCGGTAAATTACGTAAAATACGTAAATTACGTAAAATAGTAAAAATGGTAAAATACCAATTTTACGGGAGTCCGTAAAATTACGGTAAGATACGTAAAATACCGAATTTTACCGTGACCAATTTTACCATTTACAACACTAGCAGCACGCCACTTGTGTGAAGACAGATAGCTATGTGAAGACAGCATAAAGCTTGGTGCCCGAAGAACTCGGATTCACATTCACCTAGGCGAATTCGGTGTTGCTAGCGGAAAAAAAAATCGCGCTGCACCATTTCAACTCAAAGTAAAATTTATTCCGCATCCCGCCGCGAAACATTTGCGTTGTGTGGGCACCAAGCTCAATCGCGTGATGACAGTGAAGATGTCACAGTCATATGTGTCACATTAGGCCTACTTGTCCATATCAGATCAGATGTCGCATTAAGCATATTTGCTATCTCTTGCCGACTGTGTACTGACAGACGGTTCGATTACATGTTGTTTGAAGGAGAATATGACAAGCTCTCACTCACGAAGACAATAGATATTTTGTGTTATTCAATCTTAAAACACTCGACCATGGCAGTCGACTATTGCTATTTAACAAAATTACTGGTAATATTCGACAATGAAAGCCAGTCACTTTCCATTGACAGATTGTCAAAATCCATCTGCAAAATGGAGAAGTCCCTCCCCCTTGACAAAATCATCTACAACACAGCTATGTTTGACTGAGATGGACTAGGGCAAGTCTGGAGCACAATGCTTTAAAACAGCAATAGAGATGAAACAAAAATAACCACATATTAACATACCTTTAAGAGAGCAACAACCACATCCCTGGCTTGAAGCTCAGCTTCCATGTTTCCCAGCAGTGTGAGCAGCTCTGATCTTGTTAGTTCCAAGCTGCTGTTGGGTCTCAGCTGAAATAAGCAGAAACTACTGAAACAGCCACAATTGCAGTCATTTTTGGCTTTAGCTTGGCACAATATACTCAGAAAAAACTCTATCTAATGATTTTTCAGCTCAATTAAAAAGATTTATTCAAATATAATGTTGATACACATACATGGTGGTAAACAGCTTAACACATACAGTTTTAATATTCATAAGGAGTAGGCATACACCAAGTTAGACTTATCAATTCCTTGTGTCCTATTCAAAGCAGTGGTTTGTGTTGTTGTTTCTTCCAGTAAAGCATAGCCTTAACAAAACCAGTCTGAGAATTTAACTAAGACCAGCTTTTTAACAGTAAGCAGGAAGATGACTTGGAAGAACTAGATAAATGCAAACAGAAGGTTATACACCGCCCGTAGGGAAAGGACTGCCCGGAATCCGTAAAGAGACACGGATTTCCAGGTTTTTTCACGGATTTCCGTGAATCTTGCCGGAATTCCAGAGGACAATTCGATTTTCCGTGCCTCCTCCCGGAATTTCGAGAAGCTTTTCCCGGAATTCCATCACTGCAATTTTCCGTGCACCTGGAATTCCGGCAGTAATTTGCGTTCACGGATTTCCGTTACAAGCAACACATTTCGGTCCCTTCTCCTGGAATTCCGCGAAGCTAATGCCGGAATTCCGTATCTGCAATTTTCCGTCCACATGGAATTCCGGCAGTAATTTGGATTCACGGATTTCCGTGACAAGAAACATATTTCGGTCCCTTCTCCTGGAATTCCGCGAAG
This sequence comes from Branchinecta lindahli, assembly GCA_023053555.1. Classification (NCBI taxonomy): domain Eukaryota; kingdom Metazoa; phylum Arthropoda; class Branchiopoda; order Anostraca; family Branchinectidae; genus Branchinecta; species Branchinecta lindahli. Next base: position 12,635,132 of record JAKZAO010000002.1, read on the forward strand.
CTAACGCCGGAATTCCGTAACTGCAATTTTCCGTCCACCTGGAATTCCTGTAGTCACTCGCCTTTCCGGATTTCCGTGACACAAAGCGAATTTCCGGGACTTCTCTTGGAATTCCACGAAGCTTATGACGGAATTCCATCACTGCCATCTGAGGGATTGCGCTCCGGTACTTCTCTAGCATTCTTGATACATTTCTGTAAATCTGGATACTTTTATATTCGAAGATTATTAACCGCAAAAACGCCAAACAGAAAACAGTATGAAAACTCAATTTGATCTAGGTAAATGTCGTTTGGCGGTGTACCCATTAGCACCTAGCTATTTGTAAAGCAGGGTAGGTAGGATTTTTTGATACGATCGTTTTCGATCGGAAACAGTTGGTTCGGTTTTCCAAGTCCTGAAACAAGACATGACTTTTAACAACGATATAGGGACGCTGATTTTTTTTTTTGAGTAGTAGGCTAAACGATCAAAATAGTTTTGACTGAAATGGCGAATCTGAAATCCCAATTGTAAACGATTGGAAACAACTGTTTTCAATCGTAATTTTACAACTGTTCACGATCTATTTATAAAAAATAAATAGTGGCGTTTTTTATTGCCGATTAGTTTGGCGATAGCGCAGCTGTTTGACTTTTTGGCGTTTTTGACGTTCGCCGGAAGCCGATAGCCGTAGCTGTTTCTTCTAATTTCTGTTTTTGTGCTCAACGGCTAACGTCTATCGCCTAAATTCCTGTCCATCGCATATCGGCCTAGGACTCGCCGATAGGCGATGGACGTTGCCTCCAACGGCTATCGGCTATCGAAAACAGTAGATAAGCACGAATCGGCAAACTTCCTTCGTCTACCGGGGAAATTTCATCGGCAATCAAAAACGCCACTAATAAAAGCCGTGGAAATGCTTGAAGTTGAGAGCTGTCATCCGTGTTTTTGCTATTTTCACTTTTCTTCGAAGCGCAAAATATTTCTAAAGCAGCTTTCGTAGTCGAAGCCCCCTCTATAGTGCTAAACCTTCTTCTGGTAATTTTTTAAGATTGCTACCGTTTAATCAATAATTTTGGAAAGCAAATATTTGCCTCTATATGGTACAACGCAAATGTCGATCGTTACTATCAGCAATTGAATTGAATCACAGGATTCACAGGAAGGTCCAGGAAGTTCCTTTTGGCACCGAAGTTGAAGATTAGGGACTAGGCTAGGTGTGGGGCAGGTGGGGTGGGGAGATACTTTTCCGTTCCAAAAACGCCGGAATTCCGGGACGATTTTCCGTGAAATTGAGACACGTTTTCAGCACGGAAGCGACGGAATTCCCGGGTCAGATTTCAGAGGCTTCCCGGAATCCGCGACAATTTTCCGTGAAATTGAGACACATTTCCGTGCCGGAAACGCCGGAATTCCAGGTCAAATTCCAGAAGGCTTCCCGGAATCCGCGACAATTTTCCGTGCCGGAAAATCAAATCCGGGGAAGGATTCCGGGGAGTGCACCCTGGAATTCCGTGAAATACGTCGGAAAATCCAGGCAAACTGCCACGGAATTCCGCGGTTTCCGTGCCGGAAAGGTGTCTCAATTTCACGGAAAAGTTCCGGTATCCGGGCACTCCTTTCCCTACGGGCGATCAGGAACGTTTGATAGAAACAGAAAACCAGCATGTTAAAGCCAAAGCTCACTTCGACTTCACATGCTTTTTAAATGGTTTTAGACTTTTCTCACAAAAGGGTCAGGAAAAGGGCATTATGGAGCAGTGGCTGCCAGTGGTGAATTGTGGGATCATTTCATTGAGATTAAGTTTTATGGAATATGCAACAAAAAACTTACCTTAATAACTATGATCAATCCTCGGATCAATCCCCCCCACCCTAATTCCCCTACATAGCAAACTCTTTTTGACCTGAGTAAGAGACTCTTTGCTTAAAGTGTGTGGTATAGTACTTTACTTTTCTTACATAGGTGAAACAGACTGCCTACATGATACAAGCTGACAGCAGAAGAAGTTTAGAACAGAACAGCAAATTTACGACAACTACACTGTCAGAAGTTTCATAACAGGTTGCGCATATCACTTTCAAGAATAACACCTTTTCACTTAGAAATAAAGTGTTATGACCAATTAAGTTTATACTATTTCGTGCCTAGATCTCCAACAACAGTTTCAACTGGTAAAAATACTACACTGTCAGAAGTTACATAACGCCAACAGAAGGATGCCCGGTTTCAACAGATAACACTTTGGGATGTTATCTGTTCTGTTTCTTTCGTTCCCGTTAGTATTTTTACCAACTGAAGGTGTTGTTGGAGATCTAGGCACGAAATAGTGTAAACTTAATTGGTCATAACACTTTATTTCTAAGTGAAAAGGTGTTATTCTTGAAAGTGTTATGCGCTATCTGTTATGAAACTTCTGACAGTGTACCAACATCTAATACAGTAGAGGTTATTTTTCTAAACACTTCTCTAACCTTTTTTTACTTTGGGATATTTTGGATGAATAGGGAAATAATGTAATACTAACAATACCGTAATTTTTCAGTTTAAGGGAGCAAAGGCAACTGAACAAAATATTCTAAAATTACAGTCGATGGGTTTAATTTGATTTTTGTAACACTCAACTTATTGTTTCAACTCAGTATTGAGGATGAATATCGGCTGAGTTTGAATTTCATCGCTTGAAACTGTTCAAGTGGGTCTAGGTGAGAACCCCCCCGGCGAACCCCCCCCGGACAAACCCCCCCCCCCGGCTAAAAAACCCCCGTTACCAAACCCCCCCCGGTACCAACCCCCCCCCCCCCCCCCGACCAAACCCCCCCCAGTACCAAAACCCCCCCGCATAAAAAGACGGGTATGTAAGAGTAGAGTAACTGGTAGGTAGAGAGTAAGAGAAGAATAGAAAATCCCCCCGGTACCACCCCCCCCCCCCCGGCGAACCCCCCCTCGAATCCTTAGACACTCACACATATTTAGACTGGGATTTACTGGGCAACAAAACGAACAACCATGTGACAAGCACGAGTAAGGTGAAGAGCTGGTAGAATATTTCTGGGACTATCTTGAAAGTGCTATCACAAAACGAGCTCGACCTCTTCCTTGACCCAAAGGATCCTCCTATCAAGTCTCATCAAAATATCTCATTCCCTTCGAGACTTATCCTGCTCACAGACGGAAAGCAGGACAACTTTTCCCTCCACTTACTGCCCATCTTCGAGTTTCTGGTATGACAATAACTAAAGAGCAATCAGGCAAGGGGAGCTTCACATTGCACCAATGGGTGGCATCCTAACTTCAGCTTCCACGCCAAGAAAGGGGAGGCATTGGGAAAGGAATTGTTGGGGGGATCGTTACACTGGGTGGAACTGGCTTTGACACCTCACTCAGACCTCACTGACAACAGCTCCAGTTGAATGCGCGTGTTTGGTGACTTCAGCAATTCGTCTGTCACCATCAACCTTCACCTTCGTCTTACACTCCCTTTGTTTATCATTGTTCTGATACCCAGTGTACTTCAGCATTATTATCAAGTTTGCGAAAGAGGTTTATTCTACTCTTACTCTCTACCTACCAGTTACTCTACTCTTGCATACCCATCTTTTTTTTTGCGGGGGGTTTTGGTACCGGGGGGGGTTTGGTCGGGGGGGTTTTGGTACCGGGGGGGTTTTGGTCGGGGGGGTTTTCGCCGGGGGGGTTTTCGCCGGAACCCGTTCAAGTTAGGCAATTTTCAAAGAAGCAGACTATAAATGATCGAAATTGAGATACATATGTTAAATTCAGGCTCTCTAAATCATATATAATTCAAAACTGGAAGCTGGCCATACAGAGTGCCTTCAAAAGTAACGCATGTTAGCACAGTTTACATATTTGCTAAAAGATCAACTGGTGCTATTTGTTGCCTATCTTGTTTTTGGTCTGGAGCAACATTACCTGCTCCCATGAATTGTTTATCTGAAACAGACAAACCTAGAAATATCTAAGCCCTTTTTTCAAGTATAAGATGAAAATCAGGTGCTAAAAAAATCATTGGCCTTGCTATGAAAAATTTGTGGTAGCATCGATAACAAAGCAGCCAGTAGTGATACCATTAAATCCACTAGCCATTTTTTTTATGCCCATTCACAAATTGGACGGCATGCCAGCAGGGGTGAGTAGGCTACAAATATGTATATAAAGACATACATATTTGGGTAAAGACTGCGTGGTCTTTATATATACCCCTTCTTCTCCAGAAGTATACGAGTCTACCATACTTCCTAAATAAAAAATAATTACTACTTACTGGCTGCTGTGTCTGGTCTAAGAATTATGGCAATAAACAGATGTGCTATTAGGGCACAGCCTGGTATATTTTTTTTTAATTTGCACGATCACCCAACAAGTTGTAAGACTGAAACAGACCACCTCTCAGACATGGCACGACCAATCTGAGCACAAGATGATAGAGGTGTCTAGCGAGTGCGAGACAAAGCAAAGACGAGAGAGAGCTACATGACTGTAATATTTTCGGCATAATTGAAGAGGACTCTTGGAATCTGAGGCAATTTTTTTTAAATCTTCAACTCGTGTGCAATAGTGATCTGTCTAAGCATGAAGAACAGGTGAGTAACTAATTCATTTCTTTGACCATATAGTGTAGAGGATTGTTCCCAAAAGAACCATAAGGTAAAACACTGAAATTCGGACACGTTGATCGAGCAATTCAAATCGGACGTTTTCTTTCACCTCTCACGGCGAAGTGTTAGCACTTGCAGACAAAACGGAATAGCCATTAGTTGGGAGAACCAAAAACGCGATTGCCGCTGTTTTATGGCAACGCTGTAACAATTCGGTTAAGGAAAACTCAACTAAAAGGTTCGCCAAATTTTACTTTTTAATGTTTTGAAGTGGATCCGTAAAGCGAAAAATTGCCGGGAAAAGGTCAGTGCTTCTGTTGAAGGTGGCTAACGTAACTAAGTAGCTAGAATTGGTAAATGTTGCACTGATTGCGATCTATCGTGTCATTAGTTTTGTTCGGATAGTTATGCAATAAATATTTATTCGGACACCGTATTTGACGACATAAGGCTATTCGGACAGTTGTATTTTGTCTGTTCGCGACTAAAAGCATAACGAACAAGTGTATGTCCGATAGCTGTTCGAGATGGTTACTCCCTGTTCGAACACAATAGCAGAGGTGCATCCCTTCCACGCCAGAAAGCTTTTCTTCTCGTAAAAACAAAAACCCCGGGAGAGGCTCAGAAAACATCAGACATTCTGCTCTTTCAAGAAACTTAATTCACGAAACGATACCGGCAATGCTGTCCTCACGAACATCAAAGAACGTAAATATGTGTCCGAATTTCAATGTTTTACCTTAATTCAAAAACCCCATGACTAAATGTCTCCAACCACAGCAAAACGTCTCTGAGTAGGGTAGCCAGTAATTTTTTTTTTAATCAAACCTAAGCTGTTGAAGATCAGAATGTGATTCTCCTATCTTTCAGCTTTGATTTGAGGCCAAAATCACCTCTCTATCTTGCCTCTAAGCATCTTAAATCTTCTTTTGAAAACAGTATTTTACATAAGAAAATGCCTATGTCCATCCATTGACTTTAGGGTTTTGTCCATCTAGTGGCCAGCTTGGAACTATGTGCTTCAATGAAATTCTATGAAACTGGGTATTTTGAGCTGGTTTTGAGTGCATGGGGAGCCCCAGCAAGTGAGTTAGATGAGAGAATATGAATAAGATCATTAAGTTTATAGTCCAATAGACCTATTGCTGCTATAGGTTGCTGACTTTCCTCCTTAGTATCAACAAATTATTGTAGGCAAGTTCAGCTACTTTTTTTTACATCTAAATTTACATTGAATATTAAGAAATAATATTAAATAGCTAGGACATCTTACTGATGGCCTTACAAAACAGACAATTTTGTCCTGAATGCAATGGTATTTTCAAAATATTTTTTGAAGGTGTTTTAGATAGGTAAAACTGATCAGTAAAATTCACAGCAATTCCTGCATTAGCCTACAGGAGAGTATACTATTTCCGTCGGTTTTTATTTCCGTCATCAAATGAAAAACACTTCAGTTTTCAGCGCTCAAGCTCTAAGACACACATTCTTCATACCAAAAAACATAAAATTAATTCTGTTATTGTTTTAAAAACAAAATAATGTTTGTTTCTTCTTTTCACAGGTTTAGACGACGGAGATAGAGACCCGTTTTGACGGTAACAAAGTCACCGTCTAGCGGAGCTCTATGGTATAAAAGATACGCGTGACAGAGAAAATAACGGCTCGGACCAGGAAATGGCCAAATCGGGTTTCTGTAAAAAGTTAAAAGGATTTCTATAATCTTGGATTTTTATAATTAACCTTTTTTCTAGGGAATTCAGCATTGACATCTGATGCAGTACTATGAAGGGGTAAATCGGGTCAAAACGAAAATTAAAATTAAAATTAAAATTAAAATTAGAATTGCGGTAAAAATTAAAATTAAAATTGAAGTTACAATTAAAATTACCGCAAAAGTTAAATTTCAAATTGAAGTTAAAATTCAAGTTAAAGTTGAAATACACCTTCTTTATAAGAGAGAATAAGAGAGATTGAAAGTCCTATAAGGCGTATTCTCGCCGTTCCCCGAGGACTCCTCGGGGAATCGAAGGGAACGGCGAGAATGGAGGGATTCACTCCACGCGGACTTCGCGTATGGAAAATAGCGAAAACACGGGGAATGCTTCTAAACTGGATTTTGTTTGAAAAAAAAATATGCCGTTGACGAAATTTATCTGGATACACTCTATTTTTGGTTCTGTTCATCCTGATTGTTTTTAATTAATTTTACGTTGCACCAACACCAGCAAAAATTGATTCCCCTCCGAATATGAAAGGGAGTCCTTTTTGATGATGGTGATGATAATCGGAGCATTTCCCGTCCGTGGGGACTCGCGAGAATACGGGGAGTGAGTCCCCAGGACAAACAAAAACGCTGGACTCCTCAAGTGGAGTCCTCGGGGAACGGCGTGAATACGCCTACAGAGAGATTGCACCATATCCGACGGAAACTGCGGGAGAACGAAAAAATTTAACATTGGGAAGTATAGGACTTTCAACTTTGAGACTAAATTACCGGCCTTGGGTAGCTGCTGTGAGCCAGAGAGTTGTTGCAATTGTTATCTGGCTTCTTCTTGTTGGAATAATACAACTTTTGCAAATTAATGTTCTTTTTTACGAGAGTTTGAAGGCTTCAAAGTTTGTAAACAAAGAAGAAGTCTCGCATTCCCGTGTTCTCGCTGTTTTCTGTCCGCGGAGTCCGCGTGGAGTGAGTCCCTGTATTCTCGCCGTTCCCTTCGATTCCCCGAGGAGTCCTCGGGGAACGGCGAGAATATGCCTATAACCGACCAATAGGACGCGAGCCTCCGTCTTCGTTTACAAACTTTAAAATTCAACTTTAATTTTAATTTGTGCGGTAATTCTAATTTTAACTTTAATTTTTACCAATTATAATTTTAATTTTTATTCTCGTTTTGACCTGATTTACCCCTTCATTTTAATTTTAATTTTAATTTTTACGGCAATTTTAATTTTAATTTTAATTTTTGTTTTGACCCGATTTACCCCTTCATACAGTACGATCAACCCTGGGCGCCAAGGAGACCAAGAGCCTGGAAGAGGCGAAAAGAAATGCTACGGTGACATGTGCAAATTCGTTCTCGTGTAGCTTTCATTTTATAAGAAACGTACATATTCTTCAAATTACGAATATCAATAAAATTTTTGAACGAGTCAGCTCTGGAATGTGCTGCATGAGACATCGTATGGCAGCCAGTGACATGGGCTGCTCTAGGTTGAGTTGAATCTGAGAACGATCTCCGGTCCTTTCCCAACGTTGATCAAGGGACCAGTCGCAGTCACCTCAATAATTTTGTCAGGGCTCCTTCTAGAGCAAGAAAAAGGAATTTCGAATATTCCATGGGTAAATACCCTACTTGCTGGCCTGCAATCTCTCGCACTAGCCGGCCAGGTTTTGACTTACTACCCGTCTGCATGTCCTGCAAGGAGAGTGGTATCTTTGAATTTTTATTTTACTATGATCAAAATACGATACACACCTCTCTCATTGTGATGAACTGTACTAAAGAACTGCTACTCCAGATTGAATTTGCTGGCTTCCTTTTGGTCGTCTAAAACTCAGCCTACGAGAAGAAGTGTTGCCGTCGACTTCGTCAGACTTTGTCTGCGCCAAAAGCAGAAGAGCAGCCAAGAGCGCCAAAGTAAACATTCCTGCTACTAGGCCGGCAGACAGTGCAAGCCCAAACCTTTCTGGCCTCTTACATACTCCAAAGCGAAGGACTGGGAACGCGGGAACAAGAGCACCTGCGCTACGATTCCAAGCACCACCCGTCAGAGGCTCTTCAGCGTTTAAAGAGGCCAGAAAAAGGTTTGTTTAATTTTTAAATTTGAAAAATTTAATTTTTCATGTTGTTCGAAATCATTGTATATAGTTTGCACAAAGCAGAAATAAATATTTCCATTCTTCGTACTTTTCAAATGATCTCTTATCCCCCGTTCACTTTACCGTCAACGGAAAAAGGTTCCCCGCGAGACGTAATGAAATTCTGGCAACGGAAAAGAAAACCAGTCAAAAATTTCAGGGGAGCCCAAACAAATGTAAGCTATTGCAACACTGTTTTGTTTTGACCAGATAGAAGAATACTCCACAGATAGAACAAAATTTGGCCTTCATTTTCATACTTTTTTGGCTCTTCTTGGATTAATTTTAAGGTTAGAAAAAGGCTTTCAAAGTCGAATCAAGCTAAAAAGGCTTTTTAACACCAACGGAAATAGTATACTCTCCTGTAATTACAAAAAATTGCCAATTTTTGCCACTAGGTGTTTTTGTGGCCACCCTACTCTGAGCGAAACATTCCCATGTAAACCAATGGCAATGACCCCTAAGCATACGCAGAGCATAGGCATAGGCAAAGGCTGGGCAAAGGTAGCCTGTGTATGTTCAAACAATATGGACATGACCGACTGCATGACCAGCACCAATGAAAACTGAGAATACTTTCTTACCTTTACTGTGTTTTCTGAGGAAGGTCCTGGTTCATCCATGATCTATTCCTCTTTTAAGTCTCTGAATTATCTGAAAACTTGCTGAAATCAGCTGGAATGGGATGTCTGAATTGTCAGTGTGACCAGATCACTGCTGCAGAGCAATACGAGCCAGGTATTAAGCTTCACATCTTTTTTCCTAGATTTAGCTTAAACTTATGAAAGTGAACTGAAAGGAGTAAATTCTAGTAAACAAGCTAAGCATTTAAGCACTGAGTCTTTTCTTCTACTAATAATGATTCTGATGAAACCCGAGCGAGTCGTCCTAGTTCGTTCACTTGGCAACAGAGGATGCTCACGTTCAGCAGCTCGCGTGGTCGATTCAAAAGTTCTTGAAAGCATGAGTAAGGCATTCAGGCTACGAAATGTCTTTAAGCCAGTTACTATCTTGAAAAATGAGCCCCAAAAACATGTGGAGACACACTGCAGGTCTTCTAAGGTTTCTCTTTATTTTTGCCTCTGACTTAGGACTATCAGTGCGTACAGTAGAGCCAGAGGTATTTCTACACAAATAGGCTAGAAAACTCAACAAAAACGCATTACTTTTTTATATTTTTTATCCACAAATATTGAACTTTAGCTTGGCTGATGAGTTTATTATTCCGGAATACGCTTCATTACTATATCTCCTTGCTGATGCAAAATCTCCCGGTAGCAGCAGAAGAAAACAAGAAAAGCCAAAAGGTGTCACAGCTGTTCCTGGAGATCGTGGTGATTGTTGGATCCAGGATTTGAATCGTTGAGTCAGAATTGTTACAGACACGTTTACTCCTTCTTCCTGAGGGTCTCTGGCGTGTTTATGACTTAGTCATATAGAGTATTGTTGTCCCTCTATATGGCCATACCTCTATGTCCAAAACTTTTAGCAACTACAGCGGCAAATGATTGCCAATAAATAACCAGCATTGCACATTTGGTGTTGACTAAGCTTGGGTCGATTATCTACGATCTGTGACGTCAAACGAAAAGTCCATATTTTCAATTTAATAACGAAATTGATTGTCCCTAGAACGGTTTATAAGTGTAAACGCGTCCGGCACCTCACTGGCTGCTCGGCTCTATATATAAACATACAAATATATATTCTGCAATATCAACTTAATCGAATTTTCCTATTTCTTTCACGACGTCACGAAAACGTCACACTCGTAGATAATCAGCCCAAGCTTAGTCAACACAGCAGATTTTCATTATTCAAGCCAGGCATATTAAAGTGACTTGGATATGGAAGGTGACCAGGAAGCACTTGGCATTCGCCCGTACATGTTGACTCTGATGTGATTATGCAGTCTGGAATAGAACATTTCAGAATCTTCTTTGCAGATATTCAAATTCTCCGCCACTTGACGAATTTTTTTTGTCGTAAAAGCAGTGGAGATTCTCAGTGTTAATACCTGACCACGCGAAAAAAAAGAGCTACGAATTCTTATGGCACTTGTTAGGCTACGAGTAGGTGGTTTAAGAAAGTAGAGGAGAATGTCACGAAATACCCCCTTAACCCCCCTAGGTTCGGACCTGGAAATAGGATATCCAGTTTCACTCAAGTCTGAGTATTTCCGGTATTGCATCAGATTATCTAGGGCGTATTACTTTTCTACCTTTTAAGTTTAGGTCCACTCGTTTGATTCCTAAACGTGCCACACTATTTCCAGCACCCCACCTCCCACTCCCCCTGCCTCGCGCCGTATCTGGTTCGGACACATAAATCAATCATCTAAAGCCTTTTCTCTTACCGCCTAATAAGTTTCACTCGAATCTGAGCATTTCTCAAATTCCACCCCCCCCCTCTACCGTGCTTGAATTCGGTCCGGACCCTAAAATATGTCATCTAGAGCATATGGTCTCTCTACTTTCCAAGTTTTATTAATATCGCTCCACTTTGTTTGACCCCTATGCAAGCCACAAAATTTCCCGGACTCCCCCTCCAACACCCCCCACTGTGGCCGAATACGACTCGGATACATAAGCTTCAAATCTCTGACATCTCCTCTTCCCATCCATCAAATTTGACTCCAACCGGAGTATATCTGCAAATTTCCGGTTCCCGCGTCATCCTCCTCTTACCGCGGCTGGATCCAGACCAGACGCCAAATAACGAATCTAGGACGCATAAACTCTCCTGTCCAAGTTGCATCCCATTCAGCCGATTCCTATGGTTTTTACAGACCCCCTTCCAACTCCCCCAACCATGGCTTCATGTGGTCTGACACATGTTTTGTATATCTAGGTCATCGGTTCTCACCCATAAAGTTTCACTCGAATCGGACAACCTGTTCGCAAAATACGGAAGTCAGTAACTTCCGGATTAAGGGGAATCCGGGGAATCCCCTTAGCTCCCTAAAAATCCTCGGTTCCAGGAACTGAAGTTTTCTTGAGGCATTGTGTCTGGTTCTCAAGTCTATTTGGTCGGGTCAGTAATATGCCCGCCAAGTTTTGTCGTCCTTGGCACATCTAGAAATGTCATAACTCGCGATCACCAGAATTCCGGGAAACCTCCTACAGCTCCCCCCAACGAGCCCCGATAAGATCCGGTTCTGTCAAGAACATGTCTAGGGCTTAGGCCTATGTTTGTTTTTGGGATCCCAAAACGTAAGTGGAGGGATACCTATGACATCGCAAAAGTTGTCCGTCTGTCCGTCCGTCTGTCTGTAAGCACGATAACTCTCGAAGGCAGTGAGATATTTTGATGAAACTTGGTGTGGGGATTCTTTGGGCCAAGAGTAAGGTCGAGTTCGTAGATGGGCCCTGTAGCTTTACATTTAGGCGTGGGGGAGGGGGTTTAAATTAAGGGGCAAGCAATTTTTTTTTAAACAGCTAATGTGATAGTCGATTATGGGGTAAGAAGACACGCTGAACACGAATATGAAAACCATTTTCTTGCCGGACAAGTAGTTCATCCGGGATTCGGCCAAAACCGGAAAGTTTGTTAAAAGTAGAAGTCTTATTTGAAGTTGATTAGATGTTCGATATAGGGCAAGTAGCCGGACAAGTAGTTCGTCCGGAATCCGGCCAAAACCGGAAAGTTTGTTAGAAGTTAAAGTTATATCTGAAGTTGATTAGATGTTTGGTGTAGGGGTAAGAAGGCATGATGAACAAGAATACGAAAACCATTTTATCGCCGGACAAGTAGTTCGCCCGGAATCCGGCTAAAACTGGAAAATTTGTTAAAAGTTAAATTTTTATTTCAAGTTGATTAGATGTTGGATATAGGGGTAAGAAGATACGGTGAATCCTTAGCTTTAGTTTTTCGCTGGACAAGTAGTTCTTGAATTTCGCCAGAACCGCAAAATTCACAGATGTAAGCTAGGATCGTTTCGATCGACTTATAGAGGTAAACGCACATGCTGAATCCATATCTGAACTTGGATTTCTTAATGATGACACTAGCAGCACGCCACTTGTGTGAAGACAGATAGCTATGTGACGACAGCATAAAGCTTGGTGCCCGAAGAACTCGGATTCGCATTCACCTAGGCGAATTCGGTGTTGCTAGCGGAAAAAAAAATCGCGCTGCACCATTTCAACTCAAAGTAAAATTTATTCCGCATCCCGCCGCGAAACATTTGCGTTGTGTGGGCACCAAGCTCAATCGCGTGATGACAGTGAAGATGTCACAGTCATATGTGTCACATTAGGCCTATTTGTCCATATCAGATCAGATGTCGCATTAAGCATATTTGCTATCTCTTGCCGACTGTGTACTGACAGACGGTTCGATTACATGTTGTTTGAAGGAGAATATGACAAGCTCTCACTCACGAAGACAATAGATATTTTGTGTTATTCAATCTTAAAACACTCGACCATGGCAGTCGAAATTGCTATTTAACAAAATTACTGGTAATATTCGACAATGAAAGCCAGTCACTTTCCATTGACAGATTGTCAAAATCCATCTGCAAAATGGAGAAGTCCCTCCCCCTTGACAATTTGTTTTTGGGTTCCCAAAACGTAAGTGGAGGGATACCTATGACATCGCAAAAGTTGTCCGTCTGTCCGTCCGTCCGTCCGTCTGTCCGTCTGTCTGTAAGCACGATAACTCTCGAAGGCAGTGAGATATTTTGATGAAACTTGGTGTGGGGATTCTTTGGGCCAAGAGTAAGGTCGAGTTCGTAGATGGGCCCTGTAGGTTTACATTTAGGCGTGGGGGAGGGGGTTTAAATTAAGGGGCAAGCAATTTTTTTTTAAACAGCTAATGTGATAGTCGATTATGGGGTAAGAAGACACGCTGAACACGAATATGAAAACCATTTTCTTGCCGGACAAGTAGTTCATCCGGGATTCGGCCAAAACCGGAAAGTTTGTTAAAAGTAGAAGTCTTATTTGAAGTTGATTAGATGTTCGATATAGGGCAAGTAGCCGGACAAGTAGTTCGTCCGGAATCCGGCCAAAACCGGAAAGTTTGTTTGAAGTTAAAGTTATATCTGAAGTTGATTAGATGTTTGGTGTAGGGGTAAGAAGGCATGCTGAACAAGAATACGAAAACCATTTTATCGCCGGACAAGTAGTTCGCCCCGAATCCGGCTAAAACTGGAAAATTTGTTAAAAGTTAAATTTTTATTTCAAGTTGATTAGATGTTGGATATAGGGGTAAGGAGATACGGTGAATCCTTAGCTTTAGTTTTTCGCTGGACAAGTAGTTCTTGAATTTCGCCAGAACCGCAAAATTCACAGATGTAAGCTAGGATCGTTTCGATCGACTTATAGAGGTAAACGCACATGCTGAATCCATATCTGAACTTGGATTTCTTAATGATTAGCTGTTTGGCCTGGCGGAGATTGGATCTGGCGAAGACAAAACCTAATTGTCTGGATCAAATATTGAATTTTTGGGATCCCATCCGAACCTTTGGTCTTGTTTCTTACCAACCTCTATCCCGATCCCTCGACTTTAAGCGTTTCACGAGATTTCCGGTGCCCCTTCCAACTCCCCCAAAAGTATCGTATCCGGTCCAGACTTCACGTGGAACATCTGAGACGTAACAGTCTTTCACATCCAGCGTGACGATTAACTCGCCGATTTTATGGGTACCGTGCTGTAGGCTAGTGCAAGAAAACAGAACTAACCTCACCTTTCGGGCGTGGTAGGCCAAACAGCCTTTCACCACTGCCAAATTTGGTAGCGACGCCTGGCCTTTCACCAAGTTATTAGGGGTTCTTTCACCAAGTTATTAGGGTTCGTGAATCTGCGAATTGGTCGAAACTTCCCGTAGGCCACACAGCCTTTCACGGGAACGGTAAGTCACTTGAGTTCGTATCGTCGTCCAATTTAAGACACAAGCCTAATATAGAGAGAGCAAAATATCCCATGGCAATTTTTTTTTCTTTCTGTAAAGCCCACTTCCCAGTTCAGACTTTTGGGGCTAGTTCCACTACTAAAGGATTCCATGCTTATAGTTCATTTTTTTTTTTTTTTAGCTCTTAACTGAAAATGGTATAATATCGTCTTCTGGACATGGGCTTTATTGCCTTTTACCACTTGGTCTGAGGAGCATTGACAAGCTAACTAAAGTTATTGATGGAGAACTGAAAAACATAGGAGCTCAGAAGTTATCTCTTCCATCTTTAACCTCAGCTGAGCTATGGAAAGAAACAGGTGAGAACAAATGGATCACAGATGGATTAAGTAGAACTTACTCTTAAGAATTATCTGTTTCCCAAGTGACCAATTATAGGCGTATTTGTTGGATATTAGATTCTATGAAATGTTGAACCTTGTCAATAGGCTGGCCTATTTGTAACACACAAGAGGCATCTTTGCTTATGAGGACAGGTCTTTGTAGGAAAATTTGCTTAATTTTTTTTTTTCTGTATTGGTTAGGCAAGGAAATGGGTTAAGAGAATAGAAATTGTGCTAGTTCAGTTAAGACGCAGGACAAAACTCTGATAATTTCCTTGTGTTTTATGTTTAGAATGACTAGTTCTGCTTTACTTAAGTCTGTTTCAGGAAGGTATGAGACGGGTGGCGACGAACTGTTCACATTAGATGACAGGAAACAAAGGAGATATGTTCTTGGGCCGGTAAGACTCACCTCTTAATTCCTCTGTTGTTGGGGCCTTAGTAGAAAGTTTGTCTAAGGACGTTTCTGCCAAGTATTTTGTAGGCTGCTCTGTAACTCACTGGGAATAGGCTCCTTTGACCTAATCTAAGAGACTAAGCTCTTTTGTGATAACCATGCTCAAACGCTGGGGCATGATGGCTGGGGTGAACATGGTGTTTCCCACCAGTATACACACTTTCATAGCCAGAATTAAATACTGGTTTACCTAATTACCAAAGTTGTTGGATACTGGTAGACCTCTGGGGAATAAGGGGTACACATAAGTATGAGCACCATTCACACTCTGGCCGTGCCAGCATGCCCCAGCGTTTGAGCATGGTTTGAGCAGCAAAAAAAGGCTTAGTGTGCTAGACTGCCCTTCTCTGACCCAGTTCTAATCTTCTATATAGCTGATGGGGGGGGTTGAACTAGATTTTGATCCTTATTTCTGATATTTTGTTTTTAAAAATCCAAACAAGAAACCCAGCAAGCAAATGATCATGATAATGATTGATAATCAAATAAGCCTCTTAATGTTCATGTTTCTTATAGACGCACGAAGAAGCCATCACTAGTCTCGTCTCTTCCTATGGTCAGATTCCCGGAAAAAGTTTTCCGCTAATGCTGTATCAGATTACCAACAAATTTAGGGATGAGCCAAGACCTCGATATGGAGTGATTCGTGGAAGAGAATTTCTGATGAAAGATTTGTATACATTTGACAAGACGCTAGAAAACGCCGCTGAAACGTACGACAGAGTCTGTGACGCGTATGATAAGATTTTCATGCGTCTTGGTGTTAAGTATCTGAAAGGTTAGTAGAATTCATTCCAGATGCCCTTACAATGAGTAACTTCGGTTATAGTTCCCTCCTTAACCGGACGCATTCCCTGATAGCAATGATCTGCAAAGAAGGTTAAAAAGTTTGCCAGCTCAGCAGCTTTTATTCAACTGTAGTTTTATAATAGGAGAGTCTTAAATTTACCCAGATCGTGGACAAGCTAGAAAAGGGGTAGGCTACTCGTCAAACATACAGTAATCAGTAAGCCTTGCTATTGGAAACAGTACCGTAAGTGTTTTTCATTATCGCTTCCGTGCCATTCTTGCTTTGCTCTCTGCCGGGAATACATGATTGTTGACGTGTGTAAGTTTTACAAGGAATAAAAGAACCTGAAGCGAACATCCGCGATCTCCGCTTATAAAAAGGACGAGTTCATACGTCGAAAGGAAGAGGGAATAAGGGGCTTTTGGACCTTTGTGGATCTGTTCCCTCTTCTCTATTTTGTTGTTTTATTCTTCAGGAGTTTTCGACCTTGCGTCACTTTATCAACCTCTGGATTTTTCATTCACCTCCCAAGGCTCGTTAAGAAAAGTGAAAAATAAAGTAGCAGATTTAATCCACAGCAGACTGCCCATTTGAGTGAGGGTCAACAAAGCTAGGGGATGCAGCCTTCCTCCTTTGTGAGAGCTAAAATGCTCTTTAACCTTGCAAAATAAGGTTAGCGTTTAGGTCTGCCTTCCCAAAAATTTAGGATTTTGCACCGCGCAGGTCACCGTGTTGATGGATTGGTAGCGTATTTCTTGTCTCGATAAAATATTAAATGAAGAAACTACAGTCTTGAGGTTTGGACTCGTAAACTAGTGTACAAGTTCTAGCGCCTTTTCTTTTCAGTCATGGGAGCAACTGGCAACATTGGCGGAAGTATGTCTCATGAATACCACTATCCTGCAAATATAGGGGATGATAAACTGTTAATTTGCGAAAAATGCGACATTGGTTACAACTCAGAACTGTCAAGCCCAGATCACTGTGAAAGCTGCGGGGCAAACCTTCAGGAGACCCGAGGCATTGAGGTAACTACCGCATGTTTTGTTTCTCTTGTAGGTAATTGCATTCGCTTTTCATGGCACTTGCATATTTCACAACAAGCCTCATGTAGCGATTGTAATGTCTGTCGGTCTGCAGTTCAACTCTGCTAGTTCGTGCACTTTTACTGTAAGCTAGGCGATGAAACGATAAGTTTATGAAGGACCCGACTCAGTTCTCTAGGAAACCTTTCTTTCCCTAAGAAGCATCCGATCATGATGGGGGGAAGCTGGAGCGGGGAGGGGGGCCTTGTGACACCCATAGGAAACAAACGGATAGAGGGACTGCGATGAAACTTTCGGAAGGTACACATTTCATGTTCGCTGGATGTCTTTTGGGGTCCGGGCCGGATCTGACCTTGGCGGCCATATGTAGGGGTCGTATTCGACCTCCGTGGGTGGAGTTTGAAAAAGAGGAATCGGACATTTCCCGAAAATACAGTTTTCAGTCGAACAGACCCGATTTGAGTCAAACCTGCTTGATGGTAGGAGTAGATGCCCCATATACCGACTACTTTACGAAAAACTAGCATGCAGCAGTAACTGTTGCTGCATACTACTACTAGCAAACTGGATGCTACTACAGAAAGATTGGATATTATCGGATACTACTACTTACGATTAACCCAGTCGGAGGCATGTTAAATCAGAGTATTCCATACTACTACATATCAATACATGCAACGTTTTCGTACGACTACCCTACAACTATACATTCAAAGAATTTTCATCGGGATGTGCCCCTCATTAGTCCGAACCGCATCCAGCCAAGGTGGGAGGAGTTGGAGGAAGAAGACATTTCTCGGAAATGTTCCGACCCGAGTGAAACTTGATGGCAGGTAGTGGCAAATGCCCTAGATATAGGCCTTTAATTTTTTCGAGCCGCGTCTGGTCAGTGGTCACGGTGGTCGAGTTTGAAGGGGGTGTCCCGGAACTTTGTGAAACGCGTAGGAACCAAATGGGTTGAACGATTGTGATAAAATGTGGACGGTACAAAGACCGTTCCGGATGCCTTAATGTGCAGTTTTGATGTTCGGGCAGGAACCAAGTTCTCTGGGTACCGGACATATCCCGGAAATGTAATTTTCGGTATGGCGAGTGAACTGATTCGAGTAAAACGTGATGGGTGGTATAAGCAGACGCCTGAGAAATGACATTCGTGGGTTCGAAGAGCATGTGACCATGTTGAAGAGCGGAGCGATTGAAATGAAATTTGGCCGGTACATTAGTACAGATATCGTATGCTGTAGGTGTGCGATTGTGATTTGGGTCTGGTTGGAGCTTGGTGCGAGGACATGAAGGACGTTTTGGAAATTTCCTAGCCGATAGTTTTGTATCGTTCTGAAGAGGTACCTGTCAATCATTAATGAAGCGGTTTTTATGGTCTGGTATGGGAGGAAAAAGGTTTGGGGCTCCGAGGGGGATCGAACCCTCGCCCAAATTCGTAATTGCTCTGAAGCAAAAATGTGATTTTCAATACGAGTGGGTGGTCCGATTCGCGCGAAACCTGATAGATGGTGCGATGGATAGATGTTTTGTTTGTAGGCGTGAACCGCATCTTGCGACGATGGGGGGAGTAAGAGGGGTCTGAAATTTTGTAGCGTCATAATTGACGTATTTTCGTGTACCATTTTTCTGTAACAAGTGCCATATGCTGGGCTTGTAGCTCTTGTTTGAACATGTATCCCACTTTTTACCTTTGGACACGTTTAATCACAGTTCTGGAGTACCAGATTAATTTTTCGAAAGATATTTCTCGAAATAAAATACAGGCTTCACCTTCTAGATTCCCAGATGTCCGAGGCTTCCGGATAGTGAAGCCAACCCTTCCAGATTTTCATGGTAATGATGGCAACTAATTTTGTATACATTTTCAATACATTTGCATATTTGTTGTGTCTCTCGAACGGGTTGCCTCTATGACCCCTTCCAGACATCCAGAATCTGGGGTGTCCAACACCCCGGACTTCCAGACGTTTTTGGCCTGGCTTCACCTTCCAGATCCGTTTCTACGAAAACGGCTGTCTGGAGTCTGGAAGAAAAACCTGGAAAGTGAAGCCTGGCTTTAAGCCTAACTGTAGCTCTTGCCGTTATAAGCTTACAAGGGCTAGAACATGTTTCTCGTTTTGGGTGAAATATTCGATAAATCAGCCTCCCGTTCTCGAAAAGGAGCCCATAGGATCGGAAGCGGCTTTGTTTTGTTACAGTGCTTCGACTCCCAGTTTATTTTTCAGGTCGGTCATACGTTTCTTCTTGGATCGAAATATTCCAAAATCTTGAAAGCCACCTTTATAGCTGAAGACGGAAAGGAGAAACCCACCGAAATGGGATGCTTCGGCATCGGTGTTAGTCGACTCATGGCTGCCAGTGTTGAAATGTTATCCACAGAGACTCAGATCAGATGGCCCAGTGAAATAGCTCCCTTCAGTGTTTGCATCATTCCGCCTAAGGTAACCTAATTGGGTTAGCATGTTTTGAATCCACCATCATCATCACTTGAGGCAAAACATTCTGTGAAAAGTAAGACGTTTCACTGAAAGCGTAAGGTTTTTTGCCGCAAGTGATTCTCCTCTTTTTTTTTAAGCCTGTGTGGTTTTAGTTTTCCTCCCCCTCACAATGGAGTGAACCAATGCGAGGAGGCCCCACTTCCTCTCTTTAACGAGACTGCCATCTAACACTATCTTCTCTAACTGATAATTACTGGCTCTGGTTGCCGTTGCTATGACAGAATCATGCTTTCATTCACAGATAGCGCGTCGAACCGGAATTGGACAGTAGTTATTAAAGCAGGAGGAAAATGGACCACCCAAGCTTAATGCCATAAGGGTGTGTCTGCTTGTTATCAAGAACTGATAGTAATAAGAACTCGTATTTTTTCGTGACAATCCCGGATTATAACCCTAGATAACTGATTCATCAGAGAAAACGGCGAATTGGCTATCTTGGATCACAGAACGACAATCCGATGATGTTGCTCCATTGCAAGATTCCCGAGTCGACGACGAATCCGGAGTGTCAGATTTTCAGAGAAAACGATTTTTCATAATCAGGATTATTATTATTATTCTTGCCCTCAAAAGTTGAAGAGTACAAAATTAAAATAAAACCATAATATACAGCTACAGCCAATATATGCATCTAAATAGAACACGACGATAAATAAGAGAAAAGGAGAATCCGGATTGTGAATAGTCAATCCGCATTGTCTCAGAGAACGATTCTAATTTCTAAGCCACTGCTCCTGGCAAATATCCGCCATCGTGTTCCGTAAGTTTTGAGGGATACTCACCTGGTGAGGATACTCACGTAAGCCGTCTCAGTTGCATCGAAAAGGCGTGAGAATGCACACGTTTCGGGTACAGTGACACGCTCGTTCATGTCGAGAATTCGAGAATTACGTAATGGGAGCAACGATGAATTGCGAGGAGAGAGACAAAAATTATGCTATTAAAGCTTAACGGAAAATAACATCGAGACGGCCATTCAGAATAACATATCCGAGCCGAAGGCGAGGTAGGTGATGAAAATATATCTACCAAGCGCAGCGTTGCTGATATTTTTGAATGGTCGTCGAGTTTTTTATTCCGAACCAAGATGGAGGTATGTTAACCATTATAACTTTTTCGAACTGAACCATTAACAAATAACCATTAACCATGCATATAGTCCCAAGTCCGACAGGTAGTTATAGCACGATAATCGTCATACAGAAAGTTAGAGGTGGATATGACTTTATTTCAACAGCCACCGCAAACTTTCTGTGTAAAGATTACCGTAATATAACTGACCGTGGGTCATAGGATGATATGCATTACTGTTATTGTTTGAGAAAAGTTAATCAGTTATAACACCAGCACACCATGCACTCCCATGATATCAGTCCTATCCTACCCAGGGCCAAAATGTTCTGGTATTGCCCTGACTGTTACAAGAGCCAGCCGTGCGGTAAAAACTGAGCCGGGCGGTAAAGATTGAGCCGGGCGGTAAAGATTGAGCCGGGCGGTAAACTAAAGATTGAGCCGGGCGGTAAAGATTGAGCCGGGCGGTAAAGATTGAGCCGGGCGGTAAAGATTGAGCCGGGCGGTAAAGATTGAGCCGGGCGGTAAAAACTGAGCCGGGCGGTAAAAACTGAGCCGATCTCCCAAAAAATTAATAAAAGACATCACTTTCAGGAGGAAAAACAAAAAAACACTAATTGGGCAGCAGTAAAGTTGCAGTCTAGGCCACCTTGCAGTAGTGATAGCCAACACAAAAAGCGCCATGCAAAAGTACCAAGTGGATTGATATGACGAAGTCAGGATGAGTGCTAACAACCAAGAACCATTAGCCTAGGCAAACAGCCATGCCTCACCTATAGATCTTGGAAATTCTCATCTCGGAGCAAATCTGGCTTAGCTCGTGTGAAAAAATCCAACCAGAATTTTGTCCAATGTTGCGTACGGTCGGCATGCCGGCAGTGCTTTTCAAATATTACGCGAGGCATTACAGTGTTGTCACTTGCGGTTGCGCTTGCTCGCTTGCGCTGCACAATGTACTAGTGTTATAATAATTATCACCCTTGCTTGTCTTCGGGCGATAATATATAGTATTGCAGGCCGTTAAGGGGGGGGGGGTAATAGTTATCTCAGTCGCCGTCGCTTTCGAGATGTCGAATCGTGGTCTATCCGCAAAGGTCTGTTCCTTTCCCGACGCGGCAGCTAACCAGGCTCATTAATAATGTCCAGTTATCTGATTACATCGAAGCACGTTCTATCAGGATTCAGGAATGCAAGATCTGAAGACCCTTCTTCTGCGAAACGTCGGTTTAGCCTACGCTCTCATAAAAGCTCTGGTCCTTGCTCGTACCCTTAGTAGATCATTCCATTCTAGGCTGGAAGTAAAGAGGAAAGTGCCAGCGGTCTTGCTGATGATATCTGCAATCGCCTTTCCGAATCTCCTAAATTTCAAGATGATGTGCTGATTGACGACAGGACTCAAATGACCATTGGCAAGCGCTTGATTGAGGCGAAGAGAACAGGCTATCCGTTTATTATCATAGTTGGCAAAAGTGCCGTGGAAACAACGCCAAAATTCGAGCTAGTAAATGTGGTTACAGAAACGTCTGAACTTCTGACTTTTGAACAACTGGTGAATCACCTAGTCGCTTAGTCATTTGCTGTCCATGTTTTTGAAGTAATAATTACATTTGTCCTCGTGACACGGTTTGCTGCAGATCTGTATGATGGAATTTTGGGACCATAAATCGGTATTTCGTTCATCAATGAGTTTTCCTAAGTAAATACGTTATACAGGTATTTGCACGCAAATGATTTAAAAAAAAAGAAGCCAAGCGGAGCGACCTTTTTTTTCCTAACAACAGTGCAACGTTACGCCTTAACATTAATTTGACATTATTATAACTTCTGACTTTTGAACAACTGGTGACTCAACTAGTCGCTTAGTCATTTGCTGTCCATGTTTCTGAAGATATAATTACATTTGTCATCGTGACACGGTTTACAGCAGATCTGAGTGATGATTTTGGGGTCATAAATCGATATTTCGTTGATCATTGAGTTTTCCTAAGTAAATGCGTTACACAGGTATTTGCACGCAAAGGATTAAAAAAAGTAGCCAAGCAGAGCGAGGCCCTGCCACGGTTCCTAAACCGTTTTTTAGAAGTGCAACGTTACGCGTTAAAATTATTTTCAGGATCTTTTTTTTTCCTGTAGGCTAAAATTAACTGCTCATTACAAATTCTATCATTAACCGTGGATTAAATACCGATGCTCTAAGAAGTTCCAGAAACCGGATGGAGCGACGTTCCTGCAGCAGCAGCTACTCTACCATAGTCGATACTACCCATGATCATAATCATGGGTAGTATTGACAATCATAATCATCCCCATAAAGTGGGCGCCGCAGGCGAAATTTTATTTAAGTTAGCTTTTTCCTGCCAAATTTAACTATTTCCATCCATATTTTAGCTTTTAATGTTTCGAAATCCCAATCCTAAAACTGTCTCAAAACCCCAATCAAATGACGCACCCTTCCGCAAAATATAGAATATTCAGATTCATGCGATTAAATTTTTGTTGTTGGGATCCAATGTAAAAGTAAGGACTATCGATGAGATCATAAATCACTCCTTTTGTCTGCAACCAGTGCTTCACTCGACCTCTTCCGAGTTTCGAGGTTCGTGGTAACTCCCGAATGGCAATTGTACCGAATCCCAGTTATTATACCAAATAAGTTTAGACCGATAGCATGTTCGAGATTCTGTATAACTACCGTATCTCGGTTATTATACCGAATTGTTTTGATATCGAAACAGTACCGAATAATTTTCGTATTCGGCATAATTTCGTCGAAACTGGAACAAAAGTAGGGATTTGTGGTAACTACTGGATCCTGAAAATTATACCGAATAAATTACCGAATCCCAATTATGATACCGAATAATTCTAGACCGATACCTTATTCGGGATTCTGTGTAACTACCGAATCTCAATAAATATACCGAATAGTTCTGGCATCGAACAATTACCAAATAATTTCCGTAAATTCTCTCCCCGAATTCGTGATAACTACCGAATACTGGGAATTATACCGAATCCCGATCATTATACCAAATGGATTTGTACCGGTAGCCTATTTGGGATTCTGTATAACTACCGAATCTCCGTAAATATACCGAATAGTTCCGCTATCGAAAAAATACCAAACAGTTTTAGTAAAAATTTTTGGCCTCCGGCCCAAAATTTTTACCGAATCTCAAAAAGTTGGGGGGGTGCTGCACCCCCCCCTTGTGACGCCCCTGATTATGCACTTATGTACTGTAAAAGTTCGCCTTTTTACGTGTAAACTACAGACAAACGACCTCCCCGACAAGACGGCCTGGGTTCGATTCCTAGTCGCGGCACACAACCTTTTGCTTTTTTTTTCTACTAACTCAAAAGTCGAATTCTCGGAAACTGCCCGGAAACTGCAATGGTCGTAACGAGAATTTTTCTTACTCTCAATATCGACTCAGGGTACATTCTTGATATGTTAGCTAGCTCCCCGAGTCAACTTTGAGTCAAGTTTTCTGTTCCTTTAATGAATCTTGATTTTTGGAAAGTTCTCGTGCCTCAGACGACCCAGTTCAATTCCGAACCGGGTCCGGTATTTTTGGTGGGAGTTGGAGGGGGAACCGGAAATCTTGGGAAACGCTTAGAGTAGAGGGATCGACCAGATGAAACTTGTAGGAAGAACAAGCACAGGTCCTGGATATATCGCTGACATAATTTGACCGGATTCGTTAACTATGGGGGGAGTTAATGGGGGTTCCGGAATTCCGGTGATCTCCCGAGTTCGGTATTTCTTGATGTACTAGGACGATGAAACTTGGCAGTCGTGTCAGGGACCCGAACAGACTGACAAGAGAATAGAGACACTATTTTATGCCTGAAATATAGTCTCAGTTTGTGGATGGCTCACAAAAAGTGAGCAACAAAACGAGCCTGGATTCAAGCGGAATGAGTAGGGGACATGCTCATAGTATCATAGCTAATGTTCTAATAGATTTTGTCGAAGCAGGAGATACTGTGTATCTTGCCGTACATGAAATGCGACGAGCTTTCAGAACTGTGCATTCTTATTTATTTTAGTCTGCTAGTATAATAGGACAGGCCTAGATCAAACAGCTGTTGTTGTACTTAGAAATATGTGTCAGAAACTCAGTGTAAAAGTAACATTTCTTTTTAATGCTATTTCGGATGTTTTGATCCTCGTTAAGGAAGGTATCCGTCAAGATGCAATCACGTCACCGCCTCTGTTTTACAATAGGATAGTGTTATCGAATCCTAGTGTTATCGAATCGCAGACTAGCTGTGTATTTAGTGAGCTGGATCTGTCACTAGAGAATGCTGATGACGTTTTTAACCTGAGCAGGAGCGGCTTCTACGATTGAGGAGAAATTTGTGTTATAAGTGCTGAATATGCAACTACTAGTTTTCTTTCATTGCGCAAGAAGTGAAGTTTTGGTATTCCGTTGCGCGTACAGAGATCACGACGTTGACAAATTTAATTTATGAGCTGAAGCCCTCCACCTCTGTTACGTAATTAGGCCTTCCTACTGGAAGAGATATGAAATCTACACATGGCTCGATGAATACTTTTCCAGAAATAATGGGCTGCTCGTACCGTTGAAGTCCAGACATAACCGCCAGGTCCTTGCCCGCCTCTATTGAGATCGACTAAAAAGAGGCACGGCACGACACGACATGGTGTAGGACTAGGATGCACGAGTACTAAAAAGAGGCACGGTAACTAAAAGGGCACTTTCAAGCTTCAGAGTGAGGGGCAGGAACAATGTTCTAACGTGCCTTCTTTTAAGCTCTGGAGTTACGAACTCTCGCTTACTTTTTATTACTCGCGCCTCCTGTGCCATGCCGTGCCGTTCTTCTTTTTGGTCGATCCCGCCTCTATTCGATTTACTACCAGAACTCTGAATCGACACTACTAGGCCTCGCTCCGCGACAATCTCAACTGGCCTATTATGAACGGAGGTGACACTTGCCGTGTGTGGTGGAATTAGTATGAAACGACGGTGTCTACTAAAATTGCCACTTTGGATTGGAAACACCCCAACTTCAGTTTCGCAGATCGATTTAAACAGACACAAGATAGCCGTGGTTGATTTGTTTCTGTTCTGTACACCAGTCAATCAGTCACAGGCTCCGTCCTTCTATGTTGTCATTTATTTTTTACATGGGTTTAGCAAGCGTATATTTATCGTTGGCCATCGTTTTTTATGGCACTTGCCCTTCGGCCAAGTGCCATATAGCGATCGCAATTTCTGTCCGTGTCGGTCGGTCCGAGTTTTGATAGCTCGGGCACTTCCACATAAGCGAGGACGAAAAAACTTGGCAGGCATATCAAGAACCCCAAGTGATTAAAGTTCAACCGAAAAGGACTGGGATATGACAGTCTAGTTACCCATCACTTATTCACTTAAATTGGCTTGAAGACCCGCTGAAAATGCGTTACTTGGTTGTTCCGCTATTCAGGAATAATCGATTTTCAAATAGTGGAATTTCCGTGTGATTTGTGGTACCTCTAATTTGTTGTATGCCTTACAAGAAAGATTTATGACTTTTTTTTTGTTCAGGCACTAAGCAATCTTCACCAATATCGTCACTGCCCACTGAAAAGCCTTGGGGACATTTTCGCGTGGATGGCTCCCTTGGATGTTACGTCCCATCATCATCATGGGTGTTTTCGCGTTGATGCCATCCAGCTCGATGGTCATTTTCGCGTGAAAAGCTCGACGTGTGACGTCACCATCCAGCTGAATGTGTCTCTCCCGTTCAACGATGCTCCTCGAGCCCTGTTGAACGGGTAGCGGAAGATGACATCTTCCTCTGTCTCAACCCGTTGTCGTGTGGATGGCATCATCCAGTGACATTTTCGCGTGGATGTCGAGCTCAACAGCCATTCACGCGAAAATGTCCCCCTTGTTTGTGTTTAGATAAAAATTTCCCACGTCATAGTAGAATTTTCGCTGTGGGGACAGCCGCAGATATTCTGAACGTCATAACTAGAGCAGATAGTGGAATACAAAAAAATCCTTTTGCAGAATCCAAATAATTCTGTGTATTCAACTAAATGACACAAAAATAAGTTGGCTTTTTAGTTAAACTTTAAGTTGGAAATAGTCACTTTCCCGATCCGAACATCGTGGGGGGAGTGGAGGGAAGGGGAATCCGGAATATTGAGGGATTTGTAACTTTTGAACGGGTGATCGGATCTTAATGAAACTAGATACTTAGAAGAACCTCATGCCCCAGACGACCCAAGTAAAATCTAGACCGGATCCGGTGACTTTGGGGGGTGCCGGAAATCTTGGGATACGCTTGGAGTGGATGGATTGGGATGAAACTTGGTGGAAAGAACAAGCGACAAGTCCTAGATACGTGATTGACATAACCGGACCGGATCCGCTCACTGTGGGGGAGTTGGGGGGATCCGACGGATCCCGCGAATTCGGTACTTCCTGATGTGCTAGGACGATGAAAGTTTGCAGGCATGTCAGGGACCCGATCAGATTGACTTAAGAATAGTCGTTTCACCGATCCGATCATCTGTGGGGTGGAGGGAGGGGGAAACCGGAAAAGTGATTCCTTCAGCCCAAGCTGACTGCGAATCATATTTGACAGTGCAAAACGGATACGTCAGGTGAATTTATTAGAGCTATATTTGGCCCTTCTTGGCAAGGGTCCTCTTCAGGCTCAAATAATAATATAAAGTGAGGTATTTGTAACTTACGAACGGGTTATCGGATCTTAAGCCCCGTTCACAAGCATGCCTAGCCAAGCACAGATGTCTAGGCGCGTGTCTAGCATCACCGTTCACACCCATGCCTAGGCACAAATTTTGGGCCAGGCGCGGAGTTCCGGGCTCTGGAACTCGGTGCCTGAGCACGCGCCTAGGCGTTTGTGCTTGGCTAGGCATGCTTGTGAATGGGGCTTTAACGAAACTTGATTTATAGAAGTTTTGAGCTCTTCAGTTTTGAAGGAATCAAATAAACAATAATAATAATAATAAAGACCTCGTGTCTCAGATGCCCCATTTCAAATCCGGACCGGATCCGGTGACATTGGTGGGAGCTGGAGGGGGGAACCGGAAATCTTGGGAAACGCGCTTAGAGTGGAGGGTCCGGGATGAAACTTGGTGAGAAGAACAAGCACACAAGTCCTAGATACGTGAATGGCATAACCGGACCGGATCCAGTCACTGTGGGGGGGTTGGGGTGGGTCCGAATTTCTAGTGATTCCGCGAGTTCGGTACTTCCTGATGTCCTAGGACGATGAAACTTGACAGGCGTGTCACGGATCCCAACAGATTGACTTGAGAATAGTTGTTTCCCCGATCCGACCATCTGCGAGGAGAGGATTCCGGAAAACTGGGGTATTTTTAACTTTCTAACGGATGATCGAACCTTAATGAAATTTGATACTTAGATAGACCTCATGCCTCAGACATCCCACTTCAAATCCTGACCAGATCCGGTGACTTTCGGGGGAGTTGGGGGGAACCGGAGATATTGGGAAACGCTTGGAGTAGAGGGTTCGGGATGAAACTTGGTGGAAGAACAAGTCCTAGAAACGTGAATGGAATAACCAGACCGGATTCAGTCATTGTGGGGGATTTGGGGGGGGGGGTCCGAACTTCTAGTGATCCCGCGGGTTTGGTACTTCCTGATGTACTAGGACGATGAAGCTTGGCAGGCATATCAGGGGCTCGAACAGACTGACTTGAGAATAGTCGTTTCCCCGATCCGTTCACCGTGGGGGGAGTGGAGGGATGGGAAACCCGAATCTAATGGCATGTATAACCTTCGAACAGGTGAACGGATTTGAATGAAACTTGGCAAGTGGAAAGAAATATCGTCTCAGATGTTCCATGTCGATAGGTGTGGGAGGGGGTTTGGAGGCGGGCACCGGAAAAATCGTGGAACACTTGTTAGTCGAGGGATTGGATAGTCTACGCTCCGATTCCAGTCGAACTTGATGGACGGTAAGACGAGATGTCAGAGATGCGACTTTCCTGTTTTCAAGTCGGATTTGGCAACAGTAGGGGGAGTCCCGGAAATTTTGTGGCTCGTATAGCGTCACACGAGTGCAGCGATTTAAGTGAGACTTGGAGTGTAGAGTAAGCATATGCCCTAGATGACATATTTTACTGTCCCAACCGGATCCGGCCACGGTGGGGAAGGGGGCCGGAATCTACCGAAAAATACTCAGATTCGAGTGAAACTTGATTGGTGGGGAGAGACGATGCTGTAGACGATCCATTCACGAGTTCGAGCCAGATTCGGCCGCGGTAGAGGCAATTGGAGGGAGGTACCGGAAACCGTGTGGCACATCTAGGGATCAAACCAGTGGGTTTATACTCTATATGACTAAGTCATAAACACGCCAGAGACCCTCAGGAAGAAGGAGTAAACGTGTCTGTAACGACTCTGACTCAACTACTCAAATCCTGGATCCAACAATCACGGCGGTCTCCGGGAGCACCTGTGACACCTTTTCTTGTTTTCTTCAGCTGCTACCCGGAGATTTTGCATCGGCAAGGAGATATAGTCATGAAGCGTATTGGGCTGAAACTTGGAAGTTACACCATTCACTTGCCCCAGATGATCCGAGACGATGCCAGAAATGCACAGACTTGAGTGAAACTGCATATTCTATTTCTAGGTCCGAACCGCATTTTTGGATGGCGTGTGTGGTTTGTGACGTTCTCATCTACTTTGTTGTACGCCTACTCGTAACAAGGGACATAATATGAGCTCGTAGCTCTTGTCTTTTCTTTCCTCTATTTACGAGGACATTTCTGTCGTACTAATAGCAATAAATTTATCGTCATCGCCAACAATGGCCGTATCACTTGAGCCAGGCAAAGAAAGTCTGAAGTCCAAACCTGAACTTGTTAATCATAATAACATCTCCAGCTTATGCTTCATATAAACCCACCCTATGTCCTGGTCCATATAGTTAAGGTGAGACAAGGTTTTAGGTAATAAATATTCCCATCCTAAATATAAACTATTTTCGAGCAAGAAAGGTAATAAAAATGAAAGAGGCGATCGAAATATTCGCAAGGATGAAGTATGTGTAGGTTGATATCGGAAACTCATAAACATAATATTACTAATTCAATGACGATTTGTTTTGCTCGTGGAAGGAATTTGAGAATATCAGCGAGCGTCGAGGAACTGCAAAGTAGATAGGCTGGAAAAGCAAGGGTTGGACACTCTACAATAAGCAAACTGAAGGGCGCAAAGGTTTGCGCTCTTTTTCAGTATTTATGACACTTTGATAGAAGAATCAGCTTGCATGTATTCCGAAACAGAGGTTTCAGGCAGAAACATTATATTTTGAAGGTGTCTCTAACAAATATTTTATTCAGTCGAAATGGTAATTTTGCGACTTCTTGTCGCCATCTCAGCAAGTGAAAGGGCTATACGTGGCCACCACTAATTTACGACTTGTAAGTATGACAATCAACTATTTCTCATAAATAATCTTGGATTGTCACCAGCCACTATCGCGGTCCGCTGGACCTCAGTCTCGTGTGGTTTATTACCCCGCAAGCTGTGCACATGAATGATTATGGTCGCATTGGACTTAAAAACTGTGAATAATAAATGACTATATCTCCGGAAACTCTGTCGGAAGCTTCCTTTCTAATTACTTAAAGCAGTTTGCGGTGTAGGAGTCATAAAGATTTTATCTCTTAACCACAGTTACAATCAAATTGCATGTTTAATGTTCATTTTTGACCCTCAGAATGGAACATCCAACTGAGCTAAGAACATCCTTTAGAATGGGCGTTACACATCTTAGGATGTGGGTTTTTTCCGCAAGCATGACTGCATGACATGGGTTCAGCAAGCCAAACGCCCTCGCGACGAATATAGCATGAACCCCGCCATCTGTGCTAAAAACGTAATCATTTTGGCAGATCTTCGCATTTGTGTATGACAATAGGCAATCGTGATTATTCATCTGGGCTGAAACAGTACATGGTGATCTTGTGGCGAATGTGGGACTGACGTCTTGTTTTGAATTGACTGAACACAGATTTCTTTTTCTTCTTCCGGTTATTGTCATTTTTTGGTGCTCTGAGGGAAGGACCGCTTCAAACTGCTGAACAACAAATCCAGAAAACCGAACTGAAAAGGTGAATTAGAAGAACCTTGCGTATTTGGGGGTTAATTTACAGATCTAGAGATAACCCCTCCCCAACGACAGTCCGCAAATGCCCAATGCTCCTTTGCTAGTTGGAATTTTTTCGTTTTCTCTGCTAAGAATTTGGTTGCAGGCTACAAGTTGCCAGTTATGGGGAAGAAATAAATCGTTCCAGAAAAGTTGTGGAAATAAATCAGTGGAAACTATTTGCACAAACTCTTCGCAGATAGGAAGCAACCATCATGTGAATGTGATCCTGACTTGGTTTGAAAACAAGTAAATGACGCTGACTGTGTCGCATCAGCTGTGTCTTCTATACGCTACTTCTCACACAAAATCATCATTCAGATCCACCTGTCCTCGCTGAGCCTACCAATTAGGATGGGTTTAAACCTTGCAAGTGTAGCGTTTTCGTACAAACTTGACAACGGAAATTGTTTTGCTGAAGTCCAATACTACGTTTGTGGTTGCCCGAAATCGGAGCGTCACTTCAGTCATGTACGTTCGGTATCAAATGCTATTTTTTGGAAGCGTGAAAAAATGTACTTCCCATTTGATGTTGATACATGATCGGGATTTCCCGGGTTTATTTCCAGCACAATCATCATGAAGTTGAAAAAAACTCAATTTCCCATATGAAGTTGATGATAGTGCCGAAAATCCTGGGAGGGATTCCAGTCCACAAGCCATCCGTCAAGATCCAGACTTTTCTTCCAGATTCGAGATTTCCGTTTTCGTCTGGGTGAATAGAAGATGAAGTACTAAACACGCCGATGAACCTCGAGGAACGAGAAACGTCACCCGAAC
Source organism: Branchinecta lindahli (assembly GCA_023053555.1). Lineage (NCBI taxonomy): Eukaryota > Metazoa > Arthropoda > Branchiopoda > Anostraca > Branchinectidae > Branchinecta > Branchinecta lindahli. The sequence continues at coordinate 12,666,642 of JAKZAO010000002.1, forward strand.
GATGATTCAAATCCTATGTCAACCAATCAACAGCGTTTGCTCGGGACAGCTGTGGTGACGTTTCCGGCTCTTCGCTAGGCACACAGCGATTCTTCATCCACACGAAGAGTTCGTCATCAAGAGTATTCTGAAATCTGTAAGGGTGTAATAGAGGTAACATAACTGTGGAGACGAACACAAAGCGAACAAATGAATGGGGTATAGGAAAAGGGAGTGATTGATAGTTCAAACTGGGGGAATCTAGGAAATGTTGAAAAATAGCAGAAAAATCCTCACTATCATGCAAATCCGACAGGATTGGCTTGACTGTTCGGAAAGGGCGACATATCTGTAAGACAAGCCTGGCTTTACAGCATACCTCGCATTATTTACTGTTTATGCTCCGACAGCTCCAATAACTCTGCTTTTAACAAATTATACACGGCTTTGGCTATTTTAAACCTTTTTCCGGACCCGTTGACTTCTAGCAAAAATTTTGACAGAATTCAGAAACCGGTTTTACGCATCACTAGCATGAAACTCGAACACTACACTGTCAGAAGTTTCATAACAGATCGCGCATAACATTTTCAAGAATAACACCTTTTCACTTAGAAATAAAGTGTTACGACCAATTAAGTTTACACTATTTCTTGCCTAGATCTCCAACAACACCTTCAATTGGTAAAAATACTACACTGTCAGAAGTTCCATAACGACAACAGAAGGATGCCCGGTTTCAACAGATAACACTTTTGGATGTTATCTGTTATGTTTCTTTCGTTCCCGTTAGTATTTTTATCAATTGAAGGTGTTGTTGGAGATCTAGGCACGAAATAGTGTAAACTTAATTGGTCATAACACTTTATTTCTAAGTGAAAAGGTGTTATTCTTGAAAGTGTTATGCGCTATCTGTTATGAAACTTCTGACAGTGTAGTCGGGGAGCATAACGCGCATGGGAGCCAGTGAATCGTGGCAAGTGCAAATACTAGTAAGGTGTCGTTAGCGGGGTCAGGATTCGCGTGTCCGTGTTAAACAATTAAGCAATGCAGTTACAGAAGAAGGTTGCATTGGCATTATAGGTACGACGGGTCCTTTAAAGTTTAACTGAAAAGCCAACTTATTTTTGTATCATTTAACTGACTACACTGCATTATTTTGATTGTGTTAAGGGATTTTTTTATTTTCACCATAATATGATGTTCAGAATACCTACGGCCGTCCTTGCAACGGAAAATTCTACTATGACGCAGAAAAACTGAATGTCAGTACAAACGCGGCTTTTCGGTGGTCAGTGATCAGCTCGGGGAATGTGGCTCACTGCTTGAACACTTATTTTTCGTAAATCGTTTTCTTCAAGCATACAACACAGACACAAGTAGATAGAGGTACCACAAATCAGAGGGAAATTCCACTATTTGAAAATCGATTATTCGTGAATAGCTAAAGAACGAAGTGGCGCATTTTCATCGGGTCTTCAAGCCTCTTCAAGTGAATAAGTCATGGGTAGCTAAATTCTGCTATTACAATCTTTTTCGGTTAAACTTTAAGCTTCTGCTCATGATTCTACCCGGCAAAATGTCACATTTAGGCAAAAGATTGAATAATGACGACGTAATGCCCGCAATTAATTTTTTTACTTATTGATTTTCATGTTCTATGTCACTGTCTCAAAGTACCAAAAAACAGGACAGCGGTAATCAACCTCCCGTGCAGTATGAGATAGCAGTTGATTATAGAATATGAAGGCGCCCGCACCCATGATTACCTTTCTCCGCCTTCACACTCCAGAGATCATGACATCATACGTCCCGGTGTTGCAGTGTAATGCCTCTCTGCATATATGACTGTAGGTGTACTCTACTCGTTTCGGTTCCAGAATTGCCATGGTGTGTTAGTTTATTGCAAAGCTCAGTGTAAAGCACATCGAGTGTTCAACGACTCAAAGTGAAATATGAGGAAAGCGTCTGTGCTGGACTTTCTATCTGACAACAGGTGTTCTGCTTTTCGCATTAATTTTCACAAACAAAGTTGTACCAATTGTGGGTGCAGTTAACACTGATTTTTTTGTCTACTCCGCTGCCACCTTCTGTATTAAGCGGACGATAAATAATTAGTGTCCCTATTCCCGATGATAGTTAACTATTGTTTATTGATGAGTGCCTCTTTAATCCGGAAAATACTTTTTTCTTAGCAATTTCTTGCTTTTCGTACAATTCAGAGCTGCCATCACTGACGGCAGAACCCCTTATGCATTAGGCGGACGATAAATAATTATTATCACTTTTCCCGACGGCAGTTAATTGTGGTTTATTGATCAACGCCACTTAAATCAGGAAAAGATTTTGTTTACAAATTACTAGCTTTTCAGAAAATACAGAGCTTCCGTCATTGACGTCATAACCCCTTATGCATTAGTCGGACGATAAATAATTATTACCATTATTCCCGACGACTGTTAGTTGTGGTTTACTGATCTGGGCCATTCAAATACGGAAAAGATATTTTTAAGCAATTTCTTGCTTTTCGTATAATTCAGTTTTATTGTATTACTCAGTATTATTTTCGTATAACTACAGTAGAGATTGCCTAGAGAATCCTTCGGATCTACACACGGAATTCATTGATAGTTCGATTTTTTAAATATTCTCGAGAAAATTTAGTAGACTAGATCAGTCATGTGGGGACTTTGTCACTTCCTGTCAAACGGGAAAGATTTTCAAGGGATCCTTTTCATCCAAATAAGGCATTGATTAGATACGGTAACGGATTTAAAAGATACAAAAAATTTTCTTCCTCAGAACAGCCAGTCTAGGAGCTACTGCGGAGTTGTGCACCCCTTATCAAACGTAGTTCATTGAAGAAACTCTTGGAAAATATATAATGCACTGATTAGATAATCAGATTTTTTCTGTGGGACATTCTAACGAAATTTGATGCTGTCGGTCAGACCATCTGTCAACCCTGTACCTTTGCTTACGCATCTCTTAATGCCAATTACCATAGACAGATTCTATTAATGCCAATTACCATTCTGGTTTCTCGAAAAAGGTTTGCTTCTTGTTTGTCTTGGTCATAAAACGATAGCAGCTGCAGATTTTCTGTAGAATTGCCCATACTGCCGAGATAAGAACCTCAAACAGATCCAGGTGTCTGAATATCTCTAATTTGGGCTTTTAATGGCTACAGTTCCAGTCCAGGCAAGCTTTCCTTATCACCACCAGTCACGATATTTTACTTCCCGTGGACCTATGGTTTTTGGGATAATGGAGTCCAACTTGATTACGTCACATTTCCTTCCTTAAGAACTAACAGCCGGTATTATTTAAACGGAAATGAATCACTCAGTCATGTCACGTCTTTGGTGTTTTATTTCAGTTTAGTGGTGTTTCAATCTTGCAGCGTGACAGTCGTCGTCCTTGACTTTAACGTTCTAAAATATGGTGAAACATGGATAATGGTTAAAACCAATATTTCTAATGTGAGATATGTTCATCTGTAGGCTATGGCATAGCCTGCCTTTTCGTGGCGTGATCGTGAAAGATCCTGTTTTCCTGCGACCGTACTGTCTTTCCCTCTGTCTAATTTTTCCTAGTTCGGGCACTTTCAATCCTATTAGATGAAATTCAACTGAGCCTAAGGGCAGATTGTTTACCGGTAGGATTACGAACATTTGGGTAAGGCTAGAGTGCTATGTCACTTATGTGGTCCTTACTTCCGATGTGTGGTAAAATGAATGAATGTATTCTATGAATGGGATCAAAAGACCCGAGGAAGGAAATATTTGGGAAATGGTGTGGGCTCTGGTGTGGGAGGAAGAACGGTTTAGACAAATTTTGAAAAGTGCAAGGTTTGGAGATGTAAGAAATCTGGGAATATTCTTTAAGGTGGCCATGAGTCAAAAGGAAATTTATTTTCTAAATAGTCGTCAAGGTTATTGTTTTGTTTTTATAGTTTTGTTGTTCCCGCCCTTTCAGGTTTTACAGAAGAAAAAAAAATATCTTAACTTATTGGCTAGCACGACGAAACGTAGTAGCACAATATAAAGGATTCGGCTCACTGCTCAACGAAACGTTACTTTACCGGATCCGATCATCCTTGGGGGGGGTGGATGAAGGGGAATCCGAAATCCTGCGACCCGTAAAAGTTTCAAACTGGTGATCCGATTTGAGTGAGGCTTGATGGGTGGTAGGAGCAGATTCCTTATATTACTATTAATAGGTCCAAACCGAATTCGAACATGGTGGGAGGAGTTGGAGGAGGCGGAGATTTTATGACACGCAAATGGATGCAGGAAATGGGATATGAAACATGGGTCAAAGGTCATGGGTCCAACATTATGTTAGCTAGAGGTCAAGATCCGATCTGACCTCGGTGGGGGGCGTTGGAGGGGTGTACGGACATTTACTTTTGTTTCATTTTTATGAAATGAAGGACAAGGCAGCAAATTTAATGTTTCGTGGAACAACTGACGAATTAAAAATCATCTGCATAACCAAGCCTGGTTATGGTGATACTTTTCCTGGAGCACTGCTAAGTAATATAACCTAAGTTTCCATTGAGGAAAATAACTTTTGCTAAATAACTGCCAAATGCCAATTACCGTACACAGTGGCTTGCTAATTGTCATGAGGAAAGACGTGATCACATGTGAAATCGCCTCCACTAGCTACAAGGCTTCCATGTGAATTCAACAAGTATCGTTACGTACATGGGAGTTGAAAGCTAAACTACTCTCGGCGAACTCCATGCAGAAAAAAAGAGCTGGAGACATTGAGAGGCGAACCTTTCGATAAAAATTTCAGGGTTTTGCCAAATTATGCTAGTTTATCCGTCAAGGGAATGAAGTTCAAAATTGGATTCAGCATGTCCTTACCCCAATAGTGAACATCTAATCGATCTTTATGTTAAACAAGCCCGAATGAAATCACGTTGATCTTAAATTTTGAAAATTAACCTGCACACGTATGATTCTTTCCGGAAGTAAAAGTTCATGGTATTCCCTTTTTGTTACCATTTTGCATAATGCTATGTATTTACCAATAGTTATTTGCTGAACAAGCTCTTTGGTATTAATAGTTTTTGGGATCCTAAAACGTTAGTGACGGATACCTATGACATCGCAAAAGTTGTCCGTCTGTCCGTCTGTGCGCACGATAACTCTCGAAGGCATTGAGATATTTTGATGAAACTCGGTGGGAGGATCCTTCGGGTCAAAGTACAAGTCAAGTTCGAAGATGCTATGTGTAGCCCTATATTTGAGGGTGGGGGAGGGGTTTCAAATTAAGGGGCAAAAAAAATATTTTTTGAAAGCTATTTAGATAGTTGATTTAGGGGTAAGGAGACACGATGAATCCGAATAGTTCGAAAGTAGTAAGTAGAGTAGTTCGCCCGGAATCCGGCCAAAACCGGAAAGTTTGTTAAAAGTAAAAGTTTTATTTGAAGTGGATTAGATGTATGATTTAGGGGTCAGAAGACATGCTGAACACGAAGGTGAAAACCATTTTCTTGCCGAACAAGTAGTTCGCCCGGAATCTGGCGAAAACCAGAAAATTTGATAAAAGCAAAATTTTTATTTGAAGTTGATTAGATGTTCGATTTAGGGGTAAGAAAACATGCTGAACACGATGGTGAAAATCATTTTCTCGCCGGACAAATAGTTCGCCCGAAATCCGGCCAAAACCGGAAAATTTGTTAAAAGCAAAATTTGTATTTTAAGTTGATTAGATGATAGATTTAAGGGTAAGAAAAGACCTTGAATCTGTATATGACAATCATTTTTTAACCGGACATATAGTTCGTCCGGAATCCGGTTGAAACCGGATTTTTTTTTTTTTTAAGTTAAAGTTTTATTTGAAGTTGACTAGATGTTCTTTATAGGAGATACGCTGAATTCGTTTCTGAACTATCTTTTGTATTTGCTGGGCAAGTAGTTTGCTCGGAATTCGGCCGAAACCGGAAATTTGGCAGAAGTAAACCAGGAAGTTTCGATCAGTATCGTCAAAATAGATATGGCTAATACAGGTATATCTGAACTTGTTTTCTCAGATGATTAGCCTGGCGAAGAAAAGAAATAGCTGTCTGGTCAAATATTAAATTTTTGGGATCCCATCGAAAACTTTGGTCTTGTTTTTCCGAAGACTTCGAACGCTAGTGTTAGTGTCGCTAGTATTGATTGCCATCTAGCACAAGCTTGAGCGATCATGAGTTTGTTTCGCGATATTACTGACCGTAATCACCGTCAATTATGGCTCACAAGCTAAATTCTAAAATCAAGACATCAAATCAATCAAAAAAGTACGACTGCAAATATATACCCCCAGTTTTTGCTACCATCTTTGTGTCAAAACAGAGGCTTTCTCTCGTGTGTCTGATACCGTCAGTCAGGCCCGTATCCAGGAATTTATTTCGGGAGGGGGGGGGGGGGGGTTGCCAGCGGGTCGGATCAAAAAGTATAAGAAATACATAGATCATATCTTAAAGCCTACAAAAAACGATTAATTTTGTGGGTTTCGGGGGGGGGGGGTTCGAACCCCCTACCCCCCCTGGATACGGCCTTGCTGTCAGTGATACTGTCTTTTGTTTTACCGTTTGTAGATGAAGGAAAATAGATACCATGACTCAGTGTCGGGACCCGGCCTCACCCATGTTTTAACCTATACACTGACGCTTAATTTTTCACACCTTCCTGCATTGATTAGTATTTTTCTAAGAGCTGGGATGACGGAACAGCAATTCCGGGACACGTCATTTTCCGTTTGCACGAAAAATAATGCTGAAGTGGAACGCCTATTCATAGGAGTCATAGTGGGAGGGGTAGCTAAGTGGCAAGCGAGCATAGTGAGGGCACGATGAGGCAAGATGTCGGCATAGCTGACAGTTGAGGATAGCTATGTCATGTCTTACCCCTTTGGCTACCTCAGAAGTCGTCGAAACTCGCGGGAAAAAAAGCTAGCCCCTCCAAGCAGTCAACACTCTGAAGATGTCTGGAATGAAGTGAAGAGGTATGTACTTGTTCCGTGTAATTTCTCTATGGGTGTCGGGGAAACCCCCTAGCCCACTTCTTAGGATCCTTTGTGGGCCTCAGATGCGGCTTTCTCTGCCTGTATGGCTTGCGTGGACTCGTGAGTTGTAACGGGGGGGCTTTCGACGGGAGTCACGTAAGTGACCTGGTACTTACATTTGTTTGTTTGTTGGGTGTTATTTGTTATATTGTGGCCCATGTTGGCCTTATTTGAAATATATAATAAATAATAATAGCTCTGCCAACAGGTGACACGACCGGAAAATCGCCGTGAGAAGAAGGAAGCTGATTTTTTCAAACCAAACAAGAGCTTTAAGCTCATATGGCACTTGCAAGGGTTGAGATGTATTATTTTATCAAAAGTAATTTTCGACTGTGCGGTTCAGATGCGCACTTTAAGGGAGCTAGAGAAAAAGTATTTTATCGTTGAACTTGGCTGTAATGATGCGCACTTTAAAGGCACTAGAAATTCATCTGTAAGGAAGACCCTTGAGGCAAAAACGATAGCAGGCTCTTAGGGATCATTGATATATACGTATGATCAAAAGTATTTTTTTTTCCACTAATGCGGGTAAAATGCGCACTTTAAGGGTGCAAGAAATTATTTTTGCAAAACCATTGTGGGACAACTGATCATGGGTTGAGATGTATCGTTTGATAAAAAGTACTTTTCGACCTTGCGGTTAAGATGCACACTTTAAGGGAGCTAGAACTTCATTTGTAAGCAAAACCCTTGAGGCAAAAATGTTCATGAGCTCATTTGGATGATGGAAATGCATATTTTGCTTAAAAGTATTTTTCTTAATTTGCGGTCATGATTGGTACTTTAAGGAATGGTCGGATTTGAAAAGTGGCGATTTCTAAGCCAATCTTGTCGAATTTCTAATATTCCAGCCAAATTTCATCGTCCTAGCACATCTGGAAGTACCTTAACTCGCGATCACCGGAATTCCGGACCCGCCCCTCAAACTCCCCCCACAGTCGCCGGAGCCAATCCGGTTCAGTTTTGGACTTGTTTGTTATTCCCACAAAGTTCCATCTCGATCGCTCCAGTCCAATCCGGTCACGTATTCCCCCCCCCCCAATTGTTGTCGGATCCGGATTCCATGTGTTCAGTTATTAAATTTCACTCGAATCCGATCACCCGTTCGAAAGTTACGCATGGCTAGATATTCTGGATTCCCCCTCCCTCCGATCCCCCCACGACTATCGGATCGAGTGAATTTTTATTTACAAGTCAGTTTGATCGGGTCCCTGATACGCTCCCAAGTTCGGTCGTGAAAATCCCAAAAACCGTCATCACCAGAATTCTGGGAAACTCCCCTCCACCTCCCCCCCCCAAGTGTCCGGGTCCAGTCCAGACATGTAAATTTATCTGGAGCAGATTCTTGTTCTTCCCAGCAAGTTTTACTCCGATCCCTCCATTATAACCGTTTCTCGAGATTTCCGGTCTTCCCCCACCCCAACTCTCCCATAGCTGTCGAATCCGGTTCGAACTTCAAATGGAACATCAGAGATATGTCATTCATTCAGGTATTAAGTTTCGTCCCAATCCGATCACCCGTTCGAAAGTTACACAACACTCAATTTTCCATATTCCCCCGCACTGCACCACATAATATACAAACCCCTTTGACCCTCGAATGCACTAGCTCTTTCCAATGTTAACAGAGTGATCCGATGCAAAGAGTGACGTCACGCCGCGCGCAGACCTACTAGTGTGTAGAAAGGGGTAGGGGTTTTACAAAAACTACTAAATTCTCAGGATTCCCCCGCCCTCTACTCCCTCCGCGGTGGTCGGATCGGGGAAGTGACAATTTGCAAGTTAGTTTGGTCGGGTCCCTGATATGCCTGCCAAGTTTCATCGTCCTAGCACATCTGCAAGTACCCTAACTCGCGATCACCGGACCGACCGACCGACAGACCGACCGACGGAAAAGTGATCGGTATATGGCACTTGAGCGAAGCTGCAAGTGCCATAAAAACAGTATTGCTAAATTTTCCTGACGGAACCTGTGACTTTTGGCCGCAAAAACCTCTGACATTCTGGCGCCTAAGAAACTGAGTGCTTTTTACCAAGCATTAAAGGTCATCTGAATGAAGTCTAACACCCAAAATTGCCACTTTTACATACTGCTTACCATTTATCTCTCGAAAACCGGACTAAAATCGGATGAAGTTTCACCGTGCTATAATTTTCATCCTTTTTTTCCGACTTGTCTTGATCGTAACGCTCGCCGTAACAGTTGTAACAGTCCATGCGTAACAGTTCATGTTGTAACAGTCCACGCCCTAACAGTCCATGCGTTTATCCATCCATGCGCTGTTTATCCATCCATGCGTTTTCAACGTACGTCTATCCATGCGACAATGACAGTTTAAATATTGGCGCTAAATTTGTCTTGGGAGGTCGTAACGAATCGCCATAGGGAGACTTACAACTTCAAGAGTGGATAGCGCCGAAATCACGGAGCGAAAAAATTCTTCTTCTCTGTACCGGTACTGTGAAGGGCGATCTGAGGGGTTCATGGAAGTATGGTAGGATCGTTCAGGTGTCCTTTAACGAGGAAATTTGTCATCTTTATAATTATACGCTTCAACTCTTTTCCTCCATTCATGTACTTACTGGTAAGAAACCGGTGGCGAATTTTGGCTCACTTCGTCGTAGAGGCGAAGATCTGTGACAAATCGTAGAATTCCGCGACCAATGACAACACTGCATCAAAAGCAGTTCATGCAAATTTGTCATTTTCAAATAAACTAAACTGAGGGGCCACCGACGTCTGAGAAGATTATCCGTTCTACAGTGGCGGATGTTTCACCACATTCGGCCCAACAGGGTTTTGTTAGGTTGCGCAATAAGCCGCTGACAAAAATATGGCCGGTTTTTCCTAGAAAACGGCCTAGCTAAAATTTTCCCAGCTAAATTTTTTTCGGAAAGTCAATGGTAGCACAGTAATACCATTGATTTGATAATACAAAACTGGTGGCCTACATGGTCGAAATCTGTTTCACTTATTTCCTTTTCGTTCTTGATGTCCGAAACGACATAAAGTGAAACGGCGAAGTAAGCACGTGGCTTTTACAAGAAACCCGATACTTTTGCGCCAATTGCTTCCAGACTGGCAAGGCTTTGCCCGAAGAGTCGAGGGTTCGACCACATTCAAGGTATGGTGATAAAAAAAAAAAAAACTTGCGTGTCCAGGCAGACGATAAATTCTCTTAAAATGAGAAGTTAGTGACTGAAAATTCGCAACTGGGGATCAGAGCAAAATAACACTAGGGAGTAGCGCCAAGACTTGACAAATTGAACAAAATTGACACACACTTGAACAGCCGCGATACCAGCACCACTAGCGATAGAGAACGTCCCTACTGAAACTCATTCAGTCGTTCACCAGCGCTGGGTAGGGAGTAGGAAATCGTGAAATATTTAAAGGAACAGTAAATTTGACTAGGCAACTTTCGGCCATCAAACCGGCCTGGGGGGCTTAGATAAATGTACAGGGACTTATTGTCGACAGGACCCCCCATCTTTGTTATCTCGAAACCCCTCCTTATTGTTCCCAGAGCTAGCTGGCAGGGCCTTGCCCCTTATGCACTGTAGTTACGCACTCATGCACTGTAAAAGTTCGCGATTGTCTGTGTAATCAACATACAGGGTTGCCACTTTACTAAAATAAATTCACTATGCAAAAGGAAAAAGGTAATACCAAACAAGAAAAGTACTCAGAACGTGTTGCTGGGTCATAGTCACCTTGGAAATAGATCCTGCCAACTACTTTTTTCTTAAAATCTGCTGCCAAAGTAAAAAGAAAGTTCTATTGTGAGCACAATTGTACTACCGGTGGCAACCCTGTTGACATACATTGTATTACTTTGTTTCAAGGCAAAGATCGTGGGTTCGAGTCCTACTCCCGGCACACAAACCTTTTGCTTTTTTTTTTTTTTTTTCTACTAACTCAAAAGTCGAACTCTCGGAAACTGCCCGGAAACTGCAATGGTCGTAACAAGAATTTTTCTAACTCTCAATATCGACTCAGGGTACATTCTTGATATGTCAGCTAGCTCCCTGAGCCAAGTTTGAGTCAAGTTTACTGTTCCTTTAACCGAGGTTGGCAACAATGTTCTGACTCATGGGACGAAATTTAAACTCTCAGTTGCGAACCGATTCCCAACCAGGCGACTTTGTTTTTTTCATCGCACAAATCGGACTTGCAATTTCATTTTCAGTTAGAGAAGAAATTAATTGTTTTTTTGCGAGTGGGTGATAGTTTAGTCCAATGTATGTTCATTTCTTCATGTTACTAGCCTAGCGGGGTTCTTACAACTTTCCGTTTTTTCTTGGTGTTCATTTTTTTTTTGAAATGGTCTCTGTGGGCTTGAACCGGACACGTTCTGGGGGTTGAACCGGACGTTATTCTAGAGGCCCGGTCCAACCCCACTCTGTCCAGATCGAAATATTTACCATTTTTCGGAGTTCTGAAAGCAGGATAAAGCTGCTGTAGCCAAGCTTTCTAAATTAATTGCTTCCGGTGGAAAAAGTCCAGTTCAACAAGCACTTTCTTCTGAGTCCGAATTTCCAAAAAATTTCGGTTAAGTGGTATGTTTGAATAGTCCAACTCTTCTCCGATAAGTCAAAACTTGATCAGCGCTTAGTTGTATCACTTATTCGGTCATATTCAGAGCTCATCTTAACATGTCCGGTTCAAAACACCACCCGCCCGAACCAACCCACCGGTGGGGCTGAACCGGACGATTTAAAAAAAAGACAAAATCGTGGCACCAAAACCAGTTGAAACTAGACCTACGTTGCCTGGGCAACGTGATGTGTTGCAGCAACCTTTGTTCGGCTTCGCCGACTAAAGTGTTGCGAGAGCAACACTTTGGCTTGCTTCTTCACTAACGGTTAAAGGCTGAAGTTGTCAACCCATCGAGGTTTTCAAAATGGTATGTTCCAATCCAAGAAGATTTTTTTTTTGAACTGATGACACAATCTGTAATCACATGGCTATCCCTCAGCGTTGAAAAAAACGGAATATCGGAAGTAGGGAGTAAATTGACTTTGCAGCCAGTTGAACTTTATCCTTTTCAATCGTAGCTATCGTGACTGGTGAAAACTTGGAACATTATCTTATATAACCTAGTCGGTATTATAAAGCCATCCATAACTTTTCAGGGTCAAAATACCATAGATGTCACTCTACTAATTACTGCGAAACTATATCGTTGTTTACATTATTATCATTTGTATCCATGCGTTAACACTTAATTCTAAGTTACAGTGATAGACCATCGCCATAGACCATTCTAGGATCTCATGAAAATGACAATGCTTTAGAAATAGATTCTAACTTGCAAGTCCCTCTCCCCGTGATAGACATGAGCCAAGCTTTCTTATCATAAAAAACACCGGAAGCAAAATAGGTACACAAACTAGGAAAAGTCGGAGACCCCTCACTGTCGAAGATGATTATTCTCTAACAGCCGATTGTTATTCCCAAGTCCTGACATGTCTCACAATTGGTTTCCGCCTATTCTTTATTTGAGTGTGTATTCTACCACTAAAGTTGTCAACCCCTCAAAGACTTAATTCTAAGTTATAGTTAGAGACCATAGAGACTAATTTTCTTACCCTCAGACTTACAGAGATCAATAAAACGTGCACCAATTTGCACAAGTTTCTAGCCCCTCATGAACCCCTTCTAGCAAGTAGCAACCGATTCTTGCTTACAAGATATTTATAGAGATCAAATAAAATGTGCACCAATCTGCATAAGTTTCTAGCCCCTCATGAACCCCTTCCGGCAACCGACTTTTGCTTACAAGTCCATCTCCCGCAATAGACATGGTACTAAATTATTCTCACGATCAAATACACCGGAAAAAAATAATAGGATTAATAGGTACACCAACTAGCAAAAGTGGCTAACCCCTCATCACCGAAGATGATTATGGTCTAGCAGCCGATTGTTGCTTACACGTCCCCTCCATGTTTCAGAATTGGGATCAGACTATTTTTGGTTTCAGTGTATACCTTACTACTGAAGTTGTCAACCCCTTTAAACTTTCGAAGTGTTGCATCTCATTAAGGAATTTTTGTACCAAAAAACGGATGACATATACTTTGATCAGCTCATCAAGATCTATCGATTGCCGTTGAAAAAAAAATTCTATCTGTATTAGTTCAAAAGTTGACTTTTTTGCCGTAGGCCAACTTTCTAATATCACCACTTAGAAAGGAGCAAGGGATAAGCTCTAATTTCTTTAGCAGTGAGAGAACTTTAAAAGTTTAAGAGGCACATTTGATATCATTTCTCTTCCTCAATCCCAAGTGCAAAAAATGGAATGAGAAACTCAGCAGAAATCACGAACATAAATGGGCAGAAACAATAGATAGCAGCACTTTCGGACCCGTGGGAAAATGCCACTTTTTTCTTTCTGTAAATTTTTCTATTTATCACCCAGAGAAGATATATTGGCTGTGGGGCCGGGGAACTGCCGCACATATTTAGCACTTTTAGATTTTAGTCCATCTTCGATTTGAAAGTGGTGCCTGTCTGCTTGCCTGCTAGAACGGAGCTTTCCACTCGAAAGCAGAAACATGGTTTGATGAAATAAAAGCTTGGCTGCATAACTTCAGATAGTCCTCTCTGACATAGGCTATACAACTCCACTTCACTTCACACACCGTAGGCTCTGGCTCGAGGACAAGCAAAAACCATCCTTTTTGGCCCCAGGCAAGAATTCTACGGAGCTTTCCAAAATGTAAGGTCATATTCATCGATCCGGCCTGAGGTCCACACTTTCCGTAAAAACCGCAGAGGTTAGACCCTTACCACTTTCTAGGAATAAGCTGAAATCGGGGTGCTAGGAAAAAAAAAAAACCACGACAAAACCAAAGTGTTGCTCTCGCAACACAATTAAATTCTCAAAAAATTACTGAACATAGCTGGTTTCATTATCTTTCATTTCCAATCTTCAAAATTTGTTTATATTCTACAGAAACTGAATTATTAGCCGAAAACGAAAAACGTACGGTTCAACCCTGACCTCCCCTATGATATCTTCACGTTATAAACATAACAAAAAAATTATACAGCCTCCACTATTCCTTTAGTGTGTGTAAACCGCATTTTGCTTTACTAGAGATGTCTAAGCCCGGAAGTTTGTCTCGCTTTAAATGCAGCAAGCTTAGTGGGCGGCGCTACGAGTATGGCCCGTTTGCAAAGCATAGAAAGCATAGGTTTTGGTGCTACTCCCTAGTGTTATTTTGCTCTGCTGGGGGATGAAAAGAATGATATGAACATTCCCGTAAGCTTTGTAAGCTCGGAATGCTTTGGTATTATACATGAATAACTACAGCAAGACTAGATTCTACTAGCAAAACTGGGTGCTACTGGAAACTACTGCTTAAAGTTTAACTGAAAATCCAACTTATTTGTGTGTCATTTAATTGGATACACTGAATTATTTGTATTCTGAAAAGGGATTTTTTGATTTTCCACTATCTGCTCTAGCCATGAGGCTCAGAATATCTCCGGCCGTCCCCACAGCGTAAATTCTACTATGACGCGGGAAATTTTAATCTTAACACAAGTGCGGCTTTTCAGTGGGCAGCGGTGAGATTGGTGAAGATTGCTTAGTAACTGAACAAAAAAAAATGATAAATCTTTCTCGTAAGGCATACAACAAAAATACAAGCGCATACAGGCACCACAAATCACGCGGAAATTCCACTATTTGAAAATTGATTATTCGTGAATAGCGGAACAACGAAGTAACTCATTTTCAGCGGGTCTCCAAGCCAATTCAAGTGAATAAGTGATGGCTAACTAGATTGTCCTATCCTAGCCCTTTTCGGTTAAACTTTAAGATTATCCCAATCTGAAGAGTTAAATGAAAGTATTTTATACTATTACATATCAATACATACAACTTTCTCGTACAAAGGCTATACATTTTTCATCGGGTTGTTACTGGCAGGCAAAATTCAATCGAAGTTCCGAGACCGTTCGTTTAATCACGGGTAATGTAAAGCGGGACTGACCGACTAATCGTCTGACCTTTATATCTGTTCGTCAGTGAGACAACGATATTCCCCTCTTGAAATCTTTGTAAGTTTAGGGCGTGTTCACAGCCATGGTCCAAAAGCTAAGAAACCGATCCTATGCTAACTTACTCAAAAGGTAAAGCATACAGGATGAGGCCCTTTACCATATCGGAAATATGCACATGACAAACAAATCTTCCCCGCCCAATAAACAAACATGTCTTTGTCTTTGGTAGATAATACAACAGCTAATGAAGGTATGAGGTCACCAACATGACGTCCCTTGTTTATTTTACTGGTAGAAAATATTTATCCGGTTTTAAGGCCCTTGCCTTAGGCGCACTCGGAACTGATTTTACGATAATGTGAGGAAGCCCAATAAGCGCCATCTTCATTGTAAACACATTAAACCGGCTGTCGGGTCTTCTTGGTTTGACCTCAAGCAGACGACTAAAGGCGTATTCTCGCCGTTCCCCGAGGACTCCACTTGAGGAGTCCCCGCGTTTTTGTTTGTCCCGTATTCTCGCGAGTCCCCACGGACGGGGAATGCTCCTATTATCATCACCATCATCAAAAAGGACTCCCTTTCAGATTCGGAGGGGAATCAATTTTTGATGGTGCTGGTGCAATGTAAAATTAATTAAAAACAATCAGGATAAGCAAAACCAAAAATAAAGTGGATCCAGATAAATTTCGTCAACTGCATTTTGTTTTTTCGAACAAAATCCATTTTAGAAACATTCCCCGTGTTCTCGCTGTTTTCCACACGCGGAGTCCGCGTGGAGTGACTCCCTCTATTTTCGCCGTTCCCTTCGATTCCCCGAGGAGTCTTCGGGGAAAGGCGAGAATACACCTTAAATCCATGCTTGCTGTTTTGAACAAGACCAAAGGTTTCGATGGGATCCCAAATATTGAATATTTATTGGACTACTTGACCCAGAAAAGAGAATCTTGTAGATTTCCGATCTTCGCCGAACCCCTTTAAAATTTTGCTATAACCTATAACCAAGTTCAGATATGGAGCTTGCATGTTTACTCCAACATCTCATCTCTAGTCGAATTCAAACCAACTTGACCACTTGACCAAATTCCTCCTTCTAGCAGTAGGGTACTCTCGGCGAACTGCATGCAGAGCAAAAGAGCTGACGACACTGAGAGGCGAACCTTTCCATCCAAATTTCCAGGTTTTGGCAAATTTTGCCCGCTTACCCGTCAAGGAAATAGAGTTTAAAATTGGATTCAGCGTGTCTCCTTTGCCCCGCTACTGAATCTCTAATCGATCTTCAGTATGTTCGAAAGCTGCAATACCATGTCTCCTCACCCTATATCGACTATATCACTGGGTTTTAAAACTTCATGTTAAATTTCCGGTTGTGGCCGGATTCTGGTCCAACTACATGTCCGACAAGAAAATAATTTTCATATTCGGATTCAACACGTCTGCTTACCCACGAACTAAACCTTTAATCAACTTCAGATTAAACTGGAACTTTTCACAATATTTTCAGTTTTGCCGGATTCCAGGCGAACCACTTGTACGGCAAGAAAATCGGGTTCTGCATGTCTCCTAAACCATAAATCGAACCTCTAATCAACTTCAGATTAAACTTTTACTTTTCGCAAAATTCCAGATTTTCCGGATTCTGGGTGAAATAATTTTCATATTCTGATTCAGCGTTTCGCCTCTTAATATGAAACCCCACCCTTAAAGTTTAACCGAAAACCCAACTTATTTTTATACTTTTAAGGTTTAAGGTTCAAGGTTTTAATTTACGCTTCAGTATAAAATTATCATACATAGGGTTAAGCCGGAGACACAAGGTCGATTGACCAAAACCCGGTACAATAAAAGAACAAATCAATTTAACATACAATAATCATATAAATAAATAAATTCCATGACTCACCACTAGACGGGAACCCGCCCCTCAAACACACCGACACTCGGCAAAGATCAACCCGAAAACCCAAAAAAAAAAAAAAACGATGCGCAAGCAAGGGTAATCAATGGCCGGCAACTTGTGAAGAATCCACCCAAAAAATGTAATAGTTAACGATTTACTTTAAATTTTAATTTATCATTGGTTCTTGAATTTATTTATAAGTATAGAATGAAGTTGTTTCTTAATATTCGGAAGAGATTTGCTGCAGTCAATATATTGTAGATAAAGACGCCATGAACCCGTGATCGAAAAATATGGTGAGAACCGCGATCTCTCAGTGATTAATTTAAGGTGCTGAATCTTCCATTTGTGACGGGTTTCATAATCATGGTCAGGTTGGTCAGGGAAAAAATTACTCGAACGAAAAAACGAAGGCAGTTCCGACCGGTCATATTTTATCTTAAATAAAAAAGAATGAAGAGTGAATAATTCTGAAACTGGCAAAAAATTAGTTAACAAATATAGAGTTTCGGTTTGGGTTTTATTAGGATAAGAAGAAGGGGACGGTAAATATTTTTGTAAAATTCGAAGAGCACGGTTTTGAAGAGTCTGTAACGGTTTCACATGGTGTTTGAATGTAGCCAAATATATAAGGGGACAATAGGTAAGATGGGAATGTACCAAAGCAAAATAAATCAGGCGGAGAATTTCATACGGGAAAAAATGCTGGAACCTCCTCATTATACCAACTCCTTGGGCAACTTTAACCCGTGATCTATTACAATGTTCTTTATACGATAGATTTTCATCAATAATTATACCCAGATACCGGAGTGAAGTTACCCTTTGAATTTGAATATCTGTATCCTGATCAATTATTGTTGAAATTCCTTTTGCTTTGTGACCAATTCTACTATAAATGATAAATTTCGTTTTTGCGGCATTCAATGACAAACGATTAGCTTTTAGCCATACAATCAATTGGGAAAACGCGATTTGCAGCTTCTCTTTGACATCCTGTTCCGACTGTCCTGCAAGTGTTGATCCGGTATCGTCAGCGAAAAGGACATTCAGACTGTGGTTATCTGTCGCTGATGGAAGGTCATTTATGTATATTAGGAAAAGCAGTGGTCCCAGAATTGAACCCTGAGGGACACCAATATTTGATAACAAACATGGATCCGAAAGTGTCTTGTTGATGATTGTTACTTGGGATCGACCCGTTAGGTAAGATGCGATAAAATCGTGCGCTGGTCCTCGTATCCCACCATGGCTTAATTTATCCAAC
Organism: Branchinecta lindahli; assembly: GCA_023053555.1. Taxonomy (NCBI): domain Eukaryota; kingdom Metazoa; phylum Arthropoda; class Branchiopoda; order Anostraca; family Branchinectidae; genus Branchinecta; species Branchinecta lindahli. Next base: position 12,684,870 of record JAKZAO010000002.1, read on the forward strand.
AATATTTCGTGACAAATCGTGTCGAATGCCTTCTCAAGGTCCAAAAAAATAGTAGCCGGAATCAATTTTTTATCAAGACATTCATGAATAAATTGGACCATAGTCAGGATAGCATCCTGTGTACTATGTCCTTTTCTAAATCCAAACTGGGTTTTTGAAAAATAATTTTTCGAATTAAGGAAATTATAAACTCGATTATAAAAACATCGCTCCATTAATTTAGAACAAGAGCTGTAAGCTCATATGGCACTTGCAAGGGTTGAGACGTAGGCTATTATTTGATCAAAAGTAATTTTCGACTGTGCGGTTCAGATGCGCACTTTAAGGGAGCTAGAGAAAAAGTATTTTATCGTTGAACTTGGCTGTAATGATGCGCACTTTAAAGGCACTAGAAATTCATCTGTAAGGAAGACCCTTGAGGCAAAAACGATAGCAGGCTCTTAGGGATCATTGATATATACGTATGATCAAAAGTATTTTTTTTTCACTAATGCGGGTAAAATGCGCACTTTAAGGGTGCAAGAAATTATTTTTTTTTGCATAACCCTTGTGGGACAACTGATCATGGGTTGAGATGTATCGTTTGATAAAAAGTACTTTTCGACCTTGCGGTTAACATGCACACTGTAAGGGAGCTAGAACTTCATTTGTAAGCAAAACCCTTGAGGCAAAAATGATCATGAGCTCATGGGGATGATGGAAGTGCATATTTTGCTTAAAAGTATTTTTCTTAATTTGCGGTCACGATTGGTACTTTAAGGAATGGTCGGATTTGAAAAGTGGCGATTTCTAAGCCAATCTTGTCGAATTTCTAATATTCCAGCCAAATTTCATCGTCCTAGCACATCTGGAAGTACCTTAATTCGCGATCACCGGAATTCTGGACCCGCCCCTCAAACTCCCCCCACAGTTGCCGGAGCCAATCCGGTTCAGTTTTGGACTTGTTTGTTATTCCCACAAAGTTCCATCCCGATCTCTTCAGTCCAATCCGGTCACGTATTCCCCCCCCCCCCCCAATTGTTGTCGGATCCGGTCCGGACATGAAAAAGATCCCCACATGCACGCCCTCTGTTCAGTTATTAAATTTCACTCGAATCCGATCACCCGTTCCAAAGTTACGCATGGCTAATATTCCGGATTCCCCCTCCCTCCGATCCCCCCACGACTATCGGATCGAGTGAATTTTTATTTACAAGTCAGTTTGATCGGGTCCCTGATACGCTTCCCAAGTTTCGTCGTGAAAACCCCAAAAACTGTCATCACCAGAATTCCGGGAAACTCCCCTCCACCTCCCCCCCCCCAAGTGTCCGGGTCCAGTCCAAACGTGTAAACGATTTATCTGGAGCAGATTCTTGTTCTTCCCAGCAAGTTTTACTCCGATCCCTCCATTATAACCGTTTCTCCAGATTTCCGGTCTTCCCCCACCCCAACTCCCCCATAGCTGTCGAATCCGGTTCGGACTTCAAATGGAACATCAGAGATATGTCATTCATTCAGGTATTAAGTTTCGTCCCAATCCGATCACCCGTTCGAAAGTTACACAACACTCAATTTTCCATATTCCCCCGCACTGCACCACACATACAAACCCCTTTGACCCTCGAATGCACTAGCTCTTTCCAATGTTAACAGATGATCCGATGCAAAGAGTGACGTCACGCCGCGCGCAGACCTACTAGTGTGTAGAAAGGGGTAGGGGTTTTACAAAAACTACTAAATTCTCAGGATTCCCCCGCCCTCTTCTCCCTCCACGGTGGTCGGATCGGGGAATTGACTATTTGCAAGTTAGTTTGGTCGGGTCCCTGATATGCCTGCCAAGTTTCATCGTCCTAGCACATCTGGAAGTACCCTAACTCGCGATCACCGGACTGACCGACCGACCGACCGACCGACCGACGGAAAAGTGATCGGTATATGGCACTTGAGCGAAGCTGCAAGTGCCATAAAAACCCGAAAGAATAGATATAAGTCTGTAATTCGTGCAATTAGTCCGGTCACCGGTAAAAGATTCCGGTCCGGTCACCGGTTTGATTTGAATACACTGAATTATTTTGACCCCTCCAAGGGATTTTTATTTTTTTCGTCGCGTAGTCTAGAAGTGACGTCTAGCATCTCCGCTGCTTGCACGATAAATACAAATTCGTCAGGTGGCGGAGAATTTGAATATCTGCAAAAGCGTGCGTCTCAATGGACAACAAAGTGTCTGAAATATTATATTCCAGACTGCAGAATCACATCAGGATCAACATGTATGGACGAATTCAAGTCACTTTTATCTTCCTGGCTTGAATGACGAAAACCCGCCATTGCTGGTTATTTTCGGCATTTGTTTGCCGCTGTAGTCGCTAACATTTCAAACATAGAGGTACGTTCATATGCACAACAATTGCGGAAGAATAAACTCATCAGCTAAAATTCGATATCCGTGGATAACAAATCAACGAAGTAACGCGTTTTTGTCGGATTTTCTATCCTATTTAGATAAAGATATGATGGGTAACCAGACTGTCATATCTTAGCCCAATTTGGTTAAGCTTACATAGCCCATCTTCGATGACCTGTACTTCGACCCAAAGAGTCCTCATGCCATGTTTGCATAAAACATCTTAACCCCTTCGAGAGTTATCGTGCTAACAGACGGACAGACAGACAACTTTTACGAAATCATAGGTATCCGGTCACTTACGTTTTGGGACCCCAAAAGCAGGTAGCGTTTATAAGACATGCCGTGTGTAATTTTATGTGTGCAGGGTTGCATTGAATGAATGGAGAATGGAAGCGTTTGGAGTAAGTTGGTTTCGGATGGAGGAACTAGAGGTATTAATACAAATTAAAAATTTAGCAAGATTCGAAGTTTAGGGGGTTCACCAGGGCCGCTCTACTCCACAGAGAGACATGTCTTACAATTTAAATTGATATTAGTATTTTTTCCAAATGTAATTTGAGTAGGACCAGTTGGCTTTGATTATATACAATACTTACATACCCGGCAACAAACAGGAAAATACTACAAAACAAATTTAATATTCCGAATGAGTCTACTCATAAATTCTAATTTTCAGTTTATATATCTCGTTTGGAAGAATTTCAGTGTGAGTGAAGTAACTATAATTGCTTGTAAAAACACATAGTACCATGAAACATGGAACAAAAAGAGCAACATGACAAAATTCAACTGTAATCTTAATGTAATTTTCAGTCCCTAATTAAAAACACTAACATTACTAAACATGGTAACAAACAGAAATACTCCAAAATAGGAGATTCTGAAAAACCTTTCATCTTCTGGACAGTCCCCTAAAAATATAATTTCCTTATTTGAGAAAATATCAGTGCAACTTAATTTTAACTATAAGGAAAACAGAATAGTACGAAACATGCTAATAAACAGGGATTGCCACAGACTGAACTGAAATCTCAATTCCGTATTAAGGAAGGTTCAAAATAACTACGGAATGCGACTGAACAAGAAGAAATAAATGTTCAAAGTATAAATAAGAATAACTCTTTCAAAATGAAATGCAGCATGAACATCGAATTCCTTTTTTGTAATCAGTCTCTGGGTTTCTAAGACTCTATTCCCTTACAGAAAACTGTATTTCCAAGTTCAACTTCCTGAGTGTTTCTACCGTGCCCGTTTAAAGGAACATAAAACTTGACTCGAACTTGACTCGGGGAGCTAGCTAACATATCAAGAATGTACCCTGAGTCGATATTGAGAGTACGAAAAATTCTCGTTACGACCATTGCAGTTTCCGGGCAGTTTCCGAGAATTCAACTTTCGAGCAAAAGGTTTGCAAAAGCAAAAGGTTTGTGTGCCGCGACTAGGAATCGAACCCCGGCCGTCTTGTCGGGGAGGTCATTAGTCTGTAGTCTACATGTAAAAAGGCGAACTTTTACAATACATAAGTGCATAATTACAGTGCATGCCAGCTAGCTTTGGGAACACTAAGGAGGGGGTTCGAGACGGTTCGAGATAACAAAGAAGGGGGGGCCTGTCGACAATAAGACCCTGTATATTTATATAAGCCCCCCGGGCGATTCGATGGCCGAAAGTTGTGTAGTTAAGTTTACTGTTCCTTTAAAGCACGACATTGCTAGCCAGAGAAAATGTCGAGGAAAAACATACTTATTGTATTCCTCGCAACATGATGAGGAAGTTTCAATGGTCCCGTAGCTCTGCAAAAATGGTTGGACACGACAGGATGTACGCCGCCAGGCATTTATACGCTCAGTCGCGAGAGTTATATGCTAAGTCATTTTGAGTTTTTTTTTGTGGCGAATTCTGCTTCTCGTGAGATGCTTGCACGTCTCGAGCCGTTAATTCTCTGCCCACGAAGTTGAATTTTTACGGTTGGGGAATTATTTGACCAACAGGTCCTTAGATAGTTAATATTTCTTTCTGTGTATCTCTATAAAGTTCTGATGATCAAGTTTGATGCCCTTAAAAGTCTGCAGTCGTGACTGAGCGAAGCACTTATCTTTCTTTACGAGATTTCTCAAGGATTTTCAGAGTTCAAGAAACTGATAGTGTTCCTGCTGTTTAAACGAAATTAGAAAGTAAAGCTGAGGGTCTCAAATACCGCCTTTGTTTCCAGCTAGCATAGTGTTTTGCGACTGGTACCGTCCTCCCCCCCCCCCCTCAAACTACAACTGCGATACCGTGACGCAGATCTGAAACCCGGTCCATTCTAAGAGGAGGAAGCTTTGCCATTACTCTACAGGGTAGCCAGGATAGACAGATAATAACTGTCCGTCGCGATGGAAGTCGCAAGAAAATTGACAAAAAATGACCTGTGTTCTTTCAGATGTTTTAGAGCTTAAAACATAATTCAGTTAAACCTTCCATTTGATATTTACTTTGAGCGGTAGGGATGCGACTTAAAAGGATTATTTTTCTAAAGTGTTTTAGAGTTTAACTGAAAGGCAGCTTATTTTCGGGATCTCAAAACGTAAGTGAGGGATACCTATGACATCGTAAAAGTTGTCCGTCTGTCCGTCCTTCCGTCTGTCTGTAAGCACGATAACTCTCGAAGGGGATGAGATATCTTGATGAAAATTGGTTGGAGGATCGTTTGGGTCAAGGGAAAGGTCGAGTTCGTAGACGGGCTCTGTAGCCCTACATTTAGGGGTTGGGGCAAAAAAAATATTTCGTTTGCCCCTTAATTTGAACGCCCTAAGCTCCCTACCCCTAAATGTACGGCTACATAGCCCATCTACGAACTCGACCTTTCCCTTGACCCAAAGAATACTCACACAAAGTTTCACCAAAATATCTCATTCCCTTCGACAGTTATCGTGTTCACAGACGGACGGACAGACGGTCAACTTTTGCAATTCCAGAGGTATCCCTCCACTTACGTTTTGGGATCCCAAAAACTGAGGATTTGTGTATGACTGACCGGCTGCGCGCGCTGCGATTATTCAATGGTTTGCATGCGAAAGTTTTTTTTTGTCTTTTTGTTGCAAGGCGTGAGGATGAATGAGGATGAACTTGAGACTGGGGTGCGTATGCTTAACGAGATTGGTAAAGTGATAAGAACTGACATACGTTCAAAGCTCCACAGCCAAACAGAAAAATTAAAAAAGGCATCGGGGTAAACAAACTTTTAAGAATTCTAAATAACGCTTTTCGAGAAATCCTTGAAATTCAAAATTTCTGCCAGCACGTACGAAAGAAACATAAAACAATGGTTACTGACAGCTACCATCAACTGCCCGCATGTGATGAATTAGATAATGAAAGGAAAGCTCTAATAACTCACTCCTCAGCATCACTGAACATGTCATGATAAGGGATCTTAATGTATCTTATTGTGCATTCGATACTCATTCTCACACGCGAGATTCAGGCTAATTAAGACAAGATAGGTTAACTTGACGACAACGTACATTGCAACCTTCAATACTTCACTGCACGCCTGTTTAACGGGGGCGATTTGCGTAAGATAATGAGGAAATCTCTGGATTTAAAACCCGATTGGAAATAGCTCTATCCCCTCCCTTCTTATCATTATCGATTTGAAAGGTATTCTCTTTTTAACCCCTTGGTACAAAAACAGGCACGTGATTTCAGGACAAAATCTTCCGGCATTTTTTAAAACTTTAGGCCCTGGGTAAAAATATCCTCAGTATCCTTAGCTTACCCGCTTCTATTTTAGCTTTCCTCTACATCAAAGTCTTTCTCATCTTCTTATTCAATTTTTCTGTCTGTTTTCGTTTTGTTTTTAATTTTTGCACTCTTCACAATTAAATAATAATAGCCGAAAGATCTTACTCTCGCCAGTTTTCTTCTTTTTCCTTTTCTTTTTTTTCTAGTTTATACTCCGTCTTGTTGTGCCCTATGATTGTGTGACGGGTTACAAATAAAATTCATTCACTTGTCAATCTACATGCACACACAGTCTGACAAGATTTCGCATCCGAAAATACGCATACGAAATTCGCGTCAGTATGGGGAAACCTGCATGCGATGCGTCGAAATTCCGGAATCCGGCTGCGAAAACCGAACTGTGTGTGCACGTAGCTTAGAGCGTGTTCCACCCTTCTAATAATAGTAACTATTTAATTACTATTTTCGTTCCAACCTCGTGAAAAGTTACTATGCTGACTGTCCAACTTTCTCGAAATGTTAACTAACAGTTACTATTTGCTTACAACGCTCGGGGGCGTATTAAGCGTGGTAACTACGATCTCTGTGACGTGATTGGCCCGACCAGCCCGTGTCACCATATTTCGAAGAAAATAGAAAATCCGTTCCAGCCTAGACGCCAAGAAGCCAAAATCCATGACGTCATACGTAGTAACTACGGTAAGTAGGGTGGAATACGCTCTTAATACTAAATACTACCTTATTTTGCATGAGAACTTGGATTCCCCTTCAGCGAGCAAGGGTGATGGGGGTTAAAATGCCACAACGCAACACACACTTTCAAAATTCTATACTCTTCAAAACTTAAACAAAAATACATCGTATGCTGCACTGGAATTTGGCATCACCAAGAGAATGATGACATTCAAAATCCTACAGTCTAGTCGCTAGCTACCCTACTAATAATTAGTCGGGTAGCTAGCAAATATTGTTCCCACAGAAGCTGTAATGCAAGAAGAACTATTCTTCTTCCATCTCTCAGGCCATGGATCGCTCACTTGATTAGAATTTCCACTTACTGTAAGTAGCTACCCAACCGGATGTATATGTGAAGGGCGGAAATTTCTCCATCAAATCGCGAAGTTCCTGACTTCTCTGTTCTTCCCCATGTAGAAAGTGACTAGTGAGGACTATTTCGACCAGCGGATCTTTGGAATTCCTTGAAGGCATCATCTAGAAGTGGAAAAGTGGAATAAAAGGTGTTCTATCCGCGGGATCTGGGGGAAGAAAATTCGCATCTTATAGTGGCTGGGCAAATTGCATGCAAAGTTAACACATAAGATAGAATGACCAAATAAGTGTTGTAACTACGAAGCATTTGTTAATAAAATATAATAAAATTTGACGGAAAAGCAAATTTCACATCGACAACGCTGAATTTGACTGTTAGCCCAAAATGTGAAAAACGTTCGTAAATCTTCGATAGTTCGTCTTAATTCAAATTCAGAATGAAGGACTAAAACGTAATGCAACGTAACTACAGTATGACTGTTCATTTATTGTATTGCATACTACGGTACTTCTCTGAAGCAGAAAACAGAAGAGAATTCGTTCACATGGTTGGAAAAGCACAGCAGGGATTCAGTATAGCACAATTCAGTAACTCTGGAACTGAGTACAGATAAAGGCGTATTCTCGCCGTTCCCCGGAGGACTCCACTTAAGGAGTCCTCTCGCGAGTCCCTACGGACGGGGAATGCTCCGATTATCATCATCATCATCAAAAAGGACTCCCTTTCAGAACCGGAGGGGAATCAATAGGCCTACTCGTGTTGGTGCAATAAAAAATTCATTAAAAATCATCATAATAAACAAAACCAAAAATAAAGGAGATCCAGACTAATTTTGTCAACTGCATATTTGTTTTAAGAACAAAATCCGTTCTGGAAGCATTCCCCCTGTTTTCTGTACACGGAGTCCGCGTGGAGTGAGTCCCTGTATTCTCGCCGTTCCCTTCATCCGTCAAACGACAAGGTCACAAATCCACTTTGGACCCATAATATGACGTTAACGACTATGAACAATTGTTTTTTCGAAACGCGTAAAAGACAAAACCCCCAAAAGCGGCGCGTAAAGACGAAGAAAAAAGAACAAAGAAATTAACGTGTAGGTACAAACTAAACAAGATCAAACATCATCATGTTGAACGTCCAGGCAAAATAGCTCTCTAAACCTTGTACGAAACTCACCTAAACTATTTGTAAACCGACGAAGGCCTTCCGAGATAGCCGTATATGGATCCGGTTATTTAACCGGAAGTTGCAACTTTTTGTACCATGAAGGCTTTGTCTAGCAAATGTTTACAGTACCGCTAAAACTTGGATTTAGCAAATTCAAGTTTTGATTTGCTAAATCCTTCTTTTTTTCTCACAAGCGAGGGGACGCTGGTTCGAGTCTCGGTGGTGGCTACCGTTTGGTTTGGGGCGAGGGTTAGTGGCATTACCCTACAGGACAAGCCAAACGTCCACCCAGCTTCAAATGGGCCCCTGAAGCAATTTAGAGAGCGTCGAGAGCACTGGAAGCGTCAGATGATCTTCCCCCAACCACGCATTGCACTCCCGGCCGAGGTCAGAGTATCGGCATATCAGCACCTGACAGCACCTTATGGGCTTATGCCAGCCTTCAATGGTTTGCATGTGAAAGTTTGCTTTTTTGGATTCCAAAGCGTAAGTGTACCTATCATGACATCGTAAAAATTGTCCGTCTGTCCGTCCGCCCCTTCGTGAGCACGATAACTCTCGAAGGGAATGATACATTTTGATGAAACCTGGTGTGAGGATTCTTTGGGTCAAGGAAAAGATCGAGTTCGTGGATGGGCTCTATAGCCATACACTTAGGGATGGGGGAGGGGGTTCAAATTAAGGGGCGAAAATAAATATTTTTTAAAAGCTAATGAGATAGTCAATTTAGGGGTAAGGAGACAAACTGAATCCGAATATGAAAATTATTTTCTCGCCGGACAGGTAGTTCACCTGGAATCTGGCAAAAACCAGAAAATTTTTAAAAAGTAAAAGTTGAATCTGAAGTTGATTAGACGTTTGATTCTGGGGTAAGAGGACATGCTGAATCCGAATTTCATATATTTTAATTCCTGTATTCAAAGTGCTCGATCAACAATATCGGAACTAACATAATTCCTTACTTTACACTGAATCCAATGTAATAAATGTTTATAAGTCTTCTGCATCGTCCATCCTTGCCGGGAATGTTAGCGCGCAGGACTAGACATGTTCCTGACACCCTTGGGGCACAGGTTCGAGTCTCTGTGGTGCCTACCACCGAGAATGTGTGTAAAGTGTTGTCAGACTATTTCGACCGATTTTGACACTTCGGTGGAAGAAAAAGTCGCAGATGTCAGGATAATACAGGGCAGAATTGTTGTTAAAGGACACTTCGCACTATTTACTGTTTTCGTTCCGCCATTCTAAAATTGTTGAATACAATTTGAATTGTTGAATACAACCAACCTCTACCTTTACCAAAATATCCACGGATTTTGATGTTTAAATAAGCCATTCTCTTAGCCTATTGACTTAGAAGCAGAAAAACAGCGAAAAATGTACATAACCGGTTTCGCTCACGAGCAAGCTTCTCCTGAACAGTCGACAGGAGCACGTTACGCAGCGAAAATAAAATATACTGTTTATGGTTAGAATATACTGTATTAAATTCGGGTCTCCGGGTTTCGGAATGGATGGAGAGATTACGGAACTAGGTTGCATTGGCTTTACAGGTGCGACGGATCCAATGAGCAAAACAGCGTATTTTGAGACGGCTAAGGACAGCATGGATCCGAGCATCTTCACTATTAACAACAACAGCGGCTAATTATTACTGATGTCATGCATAATTTCTGATACTGGACATGGTCTTATTGTGGAATATACTGACAGTCTACAAGACCTTACGTCCAAGCTTTATTAGTCTTACTGCTTATTGGTAAATGAAAGGTGTGGCTGAATTAACTGGGACTCCTTACATGCTGACATGTGATGAAGACGGATTCTCTGATGAAACATTGGGCATATCCATGTCCGCAATTAGACTTCACAGTGGGAACCATGCACCGGCAGGAGAGGGTAAGTGCTTTGTCGTGTGGACTTTATTATTAGCCCACTACTTGTTACCATTCCAGGTATTATCGCAATTATAGAAGGTAAGATGTCCCGGTCATTCATTTCTATTTTTCCCGTTATCCTTAAATAAATACTTGTTTAATAATTTGTGAAAGCAAACATCGCACTATTTACTATCTATGTTCCAAGATTCAAAACTATTTGAAACTGTGAAACTAGGATCTGATTTTAACAAACTCTTGCAGGTTTGTTTCCTTCCCCAGCGTTGGCCCAGAAGAATATGATATGATATGATATTTATTTGCCTTAAAAGCCCAAGGGCCATAACAAACAAACAAAAATAAATGCGCATAAATACAAAAGAACTGACACACTACGATTTAACACTAACCCCCACCCAAACACTTTTCCCTGTGTAGACTGGCCACTCTGAGGAACCTCGCCAGGTTTCTTATGCTAAGAAAAGTCCTACACCGCATAACTTTCAACAGCCACTCCCTCCCATGAATCCCTCCCTTAAAAATTTCCTTCCTCAAATCCTCTAACTCATCGCAACCACACATAAAATGAATAAGATCCTCATCTCCTTCGCCGCACATTGGACAAAAGTAAGGACCAGATTTCTCCCTAACACTACCCAAATATTTACGTCTTTCGCCAAGTGGCAGACTATCTGCCCTTAAATTTATAATTAATTTCATTTCCTCTTTATTTAAACCCGCTTTAAAATAAATTTCTTCTCCCCAAATCTCTTTAGCCTCTGCATACAAACTTAACGATCTACTATCTCTTATCCTAGCTGACCAAACTTGGATTTCTTGGTCAAATAACCTACTTCTCACTTCTTTCGCCACATATCCTAGCTCTCTCCCCGGACCCTCCCCACTATTCCACATATACCCTATCCCGCAACTATCTAATATTGAATAACAGCCTGAAGAGGACCCTTGCCAAGAAGGGCCGAAATATCGCTTTAAAAGCATCATAGCTGACGAATCCGTTTTTGTATACATTATATGAATATATGAGTCTAAGTCAGCTCGGGCTCAAGGAATGTTTAAGAATAAACTCATATTTAATTTACTTTTTCCCCTTAATAATTTCAATTAGTATCTCCGTATCTATCCCTCAATATCCACATTATGGCTGCGAAGATTATAAACAAAACAAATCGATTGGTAGATTCTTAAAAGTTCTTGTTGTTCCAATGCAGGTCTTTATAGCAATTCGAATTCTCTTAGCGCCGAAGAATTCGTTATCCATGTATAAAATATAATCATAGTGTAATGTTCTATGTAAATTTCTTATCTATGTCCTATCACGGCCAACTCTAATGGGTAATAAATGCATTCATTCATAATTCACTTTTTAGGCACCAACAACTAGACGATGATTGCTGCATAAAAATTGCGAAAATTGCCAAGTGAGTGTTTACAGAAACCAGCTTTTCCAATCCTATATTTACGACTATTTATTAGAAATATGGCTTGCAAACCATGTTCAACTCTCCATATTTCAGGTCGGAGCCACGATGCGTTTTAGTTCTTATTAATTTTAGTTTTTATTAAAATTATTTTTTATTAATTAACTAATAAAAAATAATTATGATCACCATCATCAACGTTTAACTGAAACTCTGCTAGGATATGTGCTTAATTAAATACCTACAGGAGAAAAAAGTTGCGAACCCCCCAGACGATGTGAGTTTTACCAAGAACAAACAATTACAAGAACCTCCGTCTCCCTATCTCTGTAATACGACCATGCGGAGTCGAATAACATCACAACGCGGAACATCACAATTCGTTACCTTACCAAACAGCTATATCGCAGTAGAGCCCAGAGAAGAAATTTCGAAGGTGACAGCCGATTGGTTGTCTACCATCGTGACGTACGTGTGACGCGCTGCAGAGCGGGTCCTCAGCGCCTGCTACAGTTTTTCCTCTGATACGCACAGCGGCGAAGAGGGAAGTAGACGGATATCAACTCACAGCTCAGCAATTACCTCTAGCTCCTCTCAGTTTTGTCGGGGCATCCACAGTCGCTACATGGGACCAAAGACGGAGGTTCTATTGGATTATTTATAAGAACAAATAATCTACAGGAACCTCCGCCTCCCTATCTCTGTAATACGACCATGCGGGGTCGAATATATTCTGATACCCTACCGATGCAAACGAGCGAAGGAGGAGCTATGCAGAACATCATAATTTGTTAAATCTACAATCAGCTGTATCGCAGTACAACTCCGCAGAACAATACGAACGCCGTCTCAGTCGTCCTTTACAGCTGATTGTTTGTCTACCACTGTGACGTCAAGTCTAACTCGTTGCAGACCGGGCTCTCTCCTGCAGGCATCCTACTGTTTTTCACCTGGTAGGCGCAGCGGCGAAAGGGAAGTAGATGGGTATCAGCTCAAACCTCACAGCACGTACCTCTAGCTAAGCTCAGTTTTATCGGGGTATCCATAGGCGTTGTATGGGACCAAAGACGGAGGTTCTTTTAGATTATTTGTTCTTGGTTTTACCCTAATGTAAAAAGTAAAAACTTCTGTTCATCCTCGTATGGATCTGTTGTACTACTTCCGTGTGACGGATACTGATTATGGGGTTAGGAGGGACTAACAAGAGACTTGTCCGCTTGTAGCGCTGAACTCGAACAAGGCAAATACACCTTTTTAGACCTCATATTTTTCGGCCCACAGTTTCGAAGGGCGACACCCAAGATCCAATAAAATAATAATAATACAATGCGAAGAATAGGCCATTGGCCTCTAAAGTGTCCGTCTAAACAAAACTTTTCATCATATATTTTTTTAGCGTACAGGTTGTCAAAGGAATTCTTGAAAACGTTGATGGGGTCACTCTTCAGACGGAAGGGCGTCCCAAGTCCCAACAGTCCATCATTCTATTTTGGAAGGAACATCCACCAATGCCTCGCCAGCCACAAGCTGAACGTCGTGTCCGCGCAGACCAATTAAGCAAAGCAAATTTTCGCATGCAAAGTGCAAACTGGTTAAGGTTCGCGTAACGCAGGTGCCGATCTCCTGATACTCCGCTCTCGGCCGGGAGTGCGATGCGTGGTTGGGGGAAAATGATCCAACGTTTTCCATGCTTTTTCCTAGATTTCTCTAGGTACGAAGCTGGGTGGATTTTTGGCTTGTCTTACGGGTAAATGCCACACACCAAATGGTTGACACCACCGAGACTCGAACTAGCGACCCTTCGTTTGGGAGTTCGGCGCGCTATAGCGGAATTCACACAGAGGGCGTCAACTTATTTGCCTGGCGTTGCGATTTTTTTCAGCTCGGAGCCGAAGCCTGACGAAGCCGTTTTTCAACGCCTGGCGCGAAGAGTATCGTCAGGCGTGGCGAAATTCGCTCTCTGTGGGAACTGGGCTTAACTCATTCGGTCACGGCCGGCCCCGCAGACCATTCTTGTTAAAGTTGAAAATTGTGTTGGTAGGCACGTTATCGGAGGTCCCTTGACAAATTTTGTAACATTCAATCAGACCGCCACGTTGAAACAGATATGATTGCGGAGGTAAATTAAGGTCTTTGACTAGTTGGGGATAAGTTAAGTTACGAACGGCAGGGCAGAATTCTGTGAAACGTCGCTTTGAGAAAACGTTTCTATCTAAAACCCATCTACTGATGGGTTTATTAAGAAAAGGTCTGACGGAACAGTTTGAGTGAACGCACTCTATTATCGGCCTCACGAGGGCTTTATATATTCATATAATATATAAAAACGGACTCGTCAGCTGTAGTGCTTTAAGTCAGCTTGGGCTCAAGGAATATTTATCCACGAAGTGAGGGCTTTATAACCTTCATGCTACTAGATATATCATTTGATTTTACTTCCCGTCACTAATCCAGCTAATATACAAATACTAACCTTCAGGTCGATCCAGAAGTCCCACTTCGATCCATGAGTTCCACTTGCGTAATAAACGAAATATATCGGCCGCTGCATAGGATACGGATCCGGTTTCGGCTTTTCTGTTGTGTTGAAAGACCAGGAAACCAGATCGACTCCGCTAGATGGCCAAATCATGGCTGCCATGTGGTCAGGACCTGCAATGAACATTTTAAGAGTCAGAGCTTGTTCAATACAGAGCAAAATAACACTAGAGAGTAGCGCCAAGACTTGCAAGAAGTGACACACGCTCGAATAGCAGCGACACTAGCACCACTAGCGATAGTGAACGTCCCTACTGAAAATCAATCGGTCGTGCACCAGCGCTGACTGCAATGACTTCGTATTTTGAACACAGCAAAAAAAAGATACAACCTCCCCTGTTTCCACGATGTGTGGAGACCGCATCTTGAAATATCTAAACCCGCAAGTTTGTCTTGCCTTAAATGTCGCAAGCGTAGTTGACTGCGCTATGAGTATGGACCGTTTGTGAAGCACGGAAAGCATAGGTCTTGGCGCTACTCCCTAGTGTTATTTTGCTCTGGTTCAACAGGAGTAGAAACAGCGACTGATGAGTTTAGACATCTGAGAATTAAGACACAAAACTTATTCCAAATATCACGTTTACACGTAATATTTATAAAACTAAAGGAACTTCTTGTGAATGTGTCAAAGTAAAATGTAGTGTTTTTTTGTCTTTAAACTGGAAGTTTATAAACTATCAAAACTGGCTCCTTGTCCGAGGATATTTTCAAGGCAGAAACAGTAGATGCCTTCAAAGTTAAGCTGGACAAGGAATGGTCGTCAAAAGCCTGTAAGTACGAATGGGATGCAGCAGAGTCAGCAACCAGAAACTAGTTGTCCAAAAACCAAACCAACCAATGAAAAAAAAAAAAATAACCACACCACCAGCGACTCCACAGGAGCATCAAATCAAATCAAATCGGTTTTAATTCTCCACAATAGCATACAGCTAGCCTCGGATTGTCAACATTACAACGGATTACAACCATAATACAATACATTCAAAGATTTGTCGAGTTAAAATGCTTAATAAAATAAGGGACAAATGAATTCAGGTACCTCTCGGGTGATTTTGTTGGCGGGGGCTTAAGTTTTTGAAGACCCAAGGACTTTGTCTGCCCCTTGTACCGGATCGCACACACTTCCCATTTTCGAACTCCGGTAAAATATCCCGATGTTTTTCTGAGCTGAGGCATTTCAAACCAAACCTTTGTCGCTGGACAATGCGATTTAAGGTAATTTAAGGTAATCATTGGGCAGTGTGACGTAGTTTCGGGAGTTTGATATTTTCCGGAAGCAATTCCATTTTTGTGTGTCACGGTTGGCACGAATATTGTACATTTTCCGTCTTAGCGTTAAAAGTATACAATATCGTGACTTGGGGAAGTGACCTGTTTAGCTGTCGCGCCACGTTCGGGACCGCTGATCCTGTAGTCCGCTTCTAATTGGCGACTACATGGTTTACAAACGGTATCCGGTCAAAACCGCACAATGCAAAAATAGCGACAGCAAAAATCGCGACGAGGCAAATCGCGTCTGATAAAATTCTATGCTAATTCCCTACTGTCATCAGGCGGAAGACTCATAAAGAAAGAAGTAAAAGATATTGTTAAGTAAAAGATATTGTTCTTGCTTTCGTACGATACTAATTTCACTCGTACCATTGGGTAGTCGGAATGGTGGTATGTTCGTCGGGATGGTTCGCCGGGATTAATCAGTGTATAGTATCATAGTGCTAAGTTATAAAGGTTACTATGCTTCTAGGCTAACAACTGCATAACGCCTTGCCCCAACCTAAGCCGCGTTCGATTCACCAACTCCAATCCAAGGTATCACCAGGGACCCATAAATTTCCTTTACAGGGGCCTGTCAATAAGAGATTTCTGATGCTATCTTGAGCGCACGGAATGTAGTTCAAGAAATACCCACGGTCCAATTACGTTCAAGACCAGATAGACAAAATTTGGGATTGGCTGCTGGCGCCTTGAGGGAGGAGTCTCTTTGGCGCGCACGTCCAATGAGGCAAACAAGAATGCCGATCGACTCAAGCGGGGACTTTTGGAAACTGGATGGTTCGGTCATCATATCAATATAGAAGCATAGGAAATGACAGGCCCCCTGTAAGGAAATTTATGGGTCCCTGGTATCACTCACTTCCAGGGTCCAAGGTATCAATCACTTTCGTTTGTACTTACTCAAACTTGGTACAGGACACAAGCTATTCAGCTTTCCCTGGCGAGGGGCCCACAGGCGAGGAATTCGACTGACATCTGGCTGGACTTACCTGTTACTGTGAAAGCAAGCCGACGAATATCAACCTTCGTGTGCCTATTTGACTCCAAGACAAGCCTGCTCGGGATGTAGATCGCAGGAGCCGGAGCGGGCAGCCAGTACGATTTTCGTAGCTTCCTCAGCGAAGGGAAGTAGTACGGAACCCCGCAGTAGGCTTCTTCCTGGCATCTATTTTCGTCGATCGTCTGTAATTTTGCTAGCTGTGGCACGTAAGGGATGAGACTCTTCGGTCCGTGGATGTCAAGTTGGGGGAACCAGAATCCGGCATCTCGGTGGAGAATCCGGCCGTTTCGGTCCCATTCAATCTTCTCAACGTGCTGCAACCGAAACAATGGTTTTAAAGTACGGATTCAAAGACATGATTCGCTCAGATACCTGCAAATAAGAACGGATGCTGCTCTACCGTACCAAGACGAACGAAACCGAATATTCGTCCAGTCGTGAATTCAGTATGCGTTCGCTACAACGACTGATTTTACAACGACATAAAAAAATATTGTAAATTCCTCCTCCGTCTCCCTATAGATCGTACAGTCATTGCTCGATTTGGATTACCGTATTTGGACTACCGGCTCGATCCAGAAGGCTCCATACAGTCTAAGATGACTGCACCGACAAATAACCAACCAATTTTGCAAGAGAAAATACTAATTCTCGGGAGATTGATTTTTGGAATATATTACGTTTTATGACCATACTCAGCAGTTTAGCATACGTTGCAGATTTTACGACTCAAGAGCAGAATCGTTCAGGGATTCCCAGGTAGAAAAATTGGCGCCAAGGAGTTACCGCAAAAACCTTAGCTTGAAGGCCAGGATTAGTTCTTTCTTCTTTCATACAACCAGAATAAAAACATAGGGTCTGTAATATTTTCTTCGTATGCATTATCTTCAGAAAGACTTCAAAATGTGTTGTTTATTCGGCGAAACTCCGGCAATTCTGGTCAAAGGGTCCACCAAACATGATTTACAGTCCGATTATAAATATTAGTCGAAGATTATATAATCAACATCAAAGGACCACCCGTACTTATTCTGCCGTTTATATTATCCCTAGCTCCCATTTAGGATTACAAGCTTCACAAATACACGACCTTCGCCACTGTTTCGTTTTGCAACTACGGCTTTTTAGCGCTTATTCGGCCGATCCTAATTTGTCAGTCAGCAGTATAACCTTCATCGAAAGCTTCAAGGTCTGCCGACATATCTTTCAAAATGAGGGCATAAGAATAACAAGCTCGACGGCCATTTAAAAATATCAATCTCGCTGCGCTCGGCTGATATTTTTCATAACCTAACTCGCCTTCGGCTCGGACAGGATATTTTCAATGGCAGTCTTGTTGTTATTTTCCTATATCAACCTCGATGTCTGAAGTTAACCTTTATTATCATACCAAGCAAATCTTTAGGTTGTTTTCAAAAAGAGAATACCCTATTCTAGTAATATGTTAATATATCAAACATCAAAATCTTTATATCAAAACAAATTTTTAGATACTGTTTTGCCCTACAAATTGCAGGAACTTACAAAACCTGAATGCCCCGCTGAATGCAAAAGGATGACGGAACACCTCCTTCGATGATCACTCTTATGAATTCATATTTTCTTTGTAAGAGCTTACAGCACAGCATTTTTTAGTATTATATTCTCATTAAATCAAAACAAATCTTTAGCTACCTTTTTGCCCTACTAATTTCAGAAATCTTACTAAACTCTCGACAAAACCTGAATTCAAAAGGATGACGTAAGAAACGGAAATGAAAAGAAAGAAGAAGATCCGCATCTATTAGCTTAATGACGTCATACACTCGGTCATGCGACTGTGACGTAGCGGCCGTGACAGACGGGTTTGGCAGTACGAAGGTAGGTGTGTTTTTTCCCAAATCGTGCAATAAAACTTTTTCTTGTCACAACAAGATTCAATATCACAAGTGTAAAACATAGCTGTCATTGGGATAGCCAGCCCCTGGGATCCACGGCTTATTCACCAGGGATACCTCTTACACGGTCATAATACTCTTGATGACTAACTAACTCTCAGTTCCGTTGAGGAATCGCCATGTGCCCGGCGAACAGCCACGACAACAAATGTTGAGGATTGGTTTACACAGGCTTCCAATTACCTTTGAGGGTTCGTTTGGGTGTCGTTCTCTTGTTCTTCCCGAGGTTCACTGGCGTGTTTCGGACTTAGTCAGATAGAGTATCTGCGAACTGCAACCTCTGTGCCTATCACAAATCTAACTTAAGCGCCGCGGAAAAATTTTTCAAGTCGGCTTTTTTCTGGCAAATTCAACTTTTCTCAATAAAAATTGTACGTATTTATACGGCTTACCCCCCAAATCCCAACCTTAAAGCTGAACCTTAATGACGCGCACGTCCAACTAAATACAGAATACTACGAAAGGTGGATAGAGCCGCGGGAGAAATTTTCGGAACATTCCTGACTCGAGCGTCTTTTTGGGATCCCAAATAAAAGTAAATGCTATGCATGATGTCATATATATCAGCATGTTTGTGACCACGATAACTCCCGAACGGGGTGAAACATTTTGACGGAAATCGGTACATGGATACTTGAAGTCACGAGTTAGGTCGACTTCTTCGATGGATTGGGTGGAAGAGAGGGGCATAAGTTTTGGACGGAAGAATATTCCTGTCAATTTGGTTCGAAAACTAGAACTGGATAAAAAGCAATCAAAGATTCAGGAAATGCTGTTAGTTCTTGATTTGGATGGATAGTTTGTCTGGAATCCGGACAAAACCCGACATTTATGGATGAATCTTGTGCACCGACGAATATGAAAAGGGGTAAATCTACAAATAGAACAGGAGACTGAATGACAATAGGTTGTCAAATGGAGAATTCGGCTGAAATCAGGTAAAACCCGGACATTCAAGAACGGATACAACTGGAAGCTAACAAGCGGTTGACGTAGGGGAAAAGATGATCGTGAGTGAGGATATGCTATTCTTTCCTCGGTCTAAGAACAACAAGACCAAAGTTTTCGATGGGATCCCAAAAATTTAATATTAACTACGTCTTGTCTTTGCCAAATCCAGTCTTCGCCAGGCTAATCATCTGAGAAAATTAAGTTCAGATATACCTGTATATGCCATATCTATTTTGATGATACTGATCGAAACTTCCTGCTTTACTTCTGCCAAATTTCTGGTTTCGGCCGAATTCCGAGCGAACTACTTGTCCAACCAAAAAAAAGATAGCTCAGAAACGAATTCAGCGCATCTCCTAGAGCTTATCCCATAAAGAACATCTAATCAACTTCAAATAAAACTTTAACTTATAACAAAAAAATCCGGTTTCAACGAACTATACGAATACGAATAAAAAAACCATACGAACTATACGTCCGGGTAAAAAATGACTGTCATATACAGATTCAGCGTCTGTTCTTACCCTTAAATCTATCATCTAATCAACTTAAAATACAAATTTTACTTTTATCAAATTTTCTGGTTTCGGCCGGATTCCGGGCGAAATACTTGTCCGGTGAGAATATAGTTTTCACCATCGTGTTCAGCATGTATTTTTACCCCTAAATCTAACATCTAATCAACTTCAAATAAAACTTCTGCTTTTAACAAATTTTCCGGTTTCGGCCGGATTCTGGGCTAACTACTAGTCCGGCGAGAAAATGGTTTTCACCATCGTGTTCAGCATGTCTTCTTACCCCTAAATCAAACATCTAATCAACTTCAAATAAAACTTTTGCTTTTAACAAATTTTCCGGTTTCGGCCGGATTCCGGGCGAACTACTTGTCCGGCGAGAAAATGGTTTTCACCATCGTGTTCAGCACGTCTTCTTACCCCATAATCAACTATCACATTAGCTGTTTCAAAATATTTTGTTTGTCCCTTAATTTAAACCCCTTCCCCCAGCCCTAAATGTAGGGCTACATAGCCCATCTACGAACTCGACCTTACTCTTGACCCAAAGAATCCTCACACCAAGTTTCATCAAAATATCTCATTCCCTTCGAGAGTTATCGTGCTGACAGACGGACGGACGGACAGACGGACAACTTTTGCGATGTCATAGGTATCCGTCACTAACGTTTTGGGATCCCAAAAACTTCTTGACATCCATCGCAAATGTAACTAGGTTTGCTATTACTTTGAGCAAATTATGCAGGTATAAGGCACGTTTGTCTTTTATGGTTTTAAGAGATATGTGTGGAATACATCCAACCCTCATAAAACTGTAGAACAGGCTGTGTTAAACCTGTTTTTCGCCTGTTTAAATCCAACTACGGTTTTGACCATTACGTCGGACTCAATAAATTGTATTTCTGGTTCATCGATCGAAACAAGACCAAAGGTTTCGATGGGATCCCAAAAATTTAATATTTGACACAACTACGTCTTCTCTACGCCAGACCCAGTCTTCGCCAGGCTAATCATCTGAGAAAATTAAGTTCAGATATACAGATATACCTGTATAAGCCATATTTATTTTTAAGATACTGATCGAAACTTCCTGCTTTACTTCTGCCGAATTTCCGTTTTCGGCCGAATTCCGAGCGAACTACTTGTCCAGCCAAAAAAAGATAGTTCAGACACGAATTCAGCGCATCTCCTTATCCCTATAAGGAACCTCTAATCAACTTCAAATAAAAATTTAACTTATAAAAAAAAAATCCGGTTTCAACCGGATGGACGAACTATATGTCCGGGTAAACAAGTTCAGATATACCTCAGATATACCAGTCTTCGCCATCTCCTTATCCCTATAAAGAACACCTAATCAACTTCAAATAAAACTTTAACTTGTAAAAAAAAATCAGGTTTCAACCGGATTCTGGACGAACTATATGTCCGAGTAAAAAATGATTGTCATATACAGATTCAGCGTCTCTTCTTACCCATAAATCTGTCATCTAATCAACTTCAAATACAAATTTTACTTTTAACAAATTTTCCGGTTTCGGCCGGATTCTGGGCGAACTACTTATCCGGCGAGAAAATGGTTTTCACCATCGCGTTCAGCATGTCTTCTTACCCCTAAATCGAACATCTAATCAACTTCAAGTAAAATATTTGCTTTTAACAAATTTTCCGATTTCGGCCGGATTCCGGGCTAACTACTTGTCTGGCGAGGAAATGGTTTTCACCATCGTGTTCAGCATGTCTTCTTACCCCTAAATCGGACATCTAATCAACTTCAAATACAAATTTTGCTTTTAACAAATTTTCCGGATTTCGCCGGATTCCGGGCGAACTACTTGTCCGGCGAGAAAATAACTTTCATATTCGGATTCAGCGTGTCTCCTTACCCCAAAATCAACTATCTAAAAAGCTTTCAAAAAATATTTTTTTTGCCCCTTAATTTGAAACCCCTCCCCCACCCTCAAATATAGGGCTACAGAGCCCATCTTCGAACTTGACCTGTACTTTGACCCAACCAATCCTCCCGCCAAGTTTCATCAAAATATCTCAATCCCTTCGAGAGTTATCGTGCTTACAGACAGACGGACAGACGGACAGACGGACAGACGGACAGACGGACAGACGGACAACTTTTGCGATGTCATAGGTATCCGTCACTAACGTTTTGGGATCCCAAAAAACGGAAATATGAGTGGAAGATAACCAATCCTCATCAAACTACCAGCTCAAAACACAGTCACTTTCACAAAAGCGGCATGTTTGTTATTAGCATGCGAGTCATTAGCTCTAATGGGATATACATGTTATCTGCCTTTCAAACACTGATACAAAATCAATGGATGTAATTTGAGGAACGCTGCACGCGAAAAACCTGTATCGTGTCACTTAAGAGGATTATCGCAGTAAAACTATTTGATGTTTTTTTTGGAGAATAGACGTACTCCTGAACTTCTTTTCGGGAACACTGCCTATTCAGGACTCTATTGTGTGCTACTGAGTTGCAGAAACGAGCATTACGCACTACACTACACCTCGCACTATATAGACCTAGTGTTTCTACTCAGATGTTCTGCAAAGTTGACCACTTTACAACTAAGCTATCCTTACAGAAAATTACACACGGTTTCGGCTGTTTTTTGCCTCTTTCCGTGTCGGTTGCCTTTGATGACAATCTTGGCAAGATTTGCATGACCGGTCTCCGGACGAATAAGCTCCTCGGAAACAACGATCGGGCATGATGCGTCACGCATGATCGGGTGATAATCAGTGTTTTCCTAATAAAGGAAATAGGATACACTTATTAAGTGCAGAATATCGGGAACCAGATGAAGTAGAATGAATTGCAATCATAAATCACAATCATACTGATCCACTTCCGTGAAATCTTCATACACGAGATTCTGGATTTCATAGGCATGTTCGATCTCCTTATTGCCATTACAACGATATGCACATTTGCCATGTTTGTTTTCATTACGAGACGTGGGAGGTTCCCGACCACTGTTCCTGAGACGCTTATTAGTCAGAAAACCGGTTACGAAAACTTTGCCGCGTTTGTCATCCAAGATAAGCGGCATGGACGTGGGCTTTTAACACAAAAAAACTTGTGTAGTTTGTTGTAAGCACAGCAGAGTCAATTATACAAGTATGTCAGAAACACTTCATAGCGCGGGGTGTCCTTTAAAGAATCTTTAACACTAATGCAACATCCTAGGTTTTTTCCTCCTCTTTCCTCCTTTTCTCCTCGTCTGATTTACCTATCTTACACCAAGAACCCTACACCCAGGTTTGTTCACTTCAAACTGGTGGGAAAGAAGTTTGACACTTGAGATGGAAGTGGATTAGGTGTTTCTTTTGGGGTGACTTCTAAAAATGTGAATTCGGCAATTGTCGTTTCTGCAAAGGAACAGTAGAAAATGCAGACTCAGTTTTCGTGGTATCAGATACCATGATTAGTCAGGCACTGCATCAGGTAAGTTAGAAGCTTACCATTATCTGTACTCGTTGAGGTGCTAATGTTGCCGGCTCGCCGGAAAACGGAAATCCCAGTGGAGTAGCAACTATCAGGAGGAAGAACGCAACGCTCAGCAGAAGCAACGCATTCCCGCTCCTCGAAAGAAGTCGGTTGACAGTCTGAAGGGGAGCCTGAAACGATGTGACGATGTGATTAGATCCGGCTTACAACACAGTCACAAGTTTCATAGATCGCGCACAACAATTTCAAGAATAACACCTTTTCACTTAGAAATAAAGCGTTATGACAATTAAGTTTACACTATTTCGTGCCTAGATCTCCAACAACACCTTCAATTGGTAAAAATACTACACTGTCAGAAGTTACATAACGACAACAGAAGGATGCCCGGTTTCAACAGATAACACTTTGGGATGTTATCTGTTATGTTTCTTTCGTTCCCGTTAGTATTTTTACCAATCGAAGGTGTTGTTGGAGATCTAGGCACGAAATAGTGTAAACTTAATTGGTCATAACAATTTATTTCCAAATGAAAAGATGTTATTCTTGAAAGTGTTATGCGCTATCTGTTATGAAACTTCTGACAGTGAAGAACAGTCCAGAAATAAATCCGAAAATCTGCCGAACATCGTCTACAGTAGGAGAAAAAATAACTTAATATAGTCAATATTCCACTTTCGGCATGTCTGTCACTATAGCTAATATTTCTGTCTGCTAATGTCCTGATCGGCAAGCGAAATTCGGACGCGAACTCGACGTTCAATCTGGTTGATTTCGTTTTAAACCTAATGTTCCATTTCTGATGTCTGTTTAAAGCACAAAGGACATCATTTTACATGTTTCAACCGGCATATACTTTGTCCAGGTTATCTTCACATGGAAGCCGATCGTTTGCATTCAAAAAGCATTTCCTAGGAAACCAAGTAAATGCTTACGATGGGTCTGGAGATTTTAGTGTGGTATTGCGAAATTATCAAAAACTTACGGTACTTAAGTTGCACAAACATTTGAAAAGTACTAGTATAACCCCAATAGACATTTCAAATAGATTTTCCTGACAAACTCACCACGCCACTAACAGAAGTTCTTAACCTTATTGAACTGAAAGACAAAAATGCTTCTAAAAATATTTCCATCTCAAGGGCGTATTCCCCATCAAAATTACATTTGGTTTTCTTTGGTTTTCATCATGAGACCCCGCCAAGTGGGTCCTGCATGGTTTGTCTACGTGGCTCCGACATTGGAGTCCTAGACTTCTACACTAAATTAAAAAATGTTGCTCTTGGTTCATTAGCCACGGTAAAAGTCCCTTGTATTAAGTGCCATCTTTGTATTATAATTTCCGTGACTTGGGGATATGAACTGATTAGATGAATTTGCCTTCGGCCGGGATCACTGTTCCTATGGCCGGCTTGTACAGGACTATTGTAGTGGTTTGCGAACTCTGTTCACCAGCCCCTCGGTAGCTCAAACGGTTAGAGTGTCTGCCCTGTAAGCAGAAGGTCCTGGGTTCAAATCCCGGCTGAGGAGCATTTTTGTCTTTCAGTTCACTACTTCTAAAAATATTTCCATCTCAAGGGCGTATTCCCCATCAAAATTACATTTGGTTTTCTTTGGTTTTCACCATGAGACCCCGCCAAGTGGGTCCTGGTTTGTCTACGTGGCTCCGACACTGGAGTCCTGGACTTCTACACTAAATTCAAAAAAGTTGCTCTTGGTTCATTAGTCACGGTAAAAGTCCCTTGTATTAAGTGCCATCTTTGTATTATAATTTCCGTGACTTGGGGATATGAACTGATTAGATGAATTTGCCTTCGGCCGGGATCACTGTTCCTATGGCCGGCTTGTACCGGACTATTGTAGTGGTTTGCGAACTCTGTTCATAAGCCCCTCAGTAGCTCAAACGGTTAGAATGTCTGCCCTGTAAGCAGAAGGTCCTGGGTTCAAATCCCGGCTGAGGAGCATTTTTGTCTTTCAGTTCACTACATCTAAAACAAGAGCTGTAAGCTCATATGGCACTTGCAAGGCTAGGTAAAAGGATGAAAGTAGGAATTTGCCAATTCTTGGGTTTGTTGTGATCATTTGTAAGCAAAACCCTTGAGATAAAAAAGGCGATGGACCCTTGGAAATCACGAGAAGGTATCGTTTGACAAAAAAAAAAGGTTTTTTTTTTTGCACTTGGCTGTGATGATGTGCACTTTAAGGGCGCTAAAAATTCATCTGTGGTCAAAACCCTTGAGGCAAAAATGATCCTGGGCCCTTTAGGATCATGAACATCTATAGTGATCAAAAGTATTTTTTTTACTTTTCGTTAAGATACGCACTTTAAGGGTGTTAGAAAGTCATTTCTAAGCAAAACCCTTGAGGCAAAAATGATTATGGGCTCCTGGGGATTATGAAAATGTTGATTTTGCTTAAAAGTAATTTTTTTTGTACTTTGCGGTGAAGTCTCTAATGTTCAAGCCAAGTTTCATCGTCATGGCACATCTGGAAGTACCTTCAATCGCGATCACCGGAATTCTAGACCCCCTGCAACTCCCCCCAGTGCCCGAAACCGGTCCGGTTCTGTCACTGATGTATCTAGGGTTTACGCTTCCCACCAAGTGTCATCCCAGTCGCTATACTCTAAGCGTGTCATCAGATCTGTGGCCCCTCCCCCCCACTCCCCCACATTGATCAGTTCTGTCCGCACTTGAAATGGGAGATTTGAGACATTAGTTCCTTCCGAATATAAAGTTTCATTAATATCCGATCACCCGTTCAAAAGTTGGACATTTCTCAAGATTTCAGATTTCCCCTCCCTCCGCTCCCCCCACAATGGTCAAATCGGAGAAACGACTGTTCTTAAGTTAAAACTGTCGAGTCCCTGATACGCCTGCCAAGTTTCATCGTCCTCGATCGTCCTAGCACATGCGTAAGCATCTTAACTCGGGATCACCGGAATTCCGGAACCTCCCTCCAACTCCCCCTACAGTGGCGGATCCTATCCTGTCTTGTCAACTACGTATGTGGGGCTTGTGCTTGTTCTTCCCACCAAGTTTCATCCCGATCCGTCCACTCTGAACATGTCACACGATTTCCGGTCCCCCCCCTTTAACTCCCCCCAAAGTCCTCGGATCCGTTTCGGACTTGACGTCTGACATCTGAGACACGAGGTATTTCCAAATATCAAGTTTCGTTAAGATCCGATTCCCCGTTCAAAAGTTAGACATATGTCAATATTCCGGATTCCCACTCCCTCCACTCCCCCCACGATGGTCGGATCGGGGAAGTGACTATTTCCAAGTTAGTTGGGTCGGATCCCTAATATGCCTGCCAAGTTTCATCGTCCCAGCACATGTGTAAGCATCTTGACTCGGGATCACCGGAATTCCGGAACCCTCCCTCCCACTCCCCCCACAGTGATCGGATTCGGTCCGATCTTGTCAACTACGTATCTGGGGCTTGTGCTTGTTCTTCCCACCAAGTTTCATCCCGATCCGTCCGCTCTGAACATGTCACACGATTTCCGGTCCCCCCCCTCCAACTCCCCCCAAAGTCATCGGATCCGTTTCGGACTTGACGTCTGACATCTGAGACATGAGGTCTTTCCAAATATCAAGTTTCATTAAGATCCGATTCCCCGTTCAAAAGTTACACATACGTCAATATTCCGGATTCCCCCTCCCTCCAATCCCCCCACGGTGGTCGGATCGGGGAATTGACTATTTCCAAGTTAGTTTGGTCGGGTCCCTAATATGCCTGCCAAGTTTCATCGTCCTAGCCCTTCTGGAAGTACCCTAACTCGCGATCAGCGGACCGACCGACAATTAAATCATTTGCTTCCAGATTCTCAAATATCGAGAGGCCAAAAAAATTTGCGTAAAATGTGCGCTATAACAGAACAGACTAATCGCAATTCCATGTGGGAAACAAACTCTGCGAATACGAGAACTTAGTGACTGAAAAGAAACAAGAGCTGTAAGCTCATACGGCACTTGCAAGCATACGTAGTAGCTAAGGGTAACAGCTAAGATTTGTGCTGTGTTGAGGCACAGACGATAATGGGTCATTCCAGCGAAATAAAGCCAGGCAAAAAAATCGATTTCTCAGATTTTGACGAAAATTTCTCAGAATGATCTACCAGGGTACAGGACCTTCCCCAAATTTTTTTTCGGTGAAAAGTTTTCGGCCAAATATTCCCTTGTTGATGGTCGAAAAAGTCAATATTTTTCAAAAATTCGACAAAAATCAGGGAAATTCAGCACGACCTTGAAATTTTTTGAGCTTCTTACCTACCTTTAGGACTTCAAATCTCGCGATGTTCAAGTACGTAGGTACTATTGTTTCCTTTTTACGGTAATTTTGGCAAGGGAAGGCAAAAAAAGTGGGTCTTCGTAGATCCACTCCAGAAGAACCGGCCAGATCGCAAAAATTCTGAGATTCCACATGGTAGTAGAGTGAAGAACGAGCTACATTTCTGCATTAGCACTTTTGTGGCTATCGAGCCAGAAATGGTCTTAAATAGCGATGTTAGAAAACTGAAATTCTTGGGAAAATGCATTGTTTTTATGACAAAATAGATTGACCATGCATTTCAAAAATGAAATCGCAAAAAAACACTGCTGTTCTGACTATAATACCAGCTCAGATACTATGTCTGCTTTGAGATTTTCGATAACTGGGAGTTGGGCAAAGTTGTCGACACGGATGAAGACGTAGAAGAAGCCTGCATATAAATTCTGCGGAAGTCAGTCGACCCCTTAGGTTTTTTAGTCCCCGAAGACGAGGTTGAGAACTGGTGCCACCCCTCAGATATTTTATGTGTACTAGTTTCAGCTCAGCGGAATGCTGCCGGAGTATAGTGTACATAAAAGATGTTGATAGACTGAAGATAGAAAAACTTGTAACTTCGCCATAATATTAACGTGTTCCACATTCTTTGTACATAGTTGCAAATACAAAATTTCAGTTTCTTAAATAGTTACAGCCTATAGATAATAACAAGACCAAAGGTGTCGATGGGATCCCCAAAATCTAATATATGATGTTGACAGATCAATACTCTTTACTTGTAATATTTAGAAACAGATCGAAGTTTAAAGCTTCAAGCCCCTCGCGAAGTCCTTTTTTTGTGATAGACATGGTACCGTATCGTTCTTACCATGAAATGCACCGGCAAAAAATAAAGGGTATACCAACTAGCAAAAGTTGGCAACCCCTCATCACCAAAGATTCTAGCAACCGATTCTTACTTACGAGTCCATGTCCTCGTGATAGACGTGGTACCAATTGTTCGTACCATATAAAGCACAGGAAACAAACTGTAGGTACACCAAGTAGACAAAACTGCTAACCCCTCATTGTCGAAGATAATTATGGTCTAACAGCCTATTATTGGACCATGAAACCATTAGAAGTCCCCTACTTGTCTCACAATTGGGATCGGTCTATTTTTGGTTTCAGTGTGTACCCTTCTACTGAAGTTGTCAATCCCTCTAAACTTTCCAACTGTTATATAGCCCGCAACCACCTTCTCTTTTCCCACATACCAACCCCTTCGAACTTCGAAAACAACTAGCTCTTAGGTTCATTGATTACGCGTTCTGCGCAGAGCTATACTATTATGCAGAGCTATACTATTTTGGAGAAAAGGGGTAGCCGAAAATTGGTCGACAAATTTTGTGTCTGGTTTTTGCCGGATTCCGGGTGAACTACTAGTCCGGTGAGAAATAACTTTCATATTCGGATTCAGCATGTCTCCTTACCCCTAAATCAACTATCTTAATAGATTAAAAAAAAATAAAAAAAATGTGCCCCTTAATTTGAAACCTCTCCCCCACCCTCAAATATAGGGCTACAGAGCCCATCTTTGAATTTGACTTGTACTTTGACCCGAAGGATCCTCCCACCAAGTTTCATCAGAATATCTCAATCCTTTCAAGAGTTATCGTGCGCACAGACGGACAACTTTTGCGATGTCATAGGTATCCCTCCACTACGTTTTGGGATCCCAAAAATGTACTGACAACGGAACTCGGTTAGCGTTTCAGAATTGCGTATAACCAAGTACATGATTAATTTACCACCCTCGCGCAAACTTACACGTGAAAAGAGCAAAAGCATGCATTCTATTATGGTAAGTTTCTGAAAGTATAGGCCAAAAAAAGATTTCGGGCCCTTAGACAGCTAAGAATTGGTCCAGGCAGGTTGTGGTCTAACAGTAAGATCTGAAAACTGAAACCAGGGTTAGAGCAGCATTCATTTCTCAATTTTTATTTTTAGGTTGTGAGACTAATTAATTTTGTCATCAAAACAATGCATTTTCCCAAGAATTTCAGTTTTCTAAGATCGCTATTTAAGACCATTTCTGGCTCGATAGCCACAAAAGTGCTAATGCAGAAAGGTAGCTCGTTCTTCACTCTACTACCATGGGGAATCTCAGAATTTTCGCGATCTGGCCGGTTCTTCTGGAGTGGATCTACCAAGACACACTTTTTTTTACCTTGCCTTGCCAAAATTACCGTAAAAAGGAAAGAAGAGTACCTACATACTTGAACATCTCGAGATTTGAAGTCCTAAAGGTAGGTAAGAAGTTCAAAAAATTTCAAGGTCGTGTTGAATTTCCCTGATTTTTGTCGAATTTTTGAAAAATATTGACTTTTTCCACCGTCAACAATGGAATATTTGGCCGAAAATTTCAAAAATTCGTCCGAGTCCGAAACAAAAATTTTTTCGCCGAAAAAAAAATTGTGGAAGGTCCTGGACCCTGGTAGATCATTCTGAGAAATTTTCGTCAAAATCTGAGAAATCGATTTTTTTGCCTGGCTTTATTTCGCTGGAATGACCCTAATAGATCTTTCGGATTCATGAAAATCTATGGTTTAGAGTCAAACATGCCATGCACTTTGCTGTTACAATGTGCAATTTAAGGGGGCTTGGAGTCCATTTTGTAAGCAAATGCACTGATACTCAAATGATCATGGGCCTTTGGGTCATGGAAGCATATCATTCGCTCGAAAGTATTTTTTTTTTTTTGCATTTCGAGGCTAAGATGCGCACTTAAGGGATTCGAACTGGATTTAGAAACAAAATGCTTGGGCACAGATGATCATGGGCCCTTGGGGCTATTAAAAATGTTTATTTTCTTAGAAATGTATAATTCTTAACAACATTGGTGCTGTAAGTATGTTGGAAAGTCATTTGTAAGCGAAACCCTTGAGGCAAAAATTATCACGGTCTTGGGATTCATGGAAATGGATCTTTTGGTCAAAAGTATTGTTTCACTTTGCAGTTAAGATACGCACTTTAAGGGGGCTAAGAACTCATTTCATATACCTGAGGTACCAATCGATCATGGTCCCTTGAGGGATTATGAACGTACTCGTGATATAAGAAAAACGTCCTTTTGTCAAGTTTCCTTCGGATCCGACCCAGCCGTTCAAAAGTTATGCATGAAATTCTGGTAGTCCGGATTCCAGTTCCCTCCATTCCCGGGTTGTAGTCGGATCGGGGACTGCTTCCAAGTCAATCTGATTGAGTCCCCAATAAACCTGCCGAATTTCTTCGTCCAAGTGCATCTGTAAGTACCTTAACTAGCGATCACCGGATTTCCGGAAAACCCAAATTTATTTACAACTTGTCACTTGTCCTTGTTCTTCTCACCAAGCCTCATCCCGTTCCTTCCACTCTAATCTTGTTCCGAGATTTCCGGTCCCCCTCCAATCCCCCCCCCAGAGTTATCGTCTTTTATATTATCCCTAGCTCCCTTCTGGAGTTACAAGGTTCAAAAATTCCCGCCTTTCTCCCCCGGTTGTAGTCGGATCGGGGACTTGACTGCTTCCAAGTCAATCTGATCGAGTCCCCAATACACCTGCCGAATTTCATCGTCCAAGTGCATCTGTAAGTAGGCTACCTTAACTCGCGATAACCGGATTTCCGGAAAACCCCTTCCAAGACCCCCACAGTACGCCGATCCGGTCCATTTCTGTCAAAATTCATTTACAACTTGTCCTTGTTCTTCTCACCTAAGCCTCATCCCGTTCCCTCCACTCTAAGCTTGTTCCAAGATTTCCGATCCCCCTCTACCCCCCCCCCACACCCAGAGTATCTGTCTTTTATATTATTCCTAGCTCCCTTCTGGAATTACAAGGTTAAGAAATCCCCGCCTTTCTCCACTGTTTCGTTTTGTATCTACGACTTTTTAGACCTTTTTCAGACGAGTAGAATTTTGCCAGTCACGCGCGCGAACTTCACTGAAAGCTTCAGGTCCACCGACAACTCTTTCACAAATAAGGTCATGAAAAACTTACAATTTTTTTTTTTTTTAAGACTTGGTAGGTCAACAAGTCTATCTTGTGTTTTGGACTACTTTTCTTCTGCTTAGTTTTCCCACTTTTTAACTACGGCGCAAAGTTTTCAAATATTTTGCGCCCAACTTCCGCGTCGGAGAGCGGGAAGTCTGGATAGAGTCGAGAAGCCCTAACAAGAAAATCGCTAATTTCACGTGGCAAGTATTGGTATTTTTTTTAAACGATATTTCTGAACCACTTTATCATAAAAAGATCATTTCTAGTAAGAATTGTGCTTCAATGATGCAACGGCACATCTCATGTAAGTTAATCTCATGTGGGATATGAGAAAAGTTTTGTTCCCTTCTTTGTGAAGTTCTTCCACACAAATTTTCCAATAACGTGGTCCCTTTTTTAACGTTACAATTTTTATATTTGTATTGCTCCTATCAAATCATTAGACGATGTGTGAATTCAATTGTATATACAGTCTTTGACGAGAAGGCGAAGGTTTGAAAATTTGAACTTTTCTATGAAGAATATATGATTGACTGATTGGATAAGCAAGAAACCAATACCAAGTATAGCTGGTTAACTTAGAGCGTGTTCCACCCTACTTACCGTAGTTACTACGCTAGGCTGGAACGCTTTTTATGGCACTTGCAGCCTCTGGCTTAAGTGCCATATACCGATCGCAATTCCGTCCGTCGGTCGGTCTGTCGGTCGGTCGGTCGGTCTGTCCGAATTTTTTTGTCCCACATGTTCGAGTTAGGGTACTTCCAGATGTGTTAAAACTTGGCAGGAAAATCAGGGACCCGACCAAACTAACCTGGAAATAATCAGTTTCCCGATCCGATCATCTGGGGGGGAGTGGTGGGCCGGGGAATTCTGAGAATTAAGTAGTTTTTGTCACACTTTTTCGAGTTGGGGTACTTCCAGATGTGCTAGGACGATGAAACTTGGCAGGAGCATCAGGGACCCGACCGGACTAACCTGGAAATAATCAGTTTCCCAATCCGACCACCTGGGGGGGAGTGGAGGGCTCGGGAATCCGGAAAACTGGAGTAGTGTGTAACTTTCGAACGGATGATCGGATTGGAATGAAACTTAATAACTGAATAAATGGCATACCTCTGATGTCTCATCTGAAGTCCGGACCGGATTCGACAGCTATGGGGGAGTTGGGGGGGGGAGACCGGAAATCTCGAGAAACGGTTAGAATGGAGGGATCGGAGTGAAACTTGCTGGGAAGAACAAGCATCTGCTCCAGATAAATCGTTTATACATTTGGACTGGATCCGGACACTAGGGGGGGGGGGGGCTGGAGGGGAGTTTCCCGGAATTCCGGTAATGGCGGTTTTGCGGATTTTCACGACGTAACTTGGGAGGCGAATCAGGGACCCGATCAAACTGACTTATAAATAAAAATTTACATGATCCGATAGTTGTGGGGGGAGTAGCGGGAGGGGGAATCCGGAATACTGAGTCATGCCTAACTTTGGAACGGTTGATCGGATTTGAGTGAAATTTGATAATTGAGCAGAGGACATGTCTCTGGTGACCTTTGTCATGTCCGGACCGGATTCGACAACAATGGGGGGGGGGGGGGAATACGTGACCGGCTCAGACTGGGGAGATCGGGATCGAACTTTGTGGGAATAATAAAGAGATGCTCTGGATAAATCACTTACAGAACCGGATTGGCTCCGGCGACTGTGGGGGAGTTTGAGGGGGGGGGGGCCGGAATTCCTGTGATCGCGATTTAAGGTACTTCCAGATGTGCTAGGACGATCTAACTGGGCTGGAATATTAGAGATTCGACAAGATTGGCTCAGAAATCGCCACTTTCCAAATCCGACATTCCTTAAAGTACCAATCTTGACCGCAAATTTAGAAAAATACTTTTAAGCAAATTACACATCTCATGATCCCCATGAGCCCATTATCATTTTTGCCTCAAGGGTTTTGCTTACAAATGATGTTCTAGCTCCCTGAAAGTGCGCATTTGAACCGCAAGGTCGAAAACTACTTTTTTTCAACAAACGATACATCTCAACCCGTGATCATTTGTGCCACAAGGGTTTTGCTTAAAAATTTATTTTATCACCCTTAAAGTGCACATTTTAACCGAAAAGTGAAAAAAAAATACTTTTTACCAAACGGTATATATCAATGATCCCTACGGGCCTGTGATCGTTTTGTCTCAATAGTTTTTCTTACCAATGAATTTCTAGCGCCTATAAAGTGCGTATCATTACAGCCAAGTTCTAAAACAAAATACTTTTTCTCTAGCTCCCTTAAAGTGCGCATCTGAACCGCAAAGGTAACCTTAAAAGTACGTTTGATCAAACACTACATCTCAACCCATGCAAGTGCCAAATGAGCTTACAGCTCTTGTTTATTTTTTCGGTCAAATATCAGGCCGCGGGCTGATCCGACCAATCACGTTACAGAGATGCGTAGTTACTACGCTTATTACGCTCCCGAGCGTGGTAAGCAAATAGTTACTATTAGTTACTATTTTGAGAAGGTTGGAACGGTCAGCGTAGTAACTTTCCGTGAGGCTGGACGGAAATAGTAACTAATAGTTACTATTGGTAGAGGGGTGGACCACGCTCTTAGTTTCCTGGCTGGATCATGCAGAATTGCAAGGGCTGTCATCTACTTACGAGAAAGCTGAACACCACCACTGTGACAAATGCACTAAAGCAAGCGATAATGACATCCGGATTCACATGAGGTCCACTCCTTCCACCAACCGGAATTAATACAGCGAAGAAGTTGACTGCAACGTATAGCGTCTGCGCAGAAGGAAGCAGGAACGACAAGACCAACGACCAGAACCACCATTCGTCTAGTAATAGAAACAAGTAAACTCTAATGGCATTCGATTAAATTAAACATGATATGTTTTTTGACAAATTTGACAGTGCAAAAACGGATACGTCAGCTAAATTTTATTCGAGCTATATTTCGGCCCTTCTTGGCAAGGGTCCTCTTCAGGCTCAAAACCGGTCAAACTGGAAAAACGAACTTGTGGAAAAACAAACTAAAGATTCTAGCTTAGCGTTAAGTATCTGACTTCGTGAATTTCTTTGTGAAAGTTGCTTGGAGTTCGAAAGGTTGCTATGATTTCATTTTGGACACGGCTGTTGTTTTTTGCTGTTTTAAAGTTGACCCAGATGCAGAAAAATCTCTACCCGATCAACAACCCAATCGAGCAGCAAAAACAGCAGCCGTGTCCAAAATGAAATTATAGCAACCTTTCGAACTCCAAGCAACTTTCACAAAGAAATTCACGAAGTCAGATACTTAACGCTAAGCTAGAATCTTTAGTTTGTTTTTCCACAAGTTCGTTTTTCCAGTTTGACCGGTTTTGAGCCTGAAGAGGACCCTTGCCAAGAAGGGCCGAAATATAGCTCGAATAAAATTTGGCTGACTATGCGTTTTTGCACTGTCAAGTGTCAAATATGATTCGCAGTCAGCTTGGGCTGTAGGAATATTTTGACAAATTGTGACAGAGAGATAGTAAAATACGGATCCATAAGATAATGAGCGGAGCATTATAGCTTTCAATTTCTACTCCAAAGACAGTTAACTTCCGCTGCTCCGGTAAACAGATTGCAGATTTTTTTTCTCATCAACTTGTGCGTCCATTTCACTATGTATCGCAGAGATGTTCGAGGTTCGATTTATACGGCTGTTGCACTTCCTCATATTCTTTTTCCGTCTGCTTTCTTTTCTTCTTTCCGTCCTTCCGAACTTTTCTGCGTTAAAAGTTACTTATTACAAATTTTCAAAATTCCTTCTTGGTTTCCCTATTTCTGCGAGTAACTCTTCCCTAACTTCTAATTTTAAAGTGAAGAATCCTCTGGAAACTTTGAACAGTAAAATTCAAAACTTTCATAAAAAGGCTGAAAACATTCTTGTCCATCACAACCTTTTTCCTTTCTTCACTAAAAAAGTGCCATGATTCGTTTATTTATTTTGATCTTTGTGTTTTCATTTGTATTTTATTGTAGAATTAGTAGGATAGTTTGTTTTTAATGGTCAGTTAATTGTTTATGTACTATCTCTGAAGTGTTCGTAAGTTGAATTGACATGTTGTTCTCTTTTTTTATATACTACTCTTCAGTTTTGAAGGAATTAAATAAATAATAATAATAATAATATATCGCAAGTGTAGATAATGAGAGAATCGCGGACTTTCAGAAACTAATCCGCTTGGACGCGTTTATTATTATTATTTATTTAAAAATCAGGTACAAAATTGTCTTGATCTTTCGATCAAATTCTTTGCCCTTTGTCAAACAAACGTAAATAAAGCACAGGTAAATAGTATATCCAATCAAGATTTAACAGTCACGGCGAGAAAACATTATTGTAGAACTCAACAAACTGAGGGACAATACTTCTCAGATACCTTTCATGGTTATACTTAACGGGTTCAAGTTTGGGAATCTTCATGGCTGACTGTCTTTCTAATCGGAGTCGTTCCGGTACATAATCGGGAGGGAGGATCCACCGGAGTTTAGGGTTATTAAGGAGCTTAAGACCGAAACTTTGACATATTTTTTCTCTTCGTTTTGCCAGGGTTTCGAGTTTAAAGGTAGAAAGGAGGTAAGAATAAGACAGTTTAGTTCCTCATAGATAATTCTGAGAGCTCGCCTCTGGATCTTTTCAATACATTCAGAATCTTCTTTAGTTAAACAGTAGTGCCAAACAGGACATGCATATTCCAAAACACTGCGGACAAACATACAATAAAGTCAAACCAGTTTATCTTTCGGAACTTTAAATTTCGTCTGTGTTTTAAGAATAACCATCGAAGAATTAGCTTTTTGAACAAGCAACGATGTGTTCTTTTCCCAAGACAGGTCCGAAGCAAGCACAACACCCAAAAGGGTAATTTCTTTAGTGTGGAGCTTACTATCAAAGGGAAGGTGAAAAGCTGGTGCTGTCTTAAAAAAAAAAAAGTAACTACTGCGGATTTATCCGGGTTAACGATCATGTTTTGTGACGATGCTTGGTCTGCTATATCATGAAGTATAGTACTAGCTTGGCTTTTCATTCTTTTACTCAAGACTTCTGCTACGGTTAAATCGTCGGCGTACTTCCACCGGTCATAAAATTTAACTGGAATGTGGCGAACTGAGAAATAACAATGCACAGGCTAGTTACGCTCATGTTCGCTAGGCACAGCACTGATAATAATTACTTCTCAAAGCAACAGGAGAAGAGTAGAGCATTCGAATTTGATAATTCATATCCATATTGAATTCTGCAAATCCTGTTCCTCCTAATACTGTTTTTTATGGCTACTGAGTACGTGTGGCCGGTCAGAAGCATCACTCTCTTAACTAGATACCTACCTATTGCGCGCTTGCCGTAGCGTTGGTGCCAGAACTCAAGGAATAGTACTCCCGACATCAGATACGGAAGGAATAAAACGGACGACCTGATTCCACAAAATGAGAGCACAAGCATCATAGCATCTATGCACGTTAAGAATCCCACAAGCTGAATCCATACAACGTCGGATGGAGCTTGCAGTACCTATAAGAAAGGTGTCAATATATTAACTTGCAGGGCAAATCTTCGAAGTGACGTACGTGCCAGGTAGCCTAATTCAATCCACTGGGATAGCACAGCCGGATCTCTTGTATCACAGGATTTTAGTGTCACAGAAGTTTTGCAATTTCTCTTGACCTATTTCGATTAAAACAAGGTGACACCTACTAACTGAAAAGAAACAAAAAAACATAACACATGTACACTGAGCGACAGTTCAACAGGCAACAGAGCAAAACAACAATAGGGAGTAGCGCTAAGACTTATGCTTTCCATGCTTTGCAAACGGGCCATACTCGGAGTCCACTTACTTTAAAGCGAGACAAACTTGCGGGTTTAGAAATTTCTAGTAAAGCAAATATGCAGTCTGCACACACCACGGAAACAATGGAGGCTGTATCAATTTTTTGCATTGTTCAGAATTTGATATTATCGGAGCCAGCGTCGGTGAACGACTAAATAAGTTTCAGTAGGGAAGTTCTCTATCGCTACTGGTGCTAGTATCGTTGCTACTCGACTGTGACTGTGTGTAAATTTTGTCAAGTCTTGGCGCTACTCTCTACTGTTATTTTGCTCAGACAATGACAGACAATGACGGCAATGACCCGTTGATTCAACAAGGAGAAGGACTAACGGTTGAACACTCTTTATATTTTCGACTAGCCACGGTGCAAAAGCTCGGAAAAAATAACATCTATATAGTCTCCAAGATTTCTCTCGAGAACACTACAGCAAAGTTCTACCGCAAGCTGAACAGACAGCTTTTATGAGTATTTTCGTGTTTTGCACGAGGGACAGCCGGCTCTCAATTTTTGTTATAACAAGCCAATGGGAGGCTACTTAGGGCTTAACGAAAGTGCTATTTTTGACGACCACTGTTTATCCCTTATGTAAAAAAAAGAGAAAAACTAAGCGCCAAGTTCATGTCCATGCAAACAATTAAACAATAACAAGAAAGAAAATCCGAAAGGTGATCCTTCAGCCGATTGCCCAATGTTCTTCAACAATACTCTACATGACCAAGTCCGAAACACACCGGTGATCCTGGAGAAGAACAAGAAACGTCACTCTAACAGATCCTCAAATTGACTCAAATCCTACGTAAACCAATCAACAACGTTTGTTATGCTGACGTTTCTGGTTCTTCACTAGGCACGGGGCGATTTTTCGGAGTTAGTCATCAAAAGTATAGTGGATAGGTGTTGACTGACCCGAGCTACTTTCTTACCATACTGTTGCACAGCATAGGTATTGGTGTTGTCCGATCCGTCCCAAACGGCCAATCACAGCGACAAAACAGTGCGCCAAGCGATTGACTTAGGACCTCTCACATCATACCAAACGATCTGAGACTTGCTGTAACAGCTTGCTCCTTCGAAGAAGGAAGAAACTTAATGACTGAGTCGACCTCACGGCTCATATTTCACATTCCCAAGGACATATTATCTCGGGCATTTTACTTGTTATTCCCTACTTGTAAGTTTGTTCATGGTTGTTCGGTTTTGTTTCAGGTACCCCGAAGTTCTAAAAACCCGAACAGTAGGCTACTTTTTAGATTGTTCAGTTGCGAAGGTGAAAGTGTCCGTTGTTGTTTTCTTCATAATCGTGTGGCCTTTCGGCTTCTGGAATCGTTATTATTCCACCGGAAGATTCATCAAAGAAAACAGCCACTGGTTATTGGTCACCAAAAACCACCATAAAAAGTTCCACATAGCTGATCCGTCTGCGGCTGTCCTGAGATGCATCGACAGAATGAAGCAAAACTGTAATCAGCCATGGAGCTCAATGGAGCTCCATGATGTTTTGGTTTAATGAATTTAAATTATTTTGGTTGCTGTTGTGTTGTTTCTTTCTTTTTTACCATTCTCCGTCTCTACCTAGACGGGTACAAATAAAACTTAAATATAATTAAATTTAATACGGGTATTAGTGCCCATCTAGGGCGGTAGAATGTTCTTTGCCATCCTAACATAAGAAAGAATTTTTTTTCGAAAGATCGTGTATCGCCAACTGTTTTTGTTTAATCACTTTAGTAGCTGGTGTTTCCTCTACGATTTTTTTGTTCTCACTATCTCCGGTGACTTTTCACTAGACCCTGCAACCCGACCAAGTTCTCGTCAGTCTGTACCGGTCAGGCAAAAACCAGACACTGGTGAGTCCAAAAGCGGGTTATAGGCTAATACTAGGAAGCAGTCACCAGTGAATCCAAAATTGGCTTAGAAGAAAACCAGAGACAACTAGCGAGTACTTCGGTGAAAAAGAACGAAGCTAATATTCTTAGCTGTACTAACCTTGCTCAAGGACTTTACATGAAGCCTGTATACCCAAAAAACGAAATAAACCACCGGGAAGACATAGAGCGGTATGATAAGCCAGGGCCGAGAAAACCAGGATAACGCTACTCCAGAGGTTAGAAGGAATCGAGACAGCATCCAGTTGGCACCAATCGGAATGACGAAGGCAGCTGCGGAAATTACGCCTGCTTTGGCGATTGCGAAAAACAAGTCGCTGGAGGTCACATCTATGAAAAGAAAGCTCATTAGAGGAGAGTCTCGAAAAAGATCCCGCAATGTATTTTCAGTGAGCGTATTGCGCATCGCGAAAACGCGGGAAACCTATAAGTGTGTAGTCCCGGTAAAAATCCTTCCGGTTTGGTGCTTACTGCACACAGCTTAGCTCTATGGACTATCAATGTTGACTAATAGAGAGAATGCCACATACCCAACTAAAACGGATATTTCTACAGCATCCCCGAAAAAGTAAACACTAAACAATTTAACGTTGTGAGCTAGGCTTGGATTTTCGCTTTATCGGAGTTTGTGATTAATTTTCTTGATTGTCTAATCACTGTCTTGAAGGAAACATCAATCTGAAAATAAAATCTTGACGGTTTCACACTTTTAGCACAAAATAAAGCTCGCATACTACCTATTGGTCTGTTTTTGCACCTTCGAGTGAAAGTAGGCTTCCTAATTGTTAGTATTTTGATTATAGGCTCGAAAAGCGTGCAATCCCTCTATCCCGCGCGGTAACCGGTCTCGCGTCCTGCACAATAACTACCTTCGGTTGTTGCTTGGTTTTCAAAGGAACTGCAGTGCTTCGGCAATGTTTTTTGGCGAAGATCTCCTTGCTTTTCGCTCCACAACAGGATCCTGCACTCCCAGAACCTCTTATAGATGTTCTGTCTGACTTGCGTATGCGGCTATCTATCCCGATTTGGCTTGAATGGGGGAAAGTGGTTATTTTGTGGGTCTGAACCAGCATAATGATCACCCATTTAGTTTGAAACTATCATGTGAAATGGTCCTAGTCGGTCGGTAGGCTACTGAACTATCATAAATTACCACAAAATTATTCTCCTTGATGGGTCACTAATACATGTACTATAGAGGGATTGCACCCGACGGATCTGACTCAACATTGACAATACTGACCAATCCGGTAACCAGGCTTTGACTCAAATGTGCAAAAACAATCGAATAGGATGCTAAATTTATTTTGTTGCAAAAGTTTGAAGCCTCGGGATATCACTTCTGATCAAGCTTTTCTCAAACATTTCCAATAACATACAGGTTCAGAATTGTGCAAAAACAGCCGAATAGGATGCTAATTTTTTTTTTTTTTGTAAAAGTTTGAAGCCTCGGGATATCACTTCTGATCAAACTCTTCGCAAACGTTTTCAATAACATCCAGGTTCAGATTTTTTACAAAACGCAGATATTTAAGTCTTGAATTAGATAATCGTTTCTGAAAAAAACGAAATCAAAATTGTATTTGTTCCTTATTCGATGATGGTGTAGAGATATCCGTTTTCGTTGGATAGGCTGCAATCTCTCCATTAAAGTAAACTCTATCTACTTACTAAATTTCTTGCTCACGACAGCTGACTTGGTATACCTGGCCACTTGGTACACCAGCCCTCCAGAGACCACCGTATTGATGAACATAGAGAACCACTGGCTGTAGGAGAGCATAACAAGGCCCAGAAAATCGAAGAATACGAATCCTTTTGAGGTTTGTTTCGTAATTTCCTGCAAATCCGCATCGCCTAGGGTTTGCAGAAGAACAAGAATATTGTCACCAGCTCGCTGTATGGTCCCGAGGGGTATTTTGTCTATACTGTCATGCTTCGTATGGTACACGTAGCCATTCTTAAAGAATGCGAAGTCGAAACCTGGAAAACAAGCATACTAATATGTGTTCCTTCATCATAAAACCCATCTATTTGTTTTGTTCTGTTGTTCAGCAAATGTAAAATCTACTGTTGGTTTCTGTTATCTTTCCTTTCCTTTTTTCTTCTTTCTTGCACTCCATTTTAGACGATAAATAAATTGTTCACTATCATCATCATCGTCAGAACAGAGTTGGGTAGAGCAAAAATAGAGGCAGAGGCAATTTAATCAGTTTTAAACATTGCTAGGCCGAAGAAGAATTGAAATGGCCAATCAAACCTGGATAAACGTACACCAAGAAATAACATGTAATTGTTTGCTGTATGCTAGTGCATCTAGCGGCCAAAAAAGAACTAATTTAGAAGGAATTTTACGAAGGGCGTATTTGATTCACATTCAGGTTGGGTTGAAGGAGTACTTAACAGGATTGTACGTGCCATACCTGGAATCTTTCCAAATTCTTTGAAAATTCTGTAGTCGGTGTCCGAGGGTATAAGCCCGTATTCAAAGACTTCCTGGCCAAAAACATTCCCAAACGGATGCGGAACAGTTGAAGCATATGCCTAAAACGGAAGAAGTGATCGCCAGTGATTATTTTCCTCACACACAAAAAAGGAACATACACGTGATTGTATCAATTAAAAAATAAATTTTATTTCAATTTTATCAATCAATCAATTTTATTTCAGCTTAGCCTACACCAGAGGCGTCACTACTGGGGGGGGGAGGGGGGGCCGCCCCCCCCAATGTGGTCGGCCAGTCGGTAAAAAATAGCCGAGTCGGCGCGAAGCGCCGCGATTTTTAGTAAAAACGGTCGATTTTTTACTCAGAAATAGTCGTTTTTTCGTAAAAATGATCGATTTTTCTTAAAAACAGTCGGTTTTTCGTAAAAATAGTCAATTTTTCGTCAATACGGTCGGTTTTTTCTCAATAATAGTCGTTTATATCCGCAAAAACAGTCGGTAAAAATGACCAGCCAGTCGGTAAATACCTCGTCCCCCCCCCAAACATTTTCGCTAGTAACGCCTCTGGCCTACACTACAAACAAACACAAAAAAGAAAAGAAACCGCATACTTCGCGAAACAAAACAACACACAGATGACCCTAATGCTCAACTAATCTATAAGACTATCAACTGGTAGTGACGTGAACAATGGATCAGCTGCCAGTCTAACAAGGCTATTCTCTGATTTCTGGATGCGCAGGAAGAAGCTCGACCGAGCCTTCCGCGTTATTTCCCGGAGAGTACAGCAGCGCCTTCCCACTAGTTCAGCAGACACACTACATATAGGCGGTAGACGAAAAAACCTGCGTGCTGTTCGATTATACTGTCAGTAAAGTTAGCGTCGTACCTTTCAGATTCGTCGTCAAAGCAAGGCCAAACAGTTGGTAGCAATACGATCTAAACAGGTGAAGCTTCACCTTTTCAGAGCAATCACCAAATTTCCATATAAGGAAGTTGGCTCTTTTAAAAAGACCAGATAGCGAGGCTTTCGCCTGGGCATCGTCAGTCAGGTCATCCGTTATCAGAAAGCCGAGGTACCGGAATTCCGAAACGAATGTAATTTTCCGGCCTGACAATACCCCCTTCTTTGGTACCGAAAAACCACGAGGGTAAAAAGCCATGGCAAAAGCCTTGCTATAGTGTTATACAAAACATCAAATTCAACAGCATACTCACCACAAACCCTTAGTAACTGATTCAACCCGTAAATTGTCGGGGACAGAACCATAGTCCCAACTCTACAACCAACTGAACTCCCACCTAGTCTAGAAGAGAGATGGTCAGCGTAGACGGCATTCAGAAGAGGTGATAACACACCGCCCTGGCGCAGACCGTTAACAAGACCAAACTCTTCACTTAGAGCACAACCCCAACGGACTTGAAATTTCTGGTGACGGAACCAAAACAAAAGCAACTTGATATACGGTGTCCGTACACCCGTTGCGCGAAGGCACTCTAGCATCTTAAAGTGATTCACTCTGTCGAAGGCCTTACTAGCGTCTATAAAACATGCAAAAACAGGGGTTGAAAAAACCCCCAGAAAATACTGAATAACAAACTTAAAAATAAAAATTGCATGTTCAACTCCGCAATTTATCTTAGACCCAAACACAGTAAAACAATTACACAGTAACAAAAGAAGAAAGCATGAGTTCAGTCAGGCTGTCTAAAAGGCTGTCTAGAAACAGGCACGCCAACTTCGGGCAAGCAAAACTGAAACAAGGAAAGGACATAGTCCTGACTCGACAGAGTTCACTCTGATTCGACTACATGTGTCCTATTCATGACGTTTCCTAATCAAAAGCAGAAGTAAATGACGCCTCAAAATAAGGATAAGCAGGAACGATCAAAACATAATAATTTAACGATTTTTATCCGTTCCCATAAAAGTAAGAAGACATCAGAATTGAAATCTCCACAAACAAGTTTTGCTCCCCCCCCCCCTCCATCTATTGGTTACACAACGAGCACGTCTTCTCTGAAACCATTTGAGAGTACGGATAAGACCTCCGCTGTTTTGATCCCGGCTGCTAAGGCCAGTTACCTAGCATGTAACTAAGGTCTGTCATGCAATTAGTCGCTCCTCCTTACGATTTCTTCCAGTCATACGAAGCAGGCCAATCATATGGCTAGTATGGTTTTGAATCGCGGATTTACCTCAAACAGGTTCCTATGAGACGGGTCCGTCTGGAATAAAATGTCGCGGCCACCAGCACCGCATGAATCCAAATTGATAAACGCCTTCAAGTTTGACCTCCACTGATGTTGAGTGATGAAGCCATGGGCAGCCTAAAACAATTGTAAGTATAAACAAAATGCAAACATTAGGCTGGACGAGATAATTCCCAATGGCATTCCCAGCTGACCAGCCATTGCCAATGTATAACTTGAACAGGGTTTGGAAATTTATTTATAGTCCCTGTAATGACACAAGATTCCTCGGTCCTCTACATCCTCCTCCACATCACAACAGAAGCAACAACTATTCAAGGTTTCAAAACTCGACTCTGACTCTGAGACTGGTCCAGCATCTTTGGGTCTAACTAACCCCAAAAGAACCAGTAAGAGGTCACTGCACTGGGCCAATCCGTCCAAATCATCAGACCATCCAACTTATGAGAAACCAGTGAGATATTCTACAGAAGGGACCACCCACCCTGCATACACTTTATCTCGCTGGAAGCGGGATTTAAGGTAATCTAAGGGTCAAAAGCAAGGTGAAACACTAGGATATCTCATACCTGTAATCCATTTTCTTCTGCACCATTAAATAGAAAGACAATGGAATTCTTTAAGAGTTTAGGGTTTCGTACGATAACCTCCAAGGCTTCTAACATCACAGCACACCATAGCATATTGTCACTAGCACCAGGACTACCAGCCACAGAATCAAAATGGCAA
Source organism: Branchinecta lindahli (assembly GCA_023053555.1). NCBI lineage: Eukaryota > Metazoa > Arthropoda > Branchiopoda > Anostraca > Branchinectidae > Branchinecta > Branchinecta lindahli. The sequence continues at coordinate 12,729,630 of JAKZAO010000002.1, forward strand.
TTTATCAAAACGCCATCTGTCAAATTACTCTGAGGTCCGACTCTCACAGCGATATTTGTAACTTTCTCATACTTAGAAACTAGGCCTTCAAGAAATCCCGAGGCAAAAACTCCACTAGGCTGCTGCACTTCAATCGTCAGGGAGTGGATGGGATTTGAGATATGCTTGATTATTTCTAGTTCACGCTTGATCATATCCAAAGTTCGTATCTCACATTCATAGCTCCCACTTGGTCTTGGTCCAATGTTAGAAAGTCTATCCAGATGTCCTTTTGCTCTTTCAGTATTAAAGCTGGTAGGAAACTGAGACAGATCCTTCAGCAGGATCGGGGTGGGAAGTCTCTTATCAAAGTAGAAAGCAATAGAGAAAGATGCCACAACAAAAAATATCACTGGGTACAAACTGCTGATGTTTCTAAAATACTTCCAGGTATTTCTACCCATCTTTTCAGAGGCTTCCTTTTCTGGCACCATTGTCAAATCACTGAGAGTGAGAGGAGGCTTTCTATGCATGCTTCTTCTAAGTCTTCTACAACTGAGTGAAAGCCCTAGCTTACAGGAAATAACGACAAGTTCCAAGACAAACAGGCAACTGCTCACATCCTATGAAGGATGATGCACCTGCAAACAGATATTAGGCTATTAATAATTCCAAGTCACAACAGAATACTGGTTTCTCTACTTGCCAAAATGTTGCGTATTGGTACGCCAGATGAGAATAAGGGCTACACATACATATGAGCACCACTCACGGACATGCAACCATGCCCCAGCGTTTAAGTATGGTTATCAAAAGAGCTTAGTGCACTAAACTGATGTATAGTATCCCTTCTTCTCCAGGGTGCTGCCAGCATAGGCTACAACTCTTAATTAGACAAATCAAGTAATCAGATAAAATTAGTATTTTATTTCGACTTAAAAGGTGCGGCCTCTATTGGTATAGTAGAAGTATGCTCATTTGAAAAACTCTCTCAATGTTTCCACACCTTGGCTTTGTTTCTTGCTTACAGAACAGTCAAACAGAAATGGAAAATAACAAACTTGTTCTTGTTATCAGTGAACATCTAACTGTTTTCAGCCATCTTTCTGGCACCAAAGTAAACTGAACAAGAGCTGTAAGCCCATATGGCACTTGCAAGCATAGGTAGTAGCTAAGAGTATCAGCTAAGATTTGTGCTGTTTTAGGCACAAATGGTTATGGGCCCTTATCAAATGTATGGTTTAGTCAAAAATAGTTGCGTTTTTTATCCGAATTCTCCTCGCGATTCTCCTCCGAATTCTCCTATTTGGCGTGTTTAGACTATTCAGATGAAACGAATTCTCCTTTCTTTCGTTTCATCTGAGGAGAATTCGTTTCATCTGAATAGTTTAAACACGCCAAATAGGAGAATTCGGAGGAGAATCGCGAGGAGAATTCGGATCAAAAACGCAACTAATATGTTATGCACTTTGCGGTTACAATGAGCACTTTAAGGGGGTTAGGAACAGGTTAGAAATCCATTTTGAAGTGTGAATTAAGGTAATTAAGGTAAGCAAAAGCACTGGGGCACAAATGATCATGGCCCTTAGAGCTTTGTGTACAACAGGGGTATCCAACCTCAAATTTATACAACCTCAAACCTGGCCTGAAGAGTTACTCGGAGAGAATTTCACTGCAGTCCTAACAAGGTCATAGCTGTCAAGAAAAAAAACCCTGAATGACCTAGGATCTGTTTTGCACTGCACAGCAGTTTCCTTACACAAAGATTTTCAGGCCAAGTTCAAGATTGTTTAAATTTGAGGTTGGATACCCCCTCCCCCCCGTATTCAGCCTGTAATAGACTGATGCAAGCAGCTAATAACTTTGGACTGTCACTGGATTCAACTGGATTGACAAGAGTATGTGTGCTTAGTTCAGTCACGTAACATTAAATGTGTCTTATTGTACAGGAGGACCTCATTTTTACACTACCTCGATTTTTGCCGCGAAAATGTTATAATGAACTGTACAAGCTGTCCTGACAGTCAAGAGGCAAAATACAACTTTTTCAAAGTCATGTGTCCAAAAATATTCAAATTCTGTGCCTTTTTCTCCATTTTGTAGCTGTTTTGAAATGAAAAGCTGTTTTCTGCCTGTTGACTGTGCTAACTCTTCCTTTTTCGTAAGGTTAGAATGAAGTACAGTAATGTTGTAAGAAAAGAAAAAGAAATATTGAAGCAATATTGATTTATCCAACATGTAAACCATTCAGTTAGCTTCAGTCTGGTATTTTTGTCACATTTGTTGGATCCTTTTTAAGCCAGATGGATTATTCTGAAGGAAAGACTTCACTGGAAATTCGAAATCTTGTCTGAGGTGTCGATAAATAAATTAGCCTAAGCTTTTATTTTATTTTGCCAACTGCATTTGGCCGGTTGCAAAAAAAATCTATTGCAAAAAGGTGACATATACAGTGTTACTAAAATAGAGACCCTGTGTCCACAACATTCCATTTGCTTTAGCAACAAATACTGTACCTCAAAGTAACAATGCCTTACAGTATTCTTTCCAATTAATGAGATACACGTCTTGCAGAACATTTAAACTTCACGCAAACTTCACATTGCCATGATGCCATCGTACCTGCATCGTACCACTAGTTTATGCTGACAACAAAACTGGATAGGAGGCGCTAATCCGTGGTCTTAGGTCTGCGACAAACTATTGAATGGGTAAATACGCAAAAACAAATAAGCCAATAGAACCTTCGTCTTTGGTCCATGTTGTGACTATGGATACCCCGACAAAACTGAGTGGACCTAGAGCTACTTGTTGAGCTACAAATTGACGCCCGTCTACTTTCCTCTTAGCCGTTGAACATTGAGAAGAAACGGCCGTAGCAGCAAGAACAAATATATTGTATATATTGTTATATATTTGTATATATTGTTAAGTTTTTTAAATATATTTGTTCTTGGTAGCAGGCTCGCCTCTGCAGTGACGTCACAATGTTAACCAACCAACAGCAGATTACTTTCGACGTTTCTTCTCGGGGGCTCTACTGCGATGAGGCGTTTGTAGGGTGTCGACTAAATCGTAACGGATTTCCACACAGCCGTGACGTATTTGGTGACGTCATGTGATTGTGGCCCCAACATAGCATTTGATTGTCCCTAGGCCGTTTCATAAACGCAAACGCGACCGGCGCCTCGCTGGCCGCTCGGCTCTATATATATACATTCAAATATATATTCACCGATAGGAAGAAACTACAATTTTTCGTTTTCTGAGGTAAAATAGATAAAATGGGTGTGACGTCACGCTTGTATGGAATTCCGTTACGATTTAGTCTAGACCGTTTGTAGAGGTAACGACTTGTGATGTTCCACATAGCTCCTAACTTCCGCTCGTTTGCATCGGGAATCTATTCGACTCCGCATGGTCGTATTTTAGAGATCGGGAGACGGAGGTTCTTATGCTTATTTGTTCTTGAAACAAATATTTGGCCGGAAAATTAGGCAATGGTTTCTGAGGTTAAAACTGGGAGTCCACGAGCGCAAGAATATACCAGCTGGCGGGAAAATGGTCCGACTAGTCACACTACGAACATCACCCACCCCCCAAACATTTTGGCTAGTAACGGCTCTGGTCCGGTGTCACTTTTAAGGACATGGAAAACATCCTAACTCACATACAAATATTCCCCGTTCATCTGCAATCCAGTTCCTTCGTCCTGGTTAGAACGTTTCCTTACGGCAACGGCCTAGCCCTTCAAATAACAGTCTCCTCCAAGCACATGAACAATTTTGAAATATGCGACTAATGCGTCCCGTGTACACTGGATTATTTTCATATTGCAAGTCCAAACGCATGCAGTTCCGAGTCATTTATGCATATACATCTTCTTCCCTTGTACACTGATTCCGTCCCATCGCACTTGGTGCGAGCACGAATCAGATACCACGATAACTGCAAAAACGACTTTAGACCGTATATCAGATACCATGGTATCTGCAAAAACGCAACTCCTGAGTTTGCCTATTCGGACATAAACCACGGAAGAGCAAAAACGATTTCTGACTGCTGAGGTCGGTGTCCAACCCGGTGTCGGAATCGCCAAGAAAACAAACAGCTCGAGTTTCTTTCTACAGTACACAGCTTGTTCTTGTAATTCTGATTACGACCGCGAGCTAAGCCCGTTCGGATTATAGATTTCTCGATCATTTGCCAATCATCCTTAGTGGGTTGGGTGTTGAACCGAGCCAGCCTTTGGGCCATACGCAAGTATAGCAGAATAGGCGTAATGGAAGGAATTAAGGAATTACGCGAGTCAGAGCATATGTGAAAACACAACATTCATTATAAAATAGGGTAAGTCGAAATTAAAAAACGCAATTAACCACTTCCTAGTGTGTTACCCCTTCCCCAATCACGCCTGCCTGTGTCTCTTCTAACTTCCGCGCCAGGTCGAATCACCCCGGATTGCGATTGGATGCCACCTCTACGATTAGGGAAGTAGTCGTAGCTGAAATATACAGAAAAGGATTAGTCAATCTACTCAAGAATAGGTAATAACCACAATAATTGCGTTTTTTTCTCTGTTCTGTTTGCTGTTTTCTCTCTGTTTTTCTTCTGTCACGGAACACGCTGTTTCTCATTTTCACGTTTGTTGACGCTGTTCCATGTCTGTTTTGCAAAACACAGAACTTGCTCTCCTAGCATGTTCTATCACTGTTCAGATAGAAAACTGCAGAGAGATTCGCAGATAGAAACAAGACCAAAGGTTTCGATGGGATCCCAAAAATTTAATTTTTGACCCAGACAACTAGGTCTTGTCTACGCCATATCCAGTCTTCGCCAGGCTAATCATCTGAGAAAATCAAGTTCAGATATACCTGTATAAGCCATATCTATTTTGACGATACTGATCAAAACTACCTGCTTTACTTCTGCCAAATTTCCGGTTTCGGCCGAATTCATAGCTAACTACTTGTCCAGCCAAAAAAAGATATCCAGTCTAAAGAACATCTAATCAACTTCAAATAAAACTTTAACTTCTAATAAAAATCCAGTTTCAACCGGATTCCGGACGAACTATATGTCCGGGTACAAAATTAGTGTCATATACAGATTCAGCGTCTCTTCTTGACCCTTAAATCTGTCATCTAATCATCTTCAAATACAAATTTTACTTTTAACAAATTTTCCGGTTTCGGCCGGATTCCGGGCTAACTACTAGTCCGGCGAGAAAATGGATTTCACCATCGTGTTCAGCATGTCTTCTTATCCCAGAATCGAACATCTAATCAACTTCAAATAAAACTTTTGCTTTTAACAAATTTCCCGGTTTCGGCTGGATTCCGGGCGAACTAATTCAACTAATTGTCCGGCGAGAAAATGGTTTTCACCATCGTGTTCAGCATGTCTTCTTACCCCATAATCGACTATCACATTAGCTGTTTCAAAATAATTTGTTTGCCCCTTAATTTAAACCCCTTCCCCCACCCCTGAATGTAGGGCTACAGAGCCCGTCTACGAACTCGACCTTACTCTTGACCCAAAGTTTCACACCAAGTTTCATCAAAATATCTCATTCCCTTCGACAGTTATCGTGCTCACAGACGGACGGACGGACAGACGGACAACTTTTGCGATGTCATAGGTATCCGTCACTAACGTTTGAATGAATGAATGAATGAATTTTATTGACCCACTGCACTACAATGAGGACTAGTGGAGTATTATAAAAGAAACTGAAAAAGGGGATCCCAAAATGTGGATCCCAAAAATGAACTGCAGAAGTTAAGAGAATACGCGTGGACCCTAAAGTATGGTTGTTTTGGAATTTAATTTGCAATTTAACAGATTTCCCGCCTAAGACATGCTCAGGAACCTAAATTTGCGTTTTCGTCAGAACAGCGACAAAACACGGAACAGCGTAAGCAAAAATACCGTTTTTTATCCAAAACAGACAACTGTGAACACAGAACACGGAACAGGAACCAGAGACAAAAAACGCAACTAATGTGAAAGTTTAACCATAATCAGAATCAACGGGATTACAACATGTTTTCCCTAAAATTCAGTACCTAAGTCAACCGACATGCATCGTCACCAGGCGAAGCCGAGCGATGGGCTTATTTGTTTGTTTCAACACGAAACAAAATCAGTAGAATACTGCGTTGTCGCGGGGTCCCTAAAGGGGATGGGACCCATAGGCCAGTGCCTACTTTGCCTATATGGTACTCCGGCAGAGCGTCTAGGCCGCAAACTGACCGTGACGGAGATTTGTCACGTGATCAAATCAGAGACTGACGTGCCACCATTTTTTTTTCGGAGCGCGGTCAAATACGATAGTTTACAGTTGCAAGGAACTCGGAAGAGAAAAGAGGGGTGTAGTTTAGGGGTTCAGTGGCTGCTATCCGATTTTCCGGATGTGTCGACGAAGTTCTAGACTGCATTCGGATGACTCTTTCGAGCAGAAAGAGAATCAGTAGAATTTCGGATAGATACTCGTTAGCACGTGATTAGCACGTTAAGTATTAAAGTTTAACTGAAAAGCCAACTTATTTTTGTGTCATTTAGTTGAATACACTGAATTATTTGGATTCTGCAAAGGGATTTTTTTGTTTTCCACTATCTGCTCTAGTTATGACGTTCAGAATATCTGCGGCCGTCCCCACAGCGAAAATCTACTATGACGCGGGAAATTTTTATCTAAACACAAACAAGGCTTTTCAGTGGGCAGTGGCGATACTGGTGAAGATTGCTTAGTGCCTGAACAAAACAAAGTCATAAATCTTTCTTGTAAGGCATACAACAAATTAGAGGTACCACAAATCACACGGAAATTCCACTATTTGAAAATCGATTATTCCTGAATAGCGGAACAACCAAGTAACGCATTTTCAGCGGGTCTTCAAGCCAATTTAAGTGAATAAGTGATGGCTAACTAGATTGTCCTATCCCAGACCTTTTCGCTTAAACTTTAAATAAGTTATGTGATGGGATGTGTTTGTGTGCACTCTCTTCACCCGGATAAGAGGTTGGGTTCTCCAAATTCAAAATTGTTCATAAGCACCAGAGCGGTGGCCTTTGTAGATATGAAAATATAGTCGTTTGGTAGCTGAACTAGAAGCAGCATCAACAATCAAGTAAATAACGCAACACGACACCGTCACGTTTACCAACAGAAGATCTCACGTTAGGCATGTTAATACAACACAATGAAAACTCGACCAAAGAAGGCTGTAAACTTACAAAATTTGAGGAGTGTTGATGAGGGATGCTCCACCGAAGTCCTGGGGGTATTTAAAGGCCAAGAAAAAGTAAAGATGACCAACTACAATCCCAACGACTTCGCTTAAGCCCCTGAAAAAAAAAAAAAACTTGGCATACGGTACAGAAAAGAAAGTGAGCTTAGATGAATAGTTCTTAAATTTTACATTCCTTCAACAGGATTGGCAGCTGATCGGAAAGGTTGCATTAAGCTGCAGAAAGGGCGACCGCAGAGAGAGCTATTTTTTCGATACTCTATACGAATACGTCCGAAACACGGCAGTGATCATAGCGAAGAACGAGAATCGTCACCCAAACGAATCCTCAAAATGGAGTCAAATCTATGCAAACCAATCAACAACGTTTGTAGTTGAGACGTTTCTAGCTCTTCGCTGGGCAAACGGCGATTCTTCGTCGGCACGAAGGGTTAGTCATCAAGATTATTAAAGCCCGCTGGTGTGGAGACATCAAACAGCAGTTTGTCCTACAATAGTTCTAGTTTACTTCCTCGCTCTTTCCCCTATTTATTTATATATCTCTTCAGATTTTTCGCATCATCAACTTCCCGGCATGGTGACTTACGCCACTGGGTAACCGGTATTCCGTTTCTCTTGTTGTTTTCGACGTTTCCTGACTTTTCATGGGGCTAGTGGGCACCCACGTATCACAGACTATCTTCAGTCCCTCCCCCCCCCCCAGGAAACAGGGTCGCTCACAAAAACGGAAGAATATGCATCACAACACATGCTAGGGCGACGGAAGAGCTACAAGCTTCAGCTCGCGCGTTACATCCTTCGTGCCGGAATCTCCTGTAGGCTTCGCGATAAGTGCCCTCTCTTCGAATTCGAAAGCACGTTGGGAACATCTTTGTCAACGTAGTTGACAGTGATCGTGAAAAACCTGACAAGAAATACGAGCGTTTTAAGCAGTCTATTGGACTGCAAAGAATAAAAAAGAATTTTCTTACCCTCCAGACAGAATCACTCTCACAGCTAGAAGTACCCATGGAAGGTACATCGCCTTAAACTGAGTTCCAAACCAAAAACTGACAATCTGATCCTTGTTTAGCTGGCACCAGATGTATAAGACACTTAAAACCATGGGGTCCATCAAAAACTTGAAAAAAGGTAAGATTCATTAAAGGCCTTGGCATTCAATTTACAAAATCGCGGGATGTGAAAAACGACGCAAGTTCAGATCCGCTTTTGATTGCTTTCTCTGCGTGTACACACCGCGTAGTAGCTCGTTTAAGTTTATCTCTTTTATTTTAAACACTCCAACTTTGTTAAGGCACAAAAAGAAACAGGCTATCTTAAGTACCTTAAGTCAAAAAGAAGTCATTGGACAGAGAGGCCTCATGCGACCATTGCGCGGATTCAGCAAAGCTCCTTAATAAAAAGAACTGGAAAAGACAAAGCAACGTATTGTTCGTAAGAACGAACATCCACAGTTCAAATCTTAATATGAAAGGTAAGCAACAAAGAGACTGAGAGATACAATGTGAAATGCAGCGAGGAACTTAATTCGTGTGGCAACCGTCCCAATTCAGGGTAGCGCTCGTTCTTATTGCTCTCAAAAGTGAACGGGACTCACTGTGCGAATCCTCCCCTTTATATCCAAATTTCCCGACAATAAGCTCCCACAATTAGGGGTTCGGCACACACATCTCCTGACGGCTGAAACTGAAAGCGGAGTCAGTGCAAGGACAAAATATACTTACAGGCATCGACATGAAGAGACCAAAGACGACGCATCCCAACCAGTTCAAGGTAAGCATGTAAACATAGTCAGCCGGACGCCCCTCGAAGACACCTGAAAAAATTACGTGAAGGATGGGTTTAGGGACGTTTTTAGGCACGTTTAGAGCTCGACCTTTAGTTATTGAGGACTAATCACACAGCAATCTAATTTCTTTTTTTCTTCTTTAATACTAAATCTCGGATGTTTTAAGATTTTTCTTAATCTTAGGGGGTTGCCACTTTCCTATTGAATTTAGTGTTTCCGGACAATTAAGTGTTTCCGGAATGTGAAGATCTTTGTTTCCCTGAACTAGTAGGCCTAAGCCCACCACAAATCATAATTATTACACTTAGCCAATGTTTTTCCAAAATTATCCTTCAATTTCTCTCTCAGATCAAGCACAAGCTAATTTTTGGCTAGTAATATGTACTTCAATGAAGCTTATGTACACACTAGAGCTGCTCTCGAGTCCAGCGTCTCCGAGTCCAAGCCGCTCATGAGTCCTGAACAAAATCACTCGAGACGAGAACGAGACTGTACAAAAATGCCTCGTGGCCGAGCCCCGCCCCGAGTCTTAACAACATGTTTTCTTTTTGAATATATGACTAGAATATTGGACGTCCACGTGATTTTAAATTTGCCAGGCCGAGACGTTTACTCGCACTACTCGGCCTCTGGACTACCATCGAGTCCTTGTCCATTAGCGACGAGACTTAGACGATTCCAGAGTCCTAGTCCATCAGCTCTGATGCAGACCTAGTAAATTACCCTATGAAAGCAACAAGTGCGGTCAAGACATGATATTTCAGTAATAAAGAAAAGCCTGTAGGATTCCAGCTTACAGTCATAAACACTTCGTCATAGGTCACGCGGGGACTAATAGCTAGCAAGGACACTATATTAAGCATATCTTCAGGTTCACCAGGAATTCTAAGAGGAAATATGGGATGCTGCTTATTGCAGGTAAGAGGATACACATTATCCCGAAATAAACCTGGCAAGAGCCAATATTCAGGAATTTTCTTTTAATTCAGATAAATTCTCGACACGCATATAGAAGCGCCAGGAACAGATGCAATCCTTGCAATGTTCTCAAACCACACCTTTTCATTCAAATAATCCAGCTAACTCACTTACCTGTTTCTAATCTCATTGAATAGTTGTACAGAAAGAACAAATTCATCAGGAAGTGAAAGCCTGTTGATGGAGACAACGGGTACGCGAAGACTGAAGTGGCAGCTCTCCATATCTGGAAGAAGAATATTTAAATGTAGGCCTGGCAGCAACACAGTCAATGGTGCCTGAGTGAGTACTATCCTACAGATCAGAGATACTATATTAAGCTCTAGCATGAGAGTACTACCTACAGGAGAGCGAGACGGACTGCTTTTCTACTACAATGACACAAGAACATAAAACAATGAGAACAACAAAGATCATACGAAGGTGGTATTTCTGGATTTCTTTTTAAAGGGTTCCAGCTTCTGCTGTTTTGCCAGTCTTAGACTGCTATAAGACCTAATTTGTTTTCAAGCGACCAAAGCAGGTTTGGTCTGGAGGGCATAGAGACCAGTAGCAGCCTAGTATTTTTTGCAATCAAACTGTGTCTGTTATGTACTGTGAACTGCACAGCTATATAGGCTACATGAACAGTTCTAAGTATTCCATCAGCATCAGCACAAGCTGACTGTGAATTATATTTGATGGGACTAAACAGAGAAATCAGTTAAGATTTAGCCTACCGTACTCTAGTAATATAGCCTATCAGCCCTTCTTGACAAGGATACTCTTCAAGCTCAAGCTAGAACTACGTACCTGTGATAAAACTGATTTTTCAATATAGGCTTAGTAGCCATAAAAATAAAATTCCATAACCTGCTTTCACCTAAGGCAATTCCGAAGAAGGAACTCCCCAAACTAGGTTATTTATGGTGGTTAGAATTTTCATTCCTTATCAAGATTGAGCCGGAAGAGGATCCTTGCCAAGGCGGGCTACATTATCTCTAGAAAATAATCCACATGGCTTGTACATTTAGCAACCTTATGCTCTACAAGTTAATCTACCTTTCTATATTAGGCAAGTCCATCTTGGCTTGTAAGAGGCCAAGTTGGAATTTCATGTGATTACAGTAAAATGCTTAGAAAAATGCACATGTTTGTTTTTAGACACTGTCATACAAGCAAGAAGATTTCTTTACATAACTGAAATCAAAACATTTTTTTAAAGGACACCTGAATGAAGAGTACCAAGTATCATCCCTAGCTGTATGAATTCCGTTAACATTGCCTGCAGAAAACCCAATCCAAATACGAAATAGTGTTTCCAAGCTATGATTTTTGCTCCATTTTGCATCTGTCCTTATTTCAGTACCGAACAATTTTAGAAATGAACAAATGTCTCCAGTCAACCCTTCTTCTGGAATATTTTTTAACCAGTTAAGCCCAAACGTATATCTAGAAGAAATTCCAATACGATCCGGCCAGCGCTGTACAAGATTTGAATGAATTGCGCTTTTTGTCTTGGAGGCTGCATGTGCAAACCTCCAGAAACAAACATCCCTATTTTGAAAACGTCACGCTCAGGAGAAGAATGCTCTCCGTGGCAATGTCTGTAAATGCATTCTCCATGGTATGTTCAAGTATGGTTTCATTGTTCAGGTGTCCTTTAAGAAAGCTCCAGTACCATGATATCCTGCACAAAAGAAACAAAAGCAATATCCATCTTGCCTGGACCCCCCAAACTGTACCTGAAAATTGCTGAATACTGAGGTATAATCAAGATACATATACTGCAATGGCAGGATTCCTATTTTCCCCAGTAGAGTAGCACCAACTGTAAGACCAAACCAGTGTCTGGTTATTCCTGGAATGTTCTTGAACCAGTCACTTATCTCACTCATTATGATATGATACAACGACAGAGACAGTACCTGTAAAGATGAAAACATATAAATAAGGTGACACCAACATATGATGAAAAAGATAGAAAAGATAAGCTGCAGGCTATCTTCAATTACCTTCAATCCCACTTCCAGCAAGATAAGGTGGGGTGATCCTCCTGTAGAGTCTCTTGCTGGTTGGCAGCTTGATTGGTAGATTGTTGTTGTTACATCGGCTCACTGGCAGCACAATGTAGCCGATATTCCTTGGTTGGCAGATGTTGTTGTCACATCGGCTCACTGGCATTTTAGTGTAGGTAAGGATTCCTAACTAACTGCCAAATTAGACTTTTTCTACAATTTTTAGAGAGTATACATGCATTTTCTATTGGCTATAAATTGGTGGTCAACTTTTGTGTAGCTAAGTTTTCTGACTAATAGACTTACAGGAGGGGTATTCAACCTCAGACATGATTTCAAATTTCCAGAGAAGTCTTTCGTTCAGAGTAATCCATCTTCCTTAAAAAGGAACCAACAAATATGACAAAAATGCTAGACTGAAGCTAATTGAATGGTTTACATATTGGATAAATAAATATTTGAATATTTTTAGTTGAACATATTTTTCTTTTCAAACAAGATTGCTTCATTCTAACCCTACCTCGATTGACTTAAAAATGATGAAAAAGGAAGAGTTAGCAAAGTCAGTAGCCAGAAAACAGCTTTTCAGAACAGCTGCAAAATGGAGAAAAGGCACAGAATTTGAATATTTTTGGATGCATGACTATGAAAAAGTCATATTTTGCTTCTTGACTGTCAGGACAGCTTGAACATTTCATTTTTTCGGGGCAAAAATCGAGGTAGGGTACGAGCGGCGGTAGTCGGGCGGCAGATAAACACGGGCACTACACTAACCAGTTCCTGCTAGCGCCCGGCCAAGAGTTAATCTCGGGCACTTGGTTTATGCTACCTGATTTTTCTTCCTTGTGAAGTATTTTTAAATATTTTGCCTCGTATATTCTTTTGTTCTGATGTAGCTCAATGTCCGTCCATGTTTGCCGTCTAAAAATCAGCAGCTAAAGTAAAAGCCAGGCAAAACCAAACTGAGCGTGACTGCCCGTGATTATCTGAGCCAGATCTGGGCACAGAAAGGACCGCCCGTGAAAATAGTTTTGGGCGGGATATGCGAAAATCAGGCGGAGGATTCTTGTTTGGCAACAGTGGTGTCAAGAAACGGCAAAAAGAAGCGCGATTTTCAAACGAATTTTTCAATGCGTAAACGAGGTCTGTGAGTTGAGTGGTTTAGTTTTTAAGGTGATTCAAAGCTAAGTGAGGAGTTAACTGCCAGACTACCACCGCTCGTACCCTAGTGTAAAAACGAGGTCAGGTACCCCTCCTGTAAAACTCTAAGAATAATTCTAACTCTAAAACTCAGTTTAAATCTAAGATTCTAAGTTTATGCTTGTGCCTTGAGTCCACTTTCATCCAGACAATCCAGAGCAATCCAGAGCAGATCCAGAGTCATATTCTTTTTGTTGCTGAGCACAGCTGAGCATGGAATGATTTCCCAATGCCCATGGCTTATATCTTATGTTGCATTTATACAGGAGGGGTATCCAACCTCAGACAAGATTTCAAATTTCCAGTGAAGTCTTCCCTTCAGAATACTCCATCTGGCTTAAAAAGGAACCAACAAATATGACAAACATACCAGACTGAAGCTAACAGAATGGTTTACATATTGGATAAATAAATATTGCTTCAGTTTTTCTAGTTCAACATATTTTTCTTTTCAAACAAGATCACTTCATCTGAATCTCACCTCGATCCGTTCAAAAATGACGAATAAGGAAGAGTTGGCAAAGTCAATAGGCAGAAAACAGGATTTTAAAACATTACAAAATGGATCAAAAAAGGCACAGAATTTGAATATTTTTGGACATGTGACTTTGAAAAAGTCATATTTTGCCTCTTGACTGTCAGGACAGCTTGTACATTTCATTTAAACATTTTCGCGGCAAAAATCGAGGTAGTGTAAAAACGAGGTTGGATACCCCTCCTGTATGGTAAGACAGAGACAAATCAAAATGAGGGAGACATTCTGACAATAAACAAAACTTTAAGTTAGGCTACACTACACTGCTACAGGCAGGACGGGTATCCAATTCCAACCTTGAATTTGTGCAACCTCAGATTGACCTCAGACCTGCCTCCTGTAGGATGGAATTATGCAGGATGCAAAATAAGAAACTAGAAAGCATGTCTGATCAAGTCAAAGTTACAAAATTCTGAAAAAAGGACCGCTAACCTGCTGGTCACTGGCAGGCTTTAGCCAAAGGTTATAGACAAAGACACGTTAGGGTAGCTTTTTAAGTTTTACGCCACGTCATCCTTAACTTGGTCCAGTGTTGCCACAGACAGTAAAAAATTTGGATTTGTCCCCAGAAATTGGATTCTCCCCAGATTCACAGCTGACAGTTTGTCGCAGAAAATCAGACGTATGCCAAAAACTGTTACCACGGCAACTGGATCTGCAATCAGTCGTTTTTACCTGGTCTTATTATCTTTGGTTTTTACAGCTACCGTGGTATCTGATATACGGTTGCTCTGCAAGAACGACTATCGCCGAAATTGCACTTTTCGAATTCATCCCAAAAGAAAAACTGATATCCAATTTCGTCACTCAGTGCTAAACTTCTTTCCCACCAATTTGACAAATTCGATGAATGTGAGATGACTTTTTCAGATACCACGATCAGTTACCACGGTCTGACCGTGGTATCTGAATATCAGATACCGCGGGAACTAGCCAGATTCCACGATAATGGCAAAAACGCCTTTTGAACGTGGTTTTAGATACCACGATAACTGCAAAAAGGACTTTAAAGGTGAGTCTTCACCTTCCGGAATCTGGGTTCCCAGATTTTCCGAGATTTTTTTTTAAATTCTTCTGCGATACTTAAAAATTCCGGAAATCTGGAAGTTCAAAAGCCCCTTTTTTCCGGATTATTTTGATCTACTTTCGGACCGGTTCATATTCCAGATGCAATTTACAGAAGACGTCAAAGAATAATCTGGAAGCCCAGATTCCGGAAGTTCCGGGAGGTGAAGACCAAGCCGTGGTCAGGGGGCAGCAGAGACTAAAATTTCCGACATGATCCCCCCGTGGGGTGGTCCCTTTTTCGGCAAATGTCCAAATTTAAATAGGGTGATCTTTGCTATCAGTACTAGACGGGTCGAATACTCGTGTCTTGGGAACCAAAAAGTACTTGACCACATGGAACTTGCAGCCAGAAAAGAACAGGTCGAGTAATTACTACCATAGGAGCTATCTTTCCTCGACCATACAAATGAAATCCTTTCATAGCAGTAACAGCTATTAGTACCCGACCTAAAAAGGAGGATAGATGGGTCGAGTATTTGGCGTCCCAGGAGCTAATCGTACTCGACATAATATTACGAATAGGAGGTCGAGTATTCAGGGAAATAACGGCTAAAAATACTCAACCTATTGAAGGAGGACTGGTAGGTCGAGTACTTGACGCCCTAACCGCTGTTCGTACTCAACCTAATATCATGTTGTGGCCCATGTTGGCCTTATTTGAAATAAATAAATAAATAAATAAATAAATAAATTACGAATAGGAGGTCGAGTATTCAGGGTGGTATCGGCTAAAAATACTCGACCTATTGAAGGAGGATCGGTAGTTGACGCCCTATCGGTACTTGACGCCCTAACCGCTGTTCGTACTCGACCTAATGTTTCTAAGAGGAGGTCAAGTATTCAGGGTGGTAGCGACTAAAAATACTCGACCTATTGAAGGAGGACTGGTAGGTCGAGTACTTGACGCCCTAACCGCTGTTCGTACTCAACCTAATATTAAGAATAGGAGGTCGAGTATTCAGGGTGGTACGCCCTAACCGCTGTTCGTACTCAACCTAATGTTTCTAAGAGGAGGTCAAGTATTCAGAGTGGTAGCGACTAAAAATACTCGACCTATTGAAGGAGGATTGGTAGGTCGAGTACTTGACGCCCTAGCAGCTGTTCGTACTCGACCTAATATTACTAATAAGATGTCGAGTATTCAGGGTGGTAACGGCTAAAAATACTCAACCTATTGAAGGAGGATTGGTAGGTCGATACTTGACGCCCTAGATGCTGTTTGTACTCGACCTAATATTACTAATAAGAGGTCAAGTATTCAGGGTGGTGACGGCTAAAAATAGTCGACCTATTGAAGGAAGGTCGAGTACTTGACGCCCTAGAAGCTGTTCGTACTCGACCTAATATTACTAATAAGAGGTCGAGTATTCAGGGTGATGACAGCTAAAAATACTCGACCTATTGAAGGAAGGTCAAGTACTTGACGCCCCTAGGGTGGTAACGGCTAAAAATACTCGACCTATTGAAGGAGGATTGGTAGGTCGAGTACTTAACGCCCTAACCGCTGTTCGTACTCGACCTAATATTACGATCCAAAAAGGAGGTCAAGTGTTCAGGGTGGTAACGGCTAAATGCTCGACTTGTTAAAGAAGGATAGGTTGGTCGAGTAATTGACTCCCTAGCTGGCTGAGTATTTAAGGTGGGGATAGCTATTAGTACTCAACCTAATTAATGGCACAGTGTTTTGTCGAGTATTTGACGTCCCACCAGCGAAGAGTCGGAAGCGTCACCACAACTGTCCCCAAGGAATGCCGTTGATTGGTTGACATAGGATTTGAATCATCGTTAAGGCAACGTTTCTCGTTGTTCCCGATGTTCAACTCATGGTTTAGACTTGGTCATATAGAGTGTGCTTCGACTTACCAATCCTTCATCAATAGGTCGACTATTTTTAGCCGTCACCACCCTGAATACTCGACCTCATACTCGTAATATTAGGTCGAGTACGAACAGCGGTTAGGGCGTCAAGTACTCGACCTACCAATCCTCCTTCAATAGGTCGAGTATTTTGAGCCGTTACCACCCTGAATACTCGACCTCCTATTCGTAATATTATGTCGAGTACGATTAGCTCCTGGGACGTCAAATACTCGACCGACCTATCCTCCTTTTTAGGTCGGGTACTAATAGCTGCTACTGCTATGAAAACTCGACCTACTTAAACATGTAGATGGTCGAGTAGTATTAGTCCCTGGGGGGCTGGTTACTCGACCTTACAACTTTACGGATTTCATTTGTATGGTCGAGGAAAGATAGCTCCTGTGGTAGTAAAAACTCGACCTGTTCCTTTCTGGCTGCAAGTTCCATATGGTCAAGTACTTTTAGCTTCCCAAGACACGAGTACTCTACCAGTCTAGTACTGATAGCAACTGGAGGCTCGATTGATTGAGTATTAATAGCTCCCATGACCTTTGTGACTCGACTGGTCGAGTACTATTAGCTCCTGTGTGGCAGCATACTCGACCGGTCAAGTACTTTTAGCTTTTGAGGTATCAGTTCCGGGAACGATAGACACTGCCGTATGTAAATGTCATCTTCAAATGATTCGCAGACCTTTCTTTCCTGAAATCCCTAAAGAAACAATATTAAGACCAGCAGAATCTTAAAAAAAAAGGTTGAAAAAAAAATATGAATGACTTTTTCTCTCTTTATTTCTCCTTAATAAGCAAAAAATTCTGCAATAAAAAATATAAACATCCTTTTTCTCATTATTTTGGGGTGGTCTTCGTTTGTTTACATATATTGCCAAATTTTAAATGGGTGGTCAAATTCAGAAAATTAAATGTCCAAATTAAAATTGGGTGGTCTTTTTCCAAAATTTTAATGTCCAAATTTAAATTGGACTAAATGGGTGGTGGGTACCCCCCGCCTCGAAAAGTGCCATTTCCGAGGCTTCATGTAAGAAATTTTAGTCTCTGCTGCCCAGGCCCATTCACAACGGGTTTTAGCTAATACTCGATACCAGCCAGTCCCGGAAATCGCTCTGAGACCGATAATCAGCTGGGATCCTGCCGTTCGCAATTGATATTAGTGCCAGTTTCGGGTCCAGCTAGTCTCGGACCCAAGTTGAAATCAGTTCAACTTTTGACGGTACTAGCCAATCACATTACTTTGGGGAATACTGAGGAATATTCCGATTGGCTAATGCTGAACCACGTCATACAGAATAACAATGACCTAATTCACTTTCGGTTTTCAAGACAGCAAGGAGTGGATGTGATTTTATCTATTGGGCTTGGTTCGAAACTAGCCAATCAGAATATTCCTCAATACTCCCCAAAATAATCTGATGGGCTAGTACCCTCATAAGTTGAACCGATTCCAACTTCGGTGCGAGACTAGCTGGTATCCGAAACTGGCACCTGTATCAATTGCGAACGGAAGAATCCCAGCTAATTCTCGGTCTCAGAGCGATTTCAGGAACTGGCTGGTATCAATTATTAGCTAAAACCCGTTGTGAATGGGCCTGTAAAATGGTGCGACCAATAATCGAGTCAGTTTGGAATCCCATAAACAAAACAAACCGATTCCGCCCGAGTAGAGAGGGTACAGCACCGGGCAATAAAATCAATGCCCTACCTGCGGTACTCAACTCATGATGAGACACCTGAATTTAACGT
This sequence comes from Branchinecta lindahli, assembly GCA_023053555.1. Classification (NCBI taxonomy): domain Eukaryota; kingdom Metazoa; phylum Arthropoda; class Branchiopoda; order Anostraca; family Branchinectidae; genus Branchinecta; species Branchinecta lindahli. Next base: position 12,748,049 of record JAKZAO010000002.1, read on the forward strand.
CACTGGAGGTCCGTCGGAACCGTAACAATATCCTGAACACAATACTCCACTCAGTTAGATAAATCGGATTTTTTTTTTTTTTTTTTTTAATTCAGTTCATATCAGTCCAGCAGTCAGCATTCACTGCGGCTATACCAACCAAAAATAAACAGAAAATTGGTCAAGGTTCATTTTGTTACCGTGTATGCCAGGCGTGGAACGGTCTACCTGAGGAGACCCTTTCCCAGCCAAATTTACTATTGTTCAAGCAAGATCTTGCTTGGACACCGTTCAGTTGTAGCGCTTATGTAAATCCTTTTAGTACATCCTTGTTGTAACAGAGTGCAGTGATGTTAAACAGTTGGTTATGTGTTTTGTAGTCAGAGAAGCTTCTACTTAACCTATTTTTCTATTGATAAATAAATAAATAGGTATCCCTTCACTAACGTTTTGGGATCCCAAAACAGAATTTTGCACGGTTTATGCCAGAAGGACTAGGATAAGTGTCAGGTTCTGTCAGAGTGCTGTGGCAACACTGCTTAGACCGCAGAACCGCGAAGAATTTGAAAATCTGCAGCAACATGCTACAAGCTAACCTAAAAATGATGTGAGATACTAGTGTCTTCGAACAAATAGTTTAAATTGGGAGTAGTTGATTAACTGTGGTCCTTTTTGCCGTTGCAAACCAGATCCTAGCCGGAGGATTCGGAAAATCCCTAGCCCTCAAAAATTCTTATTTACAGGCAGTTTACACTTTACAGGAGGCACAGGACTGGCACAGGAGGGGTATCAAACCTTGAACATGTTCTAAATAGGTTGAAAGGAAACTTCAGTGCAGTGCCAACAAGGTCCTAACTGTCAAGAAGCAAATCCTGAATGACCTAGGGCCTGTTTACAGGCATTACAGCCTGTTTAGGACTTGTTTAGGACTGCACAGAAGTTTCCAGGTTAGCCTATATAAATTTGCCTAGGCCTAGGGGATATTCTTGGTAAAGAGTTTCTATCAAAATGCCATCAGACACGTTTATCTTATGTCTGTTTTTGGTTTTCTGCTGAAAAATAAGTTAGTCAAGAAGCATCTGTTTGACTTAATTTTTTCTAAGTGAAAAAATACTTATTTACATTATTTTTCTAGTCAACAGTAACACTTCAACAGCACTAAAAAATACCAGTCTGTTTACCTGTAACATACTCAGAAATGCTATTTTTTTCTAATTGATCTCCTGAATTTAAAACAACAGCATTCAGAATTATATGTAGATTATCTTGTTCCTTTCTTTTGTTTTAATTTAGCAACCGAAAAAGCTAACTTTTCTTCGATTCGATCTGTGACCACTTTGGGGCCCAATACTGCGCAAAAAAAACATGTGTGACCAAGCTCTGAGTAGAAATCGAGGATAGTTATGTTTATTTGAATGTTTGTTGACTGCGAACAGAGCCATTTTCATGTACTTGCTTCGACAAGAGTCAACTACCAGTTGGAAAATTAGCTAATTAAGAGCCTTGAAAACACCTGAATAAATATTTGGTATCTTCATTCTATTGCTCTACCATTTTCAGCCCAAAACCGCACTGCCACTGTATAAATTTAAGTAACAGTTCATGTAGACATGTTTGACTCTGAGCAGCTTGGAAAATAGCTAGCAGATGAAACAACATCTTCACCATTCAAATTTGATAATAGTGGTGTTATCAGTATTTGAAACAAACAGATGTTCTTACAATGTGAACTGATATGTTATACACACTGATCATTGACAGTTGGGTGATCAGCAAACTGCCTTGCTGCTGGCAACCAGTAGGCAATATCCTATAGGCTAAGCATAGGGAATGGCAGACATAATCGTCATATGGTAATCGTAAATAATATAGTATCTTTGATGCAAGTTCTGCTGTCTAGGCTACTCACTTTCAGAGAATCTTTTCTTAGTATTTTTAGGAGAAACTCCTGGTGGTACAGTTCTTTTATTGTCAACTCAATGAAGTTGGTGTGAAATAAGTAATTCTCTGGGGTGAAGTGCTGAGTTTACCATCAAGGATTTTGTTCACTTCTCACTGCTTCCATTTTCAGTTGAAATAGCTGTGGAATCCTGGGAATATTTCTGATATCCCCTTGAAATTCGATTTGGCAGCAGCTGTGAGCCGGACAGAACACAGTATGGCTTCTAAAATAAAGTATATTTATGATTTGCCCCTGTTCTCCAGAAAAGAGTTGTGTAGAATCATAGATGAAACTGGAAAATGGGAAGATCTTGGTAAGTCAGCTGAAGTGCTAGCCTTTTTTTTGTATTGGAATATAGGCCTAGAGGCATATTCTCCCCGGTCTTCATATTCCCGAGGACTCACTCCCCGTATTCTCGTGAGTCCCCACGGACGGGGACTGCTCCGATTATTATCACCATCTTCAAAAAGGACTCCCTTTAGATTCGGAGGGGAATCAATTTTTGCTGGTGCTGGCGCAATGTAACATTAATTAAAAACAATCAGAATAAACAAAACCAAAAATGAAGTGGATCCAGACTAATTTCGTTAATTGCATATTTTTTTTCGAACAAAATCCATTTTCGAAGCATTCCCCGTGTTCTCGCTGTTGGAGTGACTCCCTCTATTCTCGCCGTTCCCTTCGATTCCCCGAGCATACCTTAGGTCATAACCTAAATACCCCTTTAGCCAAAGCAACAGTTCAGCAGCCTGACGAAGACCCTTGCCAAGAATGGGGGAAATATCGCTGACGCACACCATAGCTGAATTCTCCGTTTTGAGCCATTGTTTGATATGCATTAATTGATTAACGTGTTGTGTAGTGCTCGGCTGGTTGCCTGTTTAAGCTGAGCTACCTACCTACCTTGCCTCCCATAATCTGTCGGCCAGTCAGACAATGATTTAGCTTCTGCCCCACTGAGTTATTCCTGAACTTTTTGGAGAAAGGTGCATAGCCGTGCATTGTTGGTATTTTTTTTGTGTTAACCTGGTGCTACGCATGTCCAACCTGAACCTTGTCACAGAGAAAGAGGCCAAATGGGACCTTGAAAGGCTAGCTAAGGCTTTGCCGTATTCTCTGTGTTTGTTAACATGATGGCCTTGTCCAAATTCTGAAAAACTCCATGCTCAAACGCAAAAGAGTTTCCTTCTTTTCAGTAGTGATCTTTTCACGCTGATTTCTATGCCAGTCCGCTTAGACGATTCCGAGCGCTGAAAATTTGGGAACTGGGGTCTTCTGAATGGCCCACGGAACTCCCACAAATAATTGAATAGATTCACGCTGAGGGAGAGCGACTGGCCAAAAATAATGGAGACGAGGCATGCTCATAATGACGCTGGCTACTGAGAAATAAAATTGACTGACTTAAACCGTGTGGAATTACTAGCACTGCTTCAAAGCTTACGGATTGCGTTAATAGCCTACGCCTACAAAAGCGGTGGTATTGTCAGAATGCCGGCTCTGAATCTGTTCGTTTAAACCTCTTTACTGGTGACAAAGCCTAAGGCAGAAGACGTGCAAGTGCTATACTATATCTCAGTTCCTGTTTTCTTTCGTAGGTGGAAACTACATGAACTTAAGCGTCAGTGCCCTCAGAGAAATTCAGAGGAACACAACTGTCAGGGCCATCTCACCTACTGATTACTTGCTTGATCTGTTGGGTCAGAAGAACCACACAATTGACTATTTATTTGTCATGCTTTCTAAGATGCAGCACTATCGAGCAATGTCAGCAATAAAGGATTTCGGTAAGAATTGCAAACTTCTTTGCTTGGATCGTCATTTGCTATATTTCTTGGTCCTGTATCGTTCTGAAACTGTAGATTGGCAATTTTCACCCACTAGATTACAACGCAGAAAGTGATCTGCACGTTCCACTCTAGTCAGGTGGATGCATTATTCGGCCATTATTGAAAACAAAACAAAATTGAAACCCACGAATGAAAAGTAGGTTATGTTATTATGTCCGTCCACAATCGATGCGCTTAAACACCAGATCAGACACTGGGCAGGTTTAAGCCAAAAGTAGTGGAAGACGGTCGACCTTATTAAAGGATTGGTAGTGAAATGCCCTGGTGGAAAACTAAATTACGAAAAAGTATTATGGGCCCTTTTTACTATCCTTACTAGAGAAGAATGCACTCCCGCGATCATGTTCATAGTTGGCTGACCTATTTCTTTTAAGTTGATCCGAAATTTCTGCCGCTCATGTATGATGGGGAATGCAATCTTTCAAGAATAGTTACGGAGAAGTCGGAAGAATTAAGGCGTCCCACTGGAGCGGATGTAGTACGTATTATCCTGTTCTTTATACTCTGTCTTGTGCTTGAATTACTGGTATATTGGATCGTTTAGAAACCTTAAAGGGCACCTGGCACTATTGCTGGTGCTCCAGTATTCTAAAATAGTTGAATACTTTAAAAATAAACTCCGCTTTAAAAGAATTACCAACGCTGTTTAAAGCACTTCTGCAGGCCCGATGACTTTTAGCAAAAACACGGACAAATTCACGTAACCAGTTTTTCTGATGAATGAGCATCTCACGAACAGTTGTTGGGAGCATGATACGCATCGAAAAAAACAAAAATCGGAAAATGCAAAACTCAGTGCGGTGACATTAGGGGGTTAAAATGTACCATATGACATTCGGGCCTCCAAGTTTAAGAATGGATGGAGCGATTCCGTAAGTAGGTTGCTTTAGCGTTCCGAGATACGATGTCCTATAAAATAGGTACCGCTTAAGTCACCGCTTCTTGATTCTAGGTTGTTTTAGAGATGTGCTTCCGGAAAGATCGTTTCCTGAAGTACAGAGCCCATGGGAAAGTAGTTTGTGTCTCTTATAAAACATGCCCGATTTCCACGGTCTTTCCCAATCTCTACACAGAACCTGTCTTTCCTATCGCACCGTGAAACGTCTTGTTGTGTTCTAAGGGAAACGTTGACAAAACTGACAAGATCATGTTTTGTCTAGTCTGAGCAGGACCGCTTGCCCACACGCCTATGACGCAGCCAGTAAGAGACGAGAAGGCATGATGTATGGGATCGATGAAACCGTATTTCTTGGTAATCTAGAGGAAATATAATATGATCCAGCATATGATCAAGAAAAATAATAATCAGATAGAACTTCTGTCTTTAGTCGCATGCAGCGACTATGAAAACCCCGACAAAACTGAGCGGACCTAGAGGTATTTACTCTAGCTTTGAGCTGATGTTGAAACCCATTTACTTCTCTTCCGCCTTCGGCGTTGCTTATCGCCCAAGAAATACTGAAGGAGGCTGGCAGGAGGCGTACTCGGCGCGCTTATCCGCTCTGGAGCGCGTCCATAGAACCAATCAGCTTTGACTCCTACTTTTCCTCATCCGCGGGTTGACGGTGGTTCTGTCAGATTATTTGTTCTTCATATGATCCTATCCAGTTTAGTTGCATGACATGCAGGTGTATTAAGTTACAGTAAAAGAAAATTAAAGAAAACAAATATAAGGAGTTAAGCTAGAAAAGAACTCGACCGAAGACCTGTTTCGAATGTCGGAGCATGAAAGAGAGTAGAAATATGGATTAGGGCCATTTCATGCACCAATAGATAATATGGACTTCTATTTCCCATGCTTCTTAAAATACTGATTAGAGAAAATAGTGAATTAGAACAATTCATAGATTGTATTTTTGCAGAATCATTCAGTAAGGACAGCGGGCGCGTCAGGGCACTCATCTTCTTCCGCTTTGAAGTCCACCGACTTCCGTCTTAACTTAGACAGGGATGACACGAAGAAAGTGGATCCCAAAGTCATTCCGGCTCCCGTTGGCCACGATAAACCGGCGCTTGGGTCAGAACCTCCGCCCCTTTCGATGCTTCAAAGGTAGGTTTGGCTGTACGAGGTCCCGCCATTACAGCTACTCGACAGTTCAAAACCCCGTAAGTTCTCTGAGTTCTGTGAACGTGTCGAATTTCTGAGGTCCTGGCTGTTGGGATGACACACGGCACAAGGGTGACTTACGTAGTAACTGGCGTAATCGCTGCGACATTGCGTGAAAAGAAATGAAAAAAGAACGGAAAAGTCAGCCAGTATATTCTTCAGCGACATTTCTGCCCTTCTTGGCAAGGGTCCTCAACAGGCCGGAGCTGGAAAGAAACGAACCTGCAAGGACACATCCATTTCCAGTACCCCCCCCCCCTTCGACTCCGAGATATATATACCCATGATCTTTGTACTCTCTAAGTTTCGATCCGATCTCTCCAAGGTAAACGAGGCTTAGCTTGAACGTTAGCATTAGAATTAGAGGTGTGTCGGAATGAGAATAGAATTAGAGATTTCCGGCAAGTTGGGTCGGGTCGACAAGTAAAATATTTTTTTTTTTAGCATGGAACCTGCTGTCGAAAACTCGGTGACGAATAATGTCCTTGTTGAAGGGATAGATGTCATAAGACCGACGCCAGCAACACAAGATGGAGGAGCGAACCATAGTGGAAGTCAGTTCTGTAAGCTCTAATCTCTAAGTTGCCTCTATGTTTCTCCATTCTACTTTTCCATTTTCCCATAGGTTGTTTTCGTTTCGCTCTGTAAAACTTTTTGCCCCTCGCCAAAAAAATCTGGCAATTTCCCATTGGGCTGCTCCGGCTCCTTTCCAAAAAATGGTCCCATTGCCAGTGTCTATACGTGAAACTCACGTCGCGCTCTCAGATCTTCCCTAAACATATTTCCCTTTCAGTTTTGTACAGTAGCTTCAGAGCTACCGGCGCGTCTGTGATACTATACACTCGGAGGCAGAGGCGTCACTAGCCAAAATGTTTTTTTTTTTTTTTTGGGGGGGGGGGGGGGCAGGTATTTACCGACTGGCTGGTCGTTTTTACCGACTGCTTTTGCAGAAAAAACAACTGTTTTGACGAAAATTTGATTAATTTTAGAAAAACCGACATTTTACGAAAAATCGACTGTTTTGAAGAAAAGTGGACTGTTTTTATGAAAAATGGTTAGTTTTTACCGACTGGCCGACAACATGGCCAAAAAGGAGTAGTTTTTAAGTTTAAATTGTAGGTGATGATGTGGTGAAAAAACATCGTAGCCAGAAAAAGTAAGAAGTCAACTGAAAAAGGGGGAAAATGAGAAGGATTATAGAATGACAGTTTTTTTTGTCCGGATGTGGCGGCAAATATTTTGGTCCATTTGTGAAATTTGGATGCTCGAGGTTGCAGTATGTTTCCAAATGACGAGATTCAGTACGCAGCATTTAGACAAATCAGTTAAGGTGGCGTCCGACCTTTTTCTAGCTTATTAAAACAGGAATCGCAGTAGATACAGTTTCTGTTCCAGCGTTCCAACATACAGGATTACTTTAAAGCTCTGCTCGTTTCTCAGATATTACTCTTTTCAGCCTTGCGCAGCCTTGGCCGAAACTTGCATAACCGGTATTTCTGACCAATGTGCTCATCAGAAGCGATAAGCTTCCGATCCGATCCCCGTCGAAGAGCGTCAGACAAGGAGAATGGAACAGTCAGTCTAGTGCTGTTGGGGTGGATAAACAGGCAGTTCGTAACCTGTGGAATAAGAGTGGATGGAACGATTAGGGACGTAATGTTAATCAGTAACATAGGTTCGACGGGTCCTTTATCTTTAGTACTTTTCTAGTAACTGCCTATCCTCCTCAGTACTGTCAGGTTCCGTTTCTGGAATTTCGGCAAGTCCTCGATGCTACAAATAACTTCCAAGACAAGAACAAGCTAGGAAAGGGAGGCTTTGGAACAGTGTTTAGAGGAAATTGGCAGAACACAGAGGTGGCAATCAAAAGGCTGGAGTATAGGGTAAGTGGGGCATGGTGAATACTATCTAGAAATATAAGGGCAGAGGAATCCATTCGGCTTTCCTCGTTTCCACGATAATGTGCAGATTTCAACCCCAACCAGATCGCTGTCCCCACTTTTGTCGAAACATGAAGAAATTTAATCTACTCATGCGTGAGTTACGGACGGCGCTACGTCCACAAATGAAGTACAGTTTCTTGTGACCGCATGTCACCAAAAAAAGAAATTTACCCAACAGCAAAACCTTTTGAAAACTCATTTTCAAAATATTGTGTCACTGAGCATTCCTCCGGCGAAGCGTTTTTTGTTTGTTTGTGTGTGTGTGTGTTTGTGTGTGTGAGGAGGGGGGTGGGGGGTGGAGCCCGAATTCAAGCGACGAGAATATTCGGTCGGCGAAAAAAGTTACGCATCGCCTGGCCACACGAAATTCTTCTGCTTTCTGAACTTCAAGACTTCGACCTTGTTGAAACTTTTGCTGTGTTATTTCTTATGAATGGAAAGACGCCTTTTATTTTCGTATGATAATAGCAACAAGCGTCTTTTGGTGGAAAGAATGAAAGATTCATTGTCCCTCTTCAGAATCGTTTTCGGGTTAAGGTCGCTCAGTGGGAACACTTTCCCTCTTTCCTGTTAAGCTAGATTTTTATAAGTTAGGATGTTTCTTGTTTAGCTAGATCCTACTATTTTCTTTTAGAGTTCAGGTGCAGACGAGAAAGATGACAAAGTTGCGATGGAGCAGATTTTAGTTGAGTTTACCTGCCTTCGACGATACGCCCACGACAATATTCTACCCCTTTATGCTTATTCAGTCGGAGGCGAATTTCCGTGCTTGGTTTATAAGCTGATGCCAAGAGGATCGTTGGAAGACCGTCTTCAGTGTAAGGTTGGTAGTTTTCGTTCACAAAGAGCTTAGGGGCATCAGCTTCAGTTGCGTTTTTGTCCGCCTCTTTATTTATATTTCGTTGCTTGTTATAGTTTTGGGAAGTCTTTTAGACTTATCGCCACAGAAAATCGTATACGTGGGACACTAGGATATACATGATATACTTTTACAAGGACACAGCTTGGGCGTATTTTTGCGGAGATACTACTGAAGAAGAAGGTTTGGTCTACAGTAAGGTACCGGAGTAAAATGTAGACACCCTGGAGATTGCTTGAATGTCACTGTACTTTCTGACAGTAGAGTTTTGATTACTTCATGTAATTTTGTTGGGAATGGGACATCAGCCAATTTGTCATGTTCAACTTCAATAAAGGCCACTGCCACTGTCGGATTCGGAGGATCAGCGCGCGTATTTCCGCGTCACTTTTCCCCACGTAACTTTGTGTGTCCCCACTAAGTTTTTCCTCCCCCAGGGCGGGGCTAAACAAACATGTCACTTGTCACACTTGACTCCTCCCTCAAGGCGGGGACTCATCTCCAGCAGTACCATGTCAATGTACGATGTCAAGGCGCGCCATTAGTTACGTTCTATTTCTAGCCAATATCGCCCGTTGGGCTACCAACAGCACCTTTAACTTGGAAAATACGTGCCAACATAGCGCTTGGTGTGGCAAGAGGCCTGCAATTTCTTCACAACGTCCACGAGAAACCACTGATTCACGGAGACGTGAAAAGGTTCGTTTGACTTTCTCTATTTAGGGCAATCGGGCGGAACAGGATATGCCCCCCCCCCCCCGGATAGTTCTGTTTCAGCCTAGCGGCCTTCGAGTTTGGCGGCTGGTGCAACCCATATAAAAACCGAAATACTAAATACAGAAAGATGCCAGAAAAAGGGCGAGAGCTGGTCCCGGACATTTCCGCAGACCCAGTAGTGAAAATTTCAGTCTTGGTTATACTGCAGTAGAAGTACGTCTCTTTGAATGTTAGCCAATTTTGAACAGTGCAGTTTTAGGGCTAGATGGTTAAATGAAAACCCAGAACACCCATTCACATATTCTTTTAAGAGTCTTAAATTTGCTACTTTGGCTGTCTGGTAGTTGCGTTTTGACACAGCCAGGTGTATAAAATGGCACTCTTAACTAACATTCGAAGAAGCATAGCTCCACTGTAATACAAGCGACTGGGTCTGTGTTATGTCGTTCATTTATTCAGCAGATCACAGGGGAAGGTAGTCACCACATGTTTATTCCGAACGAAGCTTGATACTGTGTTGTCATACCCAGGGGCGTCACTAGCCTTTTACCTTTGGGGGGGGGACGTCCAGTTTGTGCCGACGGACTAACAAATGTGCCGACAAAAAACGCCGTTGCCGCTTCGCGGCAACGGCGTACATTTTCCACAAACATAGAATATAACCGGTGTAAAACGAAAACGCCGGAATTTCAAAGATCAGTTGCAATTATTTCTTTAATGTAAATCCGTATATTGAAGTCCACATATTCGGCTTTTCCATTCAACTTTCGCCCAAAAAAAGTGAATGCTTTCAACGACTACACCTAGAGAAAGTTAAAGTAAGCGCCGCAGGCGAAGTTTTTTAAATCTGCCTTCTTTCCAGAAAAATGTCGCGGTACCTACCATACAAGTTCTAGCTTTTAATGTGTTTCAAACCCCCAAAATTTAAGTCCTAAAACGCTAAGTAAATGAAACACCGTTCTTCGAAATAGAGAATAGGCCTATTACGAAATGCGCCGCAGGCAAAATTTTGTGTAAAACTAACTGTGATGCGTCAATTGAGATTATTCCTTTAATCCAAGTTCGTATAAGTTTTGTTTGTACCCAGAATGAGTTAAACTAACCGCCGCAGGCGAAATTTTTTAAATCTGCCTTTCTTCGGATAAAATTTGATCTAAGCCTACCATACAAATTCTAGCTTTTAGTGTGCTACAAACCCCCAGAATTTCAACCCTAAAACGCCAACCAAATGAATAAGCGTTCTTCCGAACAGAGAATACTAGGAAATCCGCCGCAGGTGAAGTTTTGTGGAAACGCTGATGAGCAGAGGCGACAAGAATACCTACGCCCAGCAAAATCATTCAGAGTTTGATTTCTTCTGGGTTTTGCCCGACAAGACCGTAAAGAACTATATTTTGTACGTGTAAACAAAAGCCCATGTGCCGACGAAATTAAACTTTCGGGATTCGCCCAATAAGCATTCACAAAATAAGATTTCTTACGTGAAAAAGAAACTGATGTCCACCACCGACAAAACCATACAGCATTTGATTTCTTCTGTCTTGTGCCCGACAAGACTGTAAATAACTTTATTTCGTACGTGTAAACAAAAGGTGATGTGCCGACGAAACTTAAACTTTCGGGATGCGCCCGATAAGCATTTACAGAATAAAATTTCTTACGTGAAAAAGAACCTGATGTGCCGACGAGAATGCCCACGACCGACAAAACCATACAGCATTTGCTTTCTTCTGTCTTGTGCTCGACAAGACTGTACACAAATTGATTTCTTACGTATAAAAAGAACCCGCTGTGCCGACGAGTCGACCGACACCCGACAAAAGCATACAAAATTGTATTTCCTTTGTATTTCTTATGTATAAAAAGAACCCGAAGTGCCGACGAGAACACTCGAGGCCCGACAAAAGCATGCAGAATTCGATTTATTCTTGTGGTTTGTCCAGAGAATGTTTGCAGAATTTGCTTTCTTGCGTGTGAAAAGAACCCGATGTGCCTACGAGTCGACCGACGCCCGACAAAAGCATACATTTTTTTATTTTATCGCGCCGATAAACTAGTGAACTTTCGCCGGGCTTCGCCCGACGAAAGTACTTTCTCAAGACCTTTGGGGGGGGAGTCCCCCCCCCTCCCCCCCCATAGTGACGCCCCTGGTCATACCAGTGATGGTTCAGGTTAAGGATATCACATTTTCTTAATGCTTTATTTCGATGGTGCTAAACGGATTCGTTCGATGTTCCCCATCTTGTTAGTTTGGGTTCCCCATTTTATAAATAGCCAAAGTATCTGCTGAGGGTTCCGCCGTGGACATCACAGTCTCTACCAGTGGCGTTACTAACCAACGTGTTTGGGGGGAGGGCCAAGGGATTTACCGACTGGCTTGTCCTTTTTAGCGACTGTTTTTAAGAAAAAATCGACTGTTTTTAGTACGTAGGAGGTATGGAAGATAGGCTGTAACGGTTGAAAACTCGGCGCCAGCGGTCCGGCTAACCGTGTTTTTTTTTCATTTTGCCATCTCCAGTGGCAACATTCTCTTGGATGAAAATTATGAACCGAAAATTGGCGACTTCGGCTTAGCACGAGAAGGTCCCGACAAGGGACAGTCCAGCATGCTTGCTTCCAAGATCCAGGGGACCAGACCATATTTACCCCCTGAGTTTCTGAAAAGCGGTCGACGCTCAACCAAAGTTGATGTTTACTCTTTTGGAATAGTGAGTATTTACTTGCTGTAGAGAGAAAAGCAGGACTACAGTACTTTTGTTAATTATCACTTCTTAGGCGTTTGCAAGTGGTTAGAACTCATTTCTGAAAGCAGAAATGATAGATGCTGGATAGAACACGTAGAATTTTCTTTTTCCCGCTTGTCGACTCCGTCCAGATTTGCCACTCTCCGAAGCGGAGATTTTACTCGAAAGACTTGAAAATTGTTCGTGTCATTGTTAGAAAGTGGGAAAAAGAGCAAAATAAAAGGAGTCTGAAACACAGATAAATCTGTTGGTCAACAAAAAGTTTCGAAATGAAAATCAAGTTTGAAGCTTCTCATGCCCTTATCTTTGAAAGAGTTGTTGGCGGCCCTTGAAGAAGCTTCCGGAGACTTGCACTGCTTAACAGGCAAACTCGGCTCGGCTAAAAAGCGCCAAAAGGTCTTAGGTGCAAAACGAAACAATGGCGAGGGCTAGGATTTCTGAAGTTACAATTCCATAAGGGAGCTAGGAGTAATGTATAAGGCAGATTAGGTACGGGAGCTCCTTTGAAGGTCTCGGCAGACTTTGACTGCAGTAAGTTCAAAAGTGAAACGATGCGGCTCACACGGAGGTTATCTCTCTCTCCGTCGACATGGGGACTGTCATAGTTAACGGGGGTTGCTTTCGTTGAAGAGGAGCAGTTTAGAAAAAATTACACGTCTTATTCCAAGGACGTAGTCTGACATCAGTGACCGCTTGTAACAACTTGAAAGGGGCTGATCAGGCATGCTGATGTAGTTACTTGTAAAATGCCTAAGTCAAAGGCAGTGCCTTTTTTTTTTAAATTTAATCTCGATCCTTTTTAGGTGCTGTTCGAGATAGCTGTCGGCGATAAAGCAGCGGGCAGAGTTGGCCGTCCTTATTTACTGGTAAGGCTCAGTCGTTAATCATGAGTGCATTTGCCGCCGATGTCCTGGTTGAATGTAACGTCGGTCTAGCCATTTGCTATTGAATGAATGAATGAATAGTTTATTGTAGGCCTGTTTCTGCAGGATTTGTTGTGGACTATGTTCTATTCGACTTTGCTAATTCGCGATTTCCGGATTCAGCGCTTCTAGCAGAACAAGTAGGCTACGATTGGAAACGCTACTCCGAATTGACGTCTAAAACTCTTCGGCTGAATTAGTGTTTTTATATTTATTTTTAATTATTCGCCTACCATTAGTTTGCTAGTTTTCTTTCGTTTCGCTGTTTACCTATCATCTAGGCTAAACTTCAGCAATTCCTGAGTTTACAGTTTTGTTTTTGTGACGTTTATGCGTCAACTCGTAGTAGCGTTTCCAATCGTGTTTTAGGTCCACTAGGAGCGTTGAATCGGTAAAGGGCGAATTATTTGAGCTTGTAGCCCTGCCGAGCCCATCGTCAAAAATCTCCCTCGGTTAATATATTTAGAAGCCGTCCCTTATCGGTATGGGCCCATAACAGGAACTCATTCAGTTTCCTTTCCTTATAGGCATAACAAGATCCACGTTTCTCTTGTAGGGTGACTGGGTAAAGCATCACAATCGCAGTGGAACGATCATGCAAATTATTGACCCAAAAATGCCCTCTCCGTCTGAGTACGAACTTGCGGTTTATCGACTCTTGATAGATCTGGGTCTACGCTGCACAGCTGAAGATGCAAAGCAGAGGCCAGATATGAAGGTTGTGTATGATGAGTTGTGGCGGGAGATGGCGCAGCTAGAGAAAGTTGTTGCGGCAGCAACTGTCAGATCAGAAATGGTTGAAGGTTAGAATTCCTCAGTTAATGCATTGTTTTGTTCCCAAGTCTGGGGTGGTCAAAGCAGATTGCTTTTACCTGGTGCATTAATATCCTATAAATAGTTGGTCTAGGACGAAATTAGAAAATGTCTATTTCCAGATTTTATAGGAAAAGTTTTAAAACCCCTTCATTGAGTAAAAAGTCAACATATTGGCTTCGTTTTGGAGGAAAATTGCCGTCAGACTCAGAAAGTAGTGGAAAAATTGCAACCGATTTTTTTTTGTATTTTTTGTTTTCTAAATATTGTTCCAGAGTCGCTGAAACCTGCATAGAGTGTAGTTATCATCCTAGACAGACGAAATCAAAATTTGCCAAACCTTTGCAAATTCTGTCGAAAAGTGGTCTCGAAACAGTTAAAGACCACTTTCTCTCTTTATTTGATTCTAAGTTAAAGCGAGCTGCTTCGATCGACCCGACAGCGATGCTGCTGAATCTGGCATTGCTCCCAGCAGGGAGACGGCAGTTTATTTATTAAATATTCCTTCAGCCCAAGCTGACTGCGAATCATATTTGACAGTGCAAAAACGGATACGTCAGCTAAATTTTATTCGAGCTATATTTCGGCCCTTCTTGGCAAGGGTCCTCTTCAGGCTCAAAACCGCTCAAACTGGAAAAACGAACTTGTGGGAAAACAAACTAAAGATTCCAGCTTAATGTTAAGTATCTGACTATTTATTTATTTATATATTTTAAACCATAGTATCAGATATCACGGTATCTGCAAAAACGCAACTAACGTTATTCAGTTGAGTTTGCCAAATAATTGTGGGCCGAAGAAATCTGAAAGAGGCATGTTGCTTGAACATTATTGTGTTGGTTATTTTAGCAGACAACGCTCCAGTGATTAAAGTAATCTCGTGCCATTGCAACAACTTTCTGATCAGGGTCTCTCCTTTTCAGAAAGCTCGGATTCAGAGCAAGACGAAGACGATGATTCTGATGAGCTGATGACGGACCAGTCTGCTGCACAAACAAACGAAGTCAGTGCTTCCGATCTTGTCAGCGCGGGTCTCCCCCTCATAAGTCTACTGCTTGCCCAGCCCACCTCAGGCCCTCAGACTGAAGAATACCGAAACCCAAGCCCCGCTCCCATTCCTGATTTTGCCGCGCTTGGCATTGGACCCGGAGTCGATACCGTGAAACTTGGGGAGGTGATAATGCCCCTGGTCCTTCTATCTCAGGAGAATAATGCCACCGCCCGTGCCGTAACGGCCCTGCTACCGGCCATAACGGCTCTGTTTAGTAATAAGAGCCTTTCTGGGGGACCCTGGAACAGCCTATGTCCCGACTCGCAACGAGCTAGACGAAAGTCGGCGCAGAAGAGTGGGGAACCGAAAGTACCCCCTAACATCGAAGAAGGGGAAAAGGAGTCAGGCATGATTCCAGCCTTATCCGCCCTATTTGCTAAACCACCTGTCAGTGCTCCAGGTTCAAGTAAAACCGCGCCCCCTGCGCGGGTTCATCCTACTGACGAGAGCACCTGTGATTTGCCCAATTTTGCCGAGCTAAACCAGCCATCTTCTGTGAGAAAAGAAAGCTCAAACGAACAAGTGGCTTTTGAAGATAATAGTATACAGTCGGGCTATTCAAGTTCGATTTTCAGCGCGCAAACGGACTCCGATTCGGATGATGAAATTGTGGTGCCGACCGCATCTAAGAAAAAAATGGCATTTTGAGAGAGTGTCCCCGTGATATTGTAACTAATGGCGCGATAGGGACAAGAACTGATAATAGATATTCTGTCTTTCAGTGACTGTACCGAGAAAAAATCCGCAATCGCTCCCGGCATGGTCAGCGGGTGCTTAGTTCAGTTTATTCACAAAAAAGAAAGACTGATGATAGTTAGTCGGGCGGGTGCGTATAGTTAGTGCTTAAGCTTGTATAGCACCTGCTTTGCAAAGCACCATAAGGCTAGTATACTGAGGAAACCCAAGAAGTTTGCGATATAGTGATAGGGTGTATTCCGATCAAGAAATGCATTCGGAGCAGGGATGCATTGCAAAGTGAGAGAGATCGATGTTCTACAACGCAGTTCTATAATTGTAAGTTCTTCGTACGGATAATGTTCGATCAAGATTAAGACATTTTGGTCTAAGACATTCATCAAGATTAAGGAAGTTTTGTAAATCCACATTTCGATATAATCAGGCCCCTTCTGCTTAAGCGATAGCAGGCGGAAAGATCAGAACCAATTTCTAACTTTATTCTGAGCCGGTGTATCGGCTATAAACCACATTCCTCGTGTCTTAAATTAGGAACATGAAATGTTATGGTTCTGTTACAAGTTTTATTTCTTGGTTGTTTGCAGCATGCAAAGGAGGTGGGCATTTTGTCGTCTTTATTCTTCTTATAAAAACGTACGGTAGTGCGGAACACGAGAGATTTTATCATTTGTCGGCAAAGACTGTAATGACAAGTTTCTGCTTACGTAACGGCGTGCGAAAACGGTTGCATGAGCTTGGGAATTTCATTCGTCGTTCCGACCCTGTTTTTATCAAGCATCACGGTTGTCTCAAACGGGCGTCTCAGGGATTAACCTGTTATCTGTAAATTAACACAATGTTGTTGACGCAAGTCCCATCCAGTCTTGGTGGTCGTCCCGGGGCCACTCTCCTCGCAAGCGCATGGATGTGCTTGTCTCTGTCCTGGGCCAGTGTGAGAAGACTAGGGAGATGATAGCCGTGAAGATTTTCCTTCCAACGCTCAGGGGGGCGACCACGTGGACGATAACCGTGTATGCGACCTTCGAAGGCGATTTTCGGCAGTTGGTCATTGGCCATGCACTGGACGTGGTCGAACCATCTTGGGGGACATTTTCGCGTGATGTGTGCTACGTTTGATGTTACCATCATCATGATGGGTGTTTTCGCGTCGATGGCCGGATGGCCATTTTGGCATGAAAGCTCTACACGTGACGTCACCATCCGGCTGGATGAACCAGTCGATACTCGGTTATCAAAAGGTCGTATCTCCACATTTGTCAGTTTTACGTGTGACGCAAATTAAGATCGGAAAATCCTATCTCTCATGTTAAATATTTTTAATCAGAGACTCTAGATGGCTCTTAGATCGTCATATATTGTTGACAAGAACACGGAGATGCGTAGTTTTGGCCGGAGAATCTAACCATGGGGGTAACTCAGTTTGCCCCAAAATTGGAGATACGACCTTTTGATAACCGGGTATCGCTGAGTGCTCTGTTGAACGGGAAGAGGAAGGCGGCGTCTTGTTCTGCCTCAACCCGCTGTCGTCTGGATGGCACAATCCAGTAACACGTTCGCCTTTACGGCTTCTGTCGAGTTAAAGGGCCATTTACGCGAAAATGTCCCCTCAAGTTGCTGAAAACTTGCCCGTCCCAGGATGTGTCTTATACACTGAGGCGTCCGTTGTTACTAATACGTTAATGTTATCTGGTGTTTTCGTTTATGGGTAACACTGTGTATTCTCAGTTTCAAATATAAACAGAGCGTGGAATTCGTTTTATGTCATAATTTCCGACTGACAAAGGACTGTAGCCACATGACAAGTTCGGATTTTGTTTAATGCAAAGACATCAATAAAAATGACGCGTCGACAGTAATAAATCAGTCACTGCAGCAAGAACTAGCAAAACAACCAAACATTAAGAATAGGAATTCGGATCTGATGTAAGATTGAATGGCTTCGACAAGAAATAAATACGTAATTTGTATCCAGACTGCAGCGTCCGGAGTAACTACAGCATAACAGAAAGGGCTGGAGATTTTCATGCTCTGCAAGAAAAATGCCATCCGGTGATCTTTTTAAAAGCACTGCCGAACAGAGACCAGCAAATCATAACGAGCGTTGTTCTCTGTTCGAGAACTGTGTTCCTGTGGAATTTATAAAGTGCGAATCTTCTTTACTTCAAGCTGAAAAAGCCCATTGTTGTTTCATAGTATGTCAAAGTGAACCAAGTATCCAAATCATCGGTAATTTATTGGTTAAAGCGCTTAACTTGTTTGAGAGAGTTATGGGTTCGAGCCCCGCCTCAGGATGGCTTTCTAGCGTATTTTACAGTCATTAATTTATTTATCCATGTCCTTTCATATGGTACTTCACTAGAAATGTTCTTTCTCTTCTTTTGGAATATTTCGGACGGCTATGAAAGTAATGCAAGTATGGATACTTGCTAGGTTTAATTTTTCATTGTATTTTTGTGCCGTTCAGAGAACCCCACTGTAGTGAGTACCTCGACTCGAAAACAAACCTAGGCTGAGAAAGCTCAAGCCAGGCACACTGTCAGAAGTTTCTAACCGATAGCACAAGGATGCGCGGTTTCAATAGACAACACTTGGGATGTAATCTGCTGTGATTTTGAAAACGTTAAAGGACCTGTCTTACCTATAACACTAGTGCAACCTACTTCCATAATCACTCCGTATATTTCTAAACCCAGAGACCCCAATTTCGTACGGTACATTCTAACTCCTAACAAAACCACGCTTATTTTCTCACTTGCCGCGTTTTGCTACCTTCGATATGTATCGCACTGTCGACGGTTGCCTGCGAGAAGTTTTTCCATCAGAAAAACCGGTTATGCAAATTGTTTCCCTGTTTTCGCTACAAGTCAACGGGTCTCGGAAAAGGCTTAAAACAGCAAAAACCGTGGGTTATTCGTTGAAAGCACAGCACAGTTTTAAAGTATTCAAATATTTTAAAATACTGTAAGTTGAAGAGTAAATAGTGCGATGGGTCCTTTAAGCATAACAAGCATTGCCAGGATGAGCCGAAAAACCGCCGAAAAAGCATCTGCTGACTTTTCCGCTATCATAACGACAAACAAAGAAGTCAGCAGACGCTTTTTCGCTGGGTTTTCCTGGCAATGCTTATTATGCATAACATTTAATGCAAAAGCGTTTTCAAAATCACATCCCATCCCAAATGTTGTCTGTTGAAACTGCGCATCCTTGTGTTATCTGTTAGGAAACTTCTGACAGTGCAAGAGGTTGCAGGTGCGAATCCCGAGTGAATTTACCTTACCGTTTCCCATCTCCAGCCCATGTAGCATTTAACTTCTAGCGAACGGGTGAGACTCGGAGAAAAGTCCCTATTTAAATACTGCGTACGACACACCACTTCGAATTCAAATCTAAACTGAGACCCTGCTTCTGAATATGAATGTTTGAGAAGATAAAAAGAGACTTCTGAAACACTGAAAAGAAGACACAGTTACAAGCGGTCTAAAGGAGCGAAGATATAGTTACAAAAATTGTCGCCTATTATAGGAATTTCATACACAAAGAAAATACGTCCGAGTAGGTTCCATCTTTCGTTCTCACAAAGCTACATGTTCTATTGTACTCTTACGAAAACCCTCTAAACCCGCGGACATTGGGACGTAGCCAATGAAGTTGAGGTACGTGCACACTCAGTCCAATTTTCGCAGTCGGATGCGAATTCGCCTTATTCCAGTTCAGTATAACTCCAAGTGGACTATAGCTTTTATTAGTCCCCTATTGTCTCACAATCCGGACATGTGTTGACATAGTAAAAATTCGGATCCATAAAGTAGTGTGTAACTTTTACTTTTTGCTACTGAGACATATGCAAAACCTCCACTACCTGGGACGCAGGTTGCAGATTTAATGCAGATGTTCTACTCATCAACCTCTGGATCTATAGTTACTATCTCTGCTCCATTGCTGGTGGTGAGGCATAGGAGGATTAACAGAAACTAGTCGGCGAACTGAAATATGGCAAATTTCCTCCTTCGTACAGTGTCCGTACAGTGGCGCAATTTCGCATGCAAAACATTCCAAACCCCACCCCGGCTGACTTTCCGGGTTAGCAAAAGCTGTGCTGCGCAACTAGTCACAGATCTGTTTACTAATATTCTCGAAATTTGCATGGCCCGTCAGTAGAGGGATTGTGCAACCTACACAACGAAAACGGATCCGAGTCTACTTAGGAAGCCAGGCTTTAACTCGGAAGTTCAAAAATCTACTAACAGGATGCGAGACTCCATTTTTGTGTTAAAAGTTTTGACTGAACCATCAAGGGAGGGCCAAGAAGCGCTCCCAATAATTTAAAAGTTCAGCATAGTGCTACTTACAAAACGCACCGCCGATACTTCAGTCTCATATCGGAAAATCCCATGCTTCACAGTGTTCAATTATTTGTTTTTGCTTTTTTCGATGATAGTGTAGAAATATCCGTTTTCGTCGGGTAAGTTTCAATGTATCTGATAATGCTACGTTAACACACTGCGTAAATCCGAGCGTATTTTACGCACGTATTTGGGCTTGAAAAGATCTCTAGCAATACGGACGTATTCGAGAAATCGGTCCGTTTTATATATAAATACGTCTGTGTTGCTAAAAATCTTTTCTAGCTCAAATACGCGCGTAAAATACGCTCGGATTTCAAAATACGCTCGGATTTTACGCAAAGTGTAAACTCACCATAAGCGTAGCTCAGTAGAAAGACCGTATAGTGTAGCCCAAATACACACTTATTTATGCTGCCCAGCGGTACGCTTCAAGATATTCACGTTGGTACAGTAGAGGTGTGCTTCGCTTCTTTGTATACTTCGCCAAGCTTTGGACTACCTTATTTTTTGGCCTTTAAAAGCCAGATATTTTAGCTCCTTTTTTTTAATTAGATTCTTTAATTTTATATGTTTTTTTTTTGGGGGGGGGGATACTTTGAACGGTCATGAAAATCATGCAAAAGCGTTGCAATACTGAGTCGTAATTTGGCCGTTTTGTTTTAAAACAACTGAGTAAAAGGAGCAAAAGGTTTGGAAAAAATAGCAGTGTGAGCCTTTATTTTATACTTAAACTATTCTTTGCGCTCATCAATGCAGTGCATAAGTATTTGCTAGGATTGAATTTCATCATTATCTTCGGCGCCTTTCAAAATTAGACGACTTCCGAAGTAACACACCTCTACTGTTTGCGAAAATTCTGATAGCTCAAGAAATATTGCAAAATTTTAACTATTCAAATACCAACGTTATCGATACGAGAACTGGAGACAATACTCCTAAATCTGAAGACTTCAGTTCCCACTATCTGCTCATCTAACAGAAATCGACTTTAGCACACAAGTTACCACGATTTTACTCACACAGTCGTCACACAAGACTCTTCTTACCGATATGTTCGCAATCACATTCACTCACAGTTTACGCATCCACTTCCAAACTTTCATCTGAATCTATTGCCCGCGGTTCTTCAGAGAAGCGGAGAACGCGTTGAGGTCGCATGTACCCCCGGGAAGATTCGTCAATAGAATCACCTGCAAAAAACTTAAGACTCAAAACAAGACTTGGAAAGACGTTCACGTTTCCCGGATAGCCCGTGGGCGATTCGAAAACCGGAACCTGAGCAGAAAAGGTCCGGGGTTATTTAAAAAAAAAAAAATACTATATTAAAGGTTAACTTCAGACACCGAGGTTGATATCGGAGAATAACAAACAGACGGCCACTGAAAATAACCTGTCAAAGCCGAAGGGGATCATTGATATATATCAATGATCCCCTGGATCACCTGATATATACCGTTTGGTCAAAAGTATTTTTTCACTTTTCGGATAAAATGCGCACTTTAAGGGTGATAGAAATAAATTTTTAAGCAACAGCCTTGTAGCACAAATGATCATGGGTTGAGATGTATCGTATGATGAAAAGTACTTTTCGACCTTGCCGCTTAAGATGCGCACTTTAAGGGAGCTAGAACTTCATTTGTAAGCAAAACCCTTGAGGCACAAATGATAATGGGCTCATGGAGATCATGAAAATGTATACTTTGCTTAGAAGTATTTTTTCTTAATTTGCGGTCAAGATTGGTACTTTAAGGAATGGTCGGATTTGGAAAGTGGCGATTTCTAAGCCAATCTTGTCATTCTTGTCGAATCTCTAATATTCCAGCCAAGTTTCCTCATCCTAGCACATCTGGAAGTACCTTAACTCGCCGGAGTCAATCCGGTTGATTTATCCAGAGCATCTGTTTGTTATTCCCACAAAGTTCCACCCCGATCTCTCCAGTCTAAGCCGGTAACGTATTCCCCCCCCCCCCCAGTTGTTGTAAGATCCGGTCCAGACATGAAAAAGACCACCAGAGACATTTCCTCTGTCCAATTATTTAATTTCACTAAAATCCGATCAAACAAGGACGGTTTGCCGGAAGTGCAGCCGAAATATCCGAAATTTTTTTTATTTATCCCTCGCACATCATCTTAGAGGGATAATTAGCTGATCAAAAAGAAACCCCGAAAATCTCGTTTTCATCATTTTGTTTGCAATGAATGGTCAGCTTGGCTTCAAACCTTAAATCCGATCACACGTTCCAAAGCTACACATGACTCAAAATTCCGGATCCCCCCTCCTTCCACTCCCCCACGATTACCGGATCTACGATTTTTTTCCAAGTCAGTTTGGTCGGGTCCCCGATATGTCTGCCAAGTTTTGTCGCGAAAATCCCCATAACCGCCATCACCAGAATTCCGGGAAACCCCCCTCACCCCCCCCCAGTTACCGGATCCAGTCTAATTGTGTAAACGATCTATCTAGAGCAGATGCTTGTTCTTTCCAGCAAATTTCACTCCGATCCCTCCATTCTAACCAACTCCCCCAGAGCTGTCGAATCCGGTCTGGACTTAAGTTGCATTCCAATCCGATCACCCGTTCAAAAGTTACACAGTACTCGATTTTCCGGATCCCCCCCCCCAGATGGTCGGATTGGAAAACTGATTATTTCTAAGATAGCTTGGTCGGGACTCTGATACGCCTGCGAAGTTTCATCGTCCTAGCACACCTGGAAGTACCCTAACTCGAAAAAGTGTGATTCGACCGCCGGACAGACCGACCGACCGACAGACGGAATTGCGATCGGAATATGGCACTTGAGCCAGAAGCTGCAAGTGCCATAAAAACAGACAGTTGGTTTCGCGACGCAAGAGTTTAGACCCATCTTTGAAACTTTCGGCCCTAAATAATAAAATATCCTCAACATCTTATCACTCAGCAGAAGTGTGTTATTTTTCCTGGTAAATCAAATTCATTCTGAAGGTTCAAAATCTCCAGGACAGGATTTACTTACCTTCAACTTCACTAGATCTGAAAGACTCTTCGTCGGTTGATAATCTTTGAAGTGCCGAGTCGACAAACCCACGAACCTGGAAGTTGTGGAAAAATTAGCACAAGAGAGAAAACAAGAGCTAAGAGCTCAACTGCCGCAGTATACCCAGGGTATTACCACAGTCATGCATCCCATCGACAGCAAAAACGGTTGTCCCAGAGACATCAACGAACGCTGCCTTGAGTTCTTTCGCTGCTTGTTAACTTTGGCAATTAAACCATCGTTTAAGACCCAAATGTGGTACACGTCAAGCACATTTACTGCAAATCTTGTCTGGATAGTTAAAATACAAAGCTAAGTTTCACCATTATATGTACTGAATAGTGTGGAGTCGTCTGTCTACATAAGACCATCTGGATGTTAGTCTAGGACCATCTGGTTTAGAATACATCTCTGTCAGCAACTGCAAAGCAACCTGTTGACGTTACAGAACATTTACGTCATGGCATTTTAGAGGTTATTTGTTCGCTATAAAGCCAACCATGTTCAGTGTTATGTTTTACGGAAACGCAAACATCAACAGATCGTGTGTTATCTCATATCTTCAGAAACTGCTTACCCTTTGCAAATGTTAAGAAACTTCCGACAGTGTAGAAAATAGCTCTAACAGCGAAGAAAACCAAAGCAACAAACACACACCTCTTTATTAGCACCACGCGGGTCCAGCTCCAAGGCCTCATTGAAATATTTCTGCGCCTTGTCCACCTGTCCCAACTTCTTATACACCTTCCCCAGGAGGAAGAACACCATGGACTCTTTGGGAATCTCCTCTTTCAATCCCAGAAGCTCCAGTAGAGCCTCCTGATGATGATCTGCAGCGATGAGTATTGAGGCTCGATGGTATCTGCTTGTTGGATTCTTCGGATCTATCTGAACGGCACTGTCCACAGTCTGAAGGGCTCGCTCTGTGCGATGCTGGGCTTGGTATACCTTTACAAATAGATTCGTGGCATAAATGGAACATCCTGTCAAAATATTCTTCACTTCCTCACGGCCCTGACGCACGAAGCATGGATTTAAGCTAAAGCAGTCTTTCAGTAAGAAATGGGAGGGGTACAACTTCTTATCACACCGAGATGTCCCCTTGCTTGTTCCCATTTCCGACGAAACAGCGATGGTATGTGCAGAAAAGGCCCCTGCCAGGGTCCGAAGTGATAATTATGATGTTTAAAGGACACCTGAACAATAAAACCATACTTGGACACGCCATGGAGAATGCATTTACAGACATGGCCATGGAGAGCATTCTTCTCCTGAGCATGGCGTTTTCAAAATAGGGATGTTCGTTTCTGGAGGTTTGCACATGCAGACTCCAAGACAAAAAACGCAATTTATTCAAATCTTGTACAGCGCTGGTCGGATCGTACTGGAATTTCTTCTAGATATACGTTTGGGCTTAACTGGTTAAAAAATATTCCAGAAGAAGGGTTGATTGGAGACATTTGTTCATTTCTAAAATTGTTCGGTACTGAAATAAGGACAGAAGCAAAATGGAGCAAAAATCACTATTTCGTATTTGGATTGGGTTTTCTGCAGGCAATGTTAACGGAAGTCATACAGATAGGGATGATACTTGGTACTCTTCATTCAGGTGTCCTTTAAAAAAAATATGATAGATATTTCATTGCCGAGTCTGCTTGTCTTTTTTATACGTGAAGTTCGCTTTTTGCTAAATAACCAAATTGGGGGAGAAAGTAGAGCTGGTTTCAAGAGAGGAGCAGGCCGTTACTGGAGAGAAGTGACCTAGAAAACTAAGCACAGGGCATACAGTGTCAACTTCCAGACCGTAAGGACTGGCGATATCTGCAAAAACAGCCTTGTCGATAGCGAGTGCGATTTAATGGTAAAAATTAGGGTAACATTCAGAAACCAAAATTCATAAAAAAAAGCGGAGATCTGCGGCTGAAGTACTTTCATCTAACTGACCAAAAAAAGGTGTTTTGCAGCGCCTTTCTGAACAGCTGGCAAAAATGTGCCGCCACACTATATTAGGTAGTGTGGAAATAAGTGACCCTAAAAAAAAAAGAGGGCAACGGATCTTTCTTTTAATGGAAAGTTAATGGAAGGCTCTTCTATCGCTCGAATATCGATGAGAGAAATGAGAACGCCTGGATAGAAACAGTATCTAGTGTCGCAATTCTATAAACCACAATATTCTTCCTATTTTTTTCCGAAAATATTTCCTCCAAAAACTGATCTATTTTTATACGTAGCGTGAATCAAATGTATATATCTAAGCGGTAGATCCAGGAACTTGCTTCGTAATAACCTTATTTTTGGGTAGCTACAAATATCCTACATTCAATTGGGAAAATACTTTACCACAGCGAGATTGCAGGCTACCACTGGACTTGCGCTGTTGATGCTAAGAGCTCGCTTGAAGTGGTTCTCAGCCTGGACGTACTTCTCTGCCTTGTAGTGAATTATTCCTAGACCATACCTAAGAACGAAATAAGCCGGGATAAGCAGATCCTTCTAAGCACGGAAGAAATATCTACGGAATAAATTGATGCGTGTACTGGTCCCTATCTCTGCCGATGTGTGTGACGTACGGAGGTGTTTAGACGTAGAAGCAGGGGGAGAGAGCGGAGAGGGGAGAGAGAGAGGGGAGAGAGAGAGAAGGGAGACTTCATCAACAATGCTTGGTACGGCACTCAAGGGCAACAACTTAATTCAAGGAAGTTCTTTTTCTTTTCATTTACTGTAGCCTATGTCCGAAGGAAGCTTGATGAGCGTCCTCTTATTATTGTCGAAACTACGCGTCCTCTTTAGGAAACCCCTAAAAGTTATAAGGGAAAGAAAAATGCCGCTAAATCATGCTGGTGGAAGGAACTTACTTTTAATATTGCTCTTGCTGATTTATTACCCATCATCTCACACAACTGTACAGGACTATTAAATAATAAAAGAGAAGAAGGAGCATAAATGGCATTATCTGATGATGACTGCGAATATCTGTGAACAACAATTCATGGGACCTTTCCGTTGCCTAGAATCTTCCGAGTCTTTCCTCCCGCCTTAAGCCTGATTACCGAAACAGAAACGTGGATGTAACACTGGGGACAGACACAGGCTATAAAATTCAGGGAAAAAATAAATAAACAACGAACCAAGCTCTATAATCCCTTGGATTCCGCGTTGTCGCGCTCTTAAACGCATCCTCCGCCTTCTGGACATCGTCGACCGTCATATACTCGAGGCCAAGTAGAGTATAAGCATAGCTGAAACTATCATCTAACTGTATTGCACGCTGGAACATTTTGATTGCTGCTTCGTGGTCCCTCTCGAGGGCTAGGCAATTGCCAGCCGCGCACCAAGAAGCAGGGGACAACCGAGACTTCTCAAGCATTGACTAAAAGGAGGAGATATTGGTTAATCCTAGAGTCGGTATTAACGGGAACCCACAAGAGATGGTAGGTATGTGTCAAGCAGAAGAAGAAGATTGGATTAGGACTTCACTGTCGGAAGTTTCATATCAGATAACACAAGGATGCGCGGTTTCAATAGACAACACTTGGGATGTAGTCTGCTGGGATTTTGAAAACGTTGTGCATTAAATGTTATGCATAACAAGCATTACCAGGAAGAGCCAAAATACCGCCGAAAAAGCAACTGCTGACTTTTCCGATATCATGACGACAAACAAATAAGTCAGCGGATGCTTTTTCGGTGGTGTTCCGGATCTTCCTGGTAATGCTTGTTATGCATAACATTTAATGCACACCATCAAAACCACAACAGATTACATCCCAAGTCTTGCCTGTTGAAATCGTGCATCCTTGTGTAATCTGTTATGAAACTTCTGGCAGTGTAGCAAATCCAGGTTTTAATACATACTTCAGGTTCTGGTAATTTTATTTAGCCTACATGTTTCCGAAAAATTATCGCGCATCAATAGCCAAACTTCATGCTCATCCCAGTCGCAGAACGAGCACACATTCCGGGAGTTAATTTTTCACAGTAGTCTGTATCTAAAGAAAGGGCATTTTCGGAAATTTCCCAGCTGTTCATTGTTCCTTGTGAAAACACAAATATTGGCAGCTGTTCATTGTTCCCCACGAAAATGTCATGGTTGCAACTCAGTAATAGGATCTGTACGGACCGAAATGGCGCTTCGAAACATGTATAAAATTCACGATATGTTCATGACTTTTATCAAAGGGATTATTTTATTAACTGTTGCTGGAGTGACCTTATACAAAGTGAAAGACCTGTACAGTGACAAAGGAAAAGCAGCGCAAGACTGCAAGGACTTTGGAATAGTGGAGTCCGGTGGATTCTGTCTGGACGAGGACAATATTTTTGTAGGGTACAACGACCTCTGGGGACCTAAATTTGCCCTAGCCATTGAGCAGATCGTTGGCACAGGCTCACTAGTGGATCTCGGGGCTGGACTGGGCCACTACGGCCGGTTCCTGACACGTAAGAAGGAGCACATTTTCAGCAACAAATTTAAAACACTGGAAGACCAAATGTACTTCCAACGTGACGAGGTCAGGCAGTATCTACACACAAAGCAGACGATTTCCCACTACGAAGGCTACGACGGTGCTTTAAACGTGGAAAAGGTTACTTCAGGTTTCATCAAACATCTGGATTTGTCGATACCTCAAAAACTATCAAGAAGATTCGACTGGGTTATGAGTTTGGAGGTCGGGGAGCACATACCCGTCCAGTACGAATCAACCTTCCTGGAGAATCTGGTTAGCCACGCATGTACTGGAATTATTCTCTCCTGGGCCGTAGAAGGTCAAGGAGGACATTTCCATGTGAATAACCATAACAACTCGTATGTGAAAGTTAGAATGGCGGAGCACGGCTTTGCAAGTTGCGACAAACAGGAGACGTTCTTGCGAGAGGAGGCGGATTTGGGACATTTCAAAAATACAGTGATGGTTTTCAAGCGGAAAGACCCGATTAAAGACGGGGATTGCCAGGAGTATCGGAACTTGCTTTGCTAGTGCATAGAAAACGTCAGTGTGTCGTCAGTGAGCACATTTTCTAATAAATCTTTCACATTACAATCGTCTACATTCTTCAGATCCAAGAAGCATTGGACGGGAAGATACCAAGGTCCGCTATTGTTAAGTCTTTGAAAAGCGAAAATCAAGTCGACCTTATTAGCGGACACATCGAGACGGAGGTTTCGTGGACGTGCATTCGAGGACTAATTACGAAATGTAGCGACCGACATCGTTGATGCTCACTCACACGAGAGGGCAATTTGTATCGAGCAGAAGCTTAAGATTAAATTAAGCTTCTGTACTAATTAGGCTAAGCCTAAATTGGCCTAAGATTAAACTAGGCTGTCTCTACAGGTTTTGATACGGTCTTTAAGCTTGTCGGAGCTGAAAACCCGCACTATCCGGAGACTCGAATGCTGCTCTACCGATAATTAAATCAACCGTTTACTGTGAGCGTGTTCCACCCTACTTACAGTAGTTACTACGCATAACGTGACGGATCCTGGCTTCTTGGCGTCAAGGCTGGAACGCATTTTTCTATTTTTGGCAAAATATCATGCAACGGGCTAATCGGGCAAATCACGTCGCAGAGATTTGTAGTTACCACGCTTACTACGCTCCCGAGCGTGGTAAGCAAATAGTTACTATTTCGAGAAGGTTGGAACAGTCAGCGTAGTAACTTTTCACGAGGTTGGAACGAAAATAGTGACTAACAGTTGCTATTGTTAGAAGGGTGGAACACAATCTGTAAAGTTACCAAAGTCAGTCACAACCAATAACCGGTCATGGTAGGAAAAAAGGCGAGGTAAATTCCCCAAACCCCTCCTAGAATACCTGCGTTCGTTGTCCGGTGACTGGTCACCAGTGCTTCTTCTGACGCGTTTTTTGCATCCACCGTTGACTACTCACTAGTCTTATAACCCATTTTTGAAATAACAGGTGTCTGGTTTTACCTCACCGGTGCAGACTAACCAGAACCTGCTCGGAAGCCCGGCTTTGCCGAAGAGTTAGCAAGTTTTCATCAACTCACCGGTGAACAAAAAAAAACGCGTTATATGAGAAGAACCAGACACTGGTGACAGAACACCAGAGACAGCCGGAGAGCAACGAAAGCAGCTAATGTTTATTTTAAAGCAAAAATCGACGGTCACTCGTCTGCGGGCGCACCTAACAATAATTAAGAAATACTTCGGCGAATTATCGAGAGATTTCTTCAGAAGTATTGGGAAGAGATACTTCACTTTAGAGGTGCATAAATGAAGTGAAGGACAGTTTTCACAAACCATACATGAGTGTTTACGAACTTTTTTTTATTTCATGCGACATCTACATGGGTGTCCGTGGAAAAGGTTGAGTCGCAATGCCACTAGACAGGTCAGAATCAGAAATAGGAAATTCACTGAATGGAAAGAAGACAAAATAGTTTTCTGAGACATTAGGCCAAGCAAGAGGATTGCTTTCAAGTTAACGTTTCTAGGCTAAGGGGGTTCGAAAGTTTCGGTTCAAGCGCACGTTTTCGGCACAAAATATTTTGATGACTATTTCCAGGATTGCTTTCAAGTTAACATTTCTAGGCTAAGGAGTTCGAAAGTTCCGGTTCAGAAGCACGTTTTCAGCACAAAATATTTCGAAGACTAAACAAGACAGAAATAATACCTGAGACAAAGCTGAAAGTTCCACGTTCTGGCCAAGCTGCCACAAAGCGGAGCTGTAGTACTCCATCATATACGTTAGAGATGGGTCTTTCCTCCTCGCCTGTGCGAAGTATTTCACAGCCTCCTTGTACTTTCCCATCTCAAAATACGCCTTTCCCATGTTTGCCAGAACCCAAGGAGTTGTCTTCTGGCGTTCAGGCAACTTCTCTAACAGCTCAATGGCCCCTTTGCAGTTATAGATGGCGAGCTGGCAGTACGCTGAACCAATGGACTGGAGGAGT
This sequence comes from Branchinecta lindahli, assembly GCA_023053555.1. Classification (NCBI taxonomy): domain Eukaryota; kingdom Metazoa; phylum Arthropoda; class Branchiopoda; order Anostraca; family Branchinectidae; genus Branchinecta; species Branchinecta lindahli. The sequence continues at coordinate 12,777,951 of JAKZAO010000002.1, forward strand.
GCCATCAGACCGTCTGAAAGTAAAGACGAGATAACAAGGTGTGAACTACCTTTGGTTCACAGAGACTGCGTTCGTTGTGTTACGTTCTGCAGCGGCTGCAGGTAATAGCGCCGAGACGCAAATCTTGACGTAAAACGCAGAAAGATGGCGCTTTAGCGAGAAACGCACTGTGTCAAGGAGGAGTTGAGGAGTTGTTCGGTGATTGTTGGTGCGTTTGGGGCGAACTTTAAAGTTTAATGGGCGGATCAAACAATCATGATGCCACATTACCAGCTCCTAGAATACAATGTTACATCAGAAATCAGCAGATTCCTCGACAACTTATTTTCGCTAATATATCGTTCTGGCGTTTTTTACTGACTGCCATACTCCGATTTACTAGCTTCGACAAATATAGGCGGAGTTTCTTTTTTCTTATCCATTCATTGTTATTATAAACCCCGGATTATTTGTGTTGTTGACAAATATCCATATTAACGGTGTTAACATAGTATTCCTTTTAAGCTCTGGGAATCAGCTGCAATAAAGTCGGTTATATTTGTACATTTTGGCAGTTTTGTAACTTTACATCCAGAAAACAAAACTTTTTTTCGGTACTACAAACAACATAAAGTTTCATAAGAAAATAATAGAGCAATCTGCCAGCTACAGAGACGGTTTATTTTCGCAAGTCATGGCACTCTCATTACTCAGCTCTACAAAATGATTGATTTTCGTACATGGCCAAGAGTTTTTGAATTTCCACGCCTTGCAGTACCATGCTCTGAAATAGTCTCCGCCGATACGCCAAAGAGTCAATGACAAGCGATAACAACAAAACGGCTCATTTTTGAAGCGCTCTCTAGTAGGAGTCAGAAACATGTAAGTGTGAAGCATTTTATAAAAATTAAAGCATAGTTAGTGCCCATTGTACTTTAACGGTTTCAAGCTTGAGTTATGTGCTCATACAATGGCAGTTTTTTTCTTCTTTGCTCTTACAGATTTCCTCAAAAGAAGATGAAACGGAAATGAAATCAAGATCTTTTCTCTTTTGTTCTTTTCTTCCTTTTACTCCGTTCTTGTTCAATTTGAATGTAACGGGTTACAAAGAATACATACATACATACATACAGATTCCGGTTCTAATTTTGAAGACGCTGTATTTTTGTAGACTGCTATACAAGTAGGTTCGGGTTTCTCCGGAATGACGAATTTAATAACACGGGTTCAGCAGTTTTTGGGGCGCTGGACTTGCTTACGGCGCGCGGATGTTTTTGGGGCGCGCTTCCCACTTGCGGGGACAAGAGTGATTTTTGCGTTTTTTCTTCCTACGCTGATGTAACCCAGTACAGATCATAAAAGGCGTATTCTCGCCGTTCCCCGAGGACTTCACTTGAGGAGTCCCCATGTTTTTGTTTGTCCCGGGGACTCACTCCCCGTATTCTCGCGAGTCCCCACGGACGGGGAATGCTCCGATTCATCAAACAGGACTCCCTTTCAGATTCGGAGGGGAATCAATTTTTGCTGGTGTTGGTGCAATGTAAAATTAATTAAAAACAATCAGATAAGCAGAACCAAAAATAAAGTGGATCCAGATAAATTTCGTCAACTGCATATTTTTTTTTCGAACAGAATCCATTTTACCTTAATTACCTTAATTTGCACTTCGGAGCAAATTAAGATCGGTAGATCTGTTGAATGCTCCTGAGTTGAATCGGTGGTATCCCATAGCAGGTATGAGCAGGACGGAATGTCCCACTCATACTTCCAGTCTTTCGAGTCCCACTCTTTGTCCAGTGCCTTCTTGAATGCTTTGGGGGTGGGGGCTGAGACTGTTGCTTCGCACAGTTCATTCCAGGGGTTGACGACTCTGTTGGTGAAGAAACTTTTTCTGGCCCTGGTTTTGACGGACTGCTTGAACTTTCTTCGAGTGTCCTCTGGTGCACTGTGGGGGGCCTGGGTGGTTAGGCAGGATCTTGGCGTATGATGAGTTCAGCAATTTGTGGGTCATCATCATGTCGCTACGGTTGCGCCTGTACACGAGGGTGGGGAGGTTGAGAGCCCGTAAACGATCTTGATAAGGTTTATCTCCAAGGTTTGTGATGGCCCTGGTTGCTCTCCTCTGAACTCCCTCAATTAGCCTGACATCTCCTTTATACGTTGGGAAGGCAGCGCACATGCCAAAATCCAAAACGGGTCTGACTAGTGCCTTGTAAAGTTTCAGGAAAACTAGTGGGGATCTGCTGGTAACTGTTCTTTTGATCAGACCTAAGTCTGATCATCTAAGTTTGATCAGATCTTAGAAGCATTCCCCGTGTTCTCGCTGTTTTCCGTACGCGGAGTCCGCTTGGAGTGCCTCCCTCTATTATCGCCGTTCCCTTCGATTCCCTGAGGAGTCCTCGGGGAACGGCGAGAATACGCCTCAAGCCCTTTGTCCTTTCTGCCCAAGCCTGCGAAGAAAGGAGGTTGGCAACTCTGAGGTGAGTTGGCCAATCTGCTCAGGATAACGGGGCCAGAATCCTCTCTACCAAAAACGGCCAAATTATCACAAATGACATAAAACTTGGAAGAGAAACCTGTCATTACTTTTGGCAAACAAGAGCTGAAAGCTCATATGGCACTTGCAAGGCTGGGTCAGAGTAGGAATTCGTCAATTTGTGGGTTTGTTGTGATCATCTGCAATCAAAGCTCTTGAAGTAAAAAACATGATGAACTCATCAGGAGCACGAAAATGTATATTTTACTCAAAAGTATTGTTTGTACTTTAAGGAAATCACTTGTGAGCAAAACCCTTAAGGCAAAAATGATCACGGGCTCATAGGGATCACGAAAATGTGTATTTTGCTAAAAAGTATTTTTTGTACGTTGCGGTTGCGATTAGTTCTTTAAGGGATGGTCGGATCTGGGAACTGACACTTTCTAAGCCAATCTTGTCAAGTGTCTGATTTCCAAGCCAAGTTTCATCGTCCTAGCACATCTGGAAGTACCTTGATTCGCGATCACCGGAATTCCGGACCCCCCTCCAACTCCCCCCACAGTGCCCAAACCCGGTCCGGTTCTGTCACTGATGTATCTAGAGCTTCTGCTTCTTCTTCCAACCAAGTTTCGTCCCAATAGCTCCACTCTAAGCGTGTCACAAGATTTCGGGTTCTCCCCTCCACCCCCCCCCAACATTCATCGGATTATATCCGGACTTTAAACAGGACATTTGAGACATGAGGTCTTTCCAAAAATTAAAGTTTCATTAAGATCCGATCACCCGTTCAAAAGTTATACATACCTCAGGATTCTCCCTCCCTCCACTCCCCCCACGATGGTCGGATAAGGGAACTGACTATTTCTAAGCCAATCATGTCAAGTCTCTAATTTTCAAGCCAAGTCTTATCGTCCTAGCACGTCTGGAAGTACCTTAACTTGCGATCATCGGAATTCCGGACCCCCCTCCCTCTAACTCCCCCACAGTGCCCGAATCTTGTCCGGTTCTGTCACTTACGTACATAGAGCTTGTGCTTGTTCTTTCCACCAAGTTTCATTCCGATCGCTCCACTCCAAGCGTGTCACAAGTTTTCCGGTTCCCCCCGCCGATCCCCCCCACCTTTATCGGATCTGGTCCGGACTTGAAACTGGGCATCCGAGACATGTGATCTTTCTACGTATCAAGTTTCATTACGATCCGATCACCCGTTCGGAAGTTATACATACCTCAAGATTCCGGATTCCCCCTCCCGTCACTCCCCCCACGATGGTCGGATCGGGAAGTTGACTATTTTCAGGTTAATCTGGTCGAGTCCCTGATATGCCTGCCAAATTTCATTGTCCTAGCACACCTGGAAGTAACTTAACTCCGTATCACCGGAATTCCGGAACCCCCCTCCAACTCCCCCCACAGTGCACGAATCCGGTCCGGGTCTGTCAATGACGTACCTAGGGTATGTGCTTGTTCCTCCCACCAAGTTTCATCCCGATCGCTCCAGTCTAAGCGTGTCACATGATTTCCGGTTCCCCCCTGCGACTCCCCCCCACATTAATCGGATTCGATCCGGACCTGAATCGGGACATCTGAGAAATGAAGTCTTTCCAAATATCAAGTTTCATTAAGATCCGACCACCCGTTTGAAAGTTATGCATGCCCCTAAATTCCGGATTCCGGCTCCCCTCCCTCCCCCCACGATGGTCGGATCGGGGAAGTGACTATTTCTAAATTAGTTTGGTCGGGTCCCTGATATGCCTGCCAAGTTTCATCGTCCTAGCACATCTGGAAGTACCCTAACTCGCGATCACCGGACTGACCGACCGACAGACCGACCGACCGACCGACGGAAAAGTGATCGGTATATGGCACTTGGCCGGAAGGCAAGTGCCATAAAAACGTGACTAATATCTCCCCTATTCTTAGAATAACAGTATATCTGACCTACCGGCAGTTTTCTTCTGAATATTCACAGCCTCTTTGAGCAAATCTTGCTGGGAAACCAGCACTGGACTCTCCGGCTTTTCCTCGCTCTTAATGTCGCTAGTGAAAGACTTCTCCTGAATATCCAGTTTGTTTCGTTCGTTTAGCGTGTCGGTTCGGGAGATCCTAGACGTCCGCGACTTCCGAAGAGGAGACCGATTGACAATAGTGCGAGGTTTTCCTGGGAGCGTTTTGCTGTTTTCCTATATAAAAGAGATGCAACAGCATAAGAATGGAGGAGATGAGACATAAAACACTTGACCATTTTTTTTGCGGTTAACTGGCTAATGGAGAATTTATACTCATTGGAGCGTAGTAAGCGTGGTAACTACGAATCTCTGTGTGATGTGATTGGCCCAATTAGCCCGTGGCCTGATATTTTGCCGAAAACAGAAAAATGCGTTCCAGCCTTAACGCCAAGAAGCCAAAATCCATGACGACGGTAAGTATGGTGGAACACGATCAAAGTGAACATGAAACGAAACACCTAACAAAAATCGAAGACAAAAACAAAGAATACGTAAAAATAACCGGATACTACTCTGTGCAACTATTTATTATCATTCTGCAGGTATTTTGTGTCTACCATAGCGCACATATGGATCTGAAACTGTAACCTCGCAGACCAGTATTTTGATTCACGCTAGCTTTTTGGAGGCTCTCCCATTACAAAAACAAAATCAAAAAGATCTCTTTTAACAGCAAAAATCAGGTAGATGACTCTGAATCAGAGTACCTGTGGAGGAAATTTTAAAACTGGCCAGTCTGGCGTTTTACGTTAAAGCATAGATAGCCATGGTCAAAGACGACAGTTACTATTTTCTCGGCTGCAATCTTTTTTCCGAACTGGACAAAAAGAAAAATTCCTACAGCTGTTTAGTTTTAGCTTCAAATACTAGATGTCAGCCGGTGGATTTTTTCCTTAACTCCCGGCACAATCCAATGTACCTTTAGCTTAAATTGTTTCTGCTTGGGCACAGTGCGGCGGCGAGTACCACTGATGGCAATACAAGCTGGGGATGGAATTTTCTGAAGACGAGAGATCGATGGTCTAGTCGGTGAAACAGACCAACGGAATACAGAAAATGATTTCATAAGTATGGTTAGTTGGTTACTAGCATGGGTCCTTCAAGAACAGACACACTCCCGAATCAAGATCTACGACAAAAATCGTAAAAAAAGCAGCATCTTTAGTGTCAATGAATGGACCAGATGATTTAGGTATAGTGTCATATATTATGTTAACGGTACTCCTCAGTTTCAAGGAAAATAAACGAAACAAAGAAAGAATAAAAACGAACAAGCATTATAACACGCCGTCGCTTAAAGTATGGGTTATTTGTTGCTCCACAATATCGTGATCGTACCTTGACTGACGAGGTGCTTGACCCAAATAACCTTGAACTTCTTCTCACACCCGTGGGTGGAGGTGGTGGGGACGGTGACGTCGTCGGAGGAGTATTTGTTACGTTGCTAGATTGACTAAACGGCCCACCAACGCGACTTCTGATCGGCACCTGAAAACACGAAGAGATGCAATATAGACTATTGATTGCTGGGTCAGCTTTTACTGGAAGGTAAGGTATTATTTTAATACAACGAAAGTAGCAGTAAGTCAATGAAGTGCAAACTTACCATTTACCAGTGGTATTCAAAAACGGCACTTAGCAAAGTATCTGATTTATCAGCAACTGAACCAAAACAAACACAATAACAGCACTGGCATTTTAGGACCAGTGGTATTCAAAAACGGCACTTAGAAGTATCTGATTTATGAGCAACTGAACCAAAACAAACACAATAACAGCACTGGCATTTTAGGACGACGACAGGGTAGCCTACATAAACGAAACAAAGCAACAACGTTCTTATCTTTCAAAACAATCTTAAACAAAATAATTAAAACCAGAGAGTGGAAATGTAACTGTTATTTATCATGTACTTTTTGTAAAGAAATAAACGTGGGTGGTATAGTTAACGGATGGTGAGGCTGCTATGAAAGTTTCGTCATTTCAGAAAGGCAACTCACAACCAAAAATCACATTGACAGCTTGATTCGGGGTTCTGAAAAGGGATTCCTAAGTGTACGCCGCTAAAAACTATCCGACAGAAACTACTCCTATCACGGTTCCAGACTGACAATACCAGGATGAGGGATTCAACGACAGTGAACTGAACTTAGAAAGTGACTGCAGTTAATTGTTTGACAATAGAATACCTACAGGGTACACACCTGTACAAAATTCATAGTAGAATTTACGCTGTGGGGACGGCCGCAGATATTCTGATTGTCATAACTAAAGCAGATAGAGAAAAATAAAAAATCCCTTTGCCCCCAACAGCTGTTACAACTGTCAAAACTAAGCCATGTCGCTGCTAAGTCTCCTAACTCGTAAAATGTTGACGCTGTAGCGATCATACCTCAACCAGAGAAAAACTCTGTATCAGAAATACAAATTATGCAAACATGGCAGCAGACAACACCCTGCGTACAGTCTCTCATGTTCTTCGATCCACTGGGCTTCAGAAACTAGATAACTCTCGTGCTGGCTCCGCCCAAGCACACGGCGCGTGGGGTACATAATGAATGAAAACAGCCGTGCGTCTTTCAACGAAATGTGTACACACTTATGGCACTGTGCTGTTTTTCCTGCGACTGCCCCGAAGTGGTATTTTCCATCTTTCTGAATTTTTATGGCACTTGCCTTCCGGCCAAGTGCCATATACCGATCACTTTTCCGTCGGTCGGTCTGTCGGTCAGTCCGGTGATCGCGAGTTAGGGTACTTCCAGATGTGCTAGGACGATGAAACTTGGCAGGCGTATTAGGGGCCCGATCAAACTAACTTGGAAATCGTCACTTGCCCGATCCGACCATCGTGGGGGGAGGGAGGGGAGACGGAATCCGGAATTTAGTGTCATGCATAACTTTCGAACGGGTAATCGGATCTTAATGAAACTTGATATTTGGAAAGACACCATGTCTCACATGTCCCAACTCAAGTCCGGACCGAATCCGATGAATGTGGGGGGGGGGGGGGGCGGAGGGGGGAACCGGAAATCATGTTAAACGCTGAGAGTGGAGCGACCGGGATGAAACTTGGTGGAAGGAACAAGCACCACCCCTAGGTACATCATTGACAGAACCGGACCGGATTCGTGCACTGGGGGGGGGGAGTTGGAGGGAGGTTCCGGAATTCCGGTTATACGGAGTTAAGATACTTCCAGGTGGGCTAGGACGATGAAACTTGGCAGGCAAATCAGGGACACGACCAGATTAACCTGGAAACAGTCAGCTTCCCGATCCGACCATCGTGGGGGAGTGGAGGGAGGGGGAATCCGGACTCTTGAGGTATGTATAACTTCCGAACGGGTGATCGGATCATAATGAAACTTGATGTGTAGAAAGACCACATGTCTCGGATGTCCCATTTCAAGTCCGGACCGGATCCGATGAAGCTGGGGGGGGGGGGTCGGAGGGGGGTCCGGAAACCTTGTGACATGCTTGGAGTGGAGCGATCGGAATGAAACTTGGTGGGAAGAACAAGCACAAGCCCTATGTAGATCAGTGACAGAACCGGACCGGATTCGGGTATTGTGGGGGAGTTAGGGGGGGGGGTCCGGAATTCCGGTGATCGCAAGTTAAGGTACTTCCAGACATGCTAGGACGATCAAAATTAGAGACTTGACATGATTGGCTAAGAAGTAGTTAATATATTGGTCCGGACTTATATATTCCAAATAATTCAGTGTATTCAACTAAATGACAAACAAATGAGTTGGCTTTTCAGTTAAACTTTAACAAATTTTCCGGTTTCGGCCGGATTTCGGGCGAACTACTTGTCCGGCAAGATAATGGTTTTCACCGTCGTGTTCAGCATGTCATCTTACCCCTGATTAAAACATCTAATCAACTTCAAATAAAACTTTTACTTTTAACAAACTTTCCAGTTTTTGCCGAATTCCGGGCGAACTACTTGTCCGACGAGAAATGGTTTTCACCATCGTGTTCAGCATTCTTCTTACCCCATAATCGACTATCACATTAGCTGTTTCAAAATATTTTGTTTGCCCCTTAATTTAAACCCCCTCCCCCACCCCTAAATGTAGGGCTACAGAGCCCGACTACGAACTCGACCTTACTCTTGACCCAAAGATTCCTCACACCAAGTTTCATCAAAATATCTCATTCCCTTTGAGAGTTATCGTGCTCACAGACGGACAACTTTTGCGATGTCATAAGTATCCCTCACATTATGAAGCTGAAAAGCTTTTGCGGCCAAATTTCACAGGTTCCGTTAGAGAAAAGTGAAAACACCGGTCACAGGAGGCGCTCTTATACATTGACGCATACGTCACTTGAAGCAATCCCAGATAGCCGCTTGAAGTCAACAACTGAACCTGCAGTTCCCAACCTTAAACCAGGCTCCAGCTTTTGCTTCATACAAACCATCCTCTGATTTGGCCGTGGGCCATCAGCGAGACCAGACATGGTTTCAACCTTAAAACATTTCTAGCAACAACAAAGTTTTGAGTAAGAAAGAAAGTCAAAGTGAAAGAAGACATGCACCCGGCACAAGGGAACCAGACACAACAGTAACTAGCGTAACTAGCATCTGAGCCTCATTTTTGTTGCACGCTGCATGTCCACTTCTCGGCCGCTTCTGCTATAATCGGCGTTTTTGCACTGCAGTGCTTCCGAGGAAGACGGCGGCGCTTCTCGAGAATCGCGGACTTGCTTACCGACCAAGTCCGTGCTGCAGCAGCACTGTTGCAACAAAAACGTGGCTCTGGAAGGAAGGGAATGCATGCTTCTACAGGCTTTTCATAATGTGACCTCGGCGGCAGGAGACCTTTACTGTCAGAAAGGGATAATCGTATCTGATATAGCTAATCGGATAAGTCGGATGAGATTCATTACAGGACATATCGCATCTTCGTTTTTCCAGCTTGAGCTGGAGGGCCCTTGCCAAGAAGGGTCAAAATATCGCTCTAATAAATCTCCACCGATTATCCGTGTAGCAACACCATTAAACATGATTCGTAATCAGCTTGGGCTGAAGTAGTAGGCTACTTATGAGTAAGATTGAGATATTTTTGAACAGACAGCGTATTGTGAGGTCTTTTTGTGGCACTTGCCTTCCGGCCAAGTGCCATATACCGATCACTTTTCCGTCGGTCGGTCGGTCGGTCTGTCGGTCAGTCCGGTGATCGCGAGTTAGGGTACTTCCAGATGTGCTAGGACGATGAAACTTGGCAGGCGTATTAGGGGCCCGACCAAACTAACTTGGAAATCGTCACTTGCCCGATCCGACCATCGTGGGGGGAGGGAGGGGAGCCGGAATTCGGAATTTAGTGACATGCATAACTTTCGAACGGGTAATCGGATCTTAATGAAACTTGATATTTGGAAAAACACCATGTCTCACATGTCCCAACTCAAGTCCGGACCGAATCCGATGAATGCGGGGGGGGGGGTCGGAGGGGGGAACCGGAAATCATGTTAAACGCTGAGAGTGGAGCGACCGGGATGAAACTTGGTGGAAGGAACAAGCACCACCCCTAGGTACATCATTGACAGAACCGGACCGGATTCGTGCACTGGGGGGGGGGAGTTCGAGGGAGGTTCCGGAATTCCGGTTATACGGAGTTAAGATACTTCCAGGTGGGCTAGGACGATGAAACTTGGCAGGCAAATCAGGGACACGACCAGATTAACCTGGAAACAGTCAGCTTCCCGATCCGACCATCGTGGGGGAGTGGAGGGAGGGGGAATCCGGACTCTTGAGGTATGTATAACTTCCGAACGGGTGATCGGATCATAATGAAACTTGATGTGTAGAAAGACCACATGTCTCGGATGTCCCATTTCAAGTCCGGACCGGATCCGATGAAGCTGGGGGGGGGGGGTCGGAGGGGGGTCCGGAAACCTTGTGACATGCTTGGAGTGGAGCGATCGGAATGAAACTTGGTGGGAAGAACAAGCACAAGCCCTATGTAGATCAGTGACAGAACCGGACCGGATTCGGGTATTGTGGGGGAGTTAGGGGGTGGTCCGGAATTCCGGTGATCGCAAGTTAAGGTACTTCCAGACATGCTAGGACGATGAAACTTGGCTTGAAAATTAGAGACTTGACATGATTGGCTAAGAAGTAGTTAATTCCCAGATCCGACCATCCCTTAAAGTACTAATGCCAACCGCAAAGTACAAAAAATACTTTTAAGCAATATATACATTTTCGTTATCCCTATGAGCCCATGATCATTTTTGCCTCAAGGGTTTTGCTTACAACTGAATTCCTTAAAGTACAAACAATACTTTTGAGTAAAATATACATTTTCGTGCTACTGGTGATCATCTTTTTTGCTACAAGAGTTCTGATTACAGATGATTTTCTAGCGCCCTTAAAGTGCGCACAGCCAAATGCATTGCCAAACTATACAGTCTCGTGATTTCCAAGGACCCACGATCATTCTTATCTCAAGGGTTTTGCTTACAAATGATCAAAAGAAACCCACGAATTGGCGAATTCCTACTTTCATCCTCTGACCCAGCCTTGCACGTGCCATATGAGCTTCCAGCTCTTGTTAGTCGTCGCTTCTCTCTGTTGTGACAAGTTATAAATAAAAGAAATAGACGAAAATAAATAAATGAATCGGAAACACTTTTACTACGTCTAAACTAAGGGTGTTTTGGTACGACCTGCCACTACTATTGCAGCCGGCTACACAGTTACGACACAAATCACTCCATCTGCTATTGATAAACAGGGTACTGTTTAGGGTACTAAACAGGGTACTATTGTAAACAGGGCACTGTTTACCTACCATGGACAGAGCAAGAAAGCTAAAAGGAAACCATACAATATGAAGGAGGGTCCAATGCATACCTTTCTTGGTGCCTGTAGCTGCAGGGGACTTGTTGTCCTGAGTGGAAGAGGGCTACCGGAGACTGGAGAAGGTGAGAGGAGACAAAATGAACCGAAAGATGAGTCGCTAAATGAGTTCTCCAGAGGCAAGACGCCGAACCTACAAAAGCCAGTTTTAAAAAAGGGTAACAACAAGCCATTTTTAACATTACCTTAAATTACCTTAAATCGCACTGGCCGGCGAATAAGGTTGGGTGAACATCCTGTAGATTCGCCGGTTGAGTGATGGAGGTGGAAGTGCGTTGTCTAGTTCCGTTGAGTAGATCCACTGGCCTCCCAGTGTAGTTTCCACTCCATCGCTGCCCAGTCTCGGTCAATTGCTTTTTTGAAGTTGTCAACAGTTTTGGACTGAACTGTTTCTTCACTAAGGGAATTGCACAGTGGAACAGCACGAGTTGAGAAGAAGTTGGAACGTTCTCTCCGTGAGCTTCTTTGCTGCTGGAGCTTCTTGGTGTGGCCCCGGGTGTGGCTAGAGAGCGACTTATTAAAAATCCCTGGTGTGACACCATTCTCCAGCAGCTTGTGGGTCAGGATTGCATCTCCGCGCTTCCTCCTGTACGTCAGGGTTGGCAGCTTGAGTTTCTTGAGGCGTTCAGGGTATGAGAGGTTCTTACATTTGGTTGGTAGCTTTGTAGCCCTCCGCTGAACGCTCTCAAGGATCTTCTTGTCCATGACATAGTGAGGAACGGCAAGAGAGACTCCGTACTCAAGTTGTGGTCTGACCAATCCTGTATATAGCTTCCTGATTGTCCTGGGCGATCTACTGGTGATATTACGTCTGATGAGACCAAGGGACCTGTTGCCTTTGGCAGCTAGGTATTTGCTGTGACTATGGAATTTCATTTTGTCGTCAACAATGACCCCAAGGTCTCTTTCTTCGGTGACAGTTTCCAAAGTTATGAGCTTCCCAGTACGATCTGTCATTGTATATGTCATTCCTGGGTTCTTAGGGCCAAGATGTAGGACTTTGCACTTTTCAGCATTAAACTCGAGGGACCAGGAAGAGGACCAGTTGTTGAGGGTGTGCAGATCTGCAAACAGTGCAAACAGTTTAAGGTCATTTTGCACTGACTGGGCTGAGTCATTGATGAATATATTGAAGAGGGTAGGTCCCAGTTTAGTTCCTTGCGGAACTCCGCTGAGCACTGGAGTTGGGTTTGACATGATTTGATTCCCCTCCTCATCATACATCATCACCCTCTGTATTCTATCCTTGAGAAACTGAATAATCCATTCCCTTACATCTTGGTGGAGTTGATAGAATTCTAGTTTCCTTTCCAGGTACGAGTGCACTACCTTCTCGAAAGCTTTGGCTTGGTCCAGCAAGAGTACGTCAACTGGAGGCCTTCCTCAATCATCTTGGTGATTATATCATATGACTGAATTAGGTTTGTCTCCACAGAGCGGCCCTTCCTGAAACCATGTTGTCCGTCGTATAACAGGCTGTTTGTTTCCAGATGTGCAACAATTGCATCATTTAAGACGCCTTCCATGACTTTTGATGGGACAGAAGTCAGGCTGATGGGTCTGTAGTTCTGCGGTTTATCCTTCTGTCCTTTTTTGAAAACTGGCATGACATTTGCTGTTTTCCAGTCAGAGGGAATAGTTTTGGAAGTTATTGACATCTGGAATATTCTTGTCAGGGGTTCTGCTATTTCAGCTGCAGTCTCCTTCAGCAACCTAGGATGGATGCCATCGGGTCCCTTCGCCTTGGATGGATCCAAAGTTTTTAGACGCTTGTAAGTATCACAAGCTGTGAACTGGATCGGTGGCATAGGGTGTTTGATGTGGGTGGTTGGCATATCCGGTGGGGGGCATCCAGGGTCTTTGGAGAAATTTGACGAGAAGCATTGATTGAGGGTATCCGCCATCACCAATGGATCGGTTATTTTGGTTCCATCGCTGGAGGTAAAATGATGGATCGACCTGCGGCTTGGGTTGTTTGAAGTGACATATCTCCAAAACTTTTTTGGATTGGTTTTTGCCTCTAGTGCTATCGACTCCTCATATCTTATGGTTGCTTTTCTGGTCGCATTTCTCAGTTTGTTCCTGGCCTTTTTGTACTGCTCTAGATGGGCTGCACTCTCAGAATTTTTATACTTTTTCCAAGCTTTCTTTTTCTTATTAATGGCTTTTTTTAGCTGGGGTGACATATACGGAAGGGTTCTGGGACGTTCTGAAAAGGAAGTTTTCGTATGCCTCAACTCAAGACTCAGTAGTTTGTCCTTGAAAAGCTCCCAGGATGCTTCAGTGTCTTGTTGCAAAGAGTTTTCCCATTCAATCTCTTGCAGGTCCTGGCGTATTTTCTTGTAATCAACAAATGTTCGTTTGATTTTGTTGGTTGGTATCTGATTCAAGATTATCATTATCAACATTTTTATGGGAGGGAGTGATTATTGAAAAGTATGCGGAGTAGGTATTTTCTTAGTTTGAGAAGCCTGGCGAGGTTCCTCAGAGTGGCTAGTCTACACAGGGAAAAGTCTTCGAGTCCCACCCTTTGGGGAGGGACAAACACTTCAAAAGTGTTTGAGTCCCACCCACTCACGATCCTCCCAGAAGTAGACCCCCCCCCCCCCGGGAAAAATACCAGAAAGTCCCCAAATTAACACAAGTAATTTGCACTCACGAAAGATACAGGAAAAGCTTCGTTCCATCTTTCGTGACACTTTTTAACTCTCATGACTAAAAATGATTTTAAGCGTGTTCCACCCCTCTACCAATAGTAACTATTAGTTACTATTTCCGTTCCAGCCTCACGAAAAGTTACTACGCTAACCGTTCCAACCTTCTCAAAATAGTAACTATTTGCTTACCATGCTCGGGAGCGTAGTTAGCGTAGTAACTACGCATCTCTGTAACGTGATTGGTCGGATCACCCCGCGGCCTGATATTTGACCGAAAAAAATTAAAAAGTGTTCCAGCCTACACGGCGACTAGCGTAGTAACTACGGTAAGTAGGGTGGAACACGCTCTTTGTTTTGTTCTATCTGCATTTATATAGCTTAGCTGTGTTTAAATTGTATATGTATAATTTGACATCTGCAAATCTGCTGTAAATGTCCATTGACAACGTTTTCGTTCATGATATGTTGACTGGAAATACAAATTCGGCATGACTGCTAAGAAAGTCATTTTCCAATTAAATTCTACTCAGTAGGGTTTAGTCTAATGTAGTAGTATGTTAGTTTCTTTTTGTATTAACATGTATTTATTTTTGTTTTGTTTGCTACGGCCCTTGGGCTTTTAAGGTAAATAAATGTCATATCATTTCATATCACCAAGCCTAACCTTTGCATTGTCACTCGGCTGAATAAAAACCCAAAACATCGGTACAACGATTTACCACCTGAATGAGTACACTGAAATTATTACAAGTTCGTTTCTTCTAGCGACAGCCGGAAGAGGACCCTTGCCAAGAAGGGCCGAAATATCGTTCAAGAATATCCAAGCTGACTAGTCCTTTCTGGATCATTTTTAGTATATACGAGTAGGCCTAAACTGAGCTTCGAGAATCTGGAAATTTTACAGGGAATCCACCGGACGACACGACGAAATAGCCTCGTCATTCAAGATCAGACAAACCAGCCAGTTTCTACTAGGAGGCCCACCCATGAAATTTTGCTTATGGGGCGAAATTTAATGTTTCGACTGTCTCACAAGATGAACTTTTGCTGTTCAGACCCTCTCCCAGCCAATGGTGCAACACTTTGCAATATACTGCGGGATGAGGATATCGGACGGTGGTCAGTGCTGAAGAATTACTTTCGTTTTGTTAGAGTATTTTTTACGCATTATGTTTCTTAAAACTTACCCCGGGGATATGGTGACATCCGACGACAGACCTCCAAACCTTCTCGCCGCCTTCCGACTGGACTTCGGGGCAGATGGAGCTATGGAGTTGGGAATCGGTTGGCTATCTGGGGTTATGTTCGGATGCTTCACCCTTGGGGCTAAGGGAGGAGGAAGACGGAAATCCGGTGTCGTAAACGATTTGACCGGTGGAGTTGAATCAGTGACATCTTGTGACTGGTTCAGGGTGCTAGAATGAGGAAAATTTAGGTTGATCTTACGGGGGGGGGGGGGAGGGTCTGCAAGATTCCAGAAAGCGAATCGAAGAAAATCTTGGCCGAGAATCACTTCCCACAACTAAGTTTCTGCTTAAAGCCAAGAGGGAACGATATTTATCCTTCTTACCGCAGACTTGGGACATCTACGTTTTGGCAAGGACAAATAATCTGATAGAACCTCCGTATCCCTATCTCTGTGATACGACCATGCAGAGTCGAATATATTCTGATACCCTACCCGATGCAAACGAGCCGAGGAGGAGCTACGCAGAACATCATAATTGTTATCTCTACACACAGCTGTATCGCGGTACAACTCCGCAGAAGAATCAGAACGCCGTCTCAGTCGTCCTTTACAGCTGCAATGATTGGTTGTCTGCCATACTGACGTCAAGTGTGACGCGCTGTAGCGCACCTGCAAGGCAACCTACAGTTTTTCAAACCGTATGAGCAACGGCGTAGAGGGAAGTAGACGGGTATCAACTCAAACCTCACAGCATGTACCTCTAGCTCCGCCCAGTTTTATCGGGGTATAAATAGTCACTGCATGGGACCAAAGACGGAGGTTCTATCAGATTATTTGTTCTTGGTTTTGGCTTGGTGTTCAATGACAAAGGAGAAAAGGGCTGTTTTTTTTTTGCTGGAGTACTCCCTAGTTGTCTCCGCTTTTCTTACACGGCGTTTTGGATTTACTGGTGGCGGCTCACTGGTGTTTTAACCCGTTTTCGCACTCAAAAGTGCGGACTATTGAGAGCATGGTCGGGAGGCAGATTCTAGTGAAAAGTCAGCGGGAGATGGTAAGAGTAATAGCCGAGTATCTGAGTGAGTAATAGCTCACTAGTGAGTAATAGCCAGAAACTACTAGGAGAGCAACGAACGAGCCCAAGGACACGGTAGGCAAATTCAAGATAGACGCAAAATTTGGAACTTTCTACGGCAAACGCTCAGCAAAAACGGGGAGGGGAGCCAAGAAACTCCATACAAATAAAGTCCAAATTATCTACGCTTACCTTTTGAGAATCAGATCACTGGAGGGTGGGTTCTGTGGCGTTCCAGAAATAAGAGACAAGACTTTGCTACGTCCACAGCACTGATGAAAATCTTTGAGAGAACTAATCTAAAACAGAAGAAAAATCATAGCACTCCATGTAAGTAATCACTGAAGATCACTTGCGGTACCTCAAGCTGGGTATTTTAATTTGTCTTCACCTAGTAAACCTGACTGCCAAACCACCACCCCCCTTGCTAATACAAACTTGCTCATGAGATAAATTGGAAAGAATACAGAAGCGGGCTCTTCTTATTATTCATAGTGGACCGAAGCTTCCATACTCATACCTTTTAAAACACTTTAACCTAAAAACATTGCAGGAGCGCAGAAAGGAGCTAAGCGCTGACTTCGGTTCAGCCACGGTATCTCATCCTCTCCACTCCAAAATCCTCCCTCCCCCTTATCAAAATGTTAGAAATCGACCAGAACGAGTGGTAAGTTCTAGGGTTCCCAAGCTCTGTCCCGTACCCACGAAACACGCTAGATATGAAAAAAGTTTTATTCCCGAGTTCGTGAAATATTTTAACGAAGCGTGACGGTTTTTTAAACGTACTGACATTAGATACATGTATTGTAATTTATTATGTTGTTTGACAATAATCGGAAATTTGGTTTATAACCACGATAGTCGATTTTTACAATGAACTTACTATCTATCATCTATCTATCTTTCGAACCTCATATTGAAATTGCCTGGATAACCCTCTTTACTGTACGTCCTACATCCTCCACATCATAAAATCTCTCCCCAAGATTGTCATCCCTACCTTCGCAATGAACTTCTACAGACTCAGGATCAATCCAAAAAGAGTTCACACCATGAATTGCCTTCTAAAACGGCATAATTTAACAGCAAATGTACGAATAAGTTTTATATTCATTCCTCCTGTTTTATTTTAATGTAGGGTTAGGGTACACTGAAATAACTAGACACTGATACTCGGAAGTTTTCAAGATGCTCGTTAAGTACTTTTTTGTAACACTACCAAATTCCGAGTCCGAAAGTAGTCAGATTATTCTAACTTGGTAATTGAACTCTCTCTAAATAGGTAGTGAACTTAGTTTCTAGTGAAGTAAGAGGCGTAAAGCCTTATTTGAGTAATATATTTGCATGTTTAGATTTTTTACGTAAATGAACTGAATTCAATAGAATATTTCTGTTGAACCAAGTCTACCATAACAATGATGATAATAATATAATAACAATAACATTATAATTCAAAGTAAATAGGCCATTGGCCCCTACAGAGTTCGTCTAAAACACTTTTCACCATAAATTATTATTATTTTTTTAAATGAAAAACGTCTGGCATGGCCTATGCCATGAATCTTATGAAAGAAACAGCGTCTAATGCTACACATCCTTTAAGATAGAAATCTAACCAAATTGCTAACCTGGAAAACTTTCGGGGCTTCAGGCTTTTCTCCCAAATCACACAAGGACTCAAAGCAACGCCAAAGAAAGGGATTCAGGGCCAGGGCTCTCTTATACCCTTCCCCTGGGTCCCCACAAGCATCACTAATTCTACAGAGTTCTCCGCGTAGCTCCCAGGCGAAACTTGACGCATCTCCATAGTCTGTGGGTATCCTCTCAGGCTGAAGGAGGGCATCTGCTTCAACGATCCTGGAACACAACGAAAATGTTGTTATTTGGGGGTACAGTAGACGCAGCAGCAGTATGCTTCTCCGAACGTTAGTTAACGTCTATCAGTGCCATTTCTCATCCACTAAATCAGTGGTTCCCAACCGGTGGTACGCGTACCCAAAGGGGTACGAGAGACCCTTGCAAGGGGTACGCGGAGGTTCCAAAATAGTCTGGAGCTCTAACATCTCGCCTCCGTTGTTTTTTAGTCTTCTGACTTAATTTCAATGTTGTCCTCAAGATCAGACACCCCATCGTACGCAATTTCAGATACACATTTATGCCTTATTATTGATGACAAATTATTGACAACAAATATGTTGTATTTGAAGTTCTTGATCATGGTTAAAAAAACAGTAAAACAAACGATTTGTCAAAAGAGGGGTACCGTATGCAAGGTTTTCGAACCTTGATTAGGGGTAGCCTACACGGTACAGAAAAGGTTGGGAACCACTGCACTAAATAACACTACCAGCCAGCCAGAGTGGCTAATCAAGGACCATATGGGCACATGAATGGGTGTTTTGTGACTTTATTTTAACATTTAGCCCAAAACTGCACTTTGGATGTTATTATTTAACTGAATGGAGTTTTTGTCTAATTGTAAATTAAGAACCCCAAACATTCCCCCAGATGTTCACAGAAGACCTTCAAGGAACTACCAAAATTATTCGCCAAGAGTGGCTTTTTATCAAAGTGATAATCCCAGAAGTGGCAACATCTAAAAGCAAATATTGTGCAAAAAAGCCTGCTTCTATTTTAGTCCACATGTGTTGGAAGTTCACCAATTAAACGCCAACTGTCACCAACGGAACTGTTTACAGCAGAGCGGAAAACCCAAATATTTTAGTATTTTGTATCTTAGTAACCAGCGACAAGTCAGAAAGGTGTGTCACCACTTCCTCCGAAGCCTGGACCCACAGCAGCCTGAACAGACAGAAAGTGAAATCAGGACGAAAACATATGTAAGAAAAGACAAGAAACGGAGGAGTTTAAGGCTTTTTAGCGAAGCTATCACGTTACAAAACACTGAAGATATAGCTGCTAAGCCCCAAAACTAACCTTCAAAGCAATAATGACTCTAGTAGCGTTTTTGTTGATTCGCAAGTACCACATCCTCGCGTTCTCCGAAAAATCTTATTACAAAAAAAGTTAGCAGATGCAACTTGACGACTAAATTTCTCACTGTACTGTCTTGGTACTGTCGATGCAAAGTACGCTATCAGCGCGTTTTAGCGGAAAATTCGATGATGACGTATGAATAGAAAGGTAGGTTAAACATCGTGGTAAGGACATACAAGGTTGAAAGATATGCGGTGGCCTTATGTTTCAGTGACTTTGATATGTTAGCCCTCTTCAAGAGAAACATTGGCCTTTCCCCGGCAATTTATGATCCGAGCTTAAAGCACAATGGGCACTAACTATGCTTTAATTTTTATAACATGCTTCACACATCTACATTTCCGACTTCCACTAGATAGCACTTTAAAAAGAAGTCGTTTTCTTGTTATCGCTTGTCACTGACTCGTCGGCGTATCGGCGGAGACGATTTCAGAGCTTGGTCACACTTGGCTCAAAAAGCTGCCTATTAGACAATCGGCGCCGAAATATACGCAGATTTCTCGGCTGAAAATGGGTCTACAAATCTGCGCAGACTGGGTCGGTCGCCGGTGAGGTTCTGAAAATCTCTAGATTTGATTGATAATGAACAGACTGCAATAAGGGGTGTAGTATTGGAACTTGAACAGTTTTGCAACAATTCAGTTTTAATTCTGCTGGGCTAGTGTGAACTATCATGAGTTTGCTTCTAATATCCCAGCCCCCAGGATTAACCTAAGTTACTTGGGGAGAAAGGTAAGGAGTTTCTAGACGTCAAAATACGATCAGTCACATCTATTTCATGTCTATTTATTGTTTTTTTTACTGGAGAATAACAAAGATGTTATTTGATGTGTTTTTCCTTTTTTTAAGTAAAAAAAAATACTTTTTTACATTATTTCTGTAGCCAACATCAGAAAAAATACCAGTCTGTTACTCGTAACATAATTTGAAACGCTGTTTCGCTCTAACTGATCCCCTGAATTTGAGACAACAACATTCAGAATTAGGTGCTTCTTGTTCTTTTTTTCTAATTTAGCAACCCAAAAAGCTGCCTTTTCTTGGCTCTAGTGTGTATCACTTCGGCTCCGAAATACGCCAAGTGTGACCAAGCTCTCAGAGCATGGCATTGCAAGGCGCGGAAATTCAAAAACTCTCGGCCATGTACGAAAGAACTTCTTCTCCGAGATTCTTCGACCAATCCAAGCCCTTTAAAGGGAAAGCAGTAAACCAATCAAAGCAACAGGAAGGCTGAAAGGGAGCTACAGAACTGTGGAACCTAACGCCATATTTTGAAGGAAGGAAGGAAGGAAAATCAATCGTTTTGTAGAGCTGAGTCTGAGTGACGAGAGTGCCACGGGTGCTAAAATACACCGTCTATGTAGCTGGCAGATTGCTCTAGTGTTATCTGACGAAACTTTCTGTTGTTTTTAGTACCGAAGAAAAGTTTTGTTCTCTGGATGTGAAGTTACAACACTGCCAGAAATGTATAAATATAACCGTCCTACTTGCAGCTGATCCCAGAGCTTACAAGAAATTCTCAGGTAACACCGTTAAAATGAATATTTGTCAACAATTACAAATAATCCGGAGTAGGTATATATTAACAGCGAATAGAGAAGCAAAAAAAAAACACCGCTTATATTTGTCGAAGCTAGCAAGTCGGAGTATGGCAGTCAGCAAAACGGCGTAACGATATATTAGCGAAAATAAGTTGTCGAAGAATCTGCTGATTTCTGATGTAACATTGTATCCTAGGGGGTGGTAATATGAACTGAACTTTAAAGAATTAGTGGTGACAGGAACGAATCTGACATCCAAAATGGATGCCGATTGGCTTGGTTTGGTCCGGCACAGCTAATTATTATTTATTATATAGTTTAATTAGTATAATTATTATAGCGACAAGCTAAAGCTTAAAACCAAATGTAATAACAGATAAATAGAATTCTGATGGAGGAGTCCACGAGACCACGAGTGAGAAATAAAAGCAATCTTGTCCTGCCTTATGTCACATACAACCACATCCAAAGCAAATCGAAAGGATGATCATACCACCTGTGTTACTGCAAGAGCGATAATGTCACCATTTTACACCTGGATTATAGTTTTGCAAAACAAAAACTTTCACAACCTATTGACTCTACTTTCACCAACCTTATAGCCATAAAACAACGATTTTCTAATGAACTGACTCACTTTCTTAGCTCCACACAGCATTTGGCCAAGAGAAATCTTGTATCAGGTGTCCTCGACGGTTTTGACTTCAGAAGACTATAGCACTTGCGAATCAACCCAGATCTAAAGTAGCATGTTGCTAGCAAGAGTAGGCTTTCTTCTGACTCAACTGAAAATAACAAAAAGTCATGTCAGGTATTTGAAAACAGTAAGAATTGAGTAGCACAATTTTTCCTTTGTCTGTATCACAGCTTACAATGAACAATGTGCTGTATGAAAAAAAAATCACTGATATTGTCACCGGTTTCGCTGAGAGAAGCAGCTGGCTAAAATGCTCGATCTTGAAAAATCAACTGAAACTGTATTATTAAAACAAGAAATCTCAAATCTGTAAGGCATCTGTAAGGCCTGCACGTTAACTGACCGTATTCACTCAGCCACTAGTAGACGGACTGGAGTATCCCATAATCAGTGACAAGGAGGTAAGACATCATCATCCAAAAAAGAATTCAGCAGAACGAAAATCCTTATTATACTTTTTTTGCTTGAAAGATCAGTTTAAAGTATCTTCACTAATTGAAACTGCAAACAAAAATTTGACTCAAGACTCAAGCTTTAATGGCAAATGGAGACATGGCCTACTTGTGGATTTCTATCCCAATACAGTAAACATAGACGGAAAGTATGGGACAAACAAGAAAGACCTGATTCTCAAATGTAGAAATCCTTGTGGATAAAACAAAAGTAGCTAGGGCAAAACTAGACAAGACAATATTATTCCAGAAATAAAAAAGAACTCGAACAGAAAATGGTACCTTCTGACTGAAGCCTTTCTGCAAGAAATGTGGCGCTTGCATAGCTGTAATGATTAAGAGCATGCCAGATTGTAGCCTGTAAAGGAAAATAGACTTGACTGATGTGACAATGTTCTGATAAAGTACCTCTGACTCAGACACCTTTTTATATGGAGTGTTTCAAGTACGTCTGAAGCACTGTTAGCTCTGTCTGATCAGTTACAAACAAATGATGTGCTACACTGTCTTGTTTCTTCAGTTCTCTTTTTATCTGAAGTTCTATTACAATATGTTATTTACTTTTAACTTTCCCTTTTGTAACAGTGTTGCTCCTTCGGTTTTGCTATGCTAAACCTGGGGTGTTACCACATTTTGGAGTCTATGTGTGACGATCTAAAAACCATAGAAAACTTATTTTACACTTTGGACTTCGAGGATTAGCATAGGCTAACAATCCTCTAAAACAGGTTGAAATGGAAGAGCCGCTCTCGAGACTGAGTCTTTACAGAAGACTGGCTAGTCTACCAAAAATCCCTTACTTTGGGATATGCTATTTATACCCGATGAAAAATTCTTTGACTGTGTAGTAGTATGGTAGTTGTACGAAAAAGTTGCATGGAATGGTATGTAGTAGTATGGAATAGTTTAATTAGTGATATGTAGTAGTATGGAGAACTTTGATAAACATGCCTCCGACTGGGTTAATCTTATGTAGTAGTATCCAATAGCATCCAGTTTACTAGTAGTAGTAGCAACAGTTACTACTGCATGCTACTTTTTTGTACTACTCCATACTATTAATTATCGGAAATTTGTCATCAGGTATGCCTAATGCTAGTTACCCCATACCAAATGCTGGGTATCTGTGGCTACCCTAACCCAAATTTTGTGGTAAAGAAAAGGTATGCCTGTTTGCTTACACTCAACACTACCCTTAATTATTTTCAAATACCCTGGTTTTAACAAACTTCATGTCAGTTAACAGATAGCCTAACTGTTTCAGCCATCCTTTGGCAAAAAAGTAATTTGAAATATTCTGTTTTAGAAATTTCTTTGAATTTCAAAAATTCTTGCTTCTCCAAATCACTGAATTTGAATTAATGACCACTGACCAGCAAGGTATGGAAATTTGAGCACAGAAGTCTGTTGATTTGAACACTAGCCTATCTATCTGCACATCCTGCTAAAGTTCCAGTGAAGTGTCACCTGATTTTAAGACTCTGTCTCAAGATTGATGATAACCTAGAGTTTGCCAGTTCAACCTAAAGTCCTAGTCCATTCCAATCAATCTGATTGTCCTAACTGATTGTCCCTACAGCATTTCATAAATTGTAAATGCATCCAGAAACTTCCTTGCAGCTTGGCTCTACAACTACAGGAAGGGTATCCAGCCTCGAACTTAGCCTGAAAATCTTACAAGTAACCTTCTGTGCAGTCTGAAACAGGTCCTAGGTCATTGCAGGTTTCCATCTTGACAGTCAGAACCTTGTTAGGACCGAACTGAAATTTCCTTATAACTTTTATAGGCCAGGTTCAAGGCTGTATAAATTCGAGGTATACCTCACCTGTACTGTAGGCTAGCCTATATATACAGATCCAAACACATATTTTTTAATATAAATTTCCCATCTTTTTTCATGATATCATCATCATAGCAACATCATCATCCACAAGCTTTTCATCGGGATACAACATCCTTATTGCTTACAAGTGCAATTTAAGGTAATTTAACTAAGTTAGGGTTATCACAGTCATGCACAAATCCTAAATTTTTGGGCATGGTGCCACAACGTCAGGGCATGCCCCAAGGTATGGGCATGGTGCCCATACGTTGGGGCACCATGCCCTGGAGCATGGGCATGGTACTAGCATCCCCATGATATTTGGTTGAACTGAGATTGATTACATACCTAAATAGGGCTGTCTTCCTCTCCTAGAGGCTAGACCACAAGATACTTGATCTTATGTTCTATCTAACCTCTTTTTCCAATTTTAAAAATATTAGAGAACTTCCAAGAAATTTAGCCTTTAATGAAGGCCACTTTTTCCTATTGGTTTACCTATCCATTTCCAGGGAACAAGGGGAATTCATTCATGCCTCATGGCTAAATTTCTTGGAAGTTCTCTAATATTTTTAAAATCGGAAAAAGAGGTTGGATAGAACATAAAATCAGGTATCTTGTGGTCTAGGACAGGAAGACAGCCCTATTTAGGTATCTAATCAATCTCAGTTCAACCAGATATCATGGGGGTGCCATGCTAGCTGCATGCTAGTACCATGCCCATACCTTGGGGCATGCCCTGATGTTGGGGCACCACGCCCAAAAATTGAGGATTTGCCTTGACTGGGTTATCACCCTGACCTCACGCGCAGCTCACAAGTATCAGATAAACCAGAAATTTAACCAGACTTGCACTGCTCATCCCACAACCTTGGATGAGGTTAGAACAGAATTAGCACTAGTTAAAAGATATATTTTAAAAAAAATTATACTTTCACAGGAAGACCAGAGGAAGACTATGTCTATGCCAGGAAAAGACGTCAAGTCAAGTCAATAATGGACAATAACGTCCAACTGGAATGGCAGAAAAGCAAACCATCACTTGAACTTGAAGGAAGATTTTAACCTGTACACAAAAACAACGTTACCTGCACTGGTTCCTGCACCAGCATACCTTTTTAATGGCAAAAAAATATTTTTTTTTAACCAATTAGCCAATACAAATTCAAATATTTTCTTCTGTTTCTTCAGAGGATATAGTTGACGGGAATAAATAAAAGGATTTTTCTTTCCGTTTAGACTTTACCTCTAGTAAGACGTTTGTTTGAGCCCAGAAGAAAACGTAAATCTGTTAAAAATAAGGTGTCAATCATTTGTTACTTGTGCTGTTTAGTTGTGTTGCATTTGTTCATTTGGTAGGTTATACTATTTGTAACCAGTCTGCTACTTAAAAATCTGCGTTGTTTAATTGCGTTGTAGTTGTTGGGCTTTGCTGTGGTCTAATCAGTCAACGTCAAGCACAAATCCTCAATTTTTGGTAGGGTAGCCAGTAAATTTTTTTTTAATCAAACCTGAGCTGTTGAAGATCAGAATGTGATTCTCCTATCTTTTAGCTTTGATTTGAGGCCAAAATCACCTCTCTATCTTGCCTCTAAGCATCTTAAATCTTCTTTAGAAAACAGTATTTTACATAACAAATTTTTGTAGGCAAGTTCAGCTACTTTTTTTTACATGTAAATTTACATTGAATATTAAGAAATAATATTAAATAGCTAGGACATCTTACTGATGGCCTTACAAAACAGACAATTTTGTCCTGAATGCAATGGTAGGGTAGCCACTAAATTTTTTTTTAATAAAACCTGAGCTTTTGAAGATCAGAAAGGGATTCTCCTATCTTTTAGCTTTGATTTGAGGCCAAAATCACCTCTCTATCTTGTTTCTAAGCATCTTAAATCTTCTTTAGAAAACAGTATTTTACATAAGGAAATGCCTATGTTCATCCATTGACTTTAGGGTTTTGTCCATCTAGTGACCAGCTTAGAACTATGTGCTTCAATGAAATTCTATGAAACTGGGTGATTTTGAGCTGGTTTTGAGTGCATGGGGAGCCCTAGCAATTGAGTTAGATGAGTAAATATGAATATGATCATCAAGGTTACAGTCCAATAGACCTATTGCTGCCATAGGCTGCTGACTTTTCCTCCTTGGTATCAACAAATTTTTTTAGGCAAGTTCAGCTACTTTTTTTTACATCTAAATTTACATTGAAAATTTAGAAATAATATTAAATAGCTAGGACATCTTACTGCTAGCCTTATAAAATAGACAATTTTGTCATGAATGCAATGGTATTTTTAAAATATTTTTTGGAGATGTTTTAGATAGGTAAAACTGATAAGGAAAATTCACAGCAATTTATGGATTCATTACAAAAAAATCGCCAACTTTTGCCACTAGGTGTTTTTGTGGCTACCCTAGCAATGGTATTTTCAAAATATTTTTTGAAGATGTTTTAGATAGGTAAAACTGTTTAGGAAAATTCACAGCAATTCCTGCATTCATTACAAAAAAATCGCCAATTTTTGCCACTAGGTGTTTTTGTGGCCACCCTATTTTTGGGCATGGACATGGTGTCATGGTGCCACAACGTCAGGGCATGCCCCAAGGTATGGGCATGGTGCCCATACGTTGGGGCACCATGCCCTGGAGCATGGCCATGGTACCAGCATTGCACCCCCATGATATTTGGTTGAACTGAGATTGATTACATACCTAAATAGGGCTGTCTTCCTCTCCTAGACCACAAGATACTTGATCTTATGTTCTATCTAACCTCTTTTTCCAATTTAAAAAATATTTGAGAACTTCCAAGAAATTTAGCCTTTAATGAAGACCACTTTTTCCTATTGGTTTACCTATCCGTTTCCAGGGAAAAAGGAGAATTCATTCATGGCTAAATTTCAGCCCAAATCATGCCCAAAAATTTAGGATTTGTGAATGACTGGGTCTAATAACTTGGAGGTAGGCTATCTAACATCTTGATGTTTGCAATTACAGCATTGCCTTTATATCTTTGTGGATTAGGTTGGATGAAAGAGCAGAACATCTCACATTTTCTTGGCCTGTTCCAGATTTTTTTTTTTTTACGTAAATAAAAGCTTTCTGGCTTGGAAGTGGCGCCCCTCTGTTTTCATATTCTATGTCAAACATGGAATATATTATTCTATTTTACCATCCTATCTCTAGATTATTCAGCCATGGTTTGCAGTCAGCTTGTGCTGAAGGAATAGCGAACCTATCTAACGATGGCCTTTTGACACTTTTGTACAGGCTGATTCCTGACTGAGAGAACTTCAGCATCAATAAGGGAAGCTAGGATATCATCTTCACTTGTTCCAGAATAGTGATTTCCTGGTAGCCATTATGCTTAGCAAATCTTAAAGAAGAAAAAAACTGTTGGCTTGGTAGCAGGAAATGAGCAGTATTGTTGTTGCTTGGGAAAATATGGTTAGGCCTAGACATCTGACAACAAAGCCACAGTAAAAATACAGTCACAAAAATGGTGTAATTATAAACACGAACTAAACATATAAATAACCTGCAATACCAAAGAGGCTAGAGTGACTTCTGTTTTGGTGGGGCCCCTTCTGCCCTTCAAAGAGTGGGGGGGGGGGGAAAGAGAATGTGATATTTGTCATGGTTGAACACATTTACAAATTCTGCAACATCAGTGTGAACCAGCCACAGCACTTAGATGAGTGCAGATGTCTTAAAGTATGCTGCCTTAGGAAAAAAAAAAAAATAGAGGATGGATCCAAAAGTAAAAAGAGAATGATGAATTAAAGAGAAATCAAATAGTCCTGTAGTGCACTACAATAAAGACAGCCTATATCGAAATTTGTTCACTGGTCAAGATATAGGGGAAGTCTAATCAAACTAAATCACACTTGCCAGTAAAACATATTTGTGATTCACACACACTAAATAACAACTCATGAGGGCCACATCTCACTGGAATTTCTGAAGCCTCCAGTTGGTGTGAAACTTATTCCACCTCCTTTTTGCAACATGTCATTAAATAAGATTGTGAGAGTGTAGGCTACTCTGATTTGGGTCCATCCCTGAGCCTGGTAGGGTGATCTGTGGTGGTGTTATCATTTAGTGTTTCCTAGACTTATCCACTTAGCTTTACATCACTTATAAAAGTTGGAGCCCCCCCCCCCCAAAATGAGATTCATGTCTAACTGGCTTTGATTCCTTTTATCGTAGTTACCTTAATTCACACTTCAGAGCAAATTAAGAGCCTTCTTGATCTGTTGAATCGCTCTTCATTGAAGATGTTGTCTGTGTTGTTAGACATTAAATGTATCCCAGTGGAACTTCCAGGGCACATTAATCCTTCTTTCAAAGCCGTATCACTGTTCAGGAGGATTATTAGGCTATCTGCTAGTGAAGTATGGCCTGGATCCCTCAAATAATTTTTTTTTTCTAGGCATGTCTGATGAAAAAAACATTTATAAGCCATCTGATATTGTTTTTGTGAAGCTGTCTGGATGTTGGTGGCCTGGTGAAGTTCAAGATGTCAGTTCTCTCCCTGAAGATGTGAAAGAGGACCTTGAAGATGATTGCATTGCTGTTGTCAAATACTTTGATGAAGACTATTAGTAAGTACTTTATTCATTATGATCCTTATTTACTTCTCCTTTTTTCTTTCAAGGTAGGTAATGGGTAATAATGTTGTGGGCTATCTTGGATCTGCAATCTGGCAAGGTAGTAAACATTTTTTTTTTTTCAAACAGCTATTCTCACAGCTAGACTCATTAGCCTACTTTTTATTGCACTGTTTTGTCAAGACATTCAAGGTTTTAATTTGACCTTTGTACAAAATGACCATATATAGAGGGTCAAAGCCAGAGACACAAGGTTGATTGACAGAAACCCAGAAATACTCGCCTTTTAATCTGCAGGAGGAGCCTCTGCAATAGCCTAAATGCACCTGCACGCTAGTTTGTAGTAGCAAAAATGGAATACTAATAAGTTAAGAGGTCTAGCCAAGTTCAAGTTCTTTTTAATGCGAATCCGAATGTACTAAATCTAAATAATAGGAGCCAATCTGACAGAGAATGCTTGGAGCGACATGGCAGAAAAGGTGAGGTCAAGGTCTGAAGTGTGGCCTGTTTTTGAGCTCCAGTTGTAGGCTAAATGAGAATTCAGCTCCATCTTATTTTCCCAACTCTCAGACAAAACCAAGAAATGGAAGTTTGTTGTGCAAGTTGGATTTATTGTTAGCACTAGACAATGACATATTGAACAGGTTGAACGACATAATTGACAGCAGTAGGCCATACTAAGAAGTTACTGTTGCTTCTCAAGGCCAATTTTGTATTAGTCATAAGGGTGATTTTATTTTTAGTGAGCCAATCTACAAAGAGAAGGAGATCTTTCCATATAATTGCCCAGAAAAGCAAGATTTCATTGAAAAGG
Source organism: Branchinecta lindahli (assembly GCA_023053555.1). NCBI lineage: Eukaryota > Metazoa > Arthropoda > Branchiopoda > Anostraca > Branchinectidae > Branchinecta > Branchinecta lindahli. The sequence goes on from JAKZAO010000002.1 coordinate 12,807,129, forward strand.
GAATGGGTAAGTCACTCATCCTCTCTACTTGCTGACAGGTTTTGAAGGAGCAGGGGCGTCGCAAGGGGGGTGCGAGGGGTGCAGCACCCCCCCACCTTTTTGAGATTCGGTAAAATTTTGGGCCGGAGGCCCCAAATTTTACTAAAATTGTTCGGTATTTTTTCGATAGCGGAACTATTCGGTATATTTACGGAGATTCGGTAGTTATACGGAATCCCAAATAGGCTATTGGTACAAATCTATTTGGTATAATGATCGGGATTCGGTATAATTCCCAGACATTCCCAGTATTCGGTAGTTATCACGAATTCGGGGAGAGAATTTACTGAGATTATTTGGTAATTGTTCGATGCCAGAAATATTCGGTATATTTATGGAGATTCGGTAGTTACGCAGAATCCCGAATAAGGTATCGGTCCAGAATTATTCGGTATCATAATTGGGATTCGGTAATTTATTCGGTATAATTTTCAGGATCCGGTAGTTACCACGAATCCCTGCTTTTGTTCCATTTTCGACGAAATTATACCGACTACGAAAATTATTCGGTAATGTTTCGATATCAAAACAATTCGGTATAATAACCGAGATACGGTAGTTATACAGAATCTCGAACATAAATATCGGTCTAAACTTATTTGGTATAATAACTGGGATTCGATATAATTGCCATTCGGGAGTTACCAGGAACCTCGAAACTCGGAAGAGGTCGAGTGAAGCACTGGTTGCAGACAAAAGGACTGATTTATGATCACATCGATAGCACTTACTTTTATTTTGGATCCCAAAAAGAAGATTTAATCATGAATGTTTCGAAAATTCCGCCTGCGGCGCTTTTCGTAATATTCTCTATTTTACGGAAGGGCGCGTCATTTGATTGGGGTTTTAAGACAGTTTTAGGATTGGGATTTCGAAACATTAAAAGCTAAAATCTGTATGGAAATAGTTAAATTTGGCAGGAAAAAGCTAACTTGAAAAAAATCTCGCCTGCAGCGCTCACTTTATGTGATCATGGGTAGTATTGACTAGGCTAGAGTAGCTGCTGCTGCAGGAACGTCGCTCCATCCGGTTTCTGGAACTTCGTAGAGCATCGGTATTTAATCCACGGTCAATGATAGAATTTTGTAAGATAAGCAGTTAAATTTTAGCCTACAGGAAAAAAAAATCTCGCCTGCGGCGCTCAATTTATGTGATCATGGGTAGTATGAAAAAGCTAACTTGAAAAAAATCTCGCCTGCGGCGCTCACTTTATGTGATCATGGGTAGTATTGACGAGGCTAGAGTAGCTGCTGCTGCAGGAACGTCGCTCCATTCGGTTTCTGGAACTTCTTAGACATCGGTATTTAATCCACGGTAAATGATAGAATTTGTAATAAGCAGTTAAATTTTAGCCTGCAGGAAAAAAAAAGATTTTGAGAATTCGCCTGCGGCACTAGATTTATTTTTCTCTTGGGTATGCTAGATGGAAGCTATTAGTGCAATCGTGCCCGGCAATACATTCGCCAAAACGCCGCTTAATTAAGTTGGCTTATCGTCTTTCATGCATCTTTCATCTTACTTTTCCTGCGTAATCCTTTCTGTTCCATAATTTAAAGCTCGAATTTTCAGTTTCTAGGATTCGGTAAAATTTTTGAGAGATTCGGTAAAATATTGGCTCTGCACCCCCCCACCGAAAATGCACTTGCGACGCCCCTGTGAAGGAGATAACTAGATCTAGGGTTTGCACTAGATAATTGTTTTTCGGGAATAGACTAAGAGTAGACATTGATAACAATACTCTTGATTATATAAACCAACTTTTGTAAACTAAACCACATAAACAAACCTTTTAAAAAACTCTTATTATTCTTCACACATGTAGTCGGTACCTCTGACTGCAGGAAAGCCCGAATGGGCCTGTGGGGGCAGCCAAAAAAAAATTATTAAACCCTGAACAGGCTGTCTTGACTTGCCCCATATTTGTTTATAATTTAATTTATTTCAAAATATAGCCAACTGGGGCTGCTACATAACATTTTATATACACTAAACAAAGAAGAAAAAAAATATGCTGAAGGCATAAAGCTTCCAACAAACGAAGTAGCCAACACAAAGCTCAATCAGGATGAGTCGAACCCACAGTAAATTTCTTTACCCCATGTTTGCCACAGAGGCAGAGACAGGCGCATTTGTGGTCCACACAGGATCATCAGCAGAGGATTGCTCGACAGCGAAACTGAAAAAAAAATCGAAATTCGGCCAATGAGTTCTTCTAGACCTTCTGAATGTCTACAAAGACTGAATACTAGAGAAAAAAGCATTGGGTAACTAAGGTTGAGAATAAAAAACTGTTTCATTTAGCTCGATACCGGAACAAACTTAAGGATGGCTCCTCACTTCTCAAAAAGCTGCCAGAGGATCTGAAAACGGCACAAAAGCTGACTGGTGGATCCACTGAGCTGATTGATCAGCTGATGACTGCCACCAAACCTTCGCGACATTCTTATGGTGATATCTTCTCTCCTGCTGGTGCCAAACGCAAAGTGGAGCTGCAGTTTGAAACGCCGAAAGGAGGAAAGCGGCCCCGCAGTAACACGCCTAAAGCGGGAAAAGAGGCTCCTCTTGCTCAAGTTGCTCAGAATACGCCCAAGACTCAGCCTGCCAAGCTATCAAAGTCAACTCCTAAATCTGAGAAATCAACTCCCGTTTCGGTAGCGAAGGTGAAGACCAGTTCTACTGCCGAGTCTACAGGCTCTGGTGGGTTTAACTGTGAATACTGTAGCTTCAACACGAACCGGCTTAACCTTATTATTCTTCACCGGAAATCGCATACCGACGGCGTACTTCCAATTGAAAAGAAGCCAGAAACTCCAGAAGAAAAACCCAAAAAGTCCTATCGGGCAAAGGTCAAGGATAGAACCCCGGTAGTTTCGAATCTTCCAGTGATCCCTGCGAACCCAAGCGACTTGGTCTTTGACAACCTCGTCGGAGCGTCTTCTGGTAACAAGCTGACCGTATCCGTTGCCGAATCGTCGCGAAAACGGGTCCGCAAAGCTGAATCCCCCCAGAAAGCCAACGCTTTGAGCAGTACCTCCCAATCAATAACCCCGCAAAAGCTGCTAGCTTCGTCAACTAAAAGAAAAGCCGCTACCCCAAGCAAATCCACTAGCTTACTGGGAGAACTGAGTAAGAGTAAAGGATCGCCTTCGAAAAGAGCGTTGCTGGCCAAGCAAGATCCGGCAAAATCAGCGGAGATCAAATCGAAGCTTCTAGCAGACTGGGATGATGATGGAGATGACCTTGCTCGTCCGCTGGATCAGGGGGAAGATTCAGACGACGAGGATTCCATTAAAGGAGAGTCATTACTTCTGGAATCAAACAGTGAAGAACCTGGGGAAGAGATTCTAAAGAGCGAAGAAGATTTGTCTAATGTAGAAAATTTTAAAGTCGCAGATGAAAGCGTTGAAGTGAAACAAGAAGAAGAGAAGAATACAAGTAAAGAAAAGGAGAAAGTAAATGAAATTAAGGAAAATGACACAGTTGAAGGTGAAGTCGGCGAAGTGAAAGAGGAAGAAAAGGTGAAGGCGAGTGAAGATAAGGAGAAAGAAAGAAAGGAGTTTGAACATGAGATCGAAAGCTTCCTGGAAAGCACGGTAGTGCCAGATGTGCGCCTTGACGATCTGAAAGTTGAGAAAAAGGAAAAATTAAATGGTGAAGTCCCGCCCGGAAAAGTACAACTCCCTCCCGATGCACTGATGAAAGACGCATCTGACGAACCTGAAAGGGCTCCAGCGAAGCTGAAAATCATTGCTGCTACAGAAACAGAACCCGCCACTTGCCCCACTGAGTCCATTCTGGACACGAGCCACCTCCAGCCTGTTCATAAAACTCTACCAGTCCCGGCAGACTTCACCGGAATTTCTATTGCGAATGAAACCACAACCGTCGGGACAGTATCCACCTTGGCCTCCACTCAGGAAGGAGCCAGTGCTGCCGTACTACAGCAAGAGCTTGCTGTCCCTCCGCCGCCTCTCGTCCTTACCCAAGCTGTTATGATACAAGACGGGCAAATAGTTGGGCAGGGAACGACGAATATCGATGGTGAAACATATGTTTTTGTGGCGATGGACGATTCCGAGTCGGCGTCCCTGAATGGCGCGACATTTGTGGCGTACGCTGAAAGCCACGACGCGAGTGAACAGACTTATTACCTTGATACAAATTCGATAGCCCAGGCTGGGGCAGGAGATGTTGTTCTTGGACTGGGTGGACCTTCCGTCGATGTTACAAAGAAAGAAGGTTAAGGGTTCTTCATGGTTTAGCAAGTTTTTCAGTGCGTGGTGTAGCATATTTTGGATGCGTCTTGGGAGAATGTTCGAACTCTCTTGACATGAGTTCAAAACTTTATTGTGCGCTCCGGGTGTTGTATGAGATGTTCTTTTTTTTTAGTACGAAGGTTCTGCTGGCTACGGTAGCCGACAAATTCGTCATTGCTTTGGATTTTAGTGTAAAACAAGTGTAGCCCGCATACGTGAGTTCGTAACAATTAAAAGTTAAAATTCTTGAACCTTAGTATATCAGTCTTCAGTGCAGCTTGGGAGATGAGTATATCTATCGATTCTGTCGTAAGCATATCAACAACAAACACAGTAATTAAATAAATAAATAAAACTGAAATTTCCACGTCTACACAGTCAGAAGTTTCATAACATGTATACTAGGATACGGAATTTCAACAAATATGAGATACCTCAATATCTGTTGATGTTACAGAAAAATCATTTCGTAAACATTACGTTTCTGAAAACATAACAACATCGTTTGCTGCCTTATTTTAAGAGAAAAATTAATACTTACGAGGTCACAATGGAATTATTCTGCAACGTCAACAAATAGTGTGTTATCTCATATCTGTTGAAACCGTGCAGCGAACAGCAACCTTGTTCAGTTCCTTCGTACGGTACTGTAATGTGTAGCTACTTCCAGAAGAGGGTTATCGAGAATGAATAAACTGATGTTTTCTAGAAACAAGGTGCCTTAAAAAGTCAGCCTCTAAACACGGAAATCTGCATTCTGTACCGGAGAGGATAAATAAACGTGCTAGTGCAATAGCGAGTTCGAGATAGTCCGTATTGTATCTAGTTTGCTAGTGCCGTAGATCGAAGATCTTCACGAAATTCCCAGTCATTTGTAACGAGCCAGTTTATCGCAAAAATCGCGGATACCTATTCGGGAAATCACTTTCCTTTTTTTTTTGTGCTGCGAAAACCACATGGAAAGTTCAGATTCTACTTTTGCTAAAAGAAACAGTACGCCGAGGATCTACGTCTACAGTTATGTAGGTTGTTCGTGTTTGCCGTGGCTCCTACTTTATTTTTGTTTTTCTTTGTCCTGAAATTTCAACTATCCGTGGCGTTTTCCACTGACCTTTGGGAACAACTTCCGGGAAATCCGCAGTTGTTTCCAGAGCGTGAAACCGCCGCTAAAGGCTGAAGGCTTGCTAACTTTCCATACCAGCGAGAACACGGCTGGAAAGTGGTTTTGGGTTTGCTTCCAGCTTGCAAAAACCCTCCTCTAGTAGCGGGAATGGATAAAGTGAGGCTTGTCTAGAATCATGCAGAATTAAGATGATTTTCGTTTACCGGAGGTAGAGCGTATCCTTAGTCTATCCCGATCATACAGTAAATATTTTTCGTCTAATCGCCGTTCTCCGGGTGAAGCAATGGCGCGGAATGAAATGTGACCAAGTCGGGGTCGGAGCCGGGTTCGTTGACTGAAATTTGACCAAGTCAAAAGTCGGGGTCGGAGCACGGTTCGTTGACTGACAGGGGAGTTGCAGGCCCCTCAACAAACCCGGCTCCGACGCAGCTGCTGCGCAAGATTTAAACATGATTTCAGATATTCATTCAGGGGAACACGTCCTTGCGCGCGTCCCGTCGCGGACATCAGCGCTTTTTGAACAATCTCCTTGGGTCTGACTAGGGTGTACAGCGACTCATCCCTGTAGCTGTAGAGTTAGAATCTAAGATGGTACAGGTCGCGGGTCAGTTTTGAGCGGAGGTCCACCCACCGGTAAATAAAAAATGGAGTTTTTTGCATCCAGTATGTTGCCATGCGAGTTTATGCAAGTCTTAAATTCTGTTGGTTATTTATTCTTGATAGTAGTCAACACGAAACAGCTTTATCCTTGCCTCTTTGTACTATTCAACTTCGCAGCCCAACATCAAGAATGTATGAGACTAGGGAATGTCCACCTTCGACTGCTGCGGCGTGACAGTAATCGTTGTGCGACAGGCAGAGCCACGACGTGACCGTACTCGTTGTACGATAGGATGAAGAACCCGGCTCCGAACCCATGTTCACCATACCACTCGGCTCCTCCGTCATCTGCGGCTTCGCTTTGTTATATTGGTTCGTTTTCGTGTGAAACAGGCTCGATTCTTTGGACTAACTATCAGTATTTCCCGGCCGGGTGTTATGCAGTTAAATATATCCAAGAACAAAAAATCTAATAGAACCACCATCTGTGGTCCCATGCAGCGACTATGGATACCGCGACAAAACTGCGCTGAGCCAGAGGTACTTGCTGTAGCTCTGAGTTGATACCCGTTACTTCCGTCTTTTCCGTTGCTCATGTCAGAGGAATTAGTGCAGGAGGCACGCTGACCCGCTCTGGAGCGCGTCCAGAGAACCAATCAGCTTTTACTTGGACAGTTTCTTCTACGCGGCTTCACAGCGATATAGGTATTTGTAGAGGTAACTAATTGTGATGTGCCGCGTAGCTCCTAACTTGTGCTTGTTTGCATCGGGCAGGGTATGGAGAAATATTCGACTCCGCATGGTCATGTTACAGAGATAGAACCCGGAGGTTCTTGCTTATGTGTTCTTGATATAGCCTATGAACTCCTCGCGGCAGTGCAGGGTTGAAACTCCGGGCGGGAGCCCGACCCTGATCATCTGTTGGAACCATTAAGCCTGTCACTGGACAGAATTTCTGTGAAATCCAAGAAGTGGTGATCGAGATATATAGGCCTAATCTTGATGACTAACTCTTGGTCCCAGTGAAGAATCGCCATGTGCCTAGCGAAGAGCAGGAAACGTCACCGAAGCTGTCCCCAACGAACGCTGTTTATCTTTTGAGATGGGATATGAATCATCGTTCGGGTGACATTTCTCGTTCTTCCCGAGGTTCGCTTGTTTTGGACTTAGTCATATAGAGTGTTATTTATTATTATTGCGTGGGCGTATAGAGTGTTGGTGTGACTTCTGGAGCATAAAAAAATAAGCTTTAGATCCTTTGGTTCACGCTATCCCTTGAGTTTGCTAAAAAGCACAAGTAAGAGTGATTCACAGACAAAGCACGGTGGATAAATAAGTTCGTAAAGCCTTCTAATCGGTCCTCTCTCTTTCAGGACCGATGTTCGCAAGAGACTGAGCGAGCCGTAAAGATTGTTTGTGAATTTCTTCCTTGTGCTTTGTGTCCCGGTGTATCTTTGTGACTTGCTTTTGCTTGAAGTGATGACAATTCTGGTGAAGGTGATTCTAGTTATTGTATTTGAGAATGCCGAAACGTAAGAGACAGCGGAATGCGAATATGCCTGAGTGCAACGCGAATGAAGTGGCGAAAATAGCAGTGGAGAATGACGAACATTCTTCTGGATACCTGGATGTCAGCGACTTGCTTGAACCTGAACTGCGTAAGTACCCTACTGTTTTTCTTCACACTAGAGGAGGGTTTTCGCGAGTTGGAAAGCAAAGTCGGATCACTTTCCAGTGGTATTCGCGCTACGTCGGAAAGTTGCCGAGCTTTCCCACCCGGTTTTCGCGCTTTGGAAACCGAAGCAGCTTTCCTGGAAAGTGATTCCACGAAGTTAGTGGAAAGCTCCGCGGAAAGTTGATTTTTTCGGCGGGAATTTCAAAAGTATGGACAAAAACAGTGGAAGTATCACTAATAAATAAAGAAAAATTGCAAGCGTTGTTAGGATGACTTCGGTGAATTGTATGAGATTCAAAGAAGTACTAAAGTGAACCATATTTATTCGAAAGAGCTTGTAATTCAATATTTTACCGGTGACGTCAGCTTTCCATGCGTTTTCGCTATCAGTCCAGCGGGAAAGGGGAAAGTGATTCCAGGAATCGCTTTCCCACAGTTTTCACGATGCGCTTCGCTCGCCGGAAAGTGATTCCGAGATTTCGCGAAAACCCTCCTTAGATACTAGACACAATAGCCCTTTCAAACACGTCAGTCCAACAGTTGTTCAAATAGGTGTAGGGTTATATACAGATTCTTCTTTTACTTGGGGCGCGCTGTAATAATCCGAATAAGGAGAATAGACATTGGTTCTATTGTGTCTTATGCAGAGCCAATCAGTTTGCTTGTTTGGGCTCCGCCAGCGGGCCGAGGAAAGAACAGCGTCGCCAGGGTTGCCATTTGTTGGAAGTTGAAGGTCAACTTTTCTTCGAAAGAACACGTTGTTACGACTGCTTATTGTTAGTTCGAGGACCACCGCTGTCAATCCGTTAATTTAGTAGTTTTTACAATATAATGGTCGTCAGTGTACTCGTGTAATTCAAGTTGTATTAAGAACACTTTTCTGATCTTTAGAAGCTCGAAAAATTGTAGCAATGTGGCAACACCGAACGTCGCTTTGATAAGAACATTTTACTTTCAGTTTGAACAAGGGTGTGTAATAAGATGTAAACATTAGGCTACGTGTAACGCAACACCTGTTTGAACAAAGCTTTAGAGTCCTTGATTCTAAATGCATCCTCCGAGGATAGATTGTTGGAAGTTAAGGGCGATTCTGGTGGTCTGGAAAGCTCCACTAGCTTATACGCCGGCTGTTATTGCAACTCCGGCTGAAACTGGCTTCATTTTCTGTACCTGGTTCAGCGCTCTGCTAGTTTCGGAAAGCGAAGCGAATTATTCTGTAAAAATCCACGACGCAAGCGAAAATTCATTGTTGAGTGTCGTAAAGCCGGAACGGCCTTCCGTGAGTTCTTGCACGTGTTGGATTTTCGCTTCGCTTTTCAGAAAGCGAATCCGTCAGACTGCCAGAATCGCCCTTCATGTAGAAAAACATTAACTTAGCAGTACGATATCTAGCTGGCTGGCAGTGCTGCCAGAAGCTTGTCGTCGGAACAAATACAAACAGGGTGAGAGATCTGAGATTGCTTTATTTGTTTATTTGTAAAAAAGAAAAAAAAATCAACAGATGAATTCCGAAAATGCCAAAGGTTCCAAACGGCCAGTTCAGGAACTCAAAATAAAAGTGATTACAGCGACCTAGAAAGCAAAAACTAGCGTCACTTTCGGTTGGTTTTCGTTCTGCTACAGGAAGAGCTTTCTGACGCAGTTTTCGCGCTCATGAAATCCTTGCAGCTTTCCAGAACGGCGTTTTCAGAAGGATTGAGGGAAGTTCCGCGGAAAGTTGAGAGTTCGGAGTTCGGGCAAAAAAATCAGAGTTAAGTTAAGAAGCATAGGGAAGTTGGAGAAGATTGACTAGCCTATGTTGGGACAGAAAATTCTGCAGAATAACGTATACCAAACGTTTGTTTCTAGAGTATAAACTTATCACTGGTTTTCGCGATAGATGCAATGGAAAAGAATTGCCGGAGTAGATTTCATTCCAAATTCGAGATTTCATTGAAAATAATTCCGGAATCGTGCAAGAGCACGCTCCTTGAAATGATAGGGAGCAAAACCGTGCCAGCGAAAATTTGCGCTTTAGCAGAAAACAATATATTCAAAACTTTACCACAATATATTTTTGAGGTATGTATTTGAATTAAAAAAAATCGAAGGATCGACCGAAGATTAGTTGAATGACTTATTTCGCTCAACTATTGGAATTATGTGGATCCAACAGTTTCAATGAACCTGGATTCGCTCAGCAACCTTAGCTGTTTGTCTCTCTTATCTTTCGCTAGATGATGGTCCCTATGTATTGCTTCAAACTACCGTCGATTTTCATAATAATGATGACAGCTAATTTTGCTGTTCTTCAACATTTCATGTCTCTTTAAAATTCAAATATCTATTGCTTCCCAGTCACGACTATCAATTACTTGTTACGAAGGGTAACAACAAAACCTAACACCATGAGTTGAAACAAATTGTTTTACACTATCTCTTTTTCTCCGACATTTGCATATTTGTTGTGTCTCTTGAATGAGCACCTTCCAACACCCGGACTTCCAGATGTTCACCCTTCCGGACCTATCTCGAAGAAAACGGATTTCTGGAATAAGCGGTTCATAAAATTCCTTCCAGATTATTTATATTTGTGCCGCTAGATGCGCTAGTATAAAGTAAACAACGACACGTTACTTCGTGGTGTACATTTGACCAGGTTTGTTTGGTTGGTTTCTGTCTTTGGTCTGTCCATGTTTAAAACTCTTTGAAATGCTTCTGCCTGTATTTGTGCTCTCGCCAACCCTGTTCTGTCAAACGCTATCAAGTTTGTCAGTTCTGATGATACGATATGATGTGATATAAATATATTACATGCCAAAACTGTACAAGTACAATAGGGGGCAGATGAGGAAAAAAAGAATTCCGACTTCGGTGCTGACTGCTGGCTGACTTTTCCACAGGGCTAATGCGCGACTCTGTATGAATCGAAAGCCTAATCGCTTATGCCTCTTTCAGAAAACTTATACCGAGATCTAGCGTGTGATTGTTATTGCTTCTCTGGCGCATCTGGCGGTAATTCGTCATTGGATTCCATGAAGGGCGTATCCAGACGAAAAATCTGGAAGGCGAAGCCTGGCTTTAATATTAGTCTGTATGTAGTATTACCTTCTAGCGGAAGTGGCTGTTGGGGCCATAGCCTGGGGGAAATGGAACGATGCGTATTGGCCGCTATTTATTCGGCGTGAAGCTGATAAGGGAAGGTACAGATGCTTCATTTTTCACCCGAACCATCGAGACACCAGCTTGAAGATTAACAAGAAGAAGTTCGAGCCGCTTGGAATGCACAAGCTGGATCAGATGTGTCTTGTAAGTACTTCGAAATGTGAAGTTCATGCGGATAATTTTTTTTTTTTGGGGGGGGGGGTAGCCTATGGGTACATGCCCGAACCTAAGGGCGTCGGCAACACAGTGATAATTAAACGGGTTTATTGTAAAAAAAAACAAAACAGCCAACTCATCAGTACCCAGAGGCAAACCTGTAAGGGACTGCCCTTGCCAAGCTGCCAAGGTCTCCGAAAATCCACCCAAACCTATCTTTTTTTCTAAATTGCAACAAATAGCAAAAGCAAGTAATAGGCAATAAAAGCAAATCGGTCAACTATAGCGAATCAGAATAGTCATTTCATGTCACACAATGGCAGAAAGATCGGACACAGTTGTCCTTAAAAGTCAATGGGAAAACCGTGTCACTGGCATTTCTGGCTCTATACCGAACCGATCGGCTCTATAGAATCGAAAAAAAAAAAAAATATTGAAGAAGGATTATTGTCCTTTCGATGTTTTTTTTTTCTGTGAATTTGTTTTCGTTCGTTCTTTTGTCGCAAGTAAAGTTGAGGAGCCGACTTGCATTTCGATAATTCTGAGTTCGCGAATGGTTCACTAGTTAATTTTTGCGCGCAAGCCCCGACAATTTTCTCACTTTCCTGTTTTCCTCAGACTCCCCCCCCCCAACCTAAGTTTGCTTCCTTGACTTTCAAAAATCACAGTAGATTCATGGTAGGGGAGAGTCGGGTAAGACGGACCCCATTTTGGTTTTTCGCCTGCGGAAGAGATTGGAAACAACCAACGACTGACGTAAGGTGTCTAACTTTTCCCCAGAACATTGAGTTACGTAAAGAAACCTTCTTCACACATAAATCAGACGTATTTCCGGGCCCACGTAAAAAAAACTGAAGTTCGTCAAAAGGTCCGTCTTGCCCACCCCATAGGATAAGACGGACCAGCCCTTTGGGCAAGACGGACCCAACTGCTCAAAAAGATTGATTGTCTCTAAACAGTTTTATTTCGAATACTTAAAATATTAGTAGAAAGTAAAAAAGTAAAAAGTTAGTAAATAACTATATTTAAACACCTTACGAGGCCAAATCTACGTGATAAATGAACTGAGCCGAGTGTCCCGTCGTTCCGCCTGAAGGAGTCGGTTTGGCTTTTCGCAAGAGGCTCATCTCTTCAGTTGCCATGAATGTGCTCGATGGAGCTGATCGCTTCCAAAACTGAACTTGGAAACCATCAGATTCACAGTCACACACAACTCTAACATAATTCCTGGAGCTCTTCTTGGTCGGCACTTTATTTCACAACCAAGAAATCGCCATCTTTTGGTTCGGTTTCATCAAGAAACTCCTCCTCTTTCTAATTGACATGCGGAAACAAGAAATGCAACACTATATTCACAAAATACGTAGCAAATAATAACTTCGAAAAAGGTCCCACATGATAGGGGGCAAGACGGACCGGTCCGTCTTACCCGCTGTCTCTGTGGTCCATCTTACCCTAAACCTGCTTTTTCGGAATAGTTCAAAATTACAACATAAAATGGCGCTGCGACGAAAAAATTTCATGTCTCACATACTCTCCTAGACCCCCATATTTGTAATAAAAATTACCTCGGCATAAAACAGAACATAATAAACACCAGAAAAGAAAAACATTTACCTCAAAAGCCGGTTTCGAAAATGTGAAAACGAATAAAAAAAATTTTCTCGAAGACTAGATTGCCTTCAACTCTCAAACTTTGCTCCGAAACTTGCCACAAGATGGCCGTTGTGTCTAGCTCTAATAAAAAAGTTGATGCTCAAGTCAAGAAATGACAAAAGGTCCGTCTTGCCCCCGGGTCCGTCTTACCCGACTCTCCCCTACTTTGGACGTTCTGTACATTAGGACGGTGTACCCAAAACTATAGTTTTGGGTATGCCGATAATTGCCAAGGTTCTTAGGGGACATTAAAGTAGGCTACAGCTCTTATTAGAAATAACCTTTTCACGATAAGGTGGTCCGGAAGTATTTTTTCAGAAATATTTATAGTTGCCTCGTCAAATTAGAGATTCTGTTGTTAGCGCTTGCCGACTCTGGTCGGAATTTGCGCAAAAATACGCTACGTGATTAAATGCTGAGAAATCATGTCGAACCACAGCGCTTCCTCCGCGAGGGCCAACGAAATCAGGATGGCAGCGCCTGCTCACTCACGTCTCAAGACAAAAGGAAAGTTATTGTCTGGCAGCCCAGGAAAATGTCGGCTAGCGTTGAAAGCGAAAAATTCAACCGAAGTGATTCACAAGCATATTACAAACAGGGAAGTTTCATAGGTCAGTAGGTTACGTAATTCGCCACTAGGGGTGCGAAAACAGTGAAATGCAAGAGGGATCCTTTAAGGAACTACTTTAATGCACCGATGGAAGGCTTTTGTCGCAGTATGTGGAAGAAAATGGCACCGTCCATTTTCAGTTAAGTAACGTTGAAAATTCAAAGTTAAATAACGTCTAAAGCTAGGTGCCCACAGAACCCGATTTTTTGTTCCGCCTGCCACTTGAGACGCGACGCGAATAATCTTGATGACTAACTCTTCGTGACCATGAAGAATCGCCGTGTGCCCAGCGAAGAGCTAGAAACACGACAACGAAAAATCAGACCCTTTGCAATGAGGCTGAGCAACTGAAACTGACAGTCAGCTCCGAAAAAAGCACGCTCATCAGGTTTAACTTTCTGAAACAAGATATAGGCTACCTGCTACCGATGGTGTCCTCGGTTCGAGCAAAACCATCAAGATGCTGAGACTTTATCTGGACGGGAATCTAAGCATGGAAACGCATGTGTCGAAAATAGTTTCGAAAACATCGTACCTACTAGTTTTTCGCAAAATTACGAAGGTTCGCCATCCCCAAGGACATAATGGTAACGTGCTACAAAACATACATTAGACCTGCCAACGAGTACGCCTGCGCAGTTTGGCCTCGTGTGCTATCACAGAACCAGAGTTCGAGGCTAGAGTCTGTACAAAAACTAGCCTGTAAGTAAGATAATCCTCGGACTGTCGTATGTGTCATACGGGGATAGCGTCAGAAAACTCAACATCCCAACACTTTCGAAGAGACGCCACGATCTTACCATGACATTTGGCACCAAATGTCTTATATCTGAACAGGATCGTAACATCCTACCGGAATCCACCCCCCTTCCTAACAATCGAACACGTCGTGCCGAAAAACTTAATGGACTCGATCCACTCCTTCACCACCGCCGACAAAATCAAGTCAACGCTACACAATGTATTGTGTCTTGTCTCGCAAATTGTTGACCTCCAAGGTGATTTTTCCCTTGTATAAAGATATTGGGCAAATAAAAAATGATTCTGATTCTGACAATCAACGTTGCTGATTGGTTACGCAGGATTTGAATAAATTTTTAAAGGGTTAGTTTGGGTGACGTTTCTTGTTCTTCCCGAGGTTCACTGGCGTGTTTCAAACTTAGTCATATAGAGTATAGATTCGATTTGGAGTTGAAACGGGGGGGAGTGACCTAGCGACGCGGATTTTTTCCGCTTGTGGTGTCCAGTTCATCAGCGAACGTGAATTAGCGTTCTGCAGGCACCTAGCTCAAAGAAGAGTAACTCACGTTGCTATCTTGGTTTCAGGAAAGGAGCAAGAATGCCAAGTTGTATGCCGACGTGAAGAAGTCTCTAGATCTAGCCTTGGATTTTGTCACTCGGAAAGATGATTTGACAGACCTGTCTGCAGAAACTTACCTTGACGTCTGCTCCAGAAGTCAGTATTTTTTTTATTTTTTTTTGCGAATACACGATCAGGATTTCTCGGAAGGATTTTCTACACTTTCGTAATCAACTTGAAAAAATCTCAGCATTTTCATATGAAACTGATGATGGTGCGGAAAATCCTGACAGGAATTCCTATCCTCGACCTCCCGACACTGATCGTCTGTCCACGGACTTAATTGTAGCCTCTATGGGTGTGCTTCAACCTCCTACCTTACTCATATTTCCCATTGTTGTTCCAAACTGTTGGAAGTGGCATGTTCGGATTTATCTTCGTATGTATGTTTTTGCACTATAAAAGCACCAAAAGCCATGGTACATAACCCAACAGTAAAACAAATAAAGAAATAACAAGGACTGGCTTTAGCTCTTTCTAACGATTGGTAGAAGGTTGGAATGAACCTTATTTACAAGCGCCCCACGAGCGGTATCCACTGCCTCTATGGGTGTGTTCCAGCCTTCTACCAGGAGTAAAGGTTGGTAGACAAGGTTGGGATATCATGGTAACTTTCATGCGCGAAACATCAAGTTATTCTAAGACTTCTGGGGGATGTTCTGATTCCTCTGTTAGAGTTTGTCATCCAAATAATGAATACTTAGTACACAGCGCAATAGATAACATTCATTTTGTCATGATATTCTGTTTAGTAAACTGTTTTCAAGTTACCTCGGCTTCTCAAAATTAAAAATCCCGCTCGGATTTGCCTCCTATGCTCCAGTGCACTGTAGGTAAAAAGTTTACAAGCGGTAAGTTTGTGTAGGGTCCGAACTCGGAGGTTTTCGTATCTATATCTCAGGTTGGAACGACAATGGTAGCTTTTAGTAACCATAGGCAGTTGGAACATGCCCTTCGTTGTGTCTAACGGACCTGCGTAGCCCATGATATAGATTTATCTGACTTTACCTAGTTTTTGGGATCCCAAAACGTTAGTGACGGATACCTATGACATCGCAAAAGTTGTCCGTCTGTCCGTCCGTCCGTCTGTCTGTGAGCACGATAACTCTCGAAGGGAATGAGATATTTTGATGAAACTTGGTGTGAGCATTCTTTGGGTCAAGAGTAAGGTCGAGTTCGTAGATGGGCCCTGTACCCCTACATTTAGGGGTGGGGGAGGGGGTTCAAATTAAGGGACAAGCAAAATATTTTGAAACAGCTAATGTGATAGTCGATTATGGGGTAAGAAGACATGCTGAACAAGAATATGAAAACCATTTTCGCGCCGGACAAGTAGTTCGCCCGGAATCCGGCCGAAACCGGAAAGTTTGTTAAAAGTAAAAGTTTTATTTGAAGTTGACTAGATGTTTGATTTAGGGGTAAGAAGCCACGCTGAACGCGAATATGAAAACCATTTTCTCGCCGGACAAGTAGTTCGCCCGGAATCCGGCCAAAACCGGAAAGTTTGTTAGAAGTTAAAGTTTTGTCTGAAGTTGATTAGACGTTTGGTGTAGGGGTAAGAAGACATGCTGAACAAGAATACGAAAACCATTTTATCGCCGGACAAGTAGTTCGCCCGGAATCCGGCCAAAACCGGAAATTTGTTAAAAGTAAAAGTTTTATTTTAAGTTGATTAGATGATAGATTTTGGGGTAAGAAGAGATGCAGAATCCGTATATGACAATCACTCTCTAGCCGGACATATAGCTCGTCCGGAATCCGGCTGAAACCGGAAAATTTGTTAGAAGTTGATTAGATGTTGGATATAGGGGTAAGGAGATACGCTGAATCCGTTTTTGAGCTTTAGTTTTTCGCCGGACAAGTAGTTCTTGAAGTTCACCAAAACCGCAAAATTCAAAGAAGTAAGCCAGGATCATTTTGATCGGCTTATAGAGGTAAACGCACATGCTGAATCCATATCTGAGCTTGGATTTCTTAATGATTAGCTGTTTGGCCTGGCGAAGATTTTTGGGATCCCATCGGAACCTTTGGTCTTGTGGCCACGACCTCAATAGGGTGGGGGTTACGGAGACGTGATGCTTACGATTCGGGCTCAGTAACCAGCGGGTTGAGTCATATTCACTGTAAAAAAATCTCTCCTTTATCGGAGTTTAGTAGTTGTGCGTCACCGATTTTGGACATTTTTATTCCTAATTCGGATAATGAAAATCCGAATTCGGATAGTTGATTATACTGCGGTATCCTGCAGAATACTGCAGTATTTTGCATTCTAGCGTTTTAATCCTGCATCGGATTATAACTCTTTGAACTCGGATTTTAATTCTCCGAGTTAGGAACAAAAATGTCCGAAATCGGTGACGCACAACTACCAAAGCCCGGTAAAGGAGATACTTTTACAGTGTTGTAGTTGGGCTGGGTTAAGGGAAAAAGCGGTTGTCCCACAGTCTCGCAAAATCATCATCCGTCTTCATTCTAAAGGGCAGAAGTTCCCTTCTGCGTATGCCTTGATTATTTGAGCTACGATTACAAAATAGTCCATCTTTGTGAAATTGACGCGTAATAATTCATACATTATCGGTGATTCAGCTGCTGCCAGAATCCTGCTTTGGCGAATAGAAAGCAAAGCGAATGCCAGTCCGCTAGGTTAATTTAGCTAGAGGGGTGATGAGCATCTCGTTTCAGGTGCCTTCCTCGAATTTTCCGAAATGGAGTTCAGCAAACTGAAAGCTGAACGTTTAGAGCGCAGGAATTCTACATCTCCCGAAATCCGAAAAACGAAATATCCGGAAACTAAGAGATTGCTCAGAAGCTTTCCAATCTCGAACCGACAAAGTATTGGCGATCCACCTGAGCTCGAGCCAAGTGAAAGTAAGGTGAGTAGTTTTCGCGTTTTACTCTCTTGTTTTGCTTATATAAGAGAATTTCCTGAGTACCAGAGGTATGTTTTCGTCGCATCGGATCTGGAAAAGTAGCCATACCAAACGTGCTTGGAAAAATAGCTATACAGATTTTTGGAAAAATTCGAAAAGTTTTAATATATTGTATTAAACAAGGCTTTGGCCCTACATATCACAAAAAAACCGGGAATAATCATAATGAGCAGAGTTGAGAATCTTATCTGCGATTCAGTTGAAACTGGTGACCAGTTCAGCATTAACGACATCTTCGATATGACTGTTCCAGGATCGAACCAAAAACTTTTCCAAAACTCCACATTTAAACGTCCCGGAACTTTGAAAAAAACATTTGAAATCCTAGATTCCGGAATAGTTGTCACAGTAACAATTATAATTTATTTCTTATCCACAATTCCACAAAGGAAAGCTAGTGGATTAAACAAAGACAAAAAAAATACTCAAGATAACTATACGAATACACTAACAAACGAACGCGGGGTAATGCTACGTGCACACCCTTTCCCCAACACACAGTCCGGTAAGATCATACGCATCGAAATTCGCGACACAATGTGGAAACCTAGAATAGAATTTTACTTTTTCAAAAGTAGCTGTCACAGCGATACGGCCGAATTTGACCTTTTCGTCATACAAAAATAAATAAAATAACACTCTCTTAGTCTAAAATCTTGTCATAAAATATACAAAAACACTAAAAAAGACCTACTTATCGGTTATTCTACAACTCAACAAATGCTGGAACAAAACTCCTTTCATATCTTTCATGGATATAGGGGCCACAGGTGCTAGTTTGGGGATTTTCTTTGATTTCTCTCGCTGTGGTCTGATGCGTATAGGAGAATAGGGGGGAGGGAGAATATTACGTAGTCGGGGAACAGAGGGGGAACAGAGAAACCTGCACGCGATGCGTCAGAATACGCTGTTAAGTCCGGTCTTCACCTCCCGGAACTTCCGGAATCTGGGCTTCCAGATTATTCTTTGACGTCTTCTGTAAATTGCATCTGGAATATGAACCGGTCCGAAAGTATATCAAAATAGTCCGGAAAAAGGGGCTTTTGAACTTCCATATTTCCGGAATTCTAAAGTATCGCAGAAGAAATTCAAAAAAAAAATTCAGAAAATCTGGGAACCCAGATTCCGGAAGTTGAAGACTCACCTTTAATATAATCCAATCACAAACTGCCGCCAGATGCGCTGGAGGAACAATAACAGTCACACGTTAGGTCGTGGTGTAAGCTATCTGGAGCGGGAATCAGCGATTAGGCTTTCGGTTCATACCGAGTTGCACATTAGCCCCGTGGAAAAGTTGGATAGAACACTCGTAGAGGCAGAGGCGTTTTTAACAGTTTTAAGCATGGCTAGGCCTAAGAGAAATTGAAAATCGCCCATCACACCTGGTTAAACCCGATGAGAAATTTTCGAGAATTAGTAGTATGGAGTAGTATAAAAAGTAGCATGCAGTAGTAACTGTTGCTACTACATGCTACTACTAGCAAACTGGATGCTATCGGATACTGCTATATAAGATTAACCCAGTCGGAGGCATGTTTATCAAAGTATTCCACACTACTACATACATATCACTAATCAAACTATTCCATACTACTACATACCATTCCATGCAACTTTTTCGTACAACTACCATACTACTACAGAGTCAAAGAATTGTTTTATCGGTAATGTACATCAAGAAGGAACGTGTCATTGTTTACTTTATGTTAGCGCATCTAGCGGCCAAGAATGAACTAATCTGGAGGTTAAGTTTTTTTTTGTGAATTTCATGTTTTTTTTTAGGGAATTTTATGATGAGCGTATTTCGGAGCGAAGGAGGAAATTCGTATCCGACTGCGAAAAGCGGACTGTGTGTGGACTTGCTATAGGGGGTGATGTGGCAAAAGGCGGGAATATAATTTTTGGGACATTGTTGGGATTTTGCCGTGTTATGGCGTTCGTGACTTTTTCCATTGTCAGATAAACGAATGTGTATTTTGACAAAAAACAGCCAAACACAGATATTAATAATTTGAACTCACTCTCTCCTCAGTATCACTTTCTTTGAAGTCAGAAATAAATCAGTCAAGCCAAGCACAGATAAGATAGGTGGGTTCTGCAATCCCTCCCGGTTCGCTCTGACACGACGGTCATCCGACCTCAGGTCGTTAGCTAAAGGCGTATTCTCGCCGTTCCCCGAGGACCACTTGAGGAGTCCCCGCGTTTTTGTTTGTGCCGGCGACTCACTCCCCGTATTCTCGCGAGTCCCCACGGACGGAGAATGCTCCGGTTATCATCACCATCACCAAAAAGGGCTCCCTTTCAGACGGAGGGGAATCAATTTTTGCTGTGGTGCAGTGTAAAATTAATTAAAAACAATCAGAATAAACAAAACCAAAAATAAAGTGGATCCAGACTAGTTTCGTCAACTGCGTATTTTTTGTTCGAACAAAATCCATTTTGGAAGCATTCCCCGTGTCCTCGCTGTTTTCTGTACGCGGAGTCCGCGTGTACTGACTCCCTCTATTCTCGCCGTTCCCTTCCATTCCCCGAGGAGTCCTCGGGGAACGGTGAGAATACGCCTTAATTCATTCATGAAATAACTATTCTTATGATCGTTGCCTTTGGAGAATAAGCTGCCGAGCAAAGAGCTAATTGCTAGGGATAGTGTAGCACGAGAGAAAGGGCTGCATTAGAAAGCATCACACAACGACACATCCACAAGCGGCTAGGACAACGGGAAGGAAGTTGAGTTTTCTCGTTTCCTCATCGTGAGAACCCGGAGTGAACAGGTCCCGGAACATGAAGCTGTGATACAGTTAAGCCGGAGAAGAGTTTAAGAGGTTCATGGAGTAAGCTGAACCTTAGACTGTTTCAATGGAGGAAGCTCAAATGGTCGTCTTCGTCGTGCGTCCAGTATTTCGCTCGTCTGATGGTTTGAGTGTTCCAGGCTGTATCTACCCTTGATCATCTGAAACAACAATACGCCAAGACTTACGAAGCAGTTGTGCAGCTTAATGAAGCTATCAGCAGGAACATTCGCAGCGAGAAGGCTGTTTGCATGCTGAAGAACCGAATCTTGGTCAGGCGGGAAGAGAGTAAGTTATGTTCTTTTAAGCTTCACGTTACTTCTCTAAGCCTTTTTTACCGCCAGAGTATCCACTGGTGGTCTTTATGTTTATCTATAAGGGTTTTTGGATTCTCTGGTGACTGCTCCCTAGTATTAAACCCTTTTTCGGACTTACCAGTTTCCGGTTTTCCGTCCCTTGTGTGGACCAATCAGCGCCTTGTCAGGAGGCAGATTTTCGTGACAGTCACCGGGAGGTGGTGATCAAAAAATCTTTACAGAGGAATACCAGATAGTGTAGTGAATAAGAACACAAACCATTAGGAGAGCAAGGAACGCACCTATTAGGAACTGACTCCGTTTCTGGAGAGCACAGCTTATGTATCTAGGCAGTTAAGCAAGCTCCTATCTTCCCCATGAGAAGCTTTTGGTACACAGCTCTGCTCCTCGGAGCCCGTGCTCGACGCGTAGATCGTACCCCAACACCATAGGCGGGAACGCAATTTGGTTTGGCTGCTTCAACTTACCTATCTATTCACAACGTCATTGCACTTGCATAGCTGTTGCTCCCGCGCCACTGTGTTCCTAACGCGTAGATCTGACTACAACACCATAGGCGGGAACACAATTTGGTTTGGCTGCTTCAACTTACCTATCTATTCACGACGTCACTGCACTTGCATGCTTGTTGCTCCCGCGCCACTGTGTCCCAAAAATAAATCGAGTTTGCAGAACTGCCTAGATACGTAAGCTGTGCTGGAGAGGCACTAAGCACTACTAAGCAGTAAAAACCAAGCTAATAGTTGTGCTACCGGCGTAATTCCGCCTTTCCTCGGGGGACTCGCATAGAGGAGTCTTCGGGAAACAGCGAAAGTCAGCCTTACTGGTGTTCACTGGTGTAGTCAGTCTTCTTAATGGTAGTAGAAAACAATATCGCCAGATGGCACTGGCGAGTGGCGACTGATAGGCTCTCCCGAGGGATGATTATGTCAAAGTTTTTGAGTAGTGCGCAACACCTCCTTGTCAAAGGGAAGTAGACTAAGTAGAGGCAAGATCTTAGCAGTGGGAAAGACAGGAAACTCCTTCAAAAGTTGCGTTTCAACTATTAGCGTGTTGGACCCGTATAGTGCCCGTGTTTTACATAAGAAATCCCGGAACAGGATTTGGTACTCTACCGAACCACTGGATGCGCTCCGTAAAAACGACTTATGCCGAACACGGGAACTGATACGCAACTGATATGTGTCGACCTCGAGCAGCTCGAGCGGCCCGCTACCTAGCGTGATGACGCGTAATCTTTACCTTTTGAATGTGAAGAAACGAAGAGTATTCGAGAGACAAAAAAATGCCTGACAGCCTTTTGGAATTGGTGCCGCCTCTCTCTCGTAGTAACGTGATTTTATAAACTCATTAAAAATACTATTTACACTTCTCCTTCTTTTATCTTTACCTGTATTAGCAGGTTAAATTGCCGGATAATCATCAGAAAAAACGCGTAGTTTGGTGATGTTTGTGCTGAACGGTCGGTCGCAATGTCGACAGAGCGATGATTTTAACGGAAGCCCAAGCACTGAAGGGCACTGATTGTTGCGGCTCATAGTGCTTATCAGGGTTTGCCGTCTTCCCCACTGTCAGGGTCTTTGATTAGAGGAAACCTGGCTTAAAACAGAATCTTGCAGATGAGCAAACTTCGAGGGAAGTGAGGTTGAGTTTGTTCTCTGACCGTGAAGACGACGCTTCATTTAGAAAGCTCAAATCCCCCGAATTGTCCGCCTTAGGAACGCTTTGTCTGGATAGTCATCTGGTAAGTAGCCGTTTCCTTCGCCACTTTGACTGCCGTGCTCTGTACAGATAAAACTTGGTCTAATTTCACAATAGCGTTAGTGTAAGGTCTGTAAAGCTACGTGCGTACAGAACGCAGATTTACGCCCACAAATCTGGGGCCGTTTTGCAAAAATAATTTCTTTTGCGCCGGTTGATATCCATATTATGTTTTTATCGCGTCGCCTAGCGAATTATTTTTCCACTTGGCACAAGTCCCAGCAGACACGATTTCTGTTATAAGTTCGAAAATGCATGACTTCTTTGGAATTCTTCTGGGTTTCTCAAAAGATTACAAACCCGTCCCGGCTGTTTTCAGTTTCACTTGGCCCCTTCGCTTTGATGAGAAAGACGGAAAAACTTGCATAACCGGTATTCTTGACCAATGAGCTCCATCAGATCCACCTCGAATAGAGCCAAACACGGCAAATGCAAAATTGAGAAGGGTGCCGTTAGGGGAGATAAAAATAACAGGAGGTTCAAAATCTTGGAAATGACAGCGGGTCGACCGATTAGGGCGTAGATTGGATTAGTATTACAGGTAAGACGGGTCCTTTAAGAGTAAGTGTGGGGGGGGGGGTAACCTCATTTACATGCACAAAAGGCGGACAGTGTATAAGCCTTCCAACTGCATACGGTAAGACAAGCTATACTTCACTCCAAACTAGAAGTGTCAATCGGACAACCGGCAATATCTTGAGTGAAAGCGCTAGTTGACATTATTCCCCTAGTTCTCTTCAGTCAACATACGAAGATAGGCAGAAATAGCCAACTGTAAATTCTCAGCATTTTCTGAGCAATCAGCTTCATTTGATGTAGCCCACGTCATGAATCAGTTACCTTTTTAGGCTAAGGGAAATTTGCGTCGAGGATTTAGCTGACAAAGCCCGACCCGCTTCCGGAAGCGCTTTCTTGAAATCTTCAGCAGCGCAAAGCTTCAACCTTGACTACGGTTGATTTAACCTAACAAATCACGACGCATTTGAAATTTTGCTTGGTTGAAGTTGATAGCGTATATTTTGTTGTAGTCCTATGAGCTCTACATGTACCTGATGGACCAGTGGCCTTGGACGGAAGACCAGTCTTTCCCTGTTCGCAGGGATTTCATGTTCTACGTCATACTGCCAGAGGTAAAGAAAACGTATTTTTTCCGTATTTAATCCCTCAGGGCCAGGAGGAGTATTTTTGAGAAAATAACTAATTTGACTTCCTTCGCAAAGGAGGCGAGAAGCCCGGAGAATATCCAGTATTGACCAGCTGGCTGTTAGAAAAGTTGTAGTATTTGGGTGGATATACGATCGGATTTTCGCGGTTAGATTCGGTGTACTTTCGTCATATCGTTGACAAAATCTAAAGTTTCCCGTACGGAATTGATGATGGGGCTGAAAATACTGGCAGTACTTCCAGTCCTCGGGCATCTTCTTCTTGTTCTTGATGGTATTGGCGTTTATAGGTATTGGTAGATAAGACCCTTACACGACACGTGTAACTTCCCTGTGTTATCAGTCAATCGATCAATTTTATTGCGACCCCAACTTGGGCAATAATTGTAGAAACACTTGGAACAAGCAAAGAACGTGAAACGAAATAAGGAGCGAATGACTTCCGACGATATGGCGGAAAGAGTTCGGGTTTCTAATCATCCTTGTTTCGCGTCCTAGAGCTTTGAGGATGCGTTATGTAGACTGGCAGGATGGCTGTGATATCGAGAAGCCGAAACCGAAAAGCAAGTGATGATGGTTTATGTACCGAGAAGTTAAAGTTTAACTGAAAAGCCAACTTATTTTTGTGTCATTTGATTGAACACACAGAATTATTTGGATTCCGCAAAGGGATTTTTCTATTTTCCACTTTCTGCTCCAGTTATGACGTTCAGAATTTCTACAGCCGTCCCCACAATGAAAATTCTACTATGACACGTTAAATTTTAATCGCAACACAGACGCGGCTTTTCTGTGGGCAGTGGTGAAATTGGTGAAGATTGCTTAATGCCTGAACAAAAAACAAGAGCTGGAAGCTCATATGGCACTTGCAAGGCTGGGTCAGAGGATGAAAGTAGGAATTCGTCAATTTGTGGGTTTGTTGTGATCATTTGTACAGAAAAATCAGTAAAAAACATGACGAACTCATCGGGAGCACGAAAATGTATATTTTGCTCAAAAGTATTGTTTGTACTTTAAGGAAACCACTTGTGAGGGATCATAGGGATCACGAAAATGTGTATTTTGCTAAAAGTATTTTTTGTACGTTGTGGTTTCGATTAGTACTTTATAAGGAATTATTAAGGAATTCAGTTGTAAGCAAAACCCTTGAGGCAAAAATGATCATGGGCTCATAGGGATCACGAAAATGTATATTTTGCTTTAAAATATTTTTTTGTACTTTGCGGTTAGCATTAGTACTTTAAGGGATGGTCGGATCAGGGAACTGACTATACATGACGAATTCATCGGGAGCACGAAAATGTATATTTTGCTCAAAAGTATTGTTTGTACTTTAAGGAAATCACTTGTGAGGGATCATAGGGATCACGATTATTAAGGAATTCAGTTGTAAGCAAAACCCTTGAGGCAAAAATGATCATGAGCTCATAGGGATCACGAAAATGTATATTTTGCTTTAAAATATTTTTTTGTACTTTGCGGTTAGCATTAGTACTTTAAGGGATGGTCGGATCAGGGAACTGACTATTTCTAAGCCAATCATGTCAAGTCTCTAATTTACAAGCCAAGTTTTATCGTCATAGCACGTCTGGAAGTACCTTAACTTGCGATCATCGGAATTCCGGACCCCCTCCCTCTAACTCCCCCACAGTGCCCGAATCTTGTCCGGTTCTGTCACTTACGTACATAGGGCTTGTGCTTGTTCTTTCCACCAAGTTTCATTCCGATTGCTTCACTCCAAGCGTGTCACAGTTTTCCGGTTCCCCCTCCGACCCCCCCCCCCCACCTTCATCGGATCTGGTCCGGACTTGAAACTGGGCATCCGAGACATGTGATCTTTCTAGGTATCAAGTTTCATTATGATCCGATCACCCGTTCGGAAGTTATACATACCTCAAGATTCCGGATTCCCCCTCCCGTCACTCCCCCCACGATGGTCGGATCGGGAAGTTGACTATTTCCAGGTTAATCTGGTCGAGTCCCTGATTTGCCTGCCAAATTTCATTGTCCTAGCACACCTGGAAGTAACTTAACTCCGTATCACCGGAATTCCGGAACCCCCCTCCAACTCCCCCCACAGTGCACGAATCCGGTCCGGGTCTGTCAATGACGTACCTAGGGTATGTGCTTGTTCCTCCCACCAAGTTTCATCCCGATCGCTCCAGTCTAAGCGAGTCACATGATTTCCGGTTCCCCCCTCCGACTCCCCCCCCACATTAATCGGATTCGATCCGGACCTGAATTGGGACATCTGAGAAATGACGTCTTTCCAAATATCAAGTTTCATTAAGATCCGATCACCCGTTTGAAAGTTATGCATGCCCCTAAATTCCGGATTCCGGCTCCCCTCCCTCCCCCCATGATGGTCGGATCGAGGAGATGACTATTTCTAAATTAGTTTGGTCGGGTCCCTGATACGCCTGCCAAGTTTCATCGTCCTAGCACATCTGGAAGTACCCTAACTCGCGATCACCGGACTGACCGACCGACAGACCGACAGACCGACAGACCGACAGACCGACCGACCGACCGACCGACGGAAAAGTGATCGGTATATGGCACTTGGCCGGAAGGCAAGTGCCATAATAAAAAACATAAATCTTTCTCGTAAGGCATACAGCAAAAATACAAGCGCATAGAGGTACCACAAATCACACGAAAATTCCACTGTTTGAAAATCGATTATTCGTGAATAGCGGAACAACGAAGCAACGCATTTTCAGCGGGTCTTCAAGCCAATTTAATTGAATAAGTGATGGGTAACTAGATTGTCCTATCCCAGCCCTTTTCGGTTAAACTTTAAGGCTTTCTCCGTATGAAGAGTGTTATAACGGTGTCCAAGTATTATTCTACAAGCTCGCTTATGTATTTGCTCGACTCTTCCTCGGCGTTCGCAATCCTTCCTTGGAAAAATAAATTTGGCTGTATAATTTGCTGTTGTTTTGTCGACAGGCTGTGAACCTTTCCATTGAAACAATATATGGGATTCCGGAGGAAGAAGCTGACAAACGCAGAAGTCAGGGACTTCTTTATGTGATGGATGCCACAGACCGGGGGAAGTGGAATCTGGAAATGGACGATGAACTGGAAGCAGATATTGGAGAGAAGAACAGAAAATTGAGAATGGAGTTGTTGGAGAGAGTTAAAAAGGATATGATTGACGAATAAGCGCGAAAAGTGATACAGGAGGAACGAGAAGGAAACTTGAGTAGGAACGAGAAGGGAGACGTGAAGAAAGACATAGATGTGTAGAGGAGACTTGAGTGCATAATTGACACCCTGTTGCAAGGTTGTTGCTGATTGTCGACCTTTCAAATGGAAAGTGAACGTTATAGAACAAATTCCCATTTAAAGCTTTGTGCCTACAGACTGAGGGTCCGTGTTCGCGCGGGCCGATTGGGTGCCGTCTTTTGGAGGATCAACAGGCCCCGTTTCAACACATGCCGATTTCTTCCTCGTCGCCCAGCGAACAATTTTCCCGTTATTTGGGCACGTGACTAATTTTGAGAGAAGACCACCGGACTCCCGGTCGCAAATGGTCTTCAGAATATATGTAAACGCTTACGGAAGTGACGGATTGAAAGTACCGTCTAAAGATAGACAGAACTTACAGAAAGTGGAACTTTGTTTTTAAGTGGATAGAAAGTCCCATCCTCGGGTGGACGAAATCAGTGGCCCAGTGACAAACTTTATATTCTGAGGCCTTATAGTACCTCAAGCGAAAGCCCTATCTTAGGATGGTTGAAGAAACAGTCCCTGAGAATTGATGTTTATTCTTATGGCTTATTTGCAAAACTCCAGTGGGTGGAAAGTCCCATCTTAGGATGAACGAAAAAATTGGTGCAGCTAGAAACTGATTATTCTCTGGCTTCATTGTGCAGATCCAAGAGCTTGTATGTAGATTTTGTACAGTCATCTCAAGCTCTTCTAGTGGCAGGGACAACAGACAGAATGCAAGTAAGTGATACCCTAGCTTTTCTTTCGGCGAACGTTCGAACGAGTATTTTTTTCTTCTTGTGCTTCCTTTTGTATTTTTGCGAATGAGTAATGGAATATTTAGGAAAAACTTTTCTTTAGTGCCAAGACGTTGCGAGTATAGTTGAGGTATGCTTCTTTAGCAGTTATATAACTTTGAATAGTGCCATTTCATCCACTTGCTGTGATGAAAGTAAAATAATGGCCAGTTAAAGCAGCTCCGTAAGTGCTCCTCACTACTTCTGAGGGCATGTGTTGCATTTTTATTGTTTTACTAATAAACAAAAATTGCACTGTTTTCGCTTCAGTTCACTTCATTTTTCTAAAAATTCTTCTTTTCGAAAAATAGCGTAGGGTATGTCAACAGAACCCGTACGGGAATTTCCCGCATGAAATCGACCAAGACAAAGTGAAACAGAATTCGACCCGACTTCAGCTTAGTTTCTTCCTCGGATCGAGTGGGATTTCGGCGGGAAATTTCCGTACGGGAAATACACTGACATGAAAGTATATAATATTATTTCACGTAATCGTCTATACAATTTAAATTCACTTCTGGTTTAAATTTAGTCGAGGGGCTTCTCAGTGAACCACAAACCCCTCATTTCTGGATACCCTATGTCTAACACTGGACGCCGTATGCCAAGCGCTGGATACGTGGTATTACCCTAGCTCTGATCTACTCCTGTATAAAGGAATTCTGATTGGTTGATTTCTTAGCTTCACTAAAATCATCAGTTTTTTATTGTGTTAGATAGAGTATCCGGCGTTTGGCATAACAGGGAATCACTCCGTGGGGACTCCGCGTAGGAAAACAGCGAGAACACGGGAAATGCTTCTAAAATGGATTATGTTCGAAAATTAATTATGCAGTTGACGAAATTAGTCTGGATCCACTTTATTTTTGGTTTTGTTTATTCTGATTGTTTTTAATTCATTTTACATTGCACCAAGATCAGCAAAAATTGATTCCCCTCCGAATCTAAAAGGAAGTCCTTTTTGATGATGGGGATGATAATCGGAGCATTCCCCGTCCGTGGGGACTCGCGAGAATACGGGGAGTGAGTCCCCAGGACAAACAAAAACGCAGGAACTCCTCAAGTGGAGTCCTCGGGGAACGGCGAGAGTACGCCTATAGTGTATCCAGCGTTAGGCATAGGGTATGTCAGGCTATGTGCCTCTCGGTTTACGCCAAAACTGACAGTGAGCAGCCCCTCGAATTTAGTCTGAAATTTAAGCAACTGTTCAAAGAAGTAAACCTCTACTTTAGCGTTGTAACATTGCCCAATGTAGGGTGAAAGGATTAGAAAAATACGGGAAATCCGTCGGAATTGACCCTATTCACGTAATCAAATTGACGACTGGAGAGGAAAATGTGCTGTCTTAAGCATGTACCGACAAAGACACGGATCGAGTCGACCCTCACTTTGATACGGCTCTAGCAGAGGGGGACGCAAATACACCTTTGCTTAGTATTTTTTCCATTGCCTTATTAATCGCGTTTTTGCAGATGCCATGGTATCTGATACCACGGTCCAAAGTCGTTTTTGCAGTTATCGTGGTATCTGGCCAGTTATCGTGGTATCTGATATTCAGATACCACGGTCCGACCATGGTAACTGATCGTAGTATCTGAAAAAGTCATCTCACCTTCATCAATTTTTGTCAAATTGGTGGGAAAGAAGTTTGGCACTTAGTGATATGACTGGATATCAGTTTTTCTTTTGGGATGACTTCGAAAAGCGCAATTTCGGCAATAGTCTTTTTGCAGTGCAACCGTGTATCAGATACCACGGTAACTGCAAAACGACTAATTGCAGATCCAGTTACCGTGGTAACAGATACCACGGTATCTGCAAAACGCAACTATTATCTTTAATCACTTTTGCTAGCAATGTTGCCACTTGTCGGAGAAGTCTGCGATTGCCACAGTTTTCGACTTCTCCACTGTGACAAAATTGTGTGCCAAAAATGTCGTAGAATTCTGGCCAGTTTCAAGAGGCAACTCGGATCAACGCGGTTCGGGAAGAAATGGCAACGCTCACGTTATTCTGCCGAAACATTGTTTGAGCTTCCGGGAATGGCCTCGCGTCCTACCGGAGGTTTCTTGTTCAATCTTCAATATTCCGCATCTCTTCCTTTCGCATAATTTTTTCTACCCGTGTTTCATTTTTTCTGAACTTTTTTTCAGATAGTTTACTTTTTGGGTTACGACTCCTCCTCCCCTCGGTGACGTTGATATTTCCTCAAACTTTTTAACGTCGCTTAATCTTTTCAAACAAACAAGCATATAAACTTCAAAAATTTTATCTCCATTTCAACTATTAGACTATTTTCCAATTAGGGTAAGGTAGAATTTATTGCAACAGAAATAGCACTAGGGATAAAGAAAGTGCCAAACATGCCAGTGGCAAAAAAAACAGAAACAATTACCAATCCAGAAATTTTTTTGAATCATGTCTAAGCTACTTATAATTATTATTTTCATTGGTATTTTTCAGTGGTCCGCAAACCCGCATTCGCATTTTATTAAGATTTCTTAGTGTAGAGATTTTTCAGCGTAGAAACCTTCCTGTTTTATTCCCATCCGTCTTCGTGTCGCTCTGCATTTATAGCACCTTAAGAGTCATCTGGATTGATCCGCATTTCCTTTGAGAAGCGTGAAAATTTTTGACTATCTTTGCCAAAACTTGTCCGGTATTCGTGCGACGCTTCCACAGTTTTTCGAATGCCGGGGTTGGGGGAAGAGTGAGACTGACTGGAGGATTATGGTTGCCATCTTCTAAGGTATTTGCATAACATCTCTTTAGACTTTTGCTTCGTTTTGGGAGGGTTCTCGATACGCGGCTTAATAGGTAATAATTTATTTGTTACCCGCTCATAGTGCGAACACACGATCAGGATCTGGCCGGATTTCCTGCACTTTCGTCATCAAGTTGAAAAAAGTTTCAACTTTTCCATATGGAAGTGATGATGGTGGCGAAAGTCCGGGAAGAAATTCCAGGCCGGTAGTACCCGACCCTGATCGTTTGTTCAAGGCATTATCAGGTACAGCGGAGTAACATAGACGAACGAAATCATTAAACCTCGCATTAAACAGTACAATATAACCGAACATGCTTAGAGAGAGATTGGTTTAATCGAAACTTTCGTAGCATATAGCTAATTTGTATTTTCGTTACAATCAGTATGTACACATAAACGGATAGAGGATTCCATGATTTCCCCTTCTTGTTGACGGGGCCACCGGGATCCTTCGGTGAACATTATTATGTTTACTGATGGGTTGCCCACTCTCAGTTTTT
Organism: Branchinecta lindahli; assembly: GCA_023053555.1. Classification (NCBI taxonomy): domain Eukaryota; kingdom Metazoa; phylum Arthropoda; class Branchiopoda; order Anostraca; family Branchinectidae; genus Branchinecta; species Branchinecta lindahli. Next base: position 12,837,988 of record JAKZAO010000002.1, read on the forward strand.
GTGTATAGCAAGTGGCTAACACTCAAAACGCCCACAAAAATGCCAACAACTCCAAATGCCCACGACTCAAAATGCCCACGACTCATAATGCCCACGACTCATAATGCCCACGACTCAAAATGCACACGGTTCAGAATGCCCACGGTTGGATCTCGTAGTATCCTTGTAATCTCGTAGTCCGCATTCCCAGGATGATGTTGGCCTCCCCTGTGGACAGTTTCAGCCGTCGGCATTTTGAACAATATTAGCCTTCCCTGTGACCATTTTGAACTGTTGGCATTTGGAAACTGTCGGCATTTTTAAGCCGCCAGCATTTCGGACGATTTCGATTTCGGGTGTTCCACATCTGAATTGTGGGCATTTTGAGTCGTGGGCATTTTAATCGTGGGCATTTTAATCGTGGGCATTTTGATCGTGGGCATTTTGAACCGTGGGCATTTTGATCGTGGGCATTGTGAGAGTGGGCAAAAAGATCGTGGTGATTTTGGGAACCACCCCAGCAAGTGCCCGGTGTCGCGGTGCCAGGCCGGTGCCGGCACCGGCTGACACCAGTCGGCACCGGGTACCACGTGTTAGAACATCAAATCAGCATGTTTAAAATCCTTTGAGAGACGAATCTCCTAATTTGTTACCGGCACCGCTACAGTAGGTGCCGGGGAGTGGGTAACTCCTCGTTAGCCACACTGTCTGTGGCGTCTTTTCCGATGTCATCATGGAGTAACGGCTTCTGGAATTGTGTAATTAAATAACTGGTTAAGGATGTCATGGGCTGTCAGGGCAGGATATGTATAGCCCATGTATGTATTGTAGGCTACACGGAAAGCCCAAAGAGACACGGCACAAAAATGAAATGCAGAGCAAATACTAACTGCATAATTAACACATTTTTGAAGTACAAAAATAAAGAAAACTAACTACATAATTAAAACAATTTAAACGAAAAGGGACCTAAATATTGATGGACCTAAAAATAGATATTGGTGCCGGGTTGCGAGAATAAGTGGGAAGATGCTGTCGGAATAAGTGTGAAGATGCTGTCCTGAAAATTTAAATTTAGTACCAGTTTACGATTGCGGAAGGATTTTGGAAAGTAGGATAACTAAGATATTTGCAGCACTTCAAGAAGCAACTTCTAAGATATTTATTTATATTTTCCTTAGGATGTGGTGGCACAAAATACTATGTAGACTTCCGAGTGCTGTAGGTGAATAATTTCGTTGTGCTGATAGTGCTGGTGCTCCTCTGATGGAGTGATTACCAAAGGGATTACTTGTGACTGATTATAGATTATTTCATAAATGCACGATGTTTGTAAATTAAGAATTATGTACAAGTATGATATCTTATATTTGACAAAGCGTATTGTTTGCTTCCCTGTCGGCTGTAAACTACCTATAGCGGCAGTGCTCACAGAGACGAAATTGTTTTAATGGGAGCAAACGAACGCATGAGCATGAAAACAAGGGCCTGGAGTAAATTGTTCGAAATGCAAGTGACGTCCACTACATATCTCTTAATAGAGCGACCGTCTTCCCTCCAATACTTATGTTCAGTTATTGCCGGATCTTTAGTCCCCCCCTAGTACCAATTGAAGCAAGTACTGGTGACGGTATTCGTCGAAAACAAGTCGTTTCGTTTAGGAAACTATAGCAAATTCACGAAAATTAGCTCGGAAAATTTTCGACACGGATGCCAAGTTTCAGCTTATTTCAAAATATACCTAGCGCCCACTCAAGATCAGCCAGTGCGCCTGGTGTAGCGTCTCAGGGCGCCTCTTTCGTTGAGACCATTTACCGGTAATTTTGTTGCTTATCAAGCCCATATCCACCTGTTAGGATATCAGATTAAAACCCTCCAGACATTTACACATAATACCATCACCCTTCCCCTATCTCATTCATTCCTCATCCCGCTGATAGGATCCACGAGTAGTAGCCTACTTCAAATGACACATTTAGCTTAACATAAATCCACTGCTGTTTCAGAAAATGTTCTGTATCCATGAGTTTTTGCTATCCAGAGTAGGGTACGGCTAAGCCTTCCATTTCAAATTTTCGTCCTAATTTCTATTCAGCTCTGGTTCCACATAATTTTTGTTCTCGTTCGAGAATAATATTTCGTAGCGAATTGCTGCCTTTGCGTCACCGGAGAGCTCCGTCGAATTCATATGATGTGACTAATTAAGACAATGCATGCATGCACTAGCTTATGAAAATTTTTACCGGGTTTGACCAACCGAATTAAAATCTTATCACGATACCCGTGTCCCGCCATTAATTTCCGGATTTGCATCACGGAAACTTTGACTTACGAAAATAGGCTGAAACTTACGGATAAGTCCAATCAGCATTGCAAATAATTTGCCAGTAGTCCAGTTTTAAATCGGTCCTAAACTCGCTGGACTAAGCTGTTTCATTATCTTCGGGGTGTTTCTGATTTTTTTCACCTAAAGACAGGCTTTACCTTCCAGATTACCACGACATCTGGGGACGCTCATGAAAATGATGATATTCGATTTCTCTATTGTGATGACTAATGTCACTTTCATAGACTCCCGATGAATATTGCCCATCACGGCTATCACCCTCACTTTTCCCCTACCGTATCCGTTAGCACATTTATTTTGTCTTTTGAACGGGCTGCCGTATGACCCCCTTCGATTCCGGAACCTAGAGGCCTAATCCCCGGATTTCCGTACGTTTCTGTCCTAGCTTCACTCTCCGGATTCACCTCGACGAAAACGGATATCTGGAATCCGAAAGGAAATCCTGTCAGGTGAAGCGTGGCCTTCACTCTTTCCGTCCTCCCCGTTTCCTTCATCATTTTTTTCTCCTCGTTCATTTCATTCGTTTGCATTCTGTCTTGTATTCTAAAATGTAATACTCGCAGGCTGTGAGAATAACCGCTTCCGATTCTAGCGACAAGTCGAATTTTATTCCTATTGAATTCATAATCACATATTCTAGGGTGTATTGTCTTCGTAAGTTCTAATTCTAGGCTTGATAATGAAGTTCGTGATCTGTATTCTGATTCTGGCCGCATTGGGAAGAGTAAAGGGAGATGAAGAAACTAAGGAAGTAGCTGTACCTGAAGCGGAAGAATCGATAACTGAAACACCGGCTGAAGGTAACTAGAACATTTTTTCGCGGGGAATCAAAAAGCTATTCCCCCTCCCACTTCATGCGACGATCGGGGACGGATTTACACATTTCTGTACCCCAGCCCAAGCACACAATTCTGCGTCTCCTCCCCCTGTGGAGCTGTAGAGATGGAACGTAAATGCACCGGTCAATTTGCTTAACCTATCTATACGAATGTGGATTATAAAAAAAAATATTTTGAGCGTGTTCCACTTCAACAATAGTAACTATTAGTTACTATTTTCGTTCCAACCTCGTTAAAAGTTAATACGCTGGCCGTTACAACCTTCTCGAAATAGTAACTAATAGCCAATGTGTAAAAGGAAAAAAACACACGAACAATGATCGATCGGATTTTACGTTTTCACGATGTCGCCGTGGTACACGAGTTTTGAAAAAAAAACATCGTTTGATCCAGGTCTGGCCTCCCCCACATTCCCCCCAATCTTGTTACTCTTTGACGATTCACTTCGTGAATATCCGCTCATTGGGTCCTTGATCAGAGATTTGTCGTCTCTGCAGCACCAGCTCCTGGCTACACTGTCCAATAAAGCATTGGCCAGGGCCGTATCCAGGGGGGTTAGGGGGTTCGCCCCCCCCCCCCGAAACCCAGAAAAGTAATCGTTTTTTGTAGAATTTAACCTCTGATCTATGTCTTTTTTGTACTTTCTGATCCTACCCGGGGGGGGGGGGGGGCGAACTGAATTCTTGTATACGGGCCTGGTATTGGTATACTAATTAGGTCTGATCTATGGAACCAATATGCTACTGTACCAAGTGGAGCTCTAAAATATATCCGCACTTAAAATACGCTGTCTGCACCGCAAGATTTTGGTTTACGTTACACAGATAAGGTCAAGATGTCAATCAAACACCAGTCCAGAAGCAAAGAACTTGTTGATGTTTCAGCGCTACTTGGTCAGGAGCCTCTTCTGGCAGCAATGAAAATTACAACAAAAAACAACGAGTCAACGTTTCCTGGAAGTCCTAGTTTATCCTTCATCTTTTCCTTCTCAGATGCTGATCCGTGTATACTTTCCCCGGATCCCGGACCCTGCAAGTTGCAGTTGTTACATTACTACTACAGCATGGAACATCAAGCTTGTCGCCAGTTCATATATGGGGGATGCGAAGGCAATTCAAACCGTTTCAGGTCAGAGGCCGAATGCAACAAAATTTGCCACATTGCCGTTAAACCAGGTAAGGAAACAACCTCCCACATTTCTGCGATAATTTTTATTTTTGACTGTTCAGTATGACTAGTAGACGTTCCAGATCCAACTTCAGCATATTCAGGAAGCGTCGATTCCGCCTTTAGCATACAAAGTTTGGGTTCAAAAGACGGATTTTTTACTGTCTCTGAACACGAGTTGATTGGGGCAATTAATCGGATCTATGTGTCTTTTACTTTTCAACACGCGCGTATGTTTCTCTCCTTTAAAGCACCCAGGACTCAAATAGTGTCTACCCTGCTAGTCACAGTATTCTTCTCGTAGTATTTTCCTCTTAGTATTGATAAAATACCAGAAACCGGATACGTTTTGTCTCTTGGTCCATCATCGGAGGCCTCGTAAATCGTGCGCTTAGTTCACAGGTTATGTGCCTGAAAAAGGCGATGAAAAACTGACTAAATATTCGTAAAGCCCAAGCTGACTACGAATCATGATTGACAGTGCTAGACGGCTTCGTCAGCTAGATTTTTATTAAATCGAGATTTCGGCCTTTCTTGGAAAGGGCCCTCTTCAGGCTCAATCCGCTCAAGCTTGAAAATGAACTTGTCAGCTTGTGTGAACTCATTTAGCACTGTCAATTATGAACAAGAGCTGTAAGCTCATATGGCACTTGCAAGGCTTGGTAAAACGATGAAAGTAGAAATTTGCCGGTTCGTGGGTTTGTTGTGATCGTTTGTAAGCAAAACCCTTGAAATAAGAATTGCGACTGACCCTTGGAAATCACGAGAATGTATCGTTTGGTAAAAAAGTTTTTTTTTTCGCACTTGGCTGTGATGATATGCACTTTCAGCCGCTAGAAATTCATCTGTAATCAAAACCCTTGAGGCAGAAATGATCCTGGGCCCTTTAGGATCATGAATATATATAGTTTGGTGAAAAGTATTTTTTTTTACTTTCCGGTTTGCGCACTTTAAGGGTGCTAGAAATTCATTTCTAAGCAAAACCCTTGAGGCAATAATGATCATGGGTTCATGGGGATCAGGAAAAAGTAGGTTTTGCTTAACAGTATTTTTTTGGCGGTTAAGATGAGTACTTTAAGGGATGGTCGGATCTGGGAAGTGACAATTTCTAAGCAAATCTTGTCAAGTCTCTAATGTTCAAGCCAAGTTTCATCGTTCTAGCGTATCTTGAAGTACCTTACATTGCGATCACCGGAATTCTGGACCCCCCCTCCAGCTCCACCCAGAGTGACCGAATCCTGTCCGGTTCTGTCACTGATGCATCTAGGGCTTATGCTTGTTCTTCCAACCAAGTATCATCCTAATAGCTATATTCTAAGCGTGTCACAACCCCCCCCCCCCCCCGACTCCCTAGCAGTGATCGGATCCTGTCCACACCTGAAATAGGACATCTGAAAATGAGTTCTTTCCGAATACCAAGTTTCAGTAAGATCCGATCACCCCTTCAAAAGTTGGAGAACCTCAAGATTCCGGATTCCCCCACTCTCCACTCCCCCCACGATGGTCAAATCGGAGAAATGACTGTTCTTGAGTTAAAATTATAAAGTCCCTGACATGCCTGCCAAGTTTCATCGTCCTAGCACATGTGTAAGCATCTTAAGTCGGGATCACCGGAATTCCGGAACCCTCCCTTCAACTCCCCCCGCAGTACTCGGATCCGGTCCGGTCTTGTCAACTATGTATCTAGGGCTTGTGCTTGTTCTTCCCACCAAGTTTCATCCCGATCCGTCCACTCTGAACATGTCACACAATTTCCGGTTCCCCCCTCGAACTCCCCCCAAAGTCACCGGATCCATTCCAGACTTGAAGTGTGACATCTAAGACACGAGGTCTTTCCAGATATCAAGTTTCATTAAGATCCGATTCCCCGTTCAGAAATTATAACTACTTACGTCAATATTCCGGATTCCCCCTCCCTCCACTCCCCCCACGGTGGTCGGATCGGGGAAGTGACTATTTCCAAGTTAGTTCGCGGTCGGTCCCAAATATACCTGCCGAGTTTCATCATCCTAGCACATGTGTAAGTTCTTAAGTCGGGATCTCCGGAATTCCGGAACCCTCCCTCCAACTCCCCCCACGGTGTTCGGATCCGGTCTGGTCTTGTCAACTATGTATCTAGGGCTTGTGCTTGTTCTTCCCACCAAGTTTCATCTCGATCCGTCCACTCTGAACGAACATGTTACACGATTTCCGGTTCCCCCCCTCCAACTCCCCCCAAAGTCACCGGATCCATTCCGGACTTGGAATGTGACATCTGAGACACGAGATCTTTCCAAATATCAACTTTCATTAAGATCCGATTCCCCGTTCAAAAGTTCCTCCTCTAGCTAGAATAAAGAGTAATCACCGTTCAAAAGTTATAAATACGTCAATATTCCGGTTTCCCCCTCCCTCCACTCCCCCCACGGTGGTCGGATCGGGGAAGTGACTATTCCCAAGTTAGTTTGGTCGGATCCCTAATACGCCTGCCAAGTTTCATCGTCCTAGCACGTCTGGAAGTACCTTAACTCGAGATGAGTGTCCTGACAGACAGACCGAAAAGTGATCGGTATATGGCACTTGGCCGATAGGCAAGTGCCATAAAAACTGACTGTGATCTAGCACAGCTAGCAAGCCTTAATCAGTTGAAATACATAAGGTTGTTGTTTCCTTGCTGCTTTAATGTAGGCCTACCTCTCAACTTGATGTCAAGTATCCACCTACTTAATTATTTCTTGTCACCTCTCAGTATCCAGCAATAAATCATGGTGTATGTTCGGTATATTCTAAATTTTAATTCTCAGTCTCCTAGCAGCCACATCTTTGCTAGGAAGTGCTTGATTCTTATCACGTTTTTGCCTACCGAGTGAATTGCGGAAGTCGGAGGTATAAAGACTGGCTGCTACCTTTTTTTGTGGCTTATGTAAAACGTTTCCCATACATTTTCGCGTGTGAGAACGGGATGTTGCAGTCCAGCATTGCACATGTTTAATAATGTAAATGTGAATGGATTGGTTTCGAGCCGAGGGTGACGCTAAATAAAACATAAATACCTTGTCGCTGGCAAGTGCGATTTAATGTAATTTTAAGGCCAACTGAGATTTGTTCTAGTCCGGCTGGGCCCACGGACTAGAAGCAGTTGAAATAAAGAAAAAAAGCACCGAGACACAGGCGAGAATTCACTAGGCCTACCGGAAACGTGTGATGGCATTATCAGTGACAGGAAACTTAAACCCCAGGCCCTTACACACAACTACACCAAAGTTAATCGAAATGCGGAGGAACGCGGTATCACCTCGGTATCACGGTATCACCTCGGGTATCACAGCTGCTCCCAAAGATCGCCGTCATTGTTTGACACAGGATTTGAGTCGTTGAGTTTGGTCGTTACGGAGACGTTTACTCCTTCTTCCTGAGGATCACTGGCGTGTCTTGGACTTAGTCATATGGAGTATCTAGCAGTAAGAACAGCAGCCGTGTTCAAAATAAAATCACAGCACTAGCTTTCATCTCCAGCAATTCCTGAGAAGTAGACCCCCAAAATAGGATGCTTATAGCTGGTAAACTTCATTTATCTTCCAGCTACAGCCTGATAAGGACCTTGACAAGAAGGTCCGAATTATCGCTTTTTCCGAACTTTCCGTCCGTTTCGCACAATCAAATATGATTCGCATTCAACTTGGCTGAAGGATTTCTTAAATGGATTGAAGTTCGGCAGGGAGTTCCATAATAAATGTTCAGTTCAAAATATTACGTAACATCTTTAGCCCTTGCTGATATATAAATTCAGATCCCCTCTCCCGCTTAGGAGACTTGAATCAGCCATTCCGAGCGAGGGGGAGGTCTGATTTTCGTCTTCAGTCGCATGGTCATGGCACACCTCGTAAACCAGACCGAACGACCCCAATACCGTTGAGCCTGGTGGCTGAGTAATTTTTCACTTAGCAAAAATAATGTACAAGGTTACACCCCATTCGCACCCCGCCCGAAGTTCCACCCCGCCCTAAATTGCACCTCATAGAAAATCGAACTGAAAGAAAGGATATTCCTCAAGCGCAATTTGCGGTTTGTGCACCCTTCAGAGCTGGTGAACTCGGACTCTGGGCTCGTCTCGAGGCACCTTTTTCACGGACTCGTCACTCATGGAACAGGACTCGGACTCGAGCTCGTCTAAAAGTCCGGCCGAGTCCAGACTCGGGACGTAAATAGGTCCCGATAATATTTTTTGAAAGTCTCGTTTTCGTCTCGTCCCGAAGGGTTTGTGTTCATGACTCGTGAGCGTGACTTTGGTCTCGGCCACGCTGGACTCCAGAACAGCTCCAGCACCCTTGCACCGAAGTAGAATTCCGTGCACCGAAGTGGACCTCATGAAAAAGCGATCTGTAAAGTAAAAGTACTCTCAGTTCAGATGTGAAACCAAGACCTCGATCTGGGAACCATTTTTTCTGGGCACCATTGCAAAAATATCCTCAAGTGGAAGAACCTACGACCTCTGGATCTGATTGACGAGTGCTCTTCCAACTCGACTACAGATCGACTTGGAAAACTTGCTGAAGCTATGATATCTATTATTTATTTATTTCTGACCCGCTTTTTAGTTACAGCAAAATAAAACAAAAGTAAAAGACAAAAATTAAAACACTAGACAAAACAAAATAAATAAATATTTTAGCGTTCTTTAAATCTGAAACGGTGATTCCGTTTAGTGAACGGAAGAAGTTTAGTGAAACGTTTAGTGGAACGGTGATCCCAAAGGCCAGTCACGGGAACAGTGATTCCGCTAGGAAGCACGTCACTTGACAGTTGACCTCTTGATCGCCAGAGGGTCGTCTCTCCTCGTCGTCGCCTGGATGCGCTGTACTGATCCTTGGCTAGGACTAGTTTTGGACTAGCGAGATGACAGTTGGTGAAGTCGTCTTGTTACTTTCGGGAGGACTTCCTGTATAAATGGACCTGAAACTCGTTGACCGTAAGAGCCGCTTGGGTGTGATCAGGCCCGTATCCAGGAATTTGTATCGGGGGCGGGGGGGTTGCCCGTGGGATTTTTTTCGGGGGGGGGCCCACGGGTCGGACCAGAAAGTACAAAAAATGACATAGATCAGAGGTTAAAGCCTACAAAAAACTATTACTTTTGTGGGTTTCGGGGGGGGGGTCGAACCCCCTAACCCGCCCCCCCCCTGGATACGGCCTTGGGTGTGATGCTAAACATATACGTACTGGACCCTTGATCGCACGGTCCCGACTTAAATTCCAAATTGGATTTTCTCATGTTAAAGTCAACGTGTAATGTTTGTATTCGAAAAGATGAAACTGAGTAAAGATTATGTATTCCAGTTATGATTTTTTTTTTTTTTTTTAGTTCAGCAACATTCCGTATCCCAACAGAGTGATAAACAGGATCTTTCTCTGCTTGGACCCGAAAACCTTAGACTTTCAAATGGTTCTGGGGAAACGTCATTTACGTTCTCAAAGGGCAACCCACTTATTGAACTGGTTCCAGAAACATTGAAAGAATTCCAGCTTCGGTAAGTATTTTGTTGTTTTTGTCTGTTTCTTAGTTAAGATTTCGTTTAGACCCATACGGTAAAAAGAAAGGAAAGCGAATTTGAGGCCGAATATGAGCTCAACGGATGGTTGAAATTCCGTAACTGTGAAACTTAATCTAAACAAGAGCTGTAAGCTCATATGGTAACAGTATGAAAGTAGGAATTTGCCAACTCGTGGGTTTGTTGTGATCATTTGTAAGCAAAACCCTTGAGATAAGAATGACGACGGACCTTTGGAAATCACGAGGATGTATCGTTCGTTTTTTTTGCACCTGGCTGTGATGATATGCACTTGAAGGGCGCTAGAAATTCATCTGTAATCAAAACCCTTGAGGCAAAAATGATCCTGGGCCCTTTAGGATCACGAGTATAGATAGATAGATAGATATATTGCCCAAAAGCCAACACGGGCCATCGCAAAAATACAACACAAAAGAATAAACAGATGATATAAATAATCAATCTGTACACTACTCAACATCCTACTATATTTCATTTTACCTTATAAACTTAAACAATTTTCCCTGTGTCTCATCCCCAACCTCAGGAACCTTCCAATCGACTTAATCGTTCCAAAACTCAGCTGTTTCATTACCTGCACAATCCACTGGTTTGGTGAAAAGTATTTTATTTTTACTTTCCGGTTAAGATGCGCACTTTAAGGGTGCTAGAAATTCATTTCTAAGCAAAACCCTTGAGGCAAAAATGATCATGGGCTCATTGGGATCATGAAAATGTAGGTTTCGCCTACATTTTTTTTTGTACTTTTCGGTTAAGATGAGTGCTTTAAGGGATGGTCGGATCGGGGAAGTGACGAATTCTAAGCCAATCTTGTCAAGTCCCTAATGTTCAAGTCAAGTTTCATCGTCCTAGCACATCCTGAAGAACCTTAAATTGCGATCACCGGAATTCTGGACCCTCCTCGAGCTTCCCCCAGAGTGACCGGATCCGGTCCGGTTCTGTCACTGATGCATCTAGGGCTTACGCTTGTTCTTCCCACCAAGTGTCATCCCAATCGCTATATTCTAAGCGTGTCACAAAATTTACCCCCCCCCCCCGACTTCCCACATTGATTGGATCCTGTCCGCACTTAAAATGGGACATCTGAAACATGAGTTCTCTCCGAATATCAAGTTTCAGTAAGATCCGATCACCCGTTCAAAAGCTGGACAACCTCAAGATTCCGAATTCCCCCTCCCTCCACTCCCCCACGATGGTCAAATCGGAGAAACGACTGTTCTTATGTTAAAATTGTAAAGTCCCTGATATGCCTGCCAAGTTTCATCGTCCTAGCACACGTGTAGCATCATAAGTCGGGATCACCGGAATTCCGGAAGCCTCCCTCCAACTCCCCCCACAGTACTCGGTTCCGGTCCGGTCTTGTCAACTATTTATCTAGGGCTTGTGCTTGTTCTTCCCAGTTTCATCCCGTCCACTCTGAGTATGTCACACAATTTCCAGTTCCCTCCTCCAACTCCCCCCAAAGTCACCGGATCCATTCCGGACTTGAAGTGTGACATCTGAGACAGGAGGTCTTTCCAAATATCAAGTTTCATTAAGATCCGATTCCCCGTTCAGAAGTTATAAATATGTCAATATTCCGGATTCCCCCTTCCTCCACTCCCCCCACGGTAGTCGGATCGGGGAAGTGACTATTTCCAAGTTAGTTCGGTCGGGTCCATAATATGCCTGCCAAGTTTCATCGTCCTAGCACATGTGTAAACATCTTAAGTCGGGATCACCGGAAATCCGGAACCCTCCCTCCAACTCCCCCCACAGTGTTCGGATCCGGTCCGGTCTTGTCAAGTATGTATCTAGGGCTTGTGCTTCATCCCTATCCGTTCACTCTGAACATGTCACACTATTTCCGTTTACCCCCCGTCCAACTCCCCCCAAAGTTACCGGATCCATTCCGGACGTGAAGTGTGACATCTGAGGCACGAGGTCTTTCCAAATATCAAGTTTCATTAAAGGAAACCTGAATGAAGAGTACCAAGTATCATCCCTATCTGTATGACTTCCGTTAACATTGACTGCAGAAAACCTTATCCAAATACGAAATAGTGTTTCCAAGCTATGATTTTTGCTTCATTTTGCATCTGTCCTTATTTCAGTACCGAGCAATTTTAGAAATGAACAAATGTCTCCAATCAACCCTTCCTCTGGAATATTTTTTAACCAGTTAAGCCCAAACGTGTATCTAGAAGAAATTCCAATACTATCCGGCCAGCGCTGTACAAGATTTTAATGAATTGCGCTTTTTGTCTTGGAGTCTGCATGTGCAAACCTCCAGAAACGAATATCCCTGTTTTGAAAACGTCACGCTCAGGAGAAGAATGCTCTCCGTGGCCATGTCTGTAAATGCGTTCTCTATGGTGTGTTCAAGTATGTTTTCATTGTTCAGGTGTCCTTTAAGATCCGATTCCCCGTTCAAAAGTTATAAATACGTCAGTATTCCGAATTCCCCCTCCCTCCACTCCCCCAAGGTGGTCGGACCGGGGAAGTGACTATTTCCAAGTTAGTTTGGTCGTGGTCCCTGATATGCCTGCCAAGTTTCATCGTCCTAGCACATCTGCAAGTACCCTAACTCGCGATCAGCGGACCGACCGACAGACAGACAGACAGACCGACCGACAGACAGACCGACCGACCGACGGAAAAGTGATCGGTATATGGCACTTGGCCGGAAGTCAAGTGCCATAAAAAATGAACTCGACGACGTAGTGGGTGGAAGCCTGGCGATTTTGACCTTATTTGCTGATTTGTCTTGGTATAATTTTCCACACGAGAACGCATACAGACCTCAATTCCGGGAAGGGTTTTCGGTATCTTCTTCCGCTAGTAAACTGAACCACCAGTGGTCTTCCCTCTTCGTGTAATCTTTACTTATGTTTATGTCGTGTTTAGTGGAAAGTTTTGCTATGTGCTTTATCCCTTTTTATGGCACTTGCAGCTTCGCTCAAGTGCCATATACCGATCACTTTTCCGTCGGTCGGTCGGTCTGTCGGTCGGTCTGTCGGTCGGTCGGTCTGTCGGTCCGCTGATTGCGAGTTAGGGGACTTGCAGATGTGCTAGGACGATGAAACTTGACAGGCATATCAGGAACCCAACCAAACTAACTTGCAAATAGTCACTTCCCCGATCCGACCACCGTGGAGGGAGTAGAGGGCGAGGGAATCCTGAGAATTTAGTGGTTTTTGTAAAACCCCTACCCCTTTCTTCACACTAGTAGCTCTTCGCGTGGTGTGACGTCACTCTTTGCATCGGATCACTCTGTTAACATCGGAAAGAGCTAGTGCATTCGAGGGTCAAAGGGGTTTGTATATGTGGTTCAGTGCGGGGGAATTGGAAAATTGAGTGTTGTGTAACTTTCGAACGGGTGATCGGATTGGGATGAAACTTAATACCTGAACGAATGACATATCTCTGATGTCCCATTTGGGGAGTTGGGGGGTGGGGGGAAGACCGGAAATCTCGAGAAAAGGTTATAATGGAGGGGTCGGAGTAAAACTTGCTGGGAAGAACAATAATATGCTCCAGATAAATCGTTTACACGTTTGGACTGGACCCGGACACTTGGGGGGGGGGAGGTGGAGGGGAGTTTCCCGGAATTCTGGTGATGACGATTTTTGGGATTTTCACGACGAAACTTGGGAGGCGTATCAGGGACCCGATCAAACTGACTTGTAAATAAAAGCGACTGTGGGGGGAGTTTGAGGGGCGGGTCCGGAATTCCAGTGATCGCGAGTTAAGGTACTTCCAGATGTGCTAGGACGATGAAATTTGGCTGGAATACTAGAAATTCGACAAGATTGGCTTAGAATTCGCCACTTTTCAAATCCCACCATTCCTTAAAGTACCAATCATGACCGCAAATTAAGAAAAATACTTTTAAGCAAAATATGCATTTCCATGATCCCCATGAGCCCATTATCATTTTTGCCTCAAGGGTTTTGCTTACAAATGAAGTTCTAGCTCCCTTCAATTGTGCATCTTAACCGCAAGGTCGAAAAGTACTTTTTATCAAACGATACATCTCGACCCATGATCTTTGTGCCACAAGGGTTTTGCAAAAAAAAAAAAAAATTTCTAGCACCGTTAAAGTGCGCATTTTACCCGCATTAGTGGAAAAAATACTTTTGATCATACGTATATATCAACGATCCCTAAGAGCCTGCTATCGTTTTTGCCTCAAGGGTCTTGCTTACAGATGAATTTCTAGTGCCTTTAAAGTGCGCATCATCACAGCCAAGTTCAACGATAAAATACTTTTTCTCTAGCTCCCTTAAAGTGCGCATCTGAACCGCACAATCGAAAATTACTTTTGATCAAATAATACACCTCAACCCATGCAAGTGCCATATGAGCTTACAGCTCTTGTTTTCTTTGTTGTCGTTTTCTTTTTCTTTTGTTGTACTCCGTAACTAGTGCTAAACGCCCTCCATTGTTTCTTTGACGGGTTATAAATAAATTGAATTGAATCAGTGTGTCGCCATCGTCCGAATTTCTTTGCTGCAATTTTATGTCCGGTAACCAGATTACCACGTAGTCAACTAGATGGCGTTCTTGTCCTTGCCCATTATTGCTTGTGGCTGATGGACGAAACGCGAAGTTGTTGCGATTTTTTCGTTTTTGTTTCAGTGACGTCAGCATGCCAGGAAGAGAATCCTCCTTACCAAAACCCAGAAAAAGAATCCATATTTACGGGCGCGCACTAGCCTAACGGTCGTACTATAGTAACGGCTTTTTCTTACTTTTTAATCAGTCAGAGTGACAGCTTACCTTAGATACGTAAGCTGTGGTCAGAGTTGAGCTTCCGCCGAGAGCACATCAAGCGCTGGTGCGTCTACTTCATTAGATTTCTTTTTTTTCCAGAAACGTTCGTGAGATCTCTTTTGAGTTCAGGTCTTCCGATGCGAAGGGGCTCATCTTGTTTCATACGCTGAAGTATCGACCGAACGATGAAGTAAAGTACGAGCTCTACGTCATTCTTGAAGGAGGCGAGGTTAAGATCATCCATGTTTTCGGAGCAGATGAGACAACTCTTTCCATCGGAAAAGGTAAATTTTGTTCACGTAGAGGAAACGTAGAACTAGGCATTGCGTTTCTTTCCCACACTGTCCCAAGTTCGATCACAGATAACATATTTTTGCGTATCCTTGTGTTAAACTTTATGAGAATATATTTGTTATTACCATTTTAACTGTAATGTTTCGCGAAAAGATAACATATACAGTTTCAGTTTTTTCTAAGCCCCGCCCATTGCCAGGCCTTATGTTAGGCCTTATGGTGGGGTCATAATGAGTTAATGGTGCGTATTATTTTTATGAATAAAACTGAACTGAAACTGAACTGAACTCAGTTTCAGTTTATTTATTAACAAAAAACAAATCATACACTGTAAAGTAGCTACACCCTATACAAGGGCCATAACATATGTGTTCTCATAACATTAACATAAGGATGCGCAAACATGTGTTATCTGTTATCAAACTTCTGACAGTGAGTCTAAAATATTCACGTCTTTTGTCACGAACTCTCAGTCAGGAACAAAAAAAAATCAGTTTTTTCGGCAGTAAATTTCATGCTCCTCGTGGCAAAAGTAAAAAAAAACGGTAAAAATCGTTCAAACGATATTGTAAGAAATTCAAAGCTTTGGGGAAAGAGTCGTTCAAGCAGTAAGGGGAGAAGAGTGGTAAGGTAGGGTATTAAGGCAGATTTTTATTGAAATGAAAATAGCAATAGGTAAGAGTTACAAAGATGCCAACGGTATACAAGAATGGCACTTATTTAATAACCGGTTTTATATCGTTGGATAATAAAATCTTGGCTAAAGCCATTAACAACTGAACGAAAAACAAACAAACGCAAATAAACACAGATAAAGAATTTCAGCACGAGAAATTTAGGACAAGGACAAGGCAGTGTACATGCGTCGAAAAAAGTGTTTGTCGAATCTTTATGACTATATTAAACGAATCGATTGGTAGACAGATTATAGTGGATTGAGATTACCGACACTGAACAATAATACCTGCTGATTTGGGTGACCATGGTCGAAAATTCGCGGAATCGCACTCAAAATTTCCATATCACTCGGTTCTATGTTTAAAGACCTGTTCAGACCTGCGCTGGGTTCCACTTTGAATCGCAAAATGCAAATGGGCTTTGAGTGAACTTCACAGAGTTCTTCGGGAACGAACTGTACAGCAGAAAATGACTCTAGGGCTATAAATTTTCGAGCCTCAATATCGATGCTGGAAAGTGTCCTGCAGAACCTTGTTCACAGTTTGTAAAGCTGAAAAAATTGCTGCGGTATCCAATCAATCAATCACATTTATTTTTTTCAAATAGCTCCAGATAAAGCTAGAATAGGAACTGAAAAAAATATTTACAAAACACACAGAAACGGAACAGTTTTAATAATATACTTACAGGATTTGACCGGAAATAAATGATGGAATGGAACTATGTAAAAATTGGGAAGATAAATTAGCCGGATATGGAGAAAATTGATTGCCAGTGTTCCTCTCGCACCGACGCATGGACGACGGGAGGGGATCTCACCTCTTGCACGAAGTAAAGACTAGTCAGGGTTGAAACCAATCTGCGGCAAAAAAGCTTGCTCACGAATAAGATGTAATAAAAGTGGACGGCTCCAAGACGTCAGGAACATCGTTCTTTAGAGACCAAAGTTCCGAGCTCAGCCTTTTGTAAAATAAGCAGTCTTAAGCCAAGTAACAGGGACATCGGATATGCAGGGATGATGCAGAGCTACGGAACTCTCTGCAACTCTGACAATTGTTACCTTTTTTCAGCTTTGAACAGGGACATCTGGCACTCAGTTCGCATTAAGATCGACCCTTCCTCCGCCGTCCTTGAAGCTCAAGTTGATGATTCCATAACGTCGACTATCCTTGACAGCTTAAAGAAAGACCCATCTTATTCTATCTCTGAGAATGTCGATTCCATCATGTTTATTGGAGGTATGTCTTTTGCCTTCGGACTTTTAGAGGGACGCCGCGACTGGGGAAGCGGGGAAGGTGGCTTGTCGTCACGGCCATGTTTTTTGTATCCTGGTATCACTTGACGCTGGTTCAAACTCCCCCCCCCTAAATGCCATTTTTTGTTTTGTAAATGACAATACCTTGGCTTACCTTACCGTACGAAGTAATTTGTTAAGTGGGTCCTCCACTGGCAATCGTAATTTCGTCGTAACCGTGCTCGTCCGGACCCGGCATGCTCTCATTGGCTGAAAACCGCCAAAATGGCCGCTTCCGACGCGTTACTATCGCTTCCGACAGCTTACGATTGCCAGTGGAGGACCCACTTTAGACCAGCCGGTACGTACAGATTTGGACGGGAAGGCGGCAATAGGCCTATGTGACTCTGACGCGGACGTCAATAAGGGCTCGAGCCAGGTTGGGCTAGTTCAAGCACGCATCTAAACTAAATCTTTACTACAGACAAATTTGTCTAGGGTGACAAAACTTTACACTCTAAATGTATTTGACGGTCTTAACATTATTCGTCAGTCTTTTCTACACTCCTATACGCTGCCATCTGTGACGGCAGCTTTTTCCAAACCTTATTGTTGATTGTAAAAAATAAAGAGCCTTATTTGTCATTGCAACATCGTCAAGTGTTTCTTTGATGGCGTCGACTGTTGGGCTGACAAGGACCTGTGACGTAAGTCGGTCCCGTGCTTCCGTTGCCATTTCCGCTTCCACCTGCCGACGTCTTGCTTGAAATACTGTGATCCAAGTTCAGACTCGTTGCCGATGAGCTTGTTTGAGCTGAGAACAAGAAGTTCGCTTGCAAGCAGACTGTCGTCAGTTCCCCTGCGAAGCTTGTATGTCCCGCTGAGATCTCCCCTGTGTTGGTAGTAGGCAATTCACGATATCTGTAGAGTCTTTAGCCTTTCTTTTATTTGCTTTTTTAGCTCTCTTCTCCTCAGGTATGGACATCGTGCAAGACGGGATGGAATCTAGCTACCTCTTCGAACACTTCGTCGGCTGCCTTCGAAACATTAACCTTCGTGGTGGCGAAGAGCTGTCCCACGTCAGCCCGTTCACTTCGGGATTTTTCAGGGATATAACCGAGGGATGTATTAACGGATGTCTGGCTGGGCAGAACCAGTGCAGAAACGGGGGAAGGTGTATCAACTTGTATGATCGAACTGTCTGTGACTGCTTTGCCACGAATTATGAAGGAGATATGTGTGACCATGATGGTAAGTCAGTTTTATCCCAGTTTTGTCAATGGAGCTACTTCAGTGTCTTCCCTGTAAATGAAATGCAGTCCGTGTAGTACTGCTACCACTAATTTTTCGTATTTATTCGATCCATTCTTTCCCCGAAGCTCCTCTCTGTGTTATAACCGACCTTTCACAACGACACTTTTTTTTACAGCTATTGGCTCGGGCAATATACACAACGACACAACCGTAAAGTAATAAAACCGGATTATCTCGGCTATCCCAATAGGAGTAATAAAATCGGAATGTTGAAAATGCGATTGAAATTGTATTTGTTTTTTTCTGAGGTTAAATTGGGAAAGAAAGGGTTCGATTCCTGGTCCTTTCAGCCCAGATTTTGGTCCCTGCGTTGGGGCTAAATTGAGACGTGCCTTTCTTCTTCTCTACTTGTGACGGTTTACATACGGTAAAATAGTTTGGACATAGCTATATTTGTTTGTTTATTTTAGTACCTACTGTCTTAACACTTCGAGGCTACTCATACTTGTCATATCGTATCTACGACTGGAAGGATAGAGTGCACTCACAATCGAACCGGATCAGCATGAAGTTCAAGGTAGGGTGCACTACCGTAAATCTTTACCGACACTAGTGCTTATACCAAGAACAAATAAGCCAATAGAACCTCCGTCTTTGGCCCCATGCAGCGGCTATGGATACCCCAACAAAGCTGAGCTGAACTAGAGGTACCTGCTGAGCTTTGAATTGATGCCCGTCTACATCCCTCTTTGTTGCTGCGCGAGGATATACGAACGCGTCACATGTGACGTCACAATGGTAGACAACCAATCAGCTTTTACTTTCGAAATTTCTTCTCCGGTGCTTTACTGCGACTTGTTTGTAGAGGTAACGAATTGTGATGTTCCGCGTAGCTCCTACCGTCCGCTCGTTTGCATCGGGAATCTATTCGACTCCGCATGGTCGTATTACAGAGATAGGGAGACGGAGGTTCTGGTGCTTATTCGTTCTTGCTTATACGTAACTTCTGCCCAATCCAGTATTGTAGGAAAATTAACAGAATAGGACATAGATAGTAAATTTTCACAAAGAAGTTCCTTGGTCTGCAAAGCTTTGTTCGGAAGGGACTTAAAAGCTTTTCTCCCCAGCTGTGCGTAGACTAATATTATACGAAAGCATTTTTTTCTGTTTGTACCCCCCTAACTTCTTTTGCTTTCCTTGTCTCTTCTGACAGAACAGCTGCAATGGCTACGTCAATGATTGCACTCGGTGACGTCAATCAATCAATCAATCAATCTTTATTAATCGAAAACATTCCTTACGGTATTAACAAATAACTGAATATTTGTTTTCTCGTCAAAACATAACTATATACAATTGCCCTTTCACACTGAAACTTGTCGACCTAACACTTTTGATGACCAACTCTTCGGCCGATGAAGAATCAAAAACGTCACGTGATTCGGGCTTTTTCATATATCAATCAATCAATCACATTTATTTCCAAATAGCTAAAAAAAAAAGCTAGAGTAGGAAAAAACAACAACAATATTTACAAATCACAACAGCGGAACAATTTACTAATACATTTACAAAATTTTACCAGAAATAAATGACGGAACGAAACTATGTAAAAATTGGGAAGAGGAATCAGCCGGATATGGAGAAAATTGATTGCCAGTGTTCCTCTCAGACCGACGCACAGACGAAGGGAGGGAGGTGGGAATAGACGGACGGTCTGAGGACAACACATTAATTTTGCTCCAAAATTTTTTGATAAATTATTTCTCCGGTCACTTAATTTAGGAATATCTAGTTTAGTCAATGCCTCTTCGTACGAAATACTATAATCACCCAGAATGGTTCTCAATGCTCTCTTTTGGACATTTTCAAGGCGATCCGAAATGAGGACGGATATAAGTTTTAAAATAACAGAGGAGGCATTTAGTGTCCAAACCGAAAGATTTAAGGGTAGAAAGGGATTTAATCAAAAAGTTAGTTTTACGGATTATATTATCAACATGAGAATTCCATTTCAGATCGTCATCGATTATTACCCCAAGCAATTTAACGGATTTACACTGCTTGAATGATGATGGATATTCAACAGTTTCTCTCCTCAGTCTGCTAAACCGCATAACCGAAGATTTATTATCATTAATTTGCATTTTCTTACTTAACAGTTGAGTTTTAAGGGAATTGATAGAGTCTTGTACCGGATTTGAACAGTTCGGAAGTGCGAAAGAAAGCTTAGAAATAACGAGAAGGGAAAGATCATCTGCAAATTTGTATCTATGAAGGAAATCCTTAGCAACATTATTAACTGAACAAAGAAAAATTAGAGGACCCAACTTAGTTCCTTGGGGGGTACCGCAAGTTATTGTTTCGACCGCGGAAACGGAACCATCAAGTTTAACAACCTGGCTCCGGTCTGAGAGAAAACTGGCAATCATACACTGAGAAAATTACTTGCACCCATTTCAGAAATTGCATCCAAAGCAACCTCATGATCCAGGAGATCGAAAGCTTTTTTTTGGTCAGCGAGGATTAGGTCAATAAATGAATCATCTTCTTCAAGAGCAGTTAGTATGTCATGAACCAGTATGTCATATAGAGTATTTTCTGTGTGCACACACAGTCCGATAAGATCTCGCATCCGAAAATACGGATGTGAAATTCGTGTCACTATGGGGAAACCTGCATACGCTGCGTCGAAAATTCGGAGCGAAGGAGGAAATTCGGATCCGAACTACGAAAATCTGACTGTTTGTGCAAACGTACCTTAAGTTGCTGCCATTTTCTTTCAACGGTAATAGGTTTTAAATCTTGGAGGAGGGATATGTAAATGACGGGTGATTTATACGTCACAAACAGTATAGTTTGTGTAGTTACCGTAATCAGTGTCGTTTGTCGAGCATATTGTATCGTGTAATCCTTCTTTCAGTCGTATATTGGTGACTCGATATTATTCTATGCCGGTGGAACGTTTCCTGAAACCAATCACATTGCCGTAACATTATTGAAGAACGGATCGCTTTACATAGAAATCGACTTTGGAAACAACCCACAGGTAGGATATAACCATTTGTGTCGAACGTGAACAACAATTTTCTTGAATTATAGTACCTCAGTTCTGAAAGCCTATCTCCGAGTAGGTTCTGTTCCCCTTCGGTGACCATGTTGTCTTTCTGTAGTCTTGCTTTCTAGTGTGGGCATAATGGCATTTTGTTGAACTAACGGATTTTTCGAACTGTCGGAAAACTGGGCGTAGTGCCAGATTTTGGTAGGCGAAGTTCTAGCGTCCTACAAACGGGAAGATAAAAGTATAGGAGGGTTTTCGCGAAATCTCGGAATCACTTTCCGGCGAGCGAAGCGCATCGTGAAAACTGTGGGAAAGCGATTCCTGGAATCACTTTCCACTTTCCCGCTGGACTGATCGCGAAAACGCATGGAAAGCTGACGTCGCCGGTAAAATATTGAATTACACGCTCTTTCGAATAAATTATGGTTCACTTTAGTACTTCATTGAATCTCATACAATTCACCTAAGTCATCCTACAAGCTTGCAATTTTTCTTTATTTATTAGTGATACTTCCAGTGTTTTTTTCCATACTTTTGAAATTCCCGCCGAAAAAATCAACTTTCCGCGGAGCTTTCCACTAACTTCGTGGAATCACTTTCCAGGAAAGCTGCTTCGGTTTCCAAAGCGCGAAAACCGGGTGGGAAAGCTCGGCAACTTTCCGACGTAGCGCGAATACCACTGGAAAGTGATTCCGACTTTGCTTTCCAACTCGCGAAAACCCTCCTTATGGTTCGCCTCTCGCCATGTCATCTTTTCAGGGTTTCAAGGCAGTGCCATTCATCACAAATTATTGTCGACCAGCTGTGGACTTACACCCTCGGATCCTTGAGCAGCTAGGGTGTCACTCTAGCTTTGCTCGGTCGACAAATGATACTATCGCCTGGTACACCAACTCTATCAAACTCGGGCCATGTAATTTAATGTTTCCTTATAATAGTTTCCATTATTTTAAAATCCTCACCGTTGACCCAAAAACATCTTTTCGCGAGTTCCCCCTTTATAATTTTGTGGAAGATACCGGCCTCTTAATCACGCTGCTTTGCCAGGCATACAAATTTTCCCTGAGAAGCCAACACGAGTTTCTACATGAGATTAAGAGGGGATGCGGTTATTTAATAATCTATTTCGAGAACGGATTTTCTCAAAAATCTTGACAATATAAAAAAAATCCTTTGACGTGTATGTACTTATTTTTTCTTTCAATTTAGGGAATCGTTCTTGGAGAACGGCTCACGAATGGTGCATGGCATAACCTAACAGTCGTTCATCAAGGTCCAGATGTTAACTTCTTCTTGAACGGAAGACGTAGTGGGACTATAACTGTCACGGGAGATAAGTATCACCTGCGTTTTGACCCGCATATCTACGTGGGAGGTGATAGAAAACCGATCGGACCAGGTACGTTACGTCCACGAATCAGCCGAATCCCTCCTTCTAAATCGGATAAAATCTGAGGAAGAAATGTTCGATGGCCGCTGCAAAAAGGAACGAATAAAAATATAACTTATGCAACATCCTAGCCTACTTGCTGACTGTTGTTGAAGTGATTTATTTCGAAGTGCATCACAAACAAGAGCTAGTTAGGGGAAAATAAATCCGTTTTTTTTTGCATAACAAAATAGCTCATTGTATTATTTGGATTTAAATTTGAATTTCCCGCCAAACTTCGTGTGTCAATCACATCGAACAAATTTTAGCCACGGTGCGAGCCACATAAACCTTGTTGGCCACACAAACGATTGTGGAAACAATATTTTCGAGCCACAGCCTCTTAAAGGTAGTACCGGGATGGAGACCGCTACATCTACATCCATCCCCTATGAACAATATGACTTCTTAGTTTAGTTTCTCTTTAGGACTGCTGTCCACTAACAGCTTTGTTGGCTGTCTCGCCCACGTCTACGTAAACCACGTCAACATACTCTATGGTCTGCGAAGCGGGCATCCTCAGGCCATCTACCATGGTATACTGAAGCCAGAACTCCAAGTTTGTGAAGACATCCGACTCATTCCGATCACTTTTCCGTTCGCGGAGTCGGAAATACAGATTCCGGATGCCGCCATTGAGAATAAGATTGATTTAAGGTTGGAGTTTAAAACGAGTCAGACAGTAGCAGTCATCGCGCACGGAGAGGTCACGATGGACAGCGGAAGCAAGGGATTCTGGGAGGTAAGTGACCGAATGACCGCACCGTATTTTCTGGTTTATTCTGCGGGCCTGCTCTTAGGCCTAAATGGGTTGAGTAATTTTTCTAAAATTTGCTCCAGCACCGTCCTGCGGAGTTCAGACAGAGCAGCCACTTAAATGCTGCAGATTATAAAAGTGACAAATGGCGTCAAAAGGCTTTTGTACAAGGCCGTATCCAGGGGGGGTGTTAGGGGGTTCGAACACCCCCCGAAACCCACGAAAGTAATATTTTTTGTGCAGGTTTTAACATCTGATCTATGTATTTTTTGTACTTTTTGGTCCGACCCGTGGACAAAACACCCCCCGAAATAAATTCCTGGATATGGCCCTGCTTTTGTATTTACAAAAATTGGGAATAATCATAACCATTTTATGAATGTTTGCGAAGAAAGTTTTAAGGAGAGAGAAAGTTTTAAGAAGAAGAAAAAAGATTTACGGAGGTTGGAAGAAAAATCCTTTCGCACCGTGTCGCAATGTTGCACCGGGATCACTTTTTCCCGATTCTGGGTTCGTTTTTTTTATGATATGTAAATTTTATTTTGTTTATGTTTTTTGTTTGTAATTTACGAAGGCCGTCAAGGCTTTAGTGTTAAATCATCTGCTTCTGCTGCTATATAGTGAGCAGAGTTTGAAATTTTATCTACTATGCATTTGAAGCTGTTAATCGGTTCAGTATTAACGGCAGCAAGGCTGCTCCAGCCAGAACGAGGGTCTAACAACTAAGTAACATAACACCGGCACACGTCCTTGTGGAAACGGGATTGATACGTGTCCCCTGTGATGACGGCTGTTGGATGAATCCACAACGGACAGAAAAGTATGTCTACATTTGGCGTATCTCTCATTACGAAACATCTGGTCCTCACCCAAATCGTAGCCTACATTAGATATTTATTTAAAACTGATTGTAGGTTCGAGTGGTCCGGGGCGAGCTGCAGTTCCTCGTGATTCCTGAAGCTACGAACGAAACAAACTTCTATGTACTTGCACGAGCTGGGAGAAAACTTTCCGACGATAGATGGCACCAAGTAAGTCGTATTTCCTGCGCTTTTTTTTTCTTCTGGTGGGCTATGGAGCGAAATCCATCCTTCCCCATACAGAAGCACATTGGAACCGCACAGTCTGTAGTTCGGAGTGACGCTGATTGGTCGTTCGGAGCTTTCTGTCGTCCTCCATTCCAGGTATCTCTTTGATTTTGAAATGAATGAAGAACTTGTTCTTTGTTTCTCGCTGAGGGTTAGCCGTGATAATGGTGAAACCGTGCTCGACAACGACTATAGGTTTTCAAACAAAAGTCTGAGCATGGTAGGACTCCTGGAGATTTCCAGAACTGTTATCATTTGACGATCGCTATCTCTAGCTCCCATTTTTGGAATGAATAAGGAACCTGCTCTTTATTTCTAGCTGAAAGTTAGCTATGCTGACGGCGAAACCGTGCTACAGGTCGATTCCGTTTACAAACAAATAGCTCAGAATGATAGGACCATGGAGGTTTCGACGACTGTGATCATTGGAACTAGCCTCGCGGACCCTCATTTAGGTAAGCACTCTCTCCATTCGAACAAAATATAAAACCAACTTTAAAAGAGTTAATTGATGTGGCCAAAATGGATGAGAAACCATTACCAGTGGATGTTCTTTTTAACACTACTGGACATTTTCTTTCTACTTAAACCTATTATCAGCCAACATTATGTCCAACCGAGAGACACGGAATCGTTTCTATTAAATCAATTCCACCCGCTCGTTCTTTATTTAGTAAGACTAGCTCAGAGGCTGTATAGGACTAGCCCAGGGGACGCAAAATGTGGTGATTTTTAAGCCGAAATGACAGACCTTAAAGCGAGTTATAATTTGTATCCATATACAAGCTAAACGTTTGTTTGGTTTTCTTGTTTAGATCGTCTCTTACTGCTTCCGAATTGCGTCCCGGTTTGAAGTCGCGACTTGGATGCGGGGGGGGGGGGTCTAGACATTGCAAACTCTAGAAGCTTCCTATTTAACTCCTTTAAGCCGCTTTCACATTGACGCGTTGACCCTTTCGCACTGAGATACGCAACCTCTGCGTCGCGCTTGCGGCGATGCAACGGAGAGCTCACGCAGAAAAATAAAGCGCAACGAAAGAATAGAGCCAAGTTCTATTCTTGCGTTGCGCCGACGGTACGCATTCGATTTTTTTAAGAAAAACTGGAGTAAAACTTGCTAATGATGAAAGAGACAAAAATTCAGCAGAAGAAACGGAGAAGGAAAACGTAAATATGCATCCAGCATGAGAACTTCTCGCGCAGGTGTGAAAGATACGCTACGCAACTCAAGAAAAACGCACACGCAACGCATCGCAACGACGCGTCAATCTGAAAGCCGCTCTAAGCTGAGAATAATCTCTCAGGTTTTAGATAGCGATACTGAAACAAGGACCCGTCCTCCAACGTTGTTCATTTGCACACCTGTAAGCAGCTAGTGAAAAAGCGCTTGATGAATGACAGATCGCATCAGAGACGGGATTTATGTTACGAGCCTGGGGCATATTAAACTGAAGGTGGACCCGAGCAGAAAATCAGTTTTTACTCATTAACGTAGATACCAAGGAAACGATGGAAAGGGTGTGGAAACTTCGAAGGAATAGAGAGTTACGGGGAAAGCCGGTGAACTGCACGTAAATGCGAATCAAGCGCTGGAATAGGGAATTGTGTCCGTTCTATCTAGTTTCTTACGCGGTCCAGGTTATGCCATGGCTTACGACGCAGCAGTCCGGGGGTCGTATGTATAGAAGGCATAACAGTTGAATGTTTAGAAATGTGCAGTATTGTTGTGAAAAGAACATACAATATGTTGTTAGCGGTAAACGGATTTCATCCACGCCCCATAGCGAACCGCTTCTATTCATTGCTTTTTCATTGCTTCTTTAGCTTAAGGGCGTAAGACTGGCCCTATACCAAGGGAGCCTATACCAAGGTCGATGCTATCTTAGGATATGTTCCAGCTTGTTCCAGTGGTCACTAAAGCTACTGTCAAAGTTCAAGTCGCTTTATCCCTTCGTGCATGTTGGAAAGATGATGGTAGTTCTTAGTAACTGTTTGCACGATGTTGGAATACAACCTCGTTCACTACATATTCTCAGGTATTGTCGGATGTATGCAGAAGATCTTCTTGAATGGTGTGGAGCAGGATCCACGTGTCTTGGTCACAGGCCTTGTTCGAGAGGTTTCCTTGGACAACTGCCAGCTTGTTGACCCCTGTAAGAGGCCGAATGCATGCGAGCATGGAGGGCGTTGCATGGTTGATGACGGAAGGGTCGTCTGCGACTGTACAAAGACAGGGTATACCGGGAAGAACTGTCACTTTGGTAAGTGTGTTTGTCAGTTACTACATTATACTGTGGCGAAGGTTGACTTCTCAGATCGTTTTTTTTTTCGAGTTCACTGCGACGCCACCTATGCAGTAAAAGTGTAAATACCATTCTTGTAGTGGGACACATTGTAGTAAGAGTTTGCGCAATATGCCTTAGAATTTTGGACTTCGTGAAGTCGATGGAATGTACGTGTTATTGTTCGAAAGCCCAACCAAATAGTAAATGTTTTAATTTTAGGAAAGGCTTAGAAGTTTTTGGCAACAAAAGCTGCGTTCGTTGGCCGGTGACTACTCACCGGTGCTTCCTATAAAGCGTTTTTGCACTCACCGGTGACTACTCCCCGATCTTAAAACCCGTTTTCGGACTAACCAGTGTCTGGTTAGTGCCCACCGGTGCGGACTAACCAGAACCTGCTCGTGAGCCCCGCTGTAGCGAGGAGTTAGCAAGTTTTCATCAACTCACTGGTGAACAAAAAAACGCGTTATAAGCAAAGAACCGGACACTGGTGACTAAACACCAGAACCAGACCGGAGTCTAACGAACGCAACTAAATTGTTTCTTGGCATGTTGTCGCTGAGGCAGAGAAAACTTTGCAACTTCATTAACCAGGCATATCGCCAAGACCCGCGCTGTATTTTTGACAGTATGTCAAACTGACAACATAATGTAAAAATAAATCCATAGACGTGAAGGATGTGCAACATTCATATTCGTTGCAGACTTATTGTAGAACCTTTTCACCCTGCCTCATTACAGCCTCCCAGTGAGGTTACGTTTCATCTTTTTTCTTTTGCAGCTTTGTATAAGAGGACTTGCGAAGAGTTGGCTCTTCTCGGATACCAGAAGAGTGGAGTGTACGAAATTGATATTGACGGTAATGGGCCCCACCCTCCTGCCCATGTCAGGTGCGAGTTTGAAGAAAACGGTGCAAGGAAGACGGTTGTGGATCACAACCTGCCCACGGATATGGCAAGTATAATTATATATTCTATCGTTGAAGTTCAGAATAACCATACTGAGCAGAGAGAAAATCCTTTCTACCATCGGCTTGAAGCTATAGATTGACTCAGCGTTAAAGGCGTCTGTGGCAAAACTGTCCCAGAGTCCATGCAGCAACCGTGTTTACAAAATTCAACGCTTCCTTTGGGAAACGGGACGGTTCTTTTTTATGACTACTCTATTACTTTTAGTCTATAGTCGGGGGGGGGGATATAGCAAAGCTTTTCCACCGTTGGAATATCTAGTATCTTGCCGTTGTTGTATGATCGACGATGAAGCGAAGAGATAGTGTGGCTTTTTGTGACCATAAATTGATACCATCGTTGACTTTTCTTAAACAAATACGTTTCATAGACATTTATTCGCAAAATAATTCAAAAATTAGCCGAGTGAAGCGAAGTCACGGTTCCCAACGATTCTTTTAAGTAGAATGTTACAAGAGACTATAGCTAGGCTACCTACAACCTCGTGTTGTCCAATCCATCTTGTGTTCCATGTGTCCGATATCTCGAATCTATACTAGACTGTGTTCTGGATTCCTTTCCCAAATTGTACAGTGAATCGGACAATCGTCTAGAAAATCCGGATATAATTGCGAAGCTAAATAACTGTCCTCTTTTTTGCCTTTTTTGCACATGCTTAGGAAGACAGTGAACTCCATGCATACTACTCCTAGATCTTTTGCCTGGATTGGGAATTGGATTCCGGATTCAAATTCCCAGAATAAGAGTGGGTTCGAATCACCCATACCTGGATTCAACCGTCTGTAAGACGCTGTTAAGGAAACCGTTCCGATGGTTACTCTTATGCTTGTTTTTTCCACAAGTTAATTTTCCAGTCTGAGCTGCTTGGGCCCGAAGAGGACCCTTGCCAAGAAGGGCCAAAACATAGCTCTAAAAAGAATCAGCTGACGTATACGTTTTGCACTGTCAAATATTGATTTGCAGTCAGCTTGGGCTGAAAGAATATTTATACTCTTATGTTGATGCTTTTAACTTAACAATGTCGTCATCAGTCTTCGTTAGTAGTTACACTCTGGAAAACTAGCCACACAAGTCCAATGACAACACTGCAGACCGGTAACTCTTGACCGCTCTGCCCGGAAACTGCAGTGCCTCGTGGATGTTTATGGGTTGAAGACCTTCCTTCTTTTGACGAACTTCGGTGTAGGGCAAGCTTGGAATCATGTACTTATGCAGTTCATGATCCTTTTTAGTTTGCTTCTTGTGTTTGTTTTGATTTCGTATAGGTTAATAGTAAGCCCCTTGTCGGCCGTTTAATAGATTAAATAAATTCTCCTCTAGGAAATCCGGAGCCGTCGTGTTGGCAACGTTCTGATAGACTTGACTTATCGCGAGTTTACGCCAGACATGCTCCAGTCCTTGATTTCTCAGTCCCTCCAGTGCCGGCAACACATTCGATATGACTGCTATAAAGCCCCGTTGGAACTTCATTCATATACTTGGTTCCGTAGTTCGTCCGGAATTATCCTGGATTATCTCGGCTCGTCAAAACCAGGACGGTGCCCTTGCGCAGGTATGGAGGCTTTTGAACTTTGAAAGTGGGAGCTATAAAGTAGAAGTGCTCCTCAAACGGGGGTATGAACCCGCTACCTTTGGTGTGCGATGTCTACGCAAAACCACTGAAAATTAGGAACTCCTCTAGAATCGTTGAGGGCGTCGAGTAGTGGAACGTGGTGTAAATAGAATTTAGTAGAATATTGGAATACGAGAAAAATATAAATCAAGGAATTTTTTCTTCTGGTCCCTTTTGCTGTTATGTTATGAACGTTAATACACCAGATAGAAGCGAGAAAATGCAAGGCTTATTAAACTAGCGGGAAAAGCTGTTGTAGTCGCCGAAGCTTCAAGGTGATATAGAGCTCGTATTGTATTTTGAAGAAATTTATTGAAAGACGAAATTATTGAACCTTGAACCTTGATGGATGGAATTTTGAAAGTTTACAAAAAGCGTGTTCCACCTTTCTAAAATAGATACTATAGTTACTATTTTCATTTCAACCTCATGAAATGTTACTACGCTCACCGTTCCAACTTTCTCGAAATAGCAACTAATGGTAACTATTTGCTTACCACGCTCGGGAGTGTAGTGAGCGTGGTAACTACGATCTCTGTAACGTGATTGGCCCGATCAGCCCGCGGCACGATACTTTGCCCAAAATAGGAAAATTCGTTCCAGCCTTGACGCAGAAGCCAGGATCTGTGACGCTCGTCATGCGTCGTAACCACGGTAAGTAGGGTTGGAAAACGCTCAAATAGTCACGACTCCCGAGAAGAGGAGTTGTAGTCCAACAACTAAGAAATATGAATTAAAGAAGAAAGATGCTAGGCCTGTCTAAGGCTCATTGGCTGTTATCTTTCAGATGGTAGTGGGTGTGCTCACAGCGGCTTGTTCTGCAACTGCGACGCGACTGAAGACAAGTGGATGTCCGACGAAGGATACCTTGTTCGCCCTGAAGAACTCGGCATTACTCAAATCTTTGCGCTTCAGCCAAAGAAGCTAAATCCGGCGGCAGATGGCAGAATCCAGCTGGGGCCCCTTGAATGCGTCGAAGCAAGTATGTGTAACTAAACAGCTTTTCTAATTGTTCTTTGGCTCTAATCGTTAATGCCTTGAACTAGGCACTGTTAATTATTGATAATAACCAGTGTGTTCATCCCACTGGCATGTATGACTCGACGCTTGTATGCTTTGGAGCTATTTCCTGTCTTGATACAGTAGAGGTATGCTTATGTAAACAGTTACTTTAATGTGAACACTGCAGTTACGGGCTAAATGGTAGACTGAAGATTCAATATACCTGTACAGGTCTTTTCAGCTCCCCTTCTTACCTACTTTGGCTAACTAGTAGTTAGGTTTTGACAAGTGCATGAAAATGGCAAAAATTCAAAGTCAACAAACGCTCACATAAGCATACCTCTACTGTACACTTGTGTCACATCAAAACTGTATCACAAAATCTTTTCGCATTCTCTGTTTGCATACGTGGGCAATTTTTTTGTACAACTTTTTTTGGTCTTCGATCCGTGTTCCCGGTCAAAAATTAGTGAAGGAATTCCTTGGATTGTTATATAAATTAATGAATATGAGTCCTTTTCGTATAGACACCCAGCAGTATGTTGTCACCTTCAAGTCAGCTGACTCGTACATGGAGGTACCAGGCTGGAGAACGGGAGACTTGGCCTTCAGCTTCCGAACTTCCAGCGAACAAGGCATTCTTTTGTATCAGCCAATGCTCCATCCGAAGCATCCTTATTTCAGAGTCATCTTGGTAAACGGTAAGTTGTCTTGTATCTTACCACAAAGCGCCATCTACTGATGGTGTTGAACTGCGGAAGTCTTGCGCTGGGTTTGCGAAGTCGCAACACGAGATTTGCGTATGAGAATTCGACGCATCGCAGGATCAGTCCATTTTTCGTTTGATGGTGATGATGAACTTTTGTTTACGAACTTTATGGACATAAAAAGACAAGGGAAATAGCGCAGTACAAAGAAAGAAAAGGATAATTTACACTGAGCTTTCAGTAACGG
Source organism: Branchinecta lindahli (assembly GCA_023053555.1). Classification (NCBI taxonomy): domain Eukaryota; kingdom Metazoa; phylum Arthropoda; class Branchiopoda; order Anostraca; family Branchinectidae; genus Branchinecta; species Branchinecta lindahli. The sequence continues at coordinate 12,869,234 of JAKZAO010000002.1, forward strand.
AGTAAATACACACGAAAAAAAACATAGAAAAAAGAAAAGGGATTTATCGGGTCTGAAAAATCTTCTTCCTAATTTGTGGTAGCGCAATCCGTCCCGCGGAGAATTCAAAAGAAACTAAACATTAACGTAGATAAAAACAGTATATAATATAAACAGTATGTAGCAGGCCCGTATCCAAGAAATTACTTCGGAGGGGGTTGTAATCGCGGGTCGGACCTAGTCCACAAAAAAATACTAAAAAGATGTGGATCAGAGGTAAAAGTCTATGAAAAACGATTGTTTTAGTATATTTCGGAGGGGGTCTGAACCCCCTAACCCCCCCCCCCCCCCCCCCCCCCTCTGGATACGGCCCTGGTATGTAGTGTGTTAAGTGTGTACACAGTATTTGTCTTCAAATATGCATAGCCCTCGTCAATTTCATGTCTTGTCAGAAAGAGCCATTTAACTTTCGTGTGGACCGAACGGTGCGAAAGGACAGACGAAGCCCGCACGCAACGCAGACTTTACGCGGGCGCAACGCAGGGGTCTCAAGCCTTTTTACACCCATCCTGAACAAAATTAGTTTTACCGACAAGCACTCAGATCTTCCTAACGTGGTCGAAAGTAGCACCACCCGAAGTTAAATAATATCCATACCCTTATTAAATATGTAACAGACCAGATTCCAGATAAAAGTAATGAAAAACCCTGGGCACGACTGTTAAGGTAGTAGTTCGAGGTCAAAGCATTATTTTTAATATTGTAGTGTATTTCAATTCACTGCTCCGTCTTTTGTTGTTTCACTTCGTAGATGGGTCAGATACAAGTAAAAGTAATGAAAGCCAAGACATGTATTTAATGTTTTTGCAGACCACGAGTTGACCCTTGAATTCTCAATCAATGGAGAACCAAGAAGAGTTACTGTCATGTCCACACGTGACCTCAACAGTGGTGAATGGCAGCAGGTCTGGATTGACTATAATGAGTACCACGTTAGATTCACTGTCAACCAGGAGTCCATCTTGATGGACTTGAAGGATGGAGAAGAGTTTGGACCTTTTGAAGCTACGCTGTATATTGGAGGTGCCCCTGAGTAAGTTTCCGTGTTAGCTTTGCGAACTGATGTGTGTAGAAGGGGATGGGAGGATACGCGACGATACGGCTAACTGGATGAACACGTCACGCCATCGAATTTTGGAATGTTTCCACCCCAGGGCCTGGAATTTGAGCTTTTGACGAGGTCTTCAATATTTCTAAAAGTATCAAGAGGCTATTAATGACGCAAAAGCTGCAAATGTTGGTATGCTTCTTTGGATAGTAGTTAACTTTTGTGATTTTGCCAGATAAAATGTTAATTTCCTTAGGAACGTCTAAATTTGTTTTGCGTTGAATTTAATTTCCCTGTTAAATTTAATTTTGAAGGGGGGAGACAGCTCGTAATCGTATTGTCCGCACCGGTGACATTTACAAGGATGATTCTTATTCGTGTTCTGAATGAATGAATGAATTTTATTGACCCACTGCACTACAATGAGGACTACTGGAGTATAATAAAAGAAACTGAATTAGGGAAAAACAAGAACACAAAGTACATGAACAATACCAATAACACTTAAAGGATGGTAACTAATCATACTCGATCATTCCTGGCCGCACAGACGGGTGATCCAGGGGTGGTTGCAAGAGCGAATGATTCGAGCACGGAGATCTTCTACCGCGGTAACAGGTTCATTGACTTTAAATCTGTTGATTAAATAGGTGTTCCGCGTCCATAGTGGCAATTTTAGCAAAAATTTAAGGTAACGAAAGAATAGTGAACGGATGTGTTTGATTTCAAAACGGGTAAAAATTTTCCAGAAGGGGGTGAGGTAGAGGACATGAGGAAGGGCTACAGTATTGTACAAAATAATTGCTTCCCGATACGGCCGTGAGCTGTTCGTTGCACCGGAAAAGTATTCCAATAAAATCCGCTATTTCCCGTCTATCTTCGCGATTAGGCCACCTCATACGACGCGTATAGGTTAAATTTTTGAAAACCAACCTTTTTCTGCTAATTACTACTACTTTCCATGTTTGTTGTTTCAAACCGGGTCAGTTTTCTGACGTTTATTCGGCGGAAAGACTAACATTGTGATCGAGATGTTCTAAAAGATTCAAACATGGCAAGTGCAAATATCGTTGTAATGCTGTTAGGGGATAAAGTATACCGTATGAAGTTAGATATCTTGGGAGTAAAATTGCGGCCTCCAAAACAACAATCCACTTCAGGGTGCAGCTAAAACCTGAACTTACAATTTTCAGCCATTACTTTCGGGAAACAAAACTTTTTATTTCGTTTAGTCTGAAACTTATAGGGGCAGGCGGCGGACGCTCCAAACAGAGACTCAGATTACTTTTTTTTTCAGAGAGATGCTCCAAGCATCGAACCACAGTGAAGGCTTGATCGGCTGCTACAGAGGCCTTGTCATGAATAACGAAGTGGTCAACCTCTACGCTTACATGAACGCCCGCTTCCCTGACATGATCCAGAAGCACTGCCTGCCCTCTTGTGACCCAAACCCTTGTCAGAATGGAGCCACCTGCGTTGAGTTTTGGGGATCGTACAAATGTGTTTGTCAAAATTCACTGGCTCATTTTGGTCACAACTGCGAAACAAGTGAGTATCTTTGACAATAAGCCTTACTGTATGAATCCATGTGTAGCGAAGTTACCACTGAGGTCCCGATGAAAAATGTTCGAGAATTAGTCGTATGGAGTTGTACGAAAAAGTAGCATGCAGTAGTTAACTGTTGCCACTACATGCTACTACTAGCAAACTGAAAGCTACTACAGCAAGATTGGATGCTATCGGATACTACTACTTAGGATTAACCCAGTCGAAGCCATGTAAAATCAAAGTATTCCATACTACTACATATAAATACAAGCAACTTTTTGTAAAACTACCATACAACTACACAGTCAAAGAATTTTCATCGGGGTGACAGGATTTTGAAGTTCGCTCACACGTTTTTGGTTCTTTCTGAAGGCGTGCATATTTTTGTTTTGATGGCTTGCCGGGTTGTTTTAGTCCTAATGGGAAAGCAGTGTAGTTTACGGGATAAAGCGAATAGCCTGATTGCATAATAAAAAAAAACACACAACTATATGTGTTTACGGAGCAAACGTTCGCGATGCGGCACTTTTCATTTTGGGGGATAAAAACACTCGGGACGCGAGTTTAATTTGCTTATTACACGATCGATATTACGTTTACTTCCATAGCGGTAATTATCCGAATACCTTTTGTGCTGGGTGAGTGTTGATAATGAGACAGTAGGGGAATCTCAGAAATTAGTCCGCTTGAATTGCTGCACCGAATATGGCGATTAGATTACAGTTACAATTCATTTATTTCCAAAATTCTGATAATACAAAATGCACGGGATTGTCAAATTACAATTTGATTAATTCACATTAAAATTACGGATAAAATAAGGCACAAACGAGTTCAGATAGTGTTCACTGCTATGGGCGGGCGGGCTCGTTAGCTGAGCTGTCATAGCTGCCCTTAGATACTTGTTGGGCGAGTATACATTCTTTTTTCATCTTCGGGTGGCAGGATCTCACACATTTCCGAGGCAAACCACTTTATTCCGAATTTCATTGTGAGGTCTTTCCGACGCGACGCAAGGGTTTTCATCCCTAATTCTTCCATTGCTTGTTGATAGGATTTGTGGTTATCCGCCAAAATAATTTTTAATTCCCTTTTTGGAATGGTTTACAAGCTATCCAGTATAAGCACTCGCTCAGCAGTTACGGAACAAAGTCGCGGATATTTACTTGGCGCTGTGGCTGAGAGACAGAAGTTCCTATCATTGTCCTTGTGGTGTAATCCTCTGTAGTCTGTTAACTCAATTCCTTTCTCTCCTAGATATCAATGCGAATGCGCTGACTTTCCGTTCTCATGGTGCGTTCGTCGAGGCAAGCTCTGTTTCAAAAGCCGAAGCTCAGAATTTTGGAATACTTCGGTTTTTCACCGAAGACATCTTGCTGAACATTCGAACGTTCGACACGAAGTCTCTGGTGTTTTACGCCTATGACTTCATGAACAACTTTGTACAGCTCGAAATTGAACGAGGCAATAAGATGATATTTACATTCAATTCGGAGTTCGTCATTCACCAAGTCAGCGTTAGTTTGGAAGGCATGTATATTTTCTCTTCATCCTTTTCCACTTTTTTCTGAGTCTACTCCATTGTTCAAATCGGTGCAATAAGGATTATTTGCGTCATCGTTTTCTTGACTAGCTAGAGCAACCCAAGCAGACGGAGATTGATTAGAGCTGCGTAAGAGAAAATAGGATCGAATTCTGTTTTTCTTAATCACGCCCGTCACGTGCTACTCGCAGTATGAGCTGACGTGTATAACTCTTACGCCGTCTAATACATCAGTCTGAACAACGCTTTAGTTGAACGCCGAGGCCTTGATTAATCTCTTTCCATATTTTCGCTAAGACTTATTTTCAGCTGTGTTCAAACTTCCCTGATGGGACAGGACAGTCGGAGACGGTCCAATCCCAAAGCGTAGAATCTTTGAACAGTTTCAGCCTACTGTTCGGGCCACAATCAGTCACATCTGTACGTAATTTGGTTGTTACCCACTTTTTACGTTTCATCCTGGTCACGCTTAGAACAAAGAAATTCAAGAAATATTACCACCATCGTCATAGGAAAACAAAAGTTAACAAAAGTCAATGACTGTGGTCTGTGATTGGTCCAAAGATACGTTTAAAAATGGTGGAGATGAATTTTTCGATTTCGACTATTTTACCCGCGTTTTTTCTTCCTGATTTCGACTTTAAAACTTGTCTTATTACCGGCGTTGTTACCAGATGTGATTATAGTGGGACAGAAGCATGATTTCTCTCCGGGTTGTGGCTGGGCTCATAATGAGAATGAGCTTCACACGGAAGCCGCAATGTTGAGTTTGCAACACATTTGAATATTCCCATTCGAATTTCTCAACTGAAGATGCGGGAAGCTGTTTTCTGATCAACCAGTGTGCCTTCATTAGCAGCTCCAATCAAGGGTATATTTCCGGTTTGCTTTGATGCATTTTAGCGAGCGGGAAGCAAAGCTGGAACCATTTTCCATTTGGTTTTCGCTCTTCTGCGCAAAGCTGCCGTAACATTTTGCTGCGGTTTTGGGGATCCCAAAACGTAAGTGAGGGATACCTATGACATCGCAAAAGTTGTCCGTCCGTCCGTCCGTCTGTCAGCACGATAACTCTCGAAGGGAATGAAATATTTTGATGAAACTTGGTGTGAGGATTCTTTGGGTCAAGAGTAAGGTCGAGTTCGTAGATGGGCTCTGTAGCCCTACATTTAGGGGTGGGGGAGGGGGTTTAAATTAAGGGTCAAACAAAATATTTTGAAACAGCTAATGTAATAATCGATTATGAGGTAAGAAGACATTTTGAACACGATGGTGAAAACCATTTTCTCGCCGGACAAGTAGTTCGCCCGGAATCCGGCCAAAACCGGAAAGTTTATTAAAAGTAAAGGTTTTATTTGAAGTTGATTAGATGTTCGATTCAAGGGTAAGAAGACATGCTGAACACGATGGTGATAACCATTCTCGCCGGACAAGTAGTTCGCCTGGAATCCGGCCCGAACCGGAAAATTTGTTAAAAGCAACAGTTTTATTTGAAGTTGATTAGATGTTCGATTTAGGGGTAAGAAGACATGCTGAACACGATGGTGAAAACCATTTTCTCGCCGGACAAGTAGTTTGCCCGGAATCCGGCCAAAACCGGAAAATTTTTTAAGCAAAAGTTTTATTTGAAGTTTATTATGACAGATTTGAGGGTAAGAAGAGACGCTGAATCTGTATATGACAGTCATTTTTTACCCGGACATATAGTTCGTCCGGAATCCGGTTGAAACCGGATTTTTTTTGTAAAAGCTGATCAGATGTTCTTTTAAAGAGATACGCTGAATTCGTTTCTGAACTTTATTTTGTTTGCTGGACAAGTAGTTCGCTCGGAATTCGGACGAAACCGGAAATTTGGCAGAAGTAAAGCAGGAAGTTTCGATCAGTATGGTCAAAATAGATATGGCTTATACAGGTATATCTGAACTTTGTTTTCTCAGGTGATTAGCCTGGCGAAGACTGGATTTGGCGAAGACAAGACCTAGTTGTCTGGATCAAATATTAAATTTTTGGGATTCCATCGAAACCTTTGGTCTTGTTCAGCTAGCCTCCGAACCTGCCATGTTTCTAGTTAACTTTAATCTTTTTTATAAACTCCATCTTTCCGCTTCCATTATAAGCCTCCTGGAAACACTTTCCGGGATAGTGGCTTCGATTCCTGATCGGTAAAACGGTCATGCTCGGCGAAAACCATCGGAGATTGGTTCACGATTTGTTTCCCAGATCGCGAAACTTTTTCTTAGATTCCCCGACAGTCTTCACGTCCCTTCGTGCGTTAATACATTAGCATTAAACGTTAATGTGAATATGGGACGGCGTGAAGAGACCGTATTAGCCCTGAAGGAAACATATTCATTGGTATTGTGTCCCGACATAACCCGGTTTTTCCATACTCTAACGTTTAATTCTCATCTTTAGGCATGATTACGGGAAGTTCCATTCAGGTTTTGATCGATCGCGAACCCGACGTCACCATTCTGTCCGTCAACGGCGTTACGAGTTCCATTGCTGTGCCTCTCAAGCTGATCACTACTTATAAGAGAACGCCTTGGATCAACCCAGAACTTGGTATGTTTTGTTTCGGCAGCCCCCCCCCCAAACTAGCGAAATCCGCTAGTTTCTGTACCTATTCATCGGTTCGTGCATCAACATTGCCCGTACCGAAAAAAAGCTGAAATATAGCCGAATAAAACTGCTAGTTGGTTTGTCGACACAACATGAAATTCAACCACGTGTAAGCGTCTTTAAAAAGGAAACACCAGACGGTGAGTAAAAACTAGAAACTGCTAGGATACGACGAACGCGTCTACAGTCATGTCAACTGACGTGTATGTCAACTGACGTGTATGTCAACTGACGTGTATGTCAACTGACGTTTATGTCAACTGACGCCTGTGTGAAGTGACGGTAGGCGAACTGACGGTTGGCAAACTGACGTGTAGGCGAATTGTCGGATTTTAGGGTTAGGTGAACTGACGTGTAGGTGAACTGACGTTTTGGCCAACTGAAGGTAGGCGAACTGACGGCTGGTCAACTGAAGTGTGGGTCAACTGACGTGTTTGTTTGACGCGTTGGTCAACTGACGTGTGGGTGAAGTGACGTGTTGGTCAACTGACGGATTTTTGAGGGCCAACTGACGTGTATGTGCACTGTCGGAAAATGCTGGCGTACTGGCGGAATTCTGTGGCGAACTGACGTTTATGTTAACTGACGTGTTGCGGTACTGACGGGAACCCTTTTTTCTCTTCTTTTTGTTTTGTTTACTCCGTCTAGGTCCTTTCGGGCCAATTTTGATGGGCAATAAATTTTGTATTCATTCATTCATTCGTTATCTGTTATGAAACTTCTGACAGAGTAATAGCTCTCAGACGACACTTCCGACAAAACTCTTGTTTATTATTATATGTTCTTGCCAAGCCAATGATATACTCTCTTGTGAATCGGCAGCAGTTATCTCTGGTATGAAAATCTCTCACATGAACAAACGGTATACTGAGAACGAGTTTTGTTTTCCAGAAAGCATCAAACCACCACGACCTGTCAGAAAACCGGAGGAATTCTACCAAGTTTTCCTTGGGGGAGTTGATGTTGAGTACATGGAAACGACGATACCAGGCTTTGTCGGCTGCCTACGAGGTCTCAAGCTAGGATCCATGGTCATTGATCTAATGCAGTCTCATTCTGACAATTTGGCTAAAGGTAAACTTTATCAGGAAATATCATTTTAGACTACGAATGTTTTTGGTTAGAATACGTGTTAAGCTTGTGTGATCACACGTTAAATACGCTACGCTGCTACAGAGACCTCCGGATTGATGACGGTTTGCCGGAAGTGCAACCGAAATATCCGAAATTAAATTTATCCCTCGCATACCATCTTAGAGGGATAACGGACTAGCTGATCAAGAACATAACCCCGAATATCTCGTTTTTGTATATAAAAAAAAAAAAATTTACTCCGTCTTGGAAAAAGAAATGTTGCGTCGTGTGGTATGCGAATGTATCCTACAGGGAATGTGTATAATTGTGTTGTGGTTCGCAAATTCGTATCTTTATGCTCCAAACTATATCGCAAACCACGTAAACGCTGTCTGTTTATTTTATTGCCATCCGTTTGCTTTTAGTCAGTCCCAGTGCTGTTAGTTTCATGCGTGGTGGAAGAGTCGGGCATCTTAACGGTTCCATCTGCTCCGACCATCTTGCTAGAAGTAAAACCTCTGGCAGGTCACGAGTCCACTCCCGGAAGCTCGAGGAGTATTTTGCAAAACTCTTGAGCGGTTTAGTTATTTCTCCAACCGAGTTGTCACAATGTGGAACTTCCTGTGTGAGGAGACAATTACGGCAGAAACTACAGATGTTTCTGAGAAAGGAGTCTACCTAAGCCAGAAAGAAGTGACCATGAAAACTAGTTGCAGAACGCCATGAGCGTTTGCGAAGTCAGCATGCCTTGTCTAGCACGTACAGTATAAGGTGAGCTCGTGAATTAACTGGAAATTCGAAAGTGTTTTTTCCGATTGCTGGAGACAGTACAGAATAAACTATTATGCTAATTCCTTCCTTCTAAGCCTTCAGTTTTTCGCAGATGTGTCTTTGCATGGCGTGACTCCCGGATGTCACATGCTGTGCGACAAGATGCCATGCCATAATGGGGGAAGCTGCCACGAAGATTTTGTCACCAACTCTTTCACATGTGACTGCGAGCTGACGTCCTATTTTGGCGAATCATGTACCGAAGGTAAACACACATGATCGTTTTATTCTTCAATCCCATGACCAGTGTTCATTGTCAGCCGGGGGATAGCATTTTTTGTTGGGGAAGGGGAGGAGAGAGTACCGAGGCCTAGATCAAGACCCGAAATTGAGCCAAAGTCATGATGTCAGTACTACTGCTATCCTTGGAGATTAGGGGCAGTGCCGGATAAAATCATTTCCAGTCCCCTAGGAAGTTGAAATTCGGGGATGCCCCAAACGGGGACCCCCCATTGAACAGTTTGGATGCACCATGTTTCGGCCCTTCTTGGCAAGGGTCCTCTTCAGGCTGATTTGTGCTAGTTCATCCTGAGACTGCAATCATCAAATAATATGTCAAATTCTCTGTTTTCAGAAAAGGCAGCACATTTCGGTGGTGACTCTTACATCTTCTCCGAGCACGCAGCAGTTGAGCTGAACAGCATTCGGGTGCAACTCGCCTTTTCTACTACTGCAGTTAGAAATCTGGCCCAAGCTCTGCTTCTTGTGCAAACAGAAAATGTGTAAGTCTCTTTCTTCGTCACTCCGAATTCGATTCTGGCAATTTCTGTTTCCACTTTTTTCTGCCGTTCTTCTTATCACATCATCTTGCGTTGTCTCGACTGCTCTAGTAATTCTTATTGGATCTTAAAAAACGAAGTGATAGAACATCGATTCTGTTAGTGAGAGTAACAGAAACTTCGATGTGTATCTGCTTCCTGACCCCGAGTTTAAACCACTTAGCAAATCCCCCCCCCCCCACATTTGTGCCTAAGGAGGGGTTCTGTGTAGTTGTAAACGAAATTAGCGAATTCGCGAATATTCATTCATTCATTCATTCATTTATTTGATTCCTTCAAAACTGAAGAGTATATAAAAAAAAGAGAACAACATGTCAAGTTAGCCCAATAAAGCTCAAATTTGTCTGTAGCTGGTTTATATTCTCCCATATCTCCCATAGTTGAATGAACAAGTGAATGATTTATAATGCACTGCCCAAAGGCATAAGTGTAGTAGAAAAATACGAAGAAAAATAGATTAAGGCACAAAACACTCAACAAATATTTTCGAGAAAGGTTATTCACTAATTTAGAATTAAATTGATGGAATCATGGACAGGTAAGTTTCCAATCGGAGAACACAAATTAGAGGAGTAGCGTCAACAATGGGTCGGAAATTGACGGACGGCGGATCAGATAGCGGTTCCGCGTGGGCCGTGGTAGGTAGAGCAGAAATCTCAGATATTTGAAGTAAGTCGAGCGTCTGCGTCGAAGGTCTTTTTTTCTGAGAATAGGGTATAGTCCAGCAAGGAAGTTTACATTAGGTGCGCAAAAGGCAGTATATAACTTCCCAAGCCCAGGTCTGGTATACTTCGAACGGTTCCACACAATTTTGCAGTAACCTATTCTAATTCCATTAGCGGCTGATTTGACGGCTTCCTCTCATATCTTTCGCATGGTTTGCGCCATCGTCCAGCCATCGAATTTTTTCCTCTGTTGCGAGAAAATTGCTTCCAACCTTCAAAGAGGGTTTCCGCGGAGCGGCAGGAGCGTTGAGGCAAACGTATATACTGACGTTTACTAGCGTTGATGGAAAGGCCAACCTCACTTAGGGACTGGCTCAGGCTAGCATTTAACGTTTGCGTCAAGGCCCTTCCTGGATCGGCTGATAAGGAGGATATCGTCGGCATAGGCCATTTGGAACTGGTCTTAATGTTTTGATGGGGTAGGGTACATGGTAACTTATCCCGGACCCGCGGACCCTTCATCACGTTCTGCCATCACTGTTTAACAAAATTTTCCAGGAAAACGAAGTACCTGTTAATTACCCTCACACATCTTGGTTATTTGAGGATAGAAGAGGACAGGGGCAACGGAGTCGTCTTTGGGGCAGAAATCAAGAACATCAATTTCCTGAACGGCGCTCGGCATTCCATCTTTTATAAACGCAAGGGAGATATCGCACATTTGATGGTAAGACAGTGTTTTGATTATTTAAAGCTGTACGTCTGGTCAGCGGTTGAACAGGGCCCTGCTGTTACGCAGGCTTACGTTTGTGTTCGTTTTGTCAGGTGTCTATCACAAAGAATGAACCACGAACCCAACGAAAATGGGGTTTGTATAGGCCAACGAAAATACTGAAATAAACGGCGAATATTTCGGGAGGACGCCTCCCTTCTTCAGTGCAGACAGAAAATTTTGATGAAAATTCCCAAACGAGGACGACGATCAAGAACCAAGAAAACCGAAACAAAGTGGACAAAGCGTCAAAGCAAACACATGATGATTCTAGACGTGACACTTATGTTTGTTCTTGACTGACGAATTTCCTCTCCCGTGCAGTAGTGTTTTTTCCACAACTTCCCTTTCGCGTAGGTGGATCGTAGTGACGTCCCAATTCGTCCGCTATCGACATCCATCCACATTGACCTGTTGGACCAAGTGACCGACCAGAGAGCAATCCATGTCGGCGGAATAAAGGATTCAGACGATCCGAGGTTCATCGATTTCGACCATTTCGATGGTTGCCTGTCAAGTAAGCGCCAAACTGCTATATCAGCCCCCCCCCCCCCCCCCTCTCCATATATCCCGTATTGAAACTGTACATCCTTTTTCGAAATTGTTTGAAGGATTTTTAACTACCTCAAGGGCTTCCCTCAGGTCTTTCGTGCTGAATTTTTAAGCGTCTAGTCGTAGGCAGAGATACACTATGAGCGTGTTCCACCCTATTAACAATAGTAACTAGTTTCGTTCCAACCTCGTGAAAAGTTACAACGCTGACCGTTCCAACCTTCTCGGAATAGTAACTAATTGTAAAGATTTGGTTACTCCGCTTGGGACCGTAGTAAGCGGGGTAACTATGATCTCTGTGGCGTGGTTGGCCCGATTAGCCTGTGTCACATATTTTGCTGAAAACACAAAAATGCGTTCCAGCCTTGACGCCAAGAATCCAGAATCCGTGATGTCATGCGTAGTAACTACGGTAATTATGGTGGAACACGCTCCATATGTATGCTTCTTTGGACGTACGTTATTTAGCTTAGGACACTGCCGTAAGTTCACCGTTCTTAGTCCCCTTAGAACACCTCAGTAGGTGGTCCGTGTTTTTCGTATCCCAAACGATAGTGACGGGGAACTAATGACAGTTTTGGTCTTTTCATCGGTTTGTAAGCCTATACGGTTTGAACACGTGGATATTTTGGGAAGTTGCTATGGGGATCGATGCCTATCGCGTAGAGTGTTTGGAAGTTTGAGCGCACGTCTTGGGCACAGTATAGCTCTTTTTAGAGGTGGAGGGAGGTTAGAAATTAGGGCATGCTAACCCTTTGGAGAAAAAGGCGGGTAGCAGGACGAGAACAGGTCCCCCGTCCCAGAATCTGTAACTGAGATTTGCTAGAGGGTCCGGCTTCGATGTTGTGATTGTAAGCGAAAGTGAGCAGGTAATTCGGTCCCAGAAGGAGATACTTTCAAGTTTCTCAGACACATTGATAGCATACTATATCCAGGCCCTGAAGAGCTTATGGAGCTCGCTCTTACTGCTTAGAGTGTGTCGTCGAAAAGCAGGAAGAGGCAGTGTGAGCCGGATAGCCATTGGGCTCCGCAAAGTCGTGGAAGTTTGGATTAGACAGCCTTTATTGGTATCGGGGCATCTCCCTGCTGCGGAAGAGTTTCAACCCAAAAAGAACGAAAATCATCCGACAAAAAAATTAACACCTGAAAAGGGCACAAACCTTCCTTTGCGTAACCTAACGGTATGTTTTCATCTCAATCTGGACACCCAAAGTCAAAAGCACTGTCCTTATCTTTTTCCGGACACGAACAACTTTTACGACAATTAAACGGTTAACGGTTAAAAGATAAATATCATCCACCTCCAACGCCGGCAGTATTGACTCCTATTAGGGTTGGTAATACACCATATATGGAGAACTCGATTTTGCTATCTCCGATTTAGGACGAACTTTTTACGGTGTTCTAGGAGACAATGCCTTTGGTACTGATTCTGAAATCAAGGATCGTAGAATCCAGATGGAAGCTTTTCAGGTGGTTGGATTTTCGTTGTAACGAAAATTCAGATGGTCTCCAAAGCATGTCATACACACTCCAACTCTGTTTCAGACGTCAACATCGAACTGGACGGCCAGGTGGTGCAGCCTCTACTGATGTACTTGGGATACGAGAAGGGCCATGACGCTGTGACTTCTCACGATCCAGAAGGAATCGAAGAAGAATCGAGGTGCGCTGCGTTTTCAATCACTCCACCGGGCGTTACGGAACGCAAGGCTTCTGATTCTAGAAATGAGGTAAACAGAAATTACTTGTACTACTCGGCGTGTAGTAATAACGACGCTTATTAATTCACGGTATGGTGGCCTTTTGGTGTCACAAATCGATACTGCACTGAACGTTGAATTTACTTAATTAAACATTTTTTCAGATATTTGTGCACGAGTCATTAAAAAAGGTAGCGGAGTTCTTTTACGCTTCTTTTCCTAACAACAGCGGACAAAATCGTATTTTGTTACACAGTTCGCATTGGTTCATTATATCTACCCTCGCGTTAGCTGTCGTATGGAAATAAATAGTTATATGAGCTATTCCATTCGTTACCTTTGGTCGTCTTTAAAGCAGCATACCTCGCCTATGTAGGCCTATGTTCCAATATTCAGAACTATTTGAATACTGTGAAACTAGGCTCTGCTTTTAACAAATTATCCCCGGCTTTGGTTGTTTTAAGCCTTTTCCCAGGTCCATTGAATTCTAGCAAAAACTCGCAAAAAATTCAAATATCGGGTTTTACGCATCAGTAGGCTAGCATAATGCCCGAAGACTTGTCGGGAGCATAATGCGCATGGAAAATAGTGAATCATGTCAAATGCGAAGATTTATGAAATGTCGCTAGCAGGTTTATAATGTAACATGTGAAATTTGTGTCTCTGGCCTTAAAGGAACAGAAAACTTGACTCAAACTTGACTCGGGGAGCTGGCTAACATATCAAGAATGTGCCCTGAGTCGAATTGAGAGTAAGAAAAATTCTCGTTACGACCATTGCAGTTTCCGGGCAGTTTCCAATTCGACTTTTGAGCAAAAGGTTTGCAAAAGCAAAAGGTTTGTGTGCCGCGACTAGGAATCGAACCCCGGCCTTCTTGTCGGGGAGGTCGTTAGTCTGTAGTCTACATGTAAAAAGGCGAACTTTTACAGTACATAAGTGCATAATTACAGTGCATAAGGGGCAAGGGCCTGCCAGCTAGCTTTGGGAACACTAAGGAGGAGGTTCGAGACGGTTCGAGATAACAAAGAAGGGGGGGCCTGTCGACAATAAGACCCTGTATATTTATCTAAGCCCCCCCCCCCGGCGAGATGGCCGAAAGTTGCGTAGTCAAGTTTACTGTTCCTTTAAGAGTCAGTGAATGCAATTAATGGAGTAGTTTGCATTGTCATTATACGATGGGTCCTTTAAAACAAAACAGAGCGAAATCTGTAGGCAAACATGAAACGTAAGAAGATACAATAATAAAAGTCCAAATCCTCCAGTATCTATGATTCTAGCGTGTGGAAATACTTTAGCACCTTTTAATACACCTTTGTGAACCTAGGACCTACTTAGCTAGGCCTGACGTTGTGTAAGTTAATACCGTTGGGTTCATGCGTCTGACTGATATTTTCTTTTGCAGACGTACGTTGTCGATTGGAGCCCCAAGCCTCCCAAAATCAGCCCATACCATGGTCATACTATCTTGGAACCAGTTTTCAATACGGCTGGAATGAATAGTAAGTTTGTCTCTTCACATCCTGCTTTTAAAGTTTCTCTTAACATAGCCTAAGCAGAAAATTTGGGATTTTCTACTGAATAACATGGAAGCCACTAACTGCAGCTTAAACGATGTTCAAAATTAAGCTTCAAGAAATCCTAGTTGACAATGTTGAAATCGACCCTAACTTCTTCTGTCGATATTTCTGTCGACCTTTGTGTTGCATATAATAGTTTGTGTTTTCTTTTCTTTGTTGTTTTACATTTATGAAAACTGCCACCCATTACGGGCAGTGCTCTCATATGGTGGGGTTATTGTCAGTATTGTTTATATCAAACATAAATTAAACCGGATTAAACTAGATGACAGCGTCGGTACGCAAAAACGGCGATAGCTCGCACTGACCCGCTGAGCGTTACCAGGAAAACGATAGTACTGCCATCTTCAAATTTTCCGCCTTTCCAGACCTGAAAAAGATATGCCCGTTTTGAATTTCTCCATCCTGTCTTCAGTCCCTGGTTTATTACTTCAATAGACAGTGGTCATCTCCAGCTGATATTAATGTTCATTATTGATTAGGTGATAGTAATTTTGTTGCTGATGATGTTAATGCTCCGTTTGATATTAGTATTCTATGGTGATTAGGTGTACTTTTCTTATGGAAATGGCATGCATAGGAAAAAGGGGGCGGAGAGAACTTAACAATCTGTTTCTTTTCAGGATTCCTGGTTGGTTTTGGTGTCATCTGTTTATTGCTCATCGTCTTCCTTGGTCTCTACATGTGGCGAGCGGAAAGGAACCACAAGCGCAGGAAGCTAGAGGAGGACCATTCGCCTCTGATCCCCCCTCCAAGACTGGAAACCGCAAGGATACCAAAGCCGGCGATACGGTCACCCCCACAGACAAAGGTACCTATGAAATTCTCCCAGTTCACACTTGTGCCTTCTGCGTTATTATTGCATTATCATTATATCGATAGGCTATTTGTATTATCTTTGACTTATCTGAACTGATTATCCTTATAACTGAATGCAGACCAATAGAGGCCCAACACCGCTGTCCTCTACAGTTGGCGCTCCGTTGCCGGCGGGATCTTGCAAGTTGCAGTAACCAAGAATCTAAAAATAGGGCAAACATCTTCGAGTACTGAGAGACAGTCTAGTAAGTTAGTAGATAAACTGTTATTACCCATCTGTGTTTAAAATAACGTACGATGGAGTATGAAGAAATGAAAGAAAGATGGAAAGAATTGCAAGGGTGGCTATGATTTGTGATTGTGACCTTAAAGTTTAGCCGAAAGGGGTGAGATAGGACAATCTAGTTACCCATCACTTATTCAGTTAAGGTGGCTTGAAGACCCGACGAAAATACGTTACTTCGTTGCTCCGCTATTCACGAACAATGGATTTTCATATAGTGGAATTTCCCTGTCGGATTTGTGGTGCCTCTATACGCTTGTACCTTTGTTGTATGCTTGACGAAACGATTTACGAAAAATAAGTGTTCACGCAGTGAGCTACCTTCCGCGAGCTTATCACTGGCCACTGTAAAGCCGTGTTTGTGTTGAGATTCGAATTTTCCGCGAAATAGTAGAATTTTGCGTTGTGAGGACGGCCATAGACATTCTGAACGTCATACTAGAGCAAATAGTGGGAAAAAAAAAAAATCCTGAACACAGTCCAAATAATGCAGTTAAATGATACAGTAATAAGTTGGCTTTTCAGTTAAACTCACGAATTCCATACTTTTCACTAAGGCTGGAGTTACGCTGTCAACTAGGTAACTGGAGTGCTGCATTGTACTTTGACCGCCTTCTCACCAGTCCTCTTTTATTAACCTTCCGTCTAATTGTAGGACAGTGGCGTGACCGCCCGTCTGCCATCCCCCCCACGTCGGGCGAGCGCGAGTAAACCCGTGGAAGACCTTATCCAACTAATCGACAAGCCCGTTGGTGACGTGGATAACCTCTTAATCTTGGCAGTGGATGAGCCTTCAGCTCAAAACCAAAATGTCGTTCCTGAACTTCTTCTGAAGCAAGGTACGTCTCTGCTTGACTCTGACTGAATCCCTATGTAGTGGTGGAACAGCTAGCCAAACTTTGAGTTGTGTTGGGCCCTATCGAAGAAGAAGATCACCACCACGACGGTCTCTTCCCTGGGTCTGGGTTTATTCAAGACACAGCTGTCAGTATATCAGAAGAAAGTGGTGCTTGCCGCCGAGTAACTAAACGGTTTGCTTTCGTTTTTACAAACCTGGATTTGTAAACAGCTTTGAGCTTTGGTGTGTTTTTCACACTTTGGCATCGGAATGTCCAGAATTTCTGGCCGTATTTCTGCTTAGACGATAGATAGACGCTTATACGACATAAGGTGGGCTGCACCTGCGCTGTGAATTAAAGACACTAAGGTGTGCAACAACTCTGCTGTAAGTGAAGGAGGCGCAAAGGGAACATTCGTCGTTTTCTTTTCCTTTTTTTTTCGGATAAGAAAAATGTACAAGGAAGTCGTTGGCGTGATCTCAGCATCTCAAATGCTTTATCTTGGTTGTGTATCAAATTGTCAGAGCGGTTTCTTTTGCGCCGTAAAAACCGTTAAATTTTTTGTGGAAACTGTTCCAGAAAGTTAATGGAAATCTCCGCTGAAAGTTTAAATTTTTTAGTTGCGAATGGGTTCCCGCCTACTACTAATAGTTACTAAGTCTATATTGTCGTTCCTTTGTACTTAAATGTATCTTTGAATTTAAGCTCGCCTGGAGCCGGAAGGGCAGGACTCTGAACTGATTCCCAACGTCGACCCTGCTGTTACTCCTGAGGTTGAAGAAACACGGGTATCGACAGAGAATCTTATTGAAGACCCTGAAGACCAGTCGGAGTATCTTGAAGGGGTAAGGGGATTTACGTTTTATACCCTTCGCAGCTCCTGTTGCTATGCTAGATTCTAGACTATGTAGATTCGGACCAGAGCGTGTGATAGAATGTGAAAATTTGGGCGGAATGCATGGGAGCAAAAAATGTGTACAATATAATAGACGTGAAAACCCAAACTGTTCGTCATCTGATTTCTGGGTAACCATCCGCACAGTTGTTTGTAGGAGTGTCCTTATTCAGTGGCAAGCAAGTCGATCAGAAAACCGCGTCATCGTGTCTTGCGGATCCCCTCAATAGGCAGAGGCGTCACTACTAGGGGGGAGGGGGGACGCCCCCCCAATGTTGTCGGCCAGTCGGTACAAAATCCGCCGATTTTTCGTCAACACAAGTCGTTTTTTCTCAATAATGGTCCTTTTTATCCGCAAGAAGTCGGTAAAAATTACCAGCCAATCGGTAAATACCTTGTCCCCCCCCCCAAACATTTTGGCTAGTAACGCCTCTGTCAATAGGCATAATTATAATAATAACTTTATTGCTTTAAAAGCCCGAGGGCCAAAGCAAAGACAAACGTGGCAAAAAACAGATAACATAGACAAAACCACTGATGTGGTTTTGACACAGTTACATATTTAAGTGTCGATAAAAATTGGCTGCAAGAACAAACCAAGAGGCGGAGCCGTGGGCAGAGGTTTTGGTGATGGACACTGCTTGTCACCAAACATTTGAACATGTCTGCTAAGACCTTGCATTGAGATACTAAACTATAGATATTAGATTTGATCATTAAAGAAAAAATCGTACGGGAGGGGGCGATGCATAGCGACGGTATCCTATGGACTGAAGAGAATCCAAGAATCTTTATTTTTAGTCTAAGGGCTTTATAGTTGATTCGGCGTGCCAGATTGACACCCTCTTCACTTTCCAATTTTAGGGCAACGCCATGACCGAATCGTTCACTGCCGACTCGGGTATTGACCAGGATTCCCCGCAACCCACGATCGAGCAGGAATTTACAACGCCTTACCCAGAACTCGAAGGCGCTGCTTCACTGGTAAGGCGACATGCTTTGCGTGCTCCTCTAGCCAGGATAAGCGAGATGTTCTTGCTGGATGACTGAAGGTGCGGATCAGGAATCGTCGAATACCAAAATGTTGCACTGCTCCAGGACTAATATTCTAACCCAAACTTCAAAACAATCTCCACTGATATACGCATCAAGTAATGAGAAGTACAGCGGCGGGTTGAGACGAATCCGTATTTGTAGAAAGAAAACTGCCAGGGATCTATGAAATCGTCGAAGTATTAGGGTAAACTCGTCAATGCGTTACAATTACCATGCTACACTGTTGGAGCGACGTTTTTGCCCTCAAAACCACACCACAAGTTGATCAGTTTGGCATTACGCGTGGTCGATTATCAGCCGTAGAAGTTAGCCCAAGGTAAAGCCTTTCTCCCACCACCCTAGCAATTATCCGCACTTAGTTTTAGGGGAAACTCATTAATTTTTAGACCTGGTGGTACAGGAGTCATGAAATATGAACCAGTTCTGATCTGGTTCTTCGTGTATAATTTACATCCGTAAAATGGCTGCTATCCGTGCTACAATAAAGAAGATGCGGGACAACGAAACGCAATGCAACGAGTGTTTCTTCTTTTCCTGGCGGCGACCTTATTAGTCTCTCGTGTATAGCTTAAGTTTAACTGAAAAGCAAACTCATTTGTGTGTCATTTAATTGGATACACTGAATTATTTGGATTCTGCAAAAGGATATTTTTATTTTCCACTATCTGCTCTAGTTATGAGGCTCGGAATATCTCCAGCCGTCCCCACAGCGTAAATTCTACTATGACGCGGGAAATTCTCAGCACAAATACGGCTTTTCAGTGGGCAGTGGTGAGATTGGTGCAGATTGCATAGTGCCTGAACAAAAAGAAATTGATAAACCTTTCTCGTAAGGCATACAGTAAATAGAGGCACCACAAATCACACGGAAATTCCACTATTTGAAAATCGATTATTCGTGAATAGCGGAACAACGAAGTAACTCATTTTCAGCGGGTCTTCAAGCCAATTTAAGTGAATAAGTGATGGGTAACTAGATTGTCCTATCCTAGCCCTTTTCGGTTAAACTTTAATAGAACCTTTTGGTAGGCTGACTTCGATGGGGAACCCGACTCCCTTAGCATAGAAGGCCATCAGTGGTTTCCTCCTATTTTAGAAGAGGACGAAGACGATTTTAGGACAATAGTAGAAGTTGAACATGACGAATGCCAGACACCCGACAATTCTAGCGCTCATGCATCACAGTCATCACTAAATGAAGGTCGAATTTTCAGGCATTTTTGTCCACTTGGTGCCGCTGTCTAATGTGGGTGTCTGGCAGGCTTCTTGTACTAATATTGTAACGCTTAACGCGTATGGCGCTCGAGACTCGTCTTACCGTGTGCTGTTTATGTTTGGTGATGGTCGCTAGCTTTTTCCAAATAGGTGTCATGCCCCGCCTCCAGCTGGCCTCAGCTGTCGACTATCAGAACTGATACAACCCTTTCACTTTATCCGTTCTTGATAAAATTTTCGGGTTTTTAGCCCCATACAGAAACAGCGAAGGATATTTTGATGGAAAGTATTTGAACAAGATTGACTTTTATTTTAATTCAGCTTGATGCACCCAGTTTCTAGAGAATAAAGGTTTGGTGGAAAGTACTTGAAACTTTTGCAGAAAAAAGGGTTCGTTTAAACTTTAGCCTGTGGGCTGTAGCCCTCACTTTTTGGGATCCCAGGCGAAAATGATGGATGCCTCAGATATCGTGAATTTGTCCGTCCTTTTATGTGTGTAACCCCGATAACTCCCAAACGGATTGGGATATGTTGGGGTAAGCGACCAGTTTTGACGTTTTGTTTATCTGATATAGTGGCTTCAGGTTTCCAGCGCCGCTTCTCCCCGCCTATACACAAAAGCTGAAAAGACAGGCCTGACCATAAGCTATATTCAGAACCGATGGGTTTTGATAACAACTGACCTCTTCTCGTTATCAATGCAGCAGCAATGCATTCTTCGAGCGCAAGTACTCTACTCGCCTAATGTTCACGCATTGTCCCTGTGCTAGTGTGCGTGGTTCTTTTATTTTTCGAAACTACAGACAGACCAGTCTATATTGAATTATTCCGTTTAAGAAGCAACATTAACGAGATACAAATAATATTCAGCGCCAATGTGCAAGCCGGCACTCCGCTCAGGACACGCGCTCGACAAAATCGGCTTCCATCGAGAATATTTGCAAGCCACGCTGACTAGGACTAAAAATAGTTTATTTTCGATTCTGGACTCTGGAGCATTTGTGTCACATCCTCCAGCATCGTACATTACTTTAGTTCCTATAGATGCGTAACAATGTATCTTGGTTCACAGGAGAGACAGCCTGCCCTATGAACGTCGATGACCAAACGTCCGACCTTCTAACGAAGCTGCCAAAGGTTGTCCGACGTCAGCATTCCGTTCCCACAACTGCCGTAGACATACACCCAATTCATCTAAGCGACGACTGTCGTACTTTCACCAACCCCATTAGTTACTTAGGAGGTCCTAGAATGAAAAATATCCGTCCAGTGTCTCAGGAATCTATGATGTCGATTGATGAGTAGTCGGCAGTTTTCTAGTCAGCGTAGAAATTTCTTGTTTCTGGTGAAAATAAATTTGTTCTTTTTAACATGCATTTGCATTTTTGTATCGTGTATTTTTAACATGCAGTTGGTGAATTGAAGAGCTGAGCGCACAAAGGTGATAACTCACCCTTTTTGGCAAACTGAGTTAACCGCACTATTTGATAACGACTTTTTCGCTCTTTATCCCTGTGCCATCGGCATCTTCGCCAGATCACTCCCTACTGAGATACTCAGCGTCCGTGGTAACTAGCTTCCGATATACTAACTTCCCAATTTCAAATGCGATTATCTCGAAACTAGCAAAGAGTTATCATTTTTGTGCGTTCAGCTCTTCAGTTTTTCAGTAGGTTAACCAGCGCCACTACCGAGTCTCCATGATCTTTCCACAGTCGTTCTTAGTATACGCTCTTCAAAAAATTCCTTCCGTTTTAGTTCTTTTTTGTCGCTAGTGTAAAGTAAACAATGACACGTTACTACTTGGTGTACGTTTACCAGGTATATTTGGCTATTTTCAGTTTCTTTTATGTTTGCCTCTTGGGCTTGGGCATGTTTAAAATGCCTCTGCCTGTATGTGTGCTCTAGTCAAGTTCGTCAGATCTTGCTTCCGACTTCACTATCTACTGACTGACATATCCAGGTGCTAATAATGCGCGACTCGGTATGAACCGAAAGCCTAATCGATTATTCCCCCTTCCGATAACTTATACTAAGACCTAACGTGTGATTGTTTCTTTAGAACATCTGGCGGCAGTTCCTCATTGGATTTTATGGGCGTATAGCTTGTACCTTATTCTATGAGTCAAGCTTTCACTTAATT
Organism: Branchinecta lindahli; assembly: GCA_023053555.1. Classification (NCBI taxonomy): domain Eukaryota; kingdom Metazoa; phylum Arthropoda; class Branchiopoda; order Anostraca; family Branchinectidae; genus Branchinecta; species Branchinecta lindahli. The sequence goes on from JAKZAO010000002.1 coordinate 12,891,234, forward strand.
TTTCATGTTGCTCATTATAAACTAATAAAATTATTCTAGGGGGTAAAGGCGACCGGCACTTACCCTTGAGGACCGGCAAGTCCACCTAAGCTATACAACCAGACTTGAGAATTCGCATCCGAAAATACGCATACGAAATTCGTCACTGCGGGAAATCTGTATACGATGCGTCAACTTGAACTTGAACCAAATTCGTGAACTTGAACCAAAACCTCGAACGGCCTGAGCCAAGGCCACACTACATAAAGACCGACGCAACCTTGCGCCAAAGTTGGATTTTCTATGAAATGTATTATCTCTTTTTGAGTACAAAAATTCAAATACAAATAAAACACCAGCAAATTTAGGTAACGGTGACGGTTCGGCCGAGAATCGTTTCCAGAAAAAAATGGCGAAAATTCTGTAAAGTTCACGAGAAGAAAAAAGACACCAGTAACGCCAAAGCATCGGACTGATCCCTCCTCGAGGGTATTCTGTCATTCGAACGTTTCTTCCTACAAGTACACACAGTTGGACGTACTTTCTCTTGTATTCCAAATATACTAATTCCTCTACGAGTCTCGCAATCGTCCCCATGCCAAGCTAATTCTTCCATTTAACATTCAGAGATTTCCCAATAAACCCTCCCCCAACGTTTGTAAAAAAAAAATCATCTGCCCTTTGAAATGAACAAACGCCTCGACTGCCACAGTAGCGCGACGACAAATACGAGCACTTCAATAAATTACACTTTAGGGGGATCCTCTGACGTGTCCATTTTGACTTCCATGTCGTTATTCTTGTTATTCACAGGAGCTTCTTCAGTCTCGAGCATCTCTGCCTTGTTTTTCTTCTTTTTGTGAGATCTGAAGAAAATACGGTTTTGAATGAGCAGGCGAAACCTCGGATTTTGGGATTCTGACAAAACGCCTCTTGGGAAAAGTTACTCTTTTCTGGGCAACGGACCCTTAAGCCTTACTTATATCAATAAACTTGACCTCCTAGTTTAACACATATCCCAGAACCGCACACGATTCAGAAGTACCTTTCATTAACAGCCTACACTAGTCGCTGCACTTACTTAACAGTGCAGCTGACAAACGGAAGCAGAGCAGGTCGGTGAAGCTGGTTCTTTAGCATGAACAAATCTAACGAAATGCAACTTTTCCTAACATCGTCTCTCTCGGGACTGAGAGCAGTTCAGGCCGCTCATGAGGAGAGAGAGGCCCCGAGACAGCCACCGAGGCCGGATGGGATTTAAGTCAAGCTTCTTCCCTTCACGTTCACGTTTTTTCTAGTTTTCCAAGGATTTCCATTCTCTTAAGAAGCATGTATGAACTTCAGACGCAAGCAACCACACCAGTAGTTGCTGAAAATAGGGACTAGTTTTCTTTTTCAAGTTCCGTTCTCAAGACACTACGCAACTATTGCGACTTATTTGTTAACGCGCAAAACGTGTGAAATCTGCTCTAGGTTTTATGAGATAAATCTCTACGACAGTTACATCAGGGACCCATAAATTTCCTTTACAGGGGGCTTGTCAATAAGAGATTTCTGATGCGCTCTTGACCGGTCGGAAGATAGTTCGAGAAATACCCACGGTCCAATCACGTCAAAGGCCAGATAGACAAAATTTGGGATTGGCTGCTGGCGCCTTGAGGGAGGAGTCTCTTTGGCGCACACGTCCAATGAGGCAAAAAAGAATGCCGATTCGACTCAAGTGGGGATTTTTGGAAACTAGATTTGGATTGGTCAACATAGCAATATAGAAGCATATATAGGAAATGACAAGCCCCCTGTAAAGGAAATTTATGGGTCCCTGGTTACATCCAGAAAGCGACTGTTTAAAATCCACGGGTAGAAATCCTGGAATATGCACCCAAATAAACACCTGGGAACAGATGCCCATTTTACGGACTGAGGAACCATCCAACTAGACCCGGTATCAAGGAGCTTAAAAAAAGTGGGCTTCTTAAGGCACAGCCATCCATCCATAGCAGCCAAAGTTAAATGGTAAATGAGGGACTCATACCTTTGGTCTTTCCTGCCACCTTCTCCTTCATCTTCGGAATCTGAAAATTCGTTTTCTGGTTGAACTCGCTTGTCCGACGCCCGGATGGATATCCTTTCGTCGGGATTCTGCTTGTCTTCGTCATCAGACTGATCGTTGACAGCGTCTTCGGGGATGGCTAGGGGGAAACGTAAATTAGTCACAGACCATGGAGTTCCCACGTATCAGCAGAAATCAGGCTTTTGACGACTATAAACCCATTCCAAAATTCCATGACTCATGTTACACAATATAGCCAACAAACTTATTCACTTGGTTTCAAATTTATTCCATTGGTCTTCTTGGTTTTATGTTTGAGATATGTTCATTTGGCTAAAAAACAAGAGCTGTAAGCTCATATGGCACTTGCAAGGGTTGAGATGTATTATTTGATCAAAAGTAATTTTCGACTGTGCGGTTCAGATGCGCACTTTAAGGGAGCTAGAGAAAAAGTATTTTATCGTTGAACTTGGCTGTAATGATGCGCACTTTAAAGGCACTAGAAATTCATCTGTAAGGAAGACCCTTGACGCAAAAACGATACCAGGCTCTTAGGGATCATTGATATATACATATGATCAAAAGTAATTTTTTCCACTAATGCGGGTAAAATGCGCACTTTAAGGGTGCAAGAAATTTTTTTTTTTTGCGAAACCCTTGTGGGACAACTGATCATGGGTTGAGATGTATCGTTTGATAAAAAGTACTTTTCGACCTTGCGGTTAAGATGCACACTTTAAGGGAGCTAGAACTTCATTTGTAAGCAAAACCCCTCAGGCAAAAATGATCATGAGCTCATGGGGATGATGGAAATGCATATTTTACTTAAAAGTATTTTTCTTAATTTGCGGTCATGATTGATACTTTAAGGAATGGTCGGATTTGAAAAGTGGCGATTTCTAAGCCAATCTTGTCGAATTTCTAATACTCCAGCCAAATTTCATTGTCCTAGCACATCTGGAAGTACCTTAACTCGCGATCACCGGAATTCCGGACCCGCCCCTCAAACTCCCCCCACAGTCGCCGGAGCCAATCCGGTTCAGTTTTGGACTTCTTTGTTATTCCCACAAAGTTCCATCCCGATCTCTCCAGTCCAATCCGGTCACGTATTCCCCCCCCCCCAATTGTTGTCGGATCCGGTCCGGACATGAAAAAGACCACCACATGCACGCCCTCTGTTCAGTTATTAAATTTCACTCAAATCCGATCATCCGTTCCAAAGTTACGCATGGCCAAATATTCCGGATTCCCCCTCCCTCCGATCCCCCCACGACTATCGGATCGAGTGAATTTTTATTTACAAGTCAGTTTGATCGGGTCCCTGATACGCCTCCCAAGTTTCGTCGTGAAAATCCCAAAAACTGTCATCACCAGAATTCCGGGAAACTCCCCTCCACCTCCCCCCCCCCCAAGTGTCCGGGTCCAGTCCAAACGTGTAAACGATTTATCTGGAGCAGATTCTTGTTCTTCCCAGCAAGTTTTACTCCGATCCCTCCATTATAACCGTTTCTCGAGATTTCCAGTCTTCCCCCACCCCAACTCCCCCATAGCTGTCGAATCCGGTTCGGACTTCAAATGGAACATCAGAGATATGTCATTCATTCAGGTATTAAGTTTCGTCCCAATCTGATCACCCGTTCGAAAGTTACACAACACTCAATTTTCCATATTCCCCCGCACTGCACCACATATACAAACCCCTTTGACCCTTGAATGCACTAGCTCTTTCCAATGTTAACAGAGTGATCCGATGCAAAGAGTGACGTCACGCCGCGCGCAGACCTACTAGTGTGTAGAAAGGGGTAGGGGTTTTACAAAAACTACTAAATTCTCAGGATTCCCCCGCCCTCTACTCCCTCCACGGTGGTCGGATCGGGGAAGTGACTATTTGCAAGTTAGTTTGGTCGGGTCCCTGATATGCCTGCCAAGTTTCATCGTCCTAACAAACCTGCAAGTACCCTAACTCGCGATCCCCGGACCGACCGACCGACCGACCGACGGAAAAGTGATCGGTATATGGCACTTGAGCGAAGCTGCAAGTGCCATAAAAAAATCGGTATTCATCCCTGTGTAACGGGCCATGGAGATTGTAGGGGTTGCTATTTATTTTGCAATTTTTTTGCGGATTTAAAGGAACTGCGTCACTTAGGGCGCCAGGCGACCTAAACACGCACATGATACAAAGAACAGCAATGAGATCTACTGACTCTCAGACACTCCGCCGACCAAAAACCCGCGATCGTACTCCGTAAATACTGAGCGGGCGCCGATACTAATATACGGTCTATAATAAACGGTCTTCTTGTGTACTGGAAGTTGCAGAGATATGAGGATACTGAGGTTTCGGGCGCAGTGATAGCACGAACTCGGGTTCGGATTTACTTAGCCGGACCAAGGATGCATTGCGAGAAGGGAGACATGGATGTTCTGCCACACAGGAGTCGTATGTTCTTTTTCCTACCGCGTCAGACATGCCAGATTTTATTACAAACTCACCGAGTCACACAGGCAAAGCTTTAGCACCGTGAAATCAGATTCGGAGTCAGAGCAGTACGAAGGATAAAGACCTAGCATGTTAGACAGGGAAACACAATCTGTCAAACGTACAAATCTTCTACATCACGCCTAAGTGAGGCCGCGCCAGTAGCCAGTCTGGCAAAAGCTTATAATCTTGGCTAGCCTACAACAGTTAGTGATGAATCCTTTGTCATTTGCATCAGACCATCCTCACAATCAAAATCTGGAATTTAACCTACGTATCCTACTTCTAGCAGCCAGCACAAAAGTAAGCCTTACCTTGCATTTGAACTCCAGGTGCGCAGGGAAGCATTCTCAAGTTCTCGAACAACCTTGTCCTGTAGAAGACAATGGGTCAGACACTGTAACATTATCACCACCCCTGGAGCGGCATTCTATTTTAGTATTTATCGAATTTGTTGTTGTTTTGTATTTGGGTATGAGTTTATTAGTTCCTTCTTTTTTCTTTTCTTTTTCTGTACTCCGTCTCATGCTTTTGTAGCTGTTGTAGATGGGTTATAAATAAATACATACATACATACATACTGTAACATTATAGCCGTATCTTCATTAGCGACGCGCACGAAAACCTAATGCAAATACACTAAAGACAATCCGGTATATACAAGCTCTTTTACCGTTATTGGTCCGGTAGGCTCTGTAGCGAGCTTTCACTGCCTCTTCAGAGACTTTCCGAACGCTTACAGGAGCATATGGGTAGTTTCGCAGGGAGGGGGACATTGACAGACATTGTAACATTATAACTGTATCTTCATTAGCGACGCGCACGAAAACCTAAGGCAAATAGACTGAAAATAATCCGGTATACACAATTTTCTTAACCGTTATTGGTCCGGTAGGCTCTGATTCCACTGCTGACAAAGTTATGTGATCGGTATTTTGGATTTAGTGGTCACCCCCAGGACAACCTGGACGCCCGGGTTCTCGGGTGACTGGCTCATTTGAAGATATATCGTTTAGTTTTTGTGTTTTATTATAAGTTGTTTAGTGTGATTTTGTGTAAAATAAAGAATAACCTAACCTAACCTAACCTAGCGAGCTTTCACTGCCTCTTCAGAAACTTTCCGAACACTTACAGGAGTATATGGGCGGTTTCGCAGGGAGGGGGCAGGCTGGACCGGACGCCCCAGCGGTGCAGGGGCGCAGAAAAGCCAGATGAGATTAGCTGGTATAGAAGAATTTCAGGCTGGTAGCTCCAGCGACAGAAAGAGCAGCCTGGGTAAGAAGGTTCCGGGGAACCTAATCGTTTGTACTTGTAGCCTACATCGAAAAATACCTACGACCGTAACTTTCAGTATGAAAGGAAGATATAAATTCTTACTTGATTTTGTCCAGGTACTCCGTTGTGTTCTGATTTGCCATATTTGACGGACTGATATGCAATTTAAAGTCGGGACCGAAGTATTCAAAATAGTCGTTGTATGGTAGTTCATTCGCAACATCGCAATTTAATGCTACTGCTGTTTCATACGTCCAGCACCTGGCAACGTTGCGGATGGTGTAACCACCCCCTCCAAGAAGTAGAAGGGGGAGGTTGAACTTCTTGAAAAACTCGACACACTTGCCGTGACCTGAAAAGTCAAACTGGATCAGCCCATATACTCCGATGGTAAGAAAGGTTAAGGAATTGCTTAAAATAAGTAGTTAAAGGACACCTGAATGAAGAGTACCAAGTATCATCCCTATCTGTATGACTTCCGTTAACACTGCCTGCAGAAAACCCAATCCAAATACGAAATAGTGTTTCCAAGCTATGATTTTTGATCCATTTTGCATCTGTCCTTATTTCAGTACCGAACATTTTAGAAATGAACAAATGTCTCCAATCAACCCTTCTTCCGGAATATTTTTTAGCCAGTTAAGCCCAAACATGCATCTAGAAGAAATTCCAATACGATCCGGCCAGCGCTGTACAAGATTTGAATGAATTGCGCTTTTTGTCTTGGAGTCTGCATGTGCAAACCTCCAGAAACGAACATCCCTATTTTAAAAACGTCACGCTCAGGAGAAGAAGGCTCTCCGTGGCCATGTCTGTAAATGCATTCTCCATGGTGTGTTCAAGTATCGTTTCATTGTTCAGGTGTCCTTTAACCATTACCGTTCGTCTTAAAGCAAAATGTCCGAAAGAGTTGTGTGAAAGAGTTGTCACCGGACCCTTAAAGCACAACTCTTACTAGAAATGATCTTTTCCGAGCGAAATGGGTCAGAAAAACCTTTTTCAAAAATACCATTACTTTCCACCTGAAATCAGCGATTTTCTTGTTAGCGCTAGTCGAATATGTCCAGCCTTCCTGCCATCCGACGCGGCGGCTGGGCGCAAAACATTTGAAAACTGAACGCGCCGTGGTTAAAAAGTGGGAGAACTATGCAAATAAAAGAAGTAATAAACAGAAACTTCTCAGATCCTCTTACGTGAAAGAGTTGTCAGCGGATATTGAAGATCTCGGCAAACATTTCGTTGTGTGACGGGCAAAACTCGGCAAAGCCAAAAAAGCGCAAACAATCCGTAGACACAAAACGAAACAACGAAGAAAGGTGGAGATTTTAGAAGCTTATAATTCTGTATGGGAGCTATATGTATTATAAAAGGCAGAATAAACAAGAGGGGTCCTTTAAGCAAGGTTTGCGTTGGGTTACTGGCAAAACTCAGCTCGTCCGAAAAGCACTTAAGTCGTAGGTACAAAACGAAACAATGGCGAAAGGCTAGGGATAATATAATAATAATAATAATAATAATTTATTTGTTACCCACAAATTCCAGAGGAAAGACAAGTGGAGTACAATAAAGAAAAAGAAAGGAAGAAAATACCAAAATAACTATACATACAAAAACACTAGCACATAAACAGGGGGGTAAGGGGGTGGTGTGGTGAAAAACGAGAGTAGGCTGAATCCGACAGCTTCCTGTGTAACATTAGTAACTTCTCCGAAATATCTGGAACACCGAACTTACGAATAATTACTCTATTCCGATGCCAAGGGGGGAGGTAAAGAAGGAACTTACAGTAACGAAAATAACTTTTTCGGAGAGAAAGAAGGTCTTTCTTTTTAAGAAGAGGATATAGTCCAGAAACATAAAAGATAGAATGGTCGCAAAAAGTTGAATACAGCCGACCAAGAGCTCGTCTATTATACCGCCCACGGTTAGCGACAATTTTCGAGTAACCAAATTGTATTTTTTTCTTTACATCAAGGACAGTTTGTTGTCGTAGAGACGGTAGAGAATTAGTGATAGTGATGCCCAGCCACCTAAAAGAAGTAGCAAGGGGGATAGTAAAATGTTTACACACAAGGGGTGACTGGGAAGAAGAACGATCATTAAAAACCAAGAATTCACATTTTTCCACATTGAGAGACAGTCCAACATCTGAGAAAAGACTAGAAACTTTTGAAACAATTGAAGAAAGGCTTGTACGACTATTGCTAATCAGAAGCAGGTCGTCTGCATAAGCAAGATAAGAAACGTCAGAATGTCCAATAGAATATGTTGAATGGATTTTTGACAAAATATTCGATATACAAATCTTGAAAATACAGGGAGAAAGAACCCCCCCTTGTCGAACACCCCGCCGAATCCGAACAGAGGGCGAGTTACTGTGGTTGATTCGAAGGAAAGAGTTCTCATACCAAGAACGTAAAAGGAAAATTACAGAAATGTTAACACCATGGGATAGCAAAGAGTAGAGAGCTTGACTGTGTACAACGCTGTCAAACGCTTTTGAAAGGTCAAGAGCGCAAAGGTAGAGGGATGAACGTTCTGATGTAGCTTGTTTGATAGCCGCCGCCAGAACCCTGTGGGCATGTTGACAGCTAACACCCGACTGGAACCCAAATTGATTATCCCCAAAATTAGAATTGTAACTTAAGTGAGGCAATAATATATACTCGAGGATTTTACTGATGTTACAAGCAGTGGTAATTGGTCGATAAGAAGAACAAATAGAAGGGGATTTGCCACGTTTAAGAATAGAAGTTACAGAACCACACAAGAAGCTGTCGGGAACAGCAGAAATTGTTAAACACATCTGAAACATTAACTGTAAATGGCACAAAAGACTAGTACAATCCAAATTAAGATGGTGAGAATTAATCTCGTCAATATCAGAAGATGACGACTTCATCCGCTTGATCGCCTGGACAACATCATTAATTGAAATCGGAATTACATGTTTCTGTGAAATAATAACGGGCAACTTACTACTGAGAAGCCGCAGGTAAACCGCATGAACAGCATAATTTACAACAGAAAAAATAGACGAATAATACTCATACCAAGTCGAACCAACAATCTGAGCACTTGAAGGTGCACCATTTTCTAACTTCTCAGAATTAATAAGTTTCGACCATTCTTTTCTAGAAGCCGGAAACTCCATGCCCTTATATCGGACAGCCTTTAAATATTTCTTGTATTCACTTTTTGTTTTCATCTTTATATTTTGAACCCAACCAGAAGAAGGACGACCACATTCCACCCAAATACGAAGCCAAAACTTCGCTTTATTCTTGACACTCTTTAACTGTTCATCAGAAGACCAAATAGGCTTACGGGTCCCAACCCGAATACGCTCCTCAGGAACGGCAATTTTTTCGGCCTGTTTCATACACCTGATAATATTCATATAATATTTATTAAGATCCTCTTTATTCCCCTTAGCCTTTAGCTGTAATAGATGATAAGGCACTCTAATAGTACTGAGCATCGCAGTTAAAGTACAAATATACAACGGAATATTAGCTCGTTTCCAATTACTTCTTACAAACCACTTATGTTTTTTATCGGGCGGTAGCGTCTGATCAGGACTATATTTAACACTGACATTAAACGACAGAGCAAGATGGTCAATTTCACAAGCGGCGTAATCCACGTGTACAATGGAAGTCAATAAATGAGGGGAACACAAAACGTGATCAATGTCAGAGAAACTACCTGAATGGTGAACATACGAATAAGATTGATCTTTCGGCAAAATTTTGTAAGGTGGTAAACAATCTAGCACAGCCAGTGATCTATAACAGTCTATATTCATATTGGTGTTAAAGTCACCAAGTAATATGTAATCAAGATTCGCGTCCGTCACATTTCTCATTACCCGGTCGAGAGATTTGCAAGCCTTAGCAAACTGGTTTTCAGAACTCACTGTGGATGACTTGTGGGGCATATAAATGTTAATGAAAACAGTATTACCACATCTTACGGCTAGAATGCGCTGTTCACAATTAAAAACGGCCGCACAAGGAAATACACTTTTCTTAAAAATCAGAGCAAGGCCACCAGAAGGTCGCCCGCGGGTGGCAGCAGCAGGGGAAACAAAAACCGCATGATCCGGGCTTCGATTTAAAAAGTTTTTGCTATCGGACGTAAGGAGAGTCTCCTGTAGGCACACAATGTCGTACATAGAGTATAGTTCATCAAGATGGGCCTCTTTTCCTTTTGTCCCGTAAACATTATGTGTGACAATCGAAACATTGAGGTTCATTTAGATCGCCGACCGTCAACTAGGTTTCGAAGAACTGGACATGTCATACTAAATGACACGTGCTCACCATCGCAATTAGCGCATTTTGGGGCAAGCGTGCAAGGCTGTTCTTTGGTGCATGAATGAGGGCCAGCACAGCGGGCACATTTTTCAACGGGACTAGGGCATGATGACTGTACATGAGCGGGAGAACGGCATTTGAAGCAGCACTTCGGGACTTCTTTAAACTCGGTGACTTTAAAGATTTCGTAACCAATGCGGATTCCGTTTTTCACAAACGACGCTTTTGCAAAGGAATCCTCGAAGTCGAGTTTAACCGTTTTAGAGGAGCCCAAGCGTTTGGCGCCAACTAATCCTTCGTTTTTCATTAGCAACTCTACAGGGAAATCACTTGGAACACCCTTCATAATACCGTTGAATCGTTTCACAATTAACTTCGATGAGGTACCAGCTAGGATGTTTTGCGCAGACGAGCTGAAGTCATCCGCAGCTGATTTGTCAATGTTGACGTACCACTTGTCACCTACAGCGCGCACCGAAGTTACCAACTCATGGCCATTGATTCGATCAATCGCCTGTTTACGTTTTACAGGATCAGAGAGCTCAGCAGGAACTTGCGTTAGCAGGACAGTGGCAGTTTGGATAGGGCCCGAAGGTGGTGGTAACTCCGGAAAGTTGAGATTGTAATTGTCTAGTTTTGATGAAAGAGATTCGACCAGATTATGGAGTTTGGCCACCTTAGAAGCGAGGTGGGTGTGGGCAGCTGCAGGGATAACTGGTACTTCCGTCGCGTGTTTGATAACGTAGGTTGGTAGTGTAGTCTGATCTCGGTCACATTTTTTGAAAAGATCAAGAACGTCTTTGACGTGTCTATCGGCCGCCTTCGTGCCGGATCGACCGGGGGCGAGTTCTGACTGGTTAAGTTTCGCCCATAATTTGGACTTCGCCTCTTTGATGTCCTTAAGTTCAAAAAAATCCACCGCATATTCGACTATGACTTTTTCTTCAATTGCAATCAACCAGTTGCTCTGAATAAAGTTCAACACAGGCGAGAATATAAGTTCGCATTCATCGTCATCACTGTAGTCGGATCCGCAATCACTTGGCATCGTTTTCACTTATCACAGAACAATGATAGGTCCTCCCTGTTCAAGCGCTGAACGCTAACTGTATAAAACGCTAACTATATAAAAGGCACAATAAGCAAGAGGGGTCGATTAAGCACAGACAAATTTATTCTATTATATGAGTAAGCTAAAAGTAGTCGAATATCGTCTATGGTTTCATCTGGTTCCAATTTTGTTCATTTACTTCAACCTAATCAGATTCCGGTCGAACTATCCACCTGGCAAGAAAGCGAATCAGGTGCGGCATTCGGCGTACCTCCTTCTCCGCGAAGCAGTAATCCAATAAGCTTGAACGGAGTACGTTACGACGGATGATAATTATTGATAATATTTTTACCCCTTGGCCTATAGCCCCTTCGTGCTGGACAAATACGGGGCTATGGGACGCATCTACGAATGTGACCTGTATTTTGGCACGAAAGATCTAAAACCACTTTAAGAAGCGTCTCGGCGGTTGCACACTTCTCGTGATACACGGAAGGACGAACTAATGTTACGAACTTACAGGTCTCCGGTCACTCATGATTTGGAATCCAATAGTAATCACATAAGATAACAACAGGGCAGTAATCTTCTGCCGAAGAACTATTTCACAAACTGTACCGTACAGATGGGCATAAAAGCAAAGAATACCTTTGAGAGTGAGATTGAAACATCCTAATCTGTCTCCACTTAGACTGTCGGCGCCACATTGCAACACAACAGCGCTTGGCTGGTAGGTTTCCATCACTTTGCTCATGATGGGGACAAAGATCTGTTCGTAGCTATCATCATCGATACCGTCTCGTAAGGGGAAATTCACGGCGTAGTATTTGCCTTTGCCGGCACCGATATCCTAAAACAGAGAATTTTATCATACGGATACGACCATAGTGCCTGCAACAAATCGAGCCATCCCGAGCGCTCTAGAAGTTTCCGCGTTAACTTAACAATTAGCGCAATAAGTACTGGAATCTCGAAATAGCCTCAAATCACGAAGAACACACTTTTCAAAAATACCATTACTTTCTACCTGAAATTGACGATTTTCTTGTTAGTGCTGGACGGATCTATCCCGCCTTCCCGTTCTCGATGCGGCGGCTGGACGCAAAATATTGAAAACCGAACGCGCCGTGGTTTAAAACGGGAAAACCCAGCAAGTCCAAAACCGAAGATGGCCATATCTTCCAATGTAAAACAACACTTTGAAGCTTCTCATGTCCTTATGTGTGAAAGAGTTGTCGGCAGACCTTGCCTCTCTGCAAGCCTGCATTGCCTGACTGGCAAAACTCGGCTCGGCCAAGACAACGCTAAAAAACTGCAGGTACAACAAAACGAAACAATGGCGAAAGGCTTTCAGAAGCCTTTAACGGCAAGAGGGGTCCTTTAAAGGTTGAACGACAGAATTTTTAACAAGTATTGCGAGCTCACATGGAACTTGTTACCGGAAGACTGTACAAGAAAGTAACTGAGTTCGTCACAAATTTCCTGACCCCCTCAACCACCCCCACCGACGCCGGATGCTCAGGCCTACAATCGAACATTTAGGGCATACGCTTGAGCCACTCATCAAACTTCGGTCGGGTCGGGTCACAGATCCGTTCAGAAAATTAAAATTCAGATTCTGGTGAAACTTGATGATGGGTAGGTGAAAATACCAAACAAACCATTGCGAAAAGTGAGCCTCATCCTGTTTGTGGGACCGCAAAAACTGAGGACAAGTGATGTTTAGTTAAATTTATGCCTTCACATGTGCTTTAAAACTTTTACAACCTAATCGGTCCAAACATATCCCGACAGTAGATGCGCGCAGATTAAACAAGCTGGGATACTAAGTGCCTAAAAGAACAAGAAAAGCCAATGTGGTTGCAGAAGCTACAACTCCAGATCAGCTTTTCTCTTCCTATCTTTTATCACAAAGTTTTATTCCTACATGTCTGTGCGATCAGATGTTTGACCAGACCCTTGCAGAAACAGGAAAGAAAAATTAGGAAAGGCGATTCAAAGGGAGGTTCAACAGAATTTCTCTCGAGCTACTAGGGAGCCTTCTGATTCCACGGTAAGCTTTTACAATGGGATTTGAGGATAACTAACAACCAGAAAAACCTTACCCTTAGGTCGCCTGTGCCAGGGAAGTACTCTCCATATTTGTGGAAGGACACAGTCATCACTCTGTCTGTTGTATAGAAAGCCTCCTCCACACCATCCCCATGATGAATATCAATGTCTATGTACAACACCCTCTGGTGGTATTTTAGAAGTTCAAGGATTGCCAACACAATATCATTCACATAACAGAAACCAGAGGCCTCTGACTTTTTGGCATGATGAAGTCCACCAGCCCAATTAACCGCAATGTCTGTGGACTGCTTATTCAATTTCACAGCACCAGCTACAGAGCCACCAGCAGAGAGCTGGCAAAATTCATATAACCCATCAAAAACTGGACAATCTTCACCCACGTTGACTGAAAAAGAAAAAAAGAAGATTAGTTGAACTATTTCATAACATGCCTAGTACACACGAAAAATGCGGGGAACTTCGCCTCCACTTTCTACAACAGCTGCCTTCATCATGCAGTAGTTGCGTTTATGGTCGCAAATCTCCTCCGCGATTCTCCTGATGTTCAATCCCTATTAAAAGGTATTAACGGCTGGCTAAAGTAGTGTTTTTGTCTCAAGCGAGAACTGAGAGGCGAGGAGGGTAAAAACGGTAATTTGTACGAGAATCGAGAACTCAGCAGCGAGAACTAGGAGTTCCGATCAAAAGCGCAACTGGTGAATATGAAATGGCCATAGATCACGAAGATAGTTTTGTAAACCACATTAGCCTGACATAGCACAAGAAATCCAAAAATTAGACGGAATATGATGTAGCGCCCCGAGCTGTCTGACAGGGTCACTTGTTTGTGGAATGAAATCTTTTTTAGTCACTCGCTAGTAATATTCACTTCTTTTAACAGTCACTCGCTAGTAATATTCACTTCCTCCCGAAATATTCACTTCGCTTTCAGTTTTTTCGTTGGCCTTTAAAAACCCCATTTTCGTCTGTTTTTCTTCGGATTTCTTATGCCATAGATCACAAGTTAACCCTACTATGGGTGTGTTCCAAGACACATACAACAAGACCAAAGGTTTCGATGGGATCCCAAAAATCTAACATTCGATCCAAACAACAAAATTGGGTTTTGTCTTCGCCATTCAGTCTTCGTCAGATTCCTTGAGGATTTTTAATGTTAAAATTAAGTTCAAAAATGGATACAGCATGTCTCCTTGCCCCGATACCGAATCTCTAATCGACTTCGGAAACAGCTTAGAGCTTCAATCAAATTTCCAGTTTCGGCCGAATCGTGATGAATTATTTGTCCAGCAAGAAAACTAAGTTCAGATATGGATTCAGCGGACCTCCTTACCCCTTCAATAATATCTTAATAGCTTACAAGACATACATGTTTTTACCGTAAATTCGAATCACCTCCTCTACGAACTTGACCTGTACTTTGCCAGTGAATCCTCACGAATCCTCTTGAACAATGTATATCAACCCCTTCTACCTTCGATTACACTAGATCTCTCCGACGTTGATACATTAAACAAAGAATGTCGCCATCCAAGCGCAGAGCTTTCGCTGGCGGCCAGCTTAGGTCTGTCCCTCAACAATTATAGGCTAGCTGGTAGGTTTAATCCTATTTGGATCTTATCCGTTTTGACCGAAAATTCTTAGTCTAATTTTGTTATAAATGATACAGAAAATAATGTTGTTCAAGTAACAATGTTTTGAGAAGTTCTACAAAAAAAATTAAAAGCCCTTAACTTTCGTTTGAGAAAGAAGTTTGTCAAGAAAAAGGTTTACAGTCAATAGATAATTTGGCAAAACGGTTTTTGTAGAAGAAGCAGTCAAAACACTGGAGGCGATGGCTGAAATAGGTTGGTGGGAGACAAATGGGGTAACTCGGACATAGGTAAGACCGGTAGGTTACTTACATCTTTGCATCTGCTTGTTGTATTCACCCATGTTGTCAGGTCGGATGCTTCTCAGGAAACGGATATAATCATCACTGTGGAATTTTGTCATTTCATCTGCAGTTGCTTTATGGGGACGCTAAAACATACAGAAGATGAAAAAGGGGATCAGCACTAACTATGTAGCCTACTACTAGACAGTGCTATGAGAGATTACTTAGTAGTTTTACATAAGTGCTATGCAGCACCTACTGAAGAAAATAAGGATTTCTGGAGATACATAGGCCTATTGTGACAAAATTTCTGGCATCAAGACAAAAAATGTAGTTTACACAAATGTAATTAAATGTAGCAGCCTCAGCTAGCTATATTCTGAAATAAATAGAAGAGAAATAAAACAAAGGACAAACTACTCACATATATTTCCATTTTCCTGTACAATCCATAATTTAACAGAAGATTATGAGTCATGCGTATCCGGTGTGGCTTCATTGGGTGTCCCTGGCCATAGTAATAATTTCCAACATCACCTAGACAAAAAAAAATATTGGTTAGTCTTGCCACTTATAGATGAGTCAGCAAACAACAGCTTTCAGCTTACATGCAACTTAGAAAACAAATGTGAGTCCATCTGAAGCAGCAGCGTCTGTATCCAGACCATTTTCAGTAGGCTATCTAAAAACAGTACTCTTGTGAGCATCTGAAACACGCATATCTGCAAACAGGTACTGTCCCTGGGACCCTTTGCTCACAGCACTGTGTTCTGATGTTCAGGCACTGTGCTCATACACTGGGTATAACCTAATAATGGAGCACTGACAGCAGCTGAGTTGTGCAAACCTTGAGGATTATTGTATGACTGTAAGGCATAGGCAGCAGCTCAGTTGTGCAAACCTTGAGGATTATTGTATGACTGTAAGGCATAGGCTATCTCAAAACCAGCTTAGACTGGTACCATTAACATGAGACCACAGAAACATCAGGAGATCATGAACTAAGAGCTTGGTCACACTAGGTTTTTTTCAGTGAAGAATTTGTCACCCAACTGTCCAATCCAGATCCCAGAAAAGGAAGCTAAGAGTTGCTAAATTAGAAAAGATAAAGAAGATGAAACACCTAATTCTGAATACTGTTGTACAGTAGAGGTATGCTTATGTGAACAGTTACTTTAATGTGAACACTGCAATTTTGGGCTAAATGGTAGACTGAAGATCCAAAATACCTGTACAGGTGTCTTCAGCTGCCCTTCTTACCTATTTTGACTAACTGATAGTTAGCTTTAGACACAGCAAGTGCATGAAAATGGCAAAATCCGAAGTCAACAAACGTTCACATAAGCGTACCTTTACTGTGAGCGTGTTCCACCCCTCTACCAATAGTAACTATTAGTTACTATTTCCGTTCCAGCCTAACGAAAAGTTACTACGCTGACCGTTCCAACCTTCTCAACATAGTAACTAATAGTAACTATTTGCTTACCACGCTCGGGAGCGGCGTAAGCGTAGTAACTACGCATCTCTGCAACCTGATTGGTCCGATCAGTCCGCAGCCTGATATTTGACCGAAAAAATAAAAAAGCGTTCCAGCCTAGCGTAGTAACTACGGTAACTAGCGTAGTAGCTACGGTAAGTAGGGTGGAACACGCTCTGTATTAAACCCAGGAGATGAATTAGAACAAACAGATTTTCTGACACATTACAGTAAAAAACAACGTTTTTTTATGTCTAAACTAAGTTGTATTGGAAATCTTCACAAGCAGTTGATCTAGCCTATTTTACCTCGGAAAACAAAAAGTTGCCGTTTATTCCTATTTCTGAATATATATTTTAAGATATATATATAGAGCCGAGCGGCCAGCGAGACGCCGGTCACGTTTACATTTTTCAAACGGCCTAGCCTAGGGACAACCAAATCCTATGTTAGGTCCTCAATTACAAGACGTCACTATAAACGTCACAACTGTACAGCAGGGGTACCTGACCTCGTTTTTAGGCAACCTCGAATTTTGCCGCGAAAATGTTAAAATGAAAGTTCAATGCTATCCTGATAGTCAAGAAGCAAAATCTGTATTTTTTTTCAACAGTTAGGCTATGTCCCAAAATATTACAATTATTTGTCTTTTCTTTGTTTTGAACCTGGTTTAAAAAGGGATTTTCTGGTTATTAGCCTTATTACCTCTATCTTTTTCATCACTTTGCAAGGTTCCTTTTTAAGCCAGATACAGGAGAGGTACCCAACTTCAGACAAGATTTCAAATTTCCAGAGAAATCTTTTTTTAGTGAGATATAACATTTTCGCGGCAAAATTCGAGGTTGCGTAAAAACAAGGTCAGGTACTGTAGATTTCACTAAAAAAAGATTTCTCTGGAAATTTGAAATCTTGTCTGAGGTTGGGTACCTCTCCTGTACCTAACTCCGATACAATTTAGTCAACACCTTTTTTTTTTGATGGTTGACTGGAAATGGCAAAATAGAAAAAAGATAATTTTTTATTAAGATGAGAAAAGAAAATATGATAGGCTAAGCTTAATAGTAGAATTATTTTCAGCCGAGAAATCTGTGCTATTTGTCAGATCTTTGCTGTTTTGAGCATTTTACAGACCCTAACTGGAAATAATGTAATTTCTACTGCAAATTTTTGGTAGACTGGATGTGCCACTCAGGTCTCACATACTAAATAGCTAAATGGAAGGTATCTATAGTTTGCAATATACTAATACTTACTGTCGTAATAGTAACACACACGCTTTCGAGATGCTGTAGTCATTTTATGTAAAACAAGTGCCTAAAGAATTTCCGCCAATTTTTTTGAAAGTACACCGTGTACGCTGCCAAATGTTAAAGCAGCAGCGTTGCCAACTTAAAACGAAAATTGCATCGTCCACTGCGTGATGCGTATTCGCTTTTTTAGAAGAAGTTGAATAAAATAGTAATACATATTAATTTGGGAAATTATTTAAAATTAAATAAAGTAAAAGCTAACCTAGTAGATGGGCCAGTTGCATTGGTATAGACCTAAGAACCGATTAAGTATTGATTAATAAGAATACTGTACATTTCTCACCATGAGTGCAGGCTTCATTTCTGAAAAAGAGATCCAAGAAGAAAGGAAAAAAAGACAAGAAGAATGGGAGAAAGTGAGACTTCCCGAGCAGCCTCTGGGTAAGCTAGGCTAACATTATTCATTAGTTGCATCTTTGTTTGACTTTTCACTCACATTTTCGATGGCTTTTTACTGTTTTTTAGTTTTCATAAAATGGTCCTAAGCTAGGATAGCCACAAAAACACCTAGTGGCAAAAATTGGCAATTTTTTTGTAATGAATGCATGCATTGCTGTGAATTTTCCTTATCCGTTTTACCTATCTAAAACATCTCCAAAAAATATTTTAAAAATACCATTGCATTCAGGACAAAATTGTCTGTTTTGTAAGGCCTTCACTAAGATGTCCTAGCTATTTAATATTATTTCTTAATATTCACTCTAAATTTAGATGTAAAAAAAAGTAGCTGAACTTGCCTACAAAAATTTGTTGATACTAAAGGCGTTTTTCCGTGCTCCCACAAACAGTTCGTTGGTCGATTGTGGCTCGAAAAGAGTGTTTTCGCGGCCTTTTGTGCGGCCCACAAGTGTGTTTCCGCGACCAACAAGACTTTCGTGGCTCGCTTTGTGGCTAAAAAACAACTGCCGAGGTGATTGTAGATTTTGTGGCTCAATTTTGGCGGGAAATTCAAATTTAGCAGCAGAACAACGTCAAAACAATAAAATTAAAAACTTTCTCAGGTATGTGGACATAAAACGGAAGATCCTTTTTGTACGGAATGGTAAGGACGAAAGCCTGGAGTTCTATTTATTGAGATTTTGCGTGATTTTTATTTATATATTCAGACATTTGAATTTACCGCAGAAAAAATAGGCAAAACGGCGTTTCCGCGAGTTTCAACTTGTGGCTCGACTGTGTGGCACACAATCGTGTCACAGAAAAACGCCTTAAGGAGGAAAAGTCAGCAGCCTATAGCAGCAATAGGTCTATTGGACTATAATCTTGATGATCATATTCATATTTTCTCGTCTAACTCACTTGCTGGGGCTCCCCATGCACTCAAAACCAGCTCAAAATCACCCAGTTTCATAGAATTTCATTGAAGAACATAGTTCCAAGCTGGCCACTAGATGGACAAAACCCTAAAGTCAATGGATGAACATAGGCACTTCCTTATGTAAAATACTGTTTTCTAAAGAAGATTTAAGATGCTTAGAGGCAAGATAGAGAGGTGATTTTGGCCTCAAATTAAAGCTAAAAGATAGGAGAATCACATTCTGATCTTCAAAAGCTCAGGTTTGATTTTTTTTTTTAGTGGCTACCCTACCTAAGCACTGTTGACAATTTCCCGTTTTTGTCAAAAAGGCAAATGCTGACTTTCGCCTTTTCCCTCAGCTTTTTGCAAAAAGGCCAACTTGGTATGTGACCAAGTCGCGCTCTTCTTTTGGCTTTTTGCCTCACGACTTTCGTGACTTTACCAAAAATTCAATAAAACTAAAAGATGGATTTGACTCAAAGTGATAATCAGTATTTGGAGACTGTGTCAGATTTTAAAGATTAAAAATTTGCAGAAGGCTACAGGCAGGGGCGTCACTATGGGGGGGAGAGGGGGGACTCCCCCCCAAAGGTCTTGAAAAAGTACTTTCGTTGGGTGAAGCCCCGCGAAAGTACACTTGTTTGTCGGCGTGGAGCCGGCAAACCCAGAAGAAATTAAATTTTGCATGCTTTTGTCGGTCTACTGACGACTCGTCGGCACATCGGGTTCTTTTCGTACGCAAGAAATCAAATTTCACACACATTTGTCGTGCAAAACACAGGAGAAGTCAAATTTTGTATCCTTTTGTCGAGCCCTCGATATGCTCTTAGGAACATTGGCTTCTTTATTTTATACAGAAGAAATTCAATTTTGTATGCTTTCGTCGGGCGTCGGTAGACTCGTCGGCACATTGGGTCCTTTTATACGCAAGAAATCGAATTCGACAAACATTTGTCGGGCAAAAAAAAGAAGAAATTGATTTCTGTATGCTTTTGACGGGCGTCGGTCGACTTGTCGGCACGTCGGGTTCTGTTTTTACATCTGAGGGAAAAGATCTTTCTAAATATCAAGTTTCGTTTAAATCCGATAATATGTTCAATAGCTGAGCTTGCCACTAGATTCCGGATTCCCCATCCCTACACTCCCCCACGATGGTCTGATCCGGAAAACAACAGTCTCAAGTCAATCTGTTCAGGTACCTGGCAACCCTGCCAAGTTTTTATAGTCCTAGCACATCAGGAAGTATCAAACTCGTGGGATCACTAGAAACTCGGATCCCCCCCCCCCCCTCCAACTCCCCCACAGTAACCGGATCCATTCCGGTTATGTCATTCACGTATGTACGACTTGCGCTTGTTCTTCCCACCAAGTTTCATCCCGAACCCTCCACTTGTCCGGATTTTAAATGGGGCGTCTGAGACACGAGGTCTTTCTGTTTATGAAGTGTCATTAAGATCCGATCACCCGTTCGCAAGTTAAAAATACCTCACTTTCCGGATCCCCCCTCCCTCCACCCCCCTCCAGATGATCGGGTCGGGAAACGACTATTCTCAAGTCAACCTGTTCGGGTCCCTTACACGCCTGCCAAGTTTTATCGTCCTAGCACATCAGGAAGTACCGAACTCGCTAGATCACTAGAAATTCGGATCCTCCCCCCAACTCCCCCACAGTTAACAGATCCGGTCCGGTTATGTCAGTCACGTATCTAGGGCTTGTGCTTGTTCTTTCCACCAAGTTCATCCCGATCTCTCCACTCTAAGCGTTTCCCAAGATTTCCGGTTCCCCCCCCCAACTCCCCCAAATGTCACCGGATCCGGTCCGGATTTAAACTGGGGTGTCTGAGACACAAGGTCTTTCTGTATATCAAGTTTCATTGAGATCCGATCATCATTTCGTAAGGTAAAAGTACTTAATTTTTCCGGATATCACCTCCCTTCGCCCCCCCCCCCAGATCGTCGGATCGGAAAAACGACTACTCTCAAGTCAATCTGATCGGGTCCCTGACATGCCTACCAACTTTCATCGTCCTAGCACATCAGGATGTACCGAACTCGCGGGATCACCAGAAATCTCCCCTCAACTCCCCCAGAGTGAGCGGATCTGGTCCGATTGTATCAATCACGTATCTAGGACTTGTGCTTGTTCTTCCCACCAAGTTTCATCTAAATCCCTCCACTCCAAGCGTTTCCCAAGATTTCCGGCTCCCCCTAGCTCCCCCAAATGTTACCGGATCCGGTCTGGATTTTAATTGGGAAGTCTGAGACATGAGGTCCTTCCATGTATCAAGTTTCATTAAGATCCGATCATACGTTCCTAAGTTAAAAATACCCAATTTTTCCTATTTTTTCCGGATTCCCCCTCCCTCTACTCCCCCCCAGATGGTCGGATCGGGGAAGCGACTATTTCTAATTTAATCTGGTCCGGTCCTGATATGCCTGCCAACTTTCATCGCCCTAGCTTATCTGGAAGTGCCCGAACTAGCAAAACCGGGACCGACTGACGGACAGAAATTGCTATCGCTATATGGCACTTGGCCGACGGGCAAGTGCCATAAAAAAAGCTTAGTGTACTAGACCAGGTGGTTATGCTGTATTCATAAACAAGGCAGAGAAGTGTCCCTTCCATCCCAGATAGCTTTTATTTTTGTAGCAAGAAAGATCTGGGAGAGAATAGAATAGAGATGCAGAAAAAGTGCAACATTCCATCCCAAATGGCGAAATAATAAAGGCCAGGCTGTCCTCACAAAGATTGAAGAGGAAAAAAAAACCCAGAGATATCTTTCGAATTTTAATGCTTAACCAGATTGATCCAGACTCTAAATAATCGTCACACCTTTATGTCTCTACTAAAGCCTAGTTCTTTATACCTGTTGAAACCAGACTTGTCATTACCTTTTTTTCTTTCTAGAGGCACCAGACGAGCCAGTGGATCACAGATCTCTGTTTGAACGTCTTCAGGAACAGAAGGACAAAAAGGAGCTTGAATGGGAGGAGGCTCACAAACTCAGTTGGTTGCTGGCTTTTAATTAGATTTTCCTCCATTATCTTCATATCGATTTTACTCACTGGTCTAGCCTATATACTTGGTTCGTTTTAATCAGTCCGGGACACTAAAACTGGTTTCTTACAGAAAATCAAGTACGAGGGCTGGATGTGGAAGAAATTGGCTTTCTTGACTATGTTGACAATGTGAAAATCAGGGAAGAGAAATCCAGAATGAAAGAAGAAAAAGAACTACTAAATGAGTTCAGAACAGCAGTTTCATCACTTAAAGAGAAGGTACAAATATTTTGCAAGCTCATATCCAGTGCTAGGGTTCCTGAAAGGGCATAATAGCAAGAACAAATAATCTAATAGAACCTCCTTCTTTGGTCCTATGCAGCGACTACTTCCTTTGAGGTTTGAGTTGATACTCGTCTACTACCCTCTTCGCCACTGCGCATACCATATCACTAATAGCTTGTTCAGACGGGACGTAAACAGCGGCTGATTCTCGATTACGCGCGTATTTACGCGCGTAAATAGCGACTGAAAATAATCCAAAAAACAGCCGCTGATCGAGAATCGGCCGCTGTTTCGACCCACTGATCTGGAGAAACTGAAATCCTTTGGGGCCTTGGAATGTAACCTTTGATTACTCTGGGGACAGTGAACAGTCTGTAATTAGGGGAATTGGGTCAAACTTTGAGAGCTTTGGATCAATCCAGTTTAAATTCAGTTAGACCAAAGTGAACATATCATGAATTCATGACATTTAGCATCCAAGGATTACTAAATTATTTCGAAAAAAAAGGTACAATAATTTTCTAATTACAAAATCTTATATTCTGTTTATGTCTGATATTTATTTTTGTTTTTTGTCATGAAAAAAAAATAATCTTGGTTGAATAATTAATATAATTTTTCCATTCAACTTTCATTCAAAAGCGACTGAACAAGCTAAATAATTGCTCCTATTTTTTCTGTTTATTATTAATTATATTTTATGCTATCATTTAAAAACTAAAACATTTCAATGATTTTTAATTGCTTTTTAACTTAAAATTGCCAAGTCGCCTGAAATCTGTCAATATTCAGTTTGTGACTTTTTTTTTAGCTCAAAGTCAACTATGCTTGACTTAGACAAACTCACAAGATGTTTTTGTTAAGTTTGTATATTTTATTCCAAACATAAGCAATATTCGAAATTAGGATTTTCTTTTTAATTCTTCGGTCAACCCCAACCACCTTTGTCGTCTGAACAGATCAGCCGCTGTTTCGGCGCTTATTTACGTCCCGTCTGAACAAGCTATAACCGTTGGATGCCTGCAGGGATGGAGAACCCGGTCTGCAACGAGTAAGGCGTGACGTGACAATGGTAAACAACCAATCAGCTGTAAAGGACGACTCAGACGGCGTTCGTATTCTTCTGCGATGTAGCTGTTCCAAGAGAACAAATTATGATGTTCTGTGTAGCTCCTCCTTCCCCTCGTTTGCATCGGGTAGGGTATCAGAATATATTCTACTCCGCATGTTTGTATTACAGAGATAGGAGATGGAGGTTCTATCAGACTATTTGTTCCTTATAACAGTGAGGTATCCACCACATTTTTTGGACGTGCGCTACCACTTGTCTTCGTTATGTTTTTAGGCTTTGGAAGAAAGGGTGAAAGAAGATGTCAAGAGGCCAACTTTAGCATCTTTACGAAACAACCAGCAAAAGTCTACCTTGTTGGGAATTGTCCGAAAGAAGCCTGAAGTCAAAGATGCTGATATCACAGCCATCAAACCAGGTATCTTCGAACTTGCTATCTTTCTTGGGATCCTAAACAAAAGTGGGGCATACATTCTGTCTGTCCCATCTTGGGTGACCTCAGCACACAAAAATGCAGTTCAACTGCTACTACCGGAGGGTTCACAAACGCATGATGAACTGCCATGTCTCAACCGCCATTAACACAACCGGTGGCTCACCAAGGCTAAGGGGCCAGACAGGTCTGGACAATCGGGTCTTGTAGAGCGGTCTTCACCAAATCCCGTTACCCCTAATCAACGGCTTGAAAATGTAAAAAAAAAAATTATACCATAGTGGTGTCTTTTGACAAATTACGGCAAAACGGCTAGTCAGCTGAGAAAACGAAGTTCAGATATGGGTTCGTCATGTATGTTTACCCCTATTTTTCATCTCGAATGGTCTTAGACAAAATTCCGTGTTTGCTATATTCCGCACGAACTACTTGTACAGCAGGAAAATAAAATTCAAAACGGATTCAGCATGTGTAGCCTACATTGACTGGCTCCCGCTTGGAGTTGTACCCGATTTTTCGCTGTTCATCTCTAGGCCAACGGAGTTATTCTGCTCAAAACAATCAATTTGCTCTATTTCATTGAAGCGCGCGAAGGGCGCACTGGCGATGATAAAAAATATGTGCCATGTCTGTATATCAGACCTATAATCGTAGTAAGAACTTTACTTATGCCAAAGTGCCGGTTTTCTCTGGATTCTGAGCGAACTGCTTATGCGGCAAGAAAACAAAGTTCAAATACGGATTCAGCGTGTTTTTACTGATCTGTCGAATTTTTACTCGAGACCTAGCAGCTCTAAAACTTAGTCAAATGTATGCAGACCAATAGAACTGGTGACTCCTAGAGGTGAACCAAGAACCTCATAGTTTTCATTAGCTGCGTTCGTTGTCCTGTGACGGCTCACCGGTGCTTCTTATAACGCGTTTTTGCATCCACCGGTGACTACTCACCAGTCTTGTAACCCGTTTTTGAACTAACCGGTGTCCAGTTTTACCTCACCTGTGCGGACTAACCAGAACCTGCTCGGGAGCCCGGCTTTGCCGAGGAGTTAGCAAGTTTTCATCAACTCACCAGTGAACCAAAAAACGCGTTATAAGAGAAGAACCGAACAAAACACCAAAGACAACCTGGAGTGCACCGAACGCAGCTAATGATGCCTTAGCTGACTTTTCGAATCTACCGAAGTTACAGATTTTTGCAAATTCCGGCAGAACTACTTCTGTGATGAGAATAAAGCTCAAAAACGGATTTAGCATGTTTCCCTACCCATACGAACCTCTAATCAAGTTTAGAAAAACTCATATTTTACGAATTCCGATTCTGGCCGGATTCCGGGCAAACTAAGGGGACGTTTTCGCGTGGATGGCTCTGGTCCTGTCGACCTCCCGTCGAGCTCGACGGACATTTTCGCGTGGACGCCGTCGATCTTTTTTGTCATTTTCGCGTGTACGGATGAACAGGTGAACGGGCCATCCAGCTCGACGGGCGTCTCCCGTTCAACACCGCTCCGAGGGCAGCGTTGAGCTGAACGGGGATATTGTGTGGACCTTCCCACTCAGATGCTCCCGTCCAGCTGGATGGGCATTTTCGCGTGGACGGAACCCATCTTCCTCAGCCGTTCAACGCCTGATCGTTTTGCTCATTTTCGCGTGGACGGGATCACCCGTTCAGCTCTACAGCCATCCACGCGAAAACGTCCCCTAAGTAGTTAGAACTTAAACTTAGGTAGTTAGCAAGAAAATAAAATTCTAACACAGATTCAGCATGTCTGCCAGCGTATGAATCAAACTATTATATTAGCTTTAAAAAATATTTGTGTTGCCCTTTTATACAAAACCCTCTCCCTCACCCGTTAATATAGGGGTTGACCTGTACTTTGATCCAAAAAATCCCAACACCAAATTTAAACAAGATATCTCAATCCCTTCGAGAGTTATTGTGCTAACAGACGGACAACTTTTATGAAGTCATGGGTACTCTTTAACGTTTTGGATCCCAAAAATCTGCAGATCACCTAATCTCTCCTCGCCTGGGGGGTGCAGCAACTTTTTGATATTCGGTAAAATTTGGGCCAAAGGCCCAGATTTTACCAAAATTATTCGAATATTTTTGGGTATGTGAATTATTCTGTATATTAACCGGTATTCGGTAATTTCTCGAATAGGCTACGACCGGGATTTAATAAGTTAATAAGTAATCAATTCGAAATTCGGTAGTGATCACGAATTTCGACGAAATAAAGCATATTTATTCAGTAGTTATAAAGAATTCCGAATAGGATATTGGACAAAATTGTTCGGTGATTTAATTCGGTATATTTTCCAGGATTCGATAATTATCCCGAACTTCGGTCCGGTTTCGACGAAATTATACCGAATCCAGTCGGTCCATAATTGTTCGGTGATTTTGATAATATAATTATTTGGTAGTTATACTGAATCCCGAATAGCTTATCGGTCCAGACTTTTTCGGTAAAATTACCGGGATTTACTTGGTATAATTGCCAGAATTCGGTGGTAATCGCGAATTCCCTACCGCGGTTCAGTTTCGACGACATTATACGATTTTAGTCGGTACAGCTGGGATTTTATTTCGGATCCAAAAAAGACGCCATGATCATAAATGCATGCAAAATTTAGCCTGCGGCGCCGTTCTTACTTCTATTCTGCGGAAGGGCGAGTCATTTAGGTGGGATTTTAGTCAGTTTTAGGCTCAAGATTTGAGAAACATTACAAGCTAGAATCTGCATGGCAAGTAGTTGAGTTTTGGCATAAAACGGCGAACTTAGATTTTGCCTGCGGCGCTCACTTTGTACGGTCTTAGGTATTTTGCAGTAGTAAAAACCTGTTGCCGGGACTTCTGTTACTCCGGTGCCAATGTTTCTGGAAATTCTTGGGATCTTGGTGTTTGGTCCGCAGAATAAGCTAGAATTTGTTTAGGAAGCAATCGAATTGTGCTGGAAAAGCGAGGTACGAATTTCTAAATTTTCCCCTGCGGCGATCCATTTGATTTTACAGTAGTTAGAAATTGCTGCTGGAATCGTGCCCAGCAATATATTGTCCAAGTGGGTTTCGCTAAAGCGACGTCTAGGACTGCCCAATCATTTTTCATGCTGTCTTTTATATGTGTTGCTCTTTGTGAGCAACTCGTGTTGCTCTTCTGAATCTCACACAACCTTTCTAATTGCAGATGCTCAGTTGGCTGCAAAAGCGAACAAGTCCTCGAACGGAAGTTTACCCCCTAATGAAGTGAATGTTGCTCAGCCCCTTCTAAGGTGTGTTGCTGTCCTTCCTGGCATAGGTACATACACAGACTCAAGTGACAGTGAATGTGGTACCTCGGATAGTGATTCAGATTCGCCTCCCGCCAGCAAGAAGTTAGATTTGCTTGGTAGATCTTCCCAGAAACAGACACATAATGACTGATTTTGCATGTTTTTTGTTTAACTGATATAAATCCACTGTACATAGCATTTTGTAAGGGCTGAACAAAGGGAACGTAAATAACATAAAAAGCTGTATCCAGCATCTTCTGGTGCAAGCAAAGACAATATGATCAGCAAGACATTTATCAAAGCTAGGAAAGTAAGGCTGTTGTCAGTCTGTCAGACCTTAAGAAGATGGATTTGAGCTTTGTCTGCTTCTGAAAGAAAGCATTATTAGGTCTTATTTTTGATCACATTGTCTTGAGCTTCCCTTAAAATTATGCAAGTTTAAAAAATGTATTGCCTTCAGGCTGGTACACAATCATAACAAAGCACTTTCAGTTAAAACTGAATTTCAAAAGCTTACTCCAAGCGGAGGAGCTCCACATCGAAAATAAGGGTAGCGTTAGGAGGGATGACACCAGGGTGTCCCCTTTCTCCATAAGCATAGTCTGGAGAGCAGGTGAGCTTGGCTCTCTCTCCCACAGAAAGCTGAGCAACTCCTTCATCCCAGCCTTTAATAACCTCTCCCATTCCTAGCTTGAACTTGAATGGCTGCCCTCTTGTCCTTGAAGAGTCAAAGGTCTTCCCATTCTGAAGGGTACCAGTGTAGTGAACAACGACTCGCTGTCCTTTCTTTGGGTAAGTAGAACCTAAATAGTGAATGTTTTAATTTTAGAGGGACTGAGGGTCTCCAAGCATTTTATTAGATGACAAAATGCCTCAGTGACCCAGTGGCACATGCTTTAAACTAGAATACAGGAAGTTCCTGTATATCATGGTATTTCTTCAATCTAGCCACTTTTTATCTTTTCGGCTTACACAAGATCAAATCAACTTTTCACATTCCAACATTTCAACCAGCAGAAACTTTAATTTGGCTCAGCAGAATGGTTGTATTTTCCTGGGTGTCCCAGAAAAGGACTGTGACAATAGGCTAATTATAAGGCAACTGTGGAAATGTCAATCAAAGCTTACCATCTCCAGGAGAAATTGTCTCGACTGTGACTCCCATTGTGGTCCTGGAAACAAACAAATTCCTTGAGGATTGCTGCACAATACTGACACCACTTCCTAAGCTTTGCATCGTAAAAATTCTTCTTGCAAACATAATGACAGCTGGATTTCAACAGCAACTCTGAGAAAAAATAAACACTAGTAGCCTATTCAGAAAGAACAAAGCTCTATCTAGCAACCCAACTAGCTTGGTTTAGACTAACAGACAAGCGCTTCCCATTCCATTGATTGGCTTTTATTAACTAATATTTTAACTACCGTACAGTGCCTTTAATTTATGAGCACTGGGTCACAACCTACACTTGTTCAAATTCTTTTTATCTTTTTCTTCAAACTGCTTTCCTTCTTCCAAAACAAGAAACTAAGGGGGCAAAAAGTAATTCAGAGCTATATTTATCCCAGCCGATTAATTAGATCTCTTCAGAGAAACTAACCGACTACACTGGGAGATGCTAGGCCACAGCTCAAAGCTAAGCTGAAAGAAGGTAGAAAGAAACCAAAAAAGGGATAAATGGGTAAGTGAAGTAAGTAGACGCACAAATCCTGCATAGTCAATAATTGGGCACTAGAGTCTAGACTGCCTTGAGAATTCTCACGAGTAAGTGAGTCTCCTGATTCAAGTCAATACAACATCCTTTTGGATGGTAGAATTTTAAGGGACGAAGAGATGGTAATACTTAAAAAGTTTTGTTTTTGGGATCCCAAAACGTTAGTGACGGATACCTATGACAGCGCAAAAGTTGTCCGTCTGTCAGCACGATAACTCTCGAAGGGAATGAGATATTTTGATGAAACTTGGTGTGAGGATTCTTTGGGTCAAGAGTAAGGTCGAGTTCGTAGATGGGCTCTGTAGCCCTACGTTTAGGGGTGGGGGAGGGGGTTTAAATTAAGGGGCAAACAAAATATTTTGAAACAGCCAATGTGATAGTCGATTATGGGGTAAGAAGACATACCGAACACGATGGCGAAAACCATTTTGTCGCCGGACAAGTAGTTCGCCCGGAATCCGGCCAAAACCGGAAAGTTTGTTAAAAGTAAAAGTTTGATTTGAAGTTGAATAGATGTTCGATTTAGGGGTAAGAAGACATGCTGAACACGATGGTGAAAACCATTTTCCCGCCGGACAAGTAGTTAACCCGGAATCCGGCCAAAACCGGAAAATTTGTTAAAAGCAAAAGTTTAATTTGAAGTTGATTAGATATTCGGTTTAGGGGTGAGAAGACATGCTGAACACGATATTGAAAACCATTTTCTCGCCGGACAAGTAGTTCGCCCGGAATCCGGCCGAAACCAGAAAATTGTTTAAAAGCAAAATTTTTATTTGAAGTTGATTAGATGGCAGATTTAACGGTAAGAAGAGACGCTGAATCTGTATATGACAATCATTGTTTACCCGGACATATAGTTCGTCCGGAATCCGGTTGAAACCGGATTTTTTGTATAAGTTAAAGTTTTATTTGAAGTTGATTAGATGTTTTTTATAGGGATAAGGAGATACGCTGAAGTCGTTTCTGAACTATCTTTTTTTGGCTGGACAAGTAGTTCGCTCGGATTTCGGCCGAAACCGGAAATTTGGCAGAAGTAAAGCAGGAAGTTTCGATAAGTATTGTCAAAATAGATATGGTTTATACAGGTATATCTGAACTTGATTTTCTCAGATGACTAGCCTGGCGAAGACTGGATCCTTCGAAGACAAGACCTAGTTGTCTGGGTCAGACATTAAATTTTTGGGATCCCATCGAAACCTTTGGTCTTGTTGTTTAAGTCAGTTAAGTTGGCTCTCTCCCCCAGCACACTTTTTTGAGAAAAACTGAAAAATTCACTATTCACTATGTGTATGCATAAAACCATGTTTCCAGTTTTATGATAGAACTCAGGGGACCTTTTTCAACCACTATGCAAGAGTTTAAGATCTGTAAACTATTTCTTTCCTCTGCTTTTTAAATGTTCTTCACGTTTTTCATGTTCTTACATGAACAAGACCAAAGGTTTCGATGGGATCCCAAAAATTCAATATCTGATCCAGGCAATTCAACCTATACAAATATAGAAACAGATTAAGGCCAAGTAACTAATCATCTGAGAAAACCAAGTTCAGATATGGATTCAGCATGTGTGTTTACCCCTGTAACTCATATCTGTTTTGACAAAACCGATCTGCCAAATTTCCCGATCAGCCAATACTTCTGACAAATTTCCAGTTTCTGCCGAATTCCGGAACTACTTGTCCTGCAAAAAAACAAAGCTCAAAAACGAATTCAGCGTATCTCGTTACCCCTATATCGAACATCTAATCAACTTCAAATAAAGCTTTAACAATTAAAACAAATTTTCCGGTTTCAGCCGGATTCCGGGCGAACTACTTGTCCGGCAAGAAAATAGTTTTCACAATCATGTTCAGCATGTCTTTTTACTCTTGTATCGAACATCTAATCAACTTCAAATAAACTTTTGCTCTTAATAAATTTCCCGGTTTTGGCCGGATTCCGGGCGAACTACTTGTCCGGTGAGAAAATGGTTTTCATAATCGTGTTCAGCATGTCTTTTCAACCCTAAATCGAACATCTAATCAACTTCCAATAAAACTTTTACTTTTAACAAACTTTCCGGTTTTGGTAGGATTCCGGGCGAACTACTTATCTGGCGAGAAAATGGTCTTCTTACCCCTTAATCGACTATCTCATTAGGTGTTCAAAAATATTTTGTTTGCCACTTAATTTGAACCACCTCCTCCACCCCTAAATGCAGGACTACAGAGCCCATCTACGAACTCGACCTTTCCCTTGACCCAGAGAATCCTTAAACCAAGCTTCATCAAAATATCTCACTCCCTTCGAGAGTTTAGTGCTCACAGACGGACGGACAATTTTTGCGATCTCGTAGGTATCCCTCCACTTATGTTTTGGGATCTCAAAAAGCAAAGGGACACAGTTGCTGCAGAGTCGAAAGACGTCTTCAAGTGCCACCTCGACACTGACTGGAAGAACAAGCCATGTAAGTTTGACTGGGAAGTACCAAAATCTTCCAAAGGAAACTAACTAACCAGAAATATCACAATCAAAGTAGTATTCATCAGGACGGAAATAAAAGTGAAATTTCTGGACATGGCAGGAATTAAAGAAGGCAAGCAAAAGGGGACATAGTGCAGGAAGTTTGGGATATTCAGAAATCACGGCTGGTTGCCAGCAAAGATTTCTACTTTATAAGGCTGCAAAAACATGAATTCTGTACATATTTCTCGTAATTCTGCACATTATCTCTAAGAATGCTGGGGAAGCAAGAGGATGAAGCAATCAGCTATTTTTCAGCTTGATTTCTACAAAAAAACTGTCATCTGTGCAACTGTCATCTGTGGCGCCTAAATTTCTCTTAATCAGGGGATTCTTTTCACCAATTAGTAGGTCCCCTGCTCTAAGGTCAAAAAGTAATTAAACAATCCTACTCCCTACATGAGCATACAATTTATCTGTACATCTACACAAAATTTGGCATTTTTTGTGTCAACAAATACAAATGCTTGCATGGTATGTTTAAAATAGCATTACGTGCAGTTCATTATATGATCTTAAAAGTACTAGGACTGAGGAAATTTAGGCCTTAAACCAAAGATAAAAGTTAGGAGTCATAATCCACTGTTTGAATGCTCAGAATTTGAACCAGAGTTGCTCTTAGTTGTCTGAAATAATTTGCTATTAGAATACACCAATGAGGTGAACATTGCAGAACAAGGCTCTGAACATTAAAATCTGTTCAGAAAAAAAAAAATGCCGGGAAAGAGCTCCTGTCTCTCCTTAAAGGAAGAAGAAAAATAATTAAAAAAGGGGGCTCCCTCATTTTTCGTGGCAACTTGCTCCTCATTTCACTGTCAAAGCAACTTATTCCTCCTGCGAATTTATTTACGCTACCAGGTTCACCAAATAGCGTAAGTGTGACTACTTGCACTAGCGTTTTTTTTGTGTGCATACATTTGCGCCTTTTCAGCTTGGTTTTGCGCCAGGTAATTCTTCAAAGACGAAACAGAAGTAAGTAGAAGACATTTAATATTAGCCAATTCAGTGTACAGGTGTGCTTATTTGAACTTTCGTTGACCTCGAACTTTGCCATTTTCATGCATTTGCTGTGACTAAAGCCAACTACCAGTTGGCCAAAGCAGGTAACTAAGAGCCTTTGAAAACACCTGATTGAGACGGGGTAGGCGATCTGCGCCCCCCCGCATGTTTGTACAGTAGTGACTCTTGTGACTGTAGTTTTATTTCATGTGTTTCCACCGTTTCTAAATGTACAGACTCGCCTGATGATGATGATAGTGTTAGTGTATACCTCTCGCCGGTAGCCTCCTCTACGAACTTATCCACACCGCCGAAAATTAACGGATCTAGTACTAAACCGAACCCGACGCAAGCAAGAACCAAACAAAACTTGAAGTTGCTGTATGCAAACTGCGATCAAATCTCTAACAAACTGCAGCATATTAAGATAGAGTTCGCCGAGAAAGCTTATGACGTAGCTCTGTTCACCGAAGTTTGCCCAAAGAACAGCACATACAAGCTGGACGATACGCACATCCACATCCCAGGATATCAGGTAATCTCAAACCTTGCTAACAAATCTTGTAGACGTGGAGTGCTAGCTTATGTGAAGGACGGTCTGAATTTCAAACAAATCGACATTGATGAGCCATACCCGTGGGTAGAGTCAGTTTGGTTTGATGTAACAGTGGGAAAAAACGACTCACAACAGTAGGCTGCCTGTACAGGAGCCCCAGTTCCCCTAACCAGCTTGAAAGCGAAGTAGCCATAGCCAAAACAATAAATGAGGTTATCAAACAAAAAGGAAAAAATATTTTTCTGGCTGGCGACTTCAACTTCCCATCTATCTCCTGGTGCGGAGGTTCTGGATACCCATCCTCGACAACAAGAGAAATTAGTGAGGAATCTGAGCCATTCCTCCACTGTCTGCACGAAAATCTACTCTATCAAGCAGTTGACCAGCCGACCAGACAGAGGGATGGACAGATACCCTCATGCCTCGATTTACTAATAACAGATGAACCTGACTCACTTGTCTCAGTTGACTACCTCCCACCAATAGGCTCAAGTGACCATGTGAGTATTGAAGTCAGAATGACCTACATCACAGAGGAAAATGGTTACACCAAAAGAGTCTTCACGGATTACAGAAAAATCGGACAGGACTTGGGCACAGCAGATTGGAGAACAGTCTTGTCAGCGGAATCAGTTGGCACAGCCTGGTCACTGTTTCGGGATCTTGTACTGCAAACCGAAAAAAAAACACACCACAGTAAGATTCATAAAGAAGCCTAAAACCCTACCTTACCTGTCCGTGTCTACTAAACAAGCCATCAAAAAGCGAAAACATGCATGGGCAAAGTACCGGAAAAATCCATCTCTAGAAAATTTGGACGCATACAAGCATGCCAGGAAAATGTGCAAAAAGGCAGTCAACCAATGCATATCTAAGCACGAAGAATCCCTAGCGACTGAATCGAAAACAAACCCGAAGAAATTCTGGTGGCACATATCATCCCTGAGACCAGTCCGGCGAAGTATTCCCCCCCTCCAAAGATGTGATGGTACCACTGCCACAACCCCCCTGGAAATTGCAGAGTCCCTAAACCTTAGTGGAGTACCGCAAGGGACAGTGCTAGGACCAACTCTCTTCAACATCTACATCAACGATGCCCGTCAGATGCTAAAGAACCCCTTACCACAATATGCAGATGACTCGAAGCTAATTGCCAACGCTCTGACAAACACTCTGCAAGAGGATCTGAACACCCTAGCTGATTGGTCAAGTGAGTGGAAACTGGAGTTCAACCCTGACAAATGCCGCATACTCCACTTCGGACATAATAATCCAAAACGGCAATACCAGATGAGAAGACCCGGATCTGGCCTCACAGTTCCGATCCCACCCACCTCAGAAGAGCGAGACCTCAGAGTCATTGTAGACGACCAATTGAAGTTTCACTCCCACACCAAAAAGGTGGTGGCAAGCGCCAATCGGACTCTAGGGATGATCAAACGCTCAATCTCATCCCTAAACCAGCAATTTGCCTCTGTTTACACTAACGATGTAGACAACAAAGATCTCCCTGAAACTACAAAATACTCAATCACCACACCCATGGAAAGAATTGTCGTCTCGGAATCTGACGTCGCGAAGCGGCTTGCTGCCCTAGACCCCAACAAATCAAGAGGACCCGATGGGATTCACCCAAGAACAGTGAAAGAGACCAGCTCTGTCCTAGCACCAATTCTAACAAGAATATTCCAACTGTCACTGGAACAAGGATCTGTACCTGAGGATTGGAAAATGGCAACTGTCACTCCCATCTACAAGAAGGGAAATAAAAACTCCCCAGAGAATTAACGACCAATCAGTTTGACCTCTGTCATATCCAAAGTCACAGAAGGCATTGTCAACAAAGAAATCACCCAACATCTGACAGCAAATAAGATCACTCATCCAAGCCAACATGGCTTCGTCTCTGGCAAGTCTGTAGATACTAACCTAATAGAGTCTTATGAAATTGCCACCAACTTTCTGGAGCAAGCTATACCAGTTGATGTAGCACTCCTAGATCAGGCAAAAGCTTTTGACAAGGTTAGCCACAGGAGGTTGCGCATCAAGGTTGATGCATGCTCTATTCACCCCCAGGTTGCGGATTGGGTACAGAACTTCCTGACTGGACGTAAGCAAAGAGTTGGTGTCTTTGGGACAGCAGGAGAGGAGGTCTTATCATCAGAAGTTGCAGTACTTAGTGGAGTACCGCAAGGGACAGTGCTAGGACCAACTCTCTTCAACATCTACATCAACGATGCCCGTCAGATGCTAAAGAACCCCTTACCACAATATGCAGATGACTCGAAGCTAATTGCCAACGCTCTGACAAACACTCTGCAAGAGGATCTGAACACCCTAGCTGATTGGTCAAGTGAGTGGAAACTGGAGTTCAACCCTGACAAATGCCGCATACTCCACTTCGGACATAATAATCCAAAACGGCAATACCAGATGAGAAGACCCGGATCTGGCCTCACAGTTCCGATCCCACCCACCTCAGAAGAGCGAGACCTCAGAGTCATTGTAGACGACCAATTGAAGTTTCACTCCCACACCAAAAAGGTGGTGGCAAGCGCCAATCGGACTCTAGGGATGATCAAACGCTCAATCTCATCCCGCAAACCAGCTGTTATGATGAAGCTCTACAAAGCCTTGGTCAGGCCCAAATTGGAGAGCGGTAACACCCTTGCCTTGCCCTTCTACCAACAAGACAAGAAGCTCATCGAAGGCGTCCAGAGGCGAGCCACAAAATCCATTCGTGGCCTCAAAACACTGCCTTATGAACAACGGCTGCAGAAACTAAAACTCCCAACACTAACTTACCGGCGGAAGAGGGGAGACATGCTACTTGTCTTCAAACTACTCAACTCTAATTGTCTCCCTTCCCTCTTCGCCCCTGACAGCAATTCACGGACTAGGGGCCACTCCCGGAAGCTGTTCCGAAGATCCTGCTCCTCTCGTGTTCGCCAGCACTTCTTCAGCAATCGTGCTGTTCCTCTGTGGAACGGCCTGTCTGATTCAGCTGTGACTAGCGAAACACCTGAGGGATTTAAAAAGCGACTCGACGAGGACTGGTGTGCGCAACCGTGGAAAGTGCACTGGAGTGCCCCAGAAACAGTGACCCGGAAATAAGCAAACACCATCATCAACCGCAAGCTACTCATCGGGATTCAACATCCTTATTGCTTGCAAGTGCAATTTAAGGTAATTTAAGGTAATAGGTATTTTGGATCTTCATTCTACCATATAGAAAAAAACTGAACTGTTCACATTTAAATAACTGTTCAAATAAGCACACCTCTACAGCCTCTACTGTATATTGATGTTCTACAATCGATCCTTGTGATCTAGTCATTATTTACACAAGTTTACTAAGGGTGTAGCAAATATATGGGTTGTGTAAATAGCAAGATATCCTGTACCCTGCCTGTTTCTGGAGCCTATACTATTTCCCTTATAATTTAAATTTGCTGATTCCATCACCCAGATTTGTTTGTCTTTAGCTCACCACAGAAACTTCAAAAACAGGTAAACAGTATCTCAAAAGAAAGTCAGCTACTTCTTCTTCATTGTAGATTTCTTCAGAGATACTAGCATACAAGCTGCATTGCCAGTACATGAATTTCTGTGATGACCCAAAAAAAATTCCCGTGACTTTGTTACCGTAACAGCTGGTCACCCAAATTTTGTTTCCATCCTGTCATCACTGGTGTAACCATACGTACTTGAAACAAGAGCTGGAAGCTCATATGGCACTTGCAAGGCAAGGTCAGAGGATGAAAGTAGGAATTCGTCAATTTGTGGGTTTGTTGTGATCATTTTTACAGAAAAATCAGTAAAAAACATGACGAACTCATCGGGAGCACGAAAATGTATATTTTGCTCAAAAGTATTGTTTGTACTTTAAGGAAATCACTTGTGAGGGATCATAGGGATCACGAAAATGTGTATTTTGCTAAAAAGTATTTTTTGTACGTTGTGGTTTCGATTAGTACTTTATAAGGAATTATTAAGGAATTCAGTTGTAAGCAAAACCCTTGAGGAAAAAATGATCATGGGCTCATAGGGATCACGAAAATGTATATTTTCCTTTAAAATATTTTTTGTACTTTGCGGTTAGCATTAGTACTTTAAGGGATGGTCGGATCAGGGAACTGACTATTTCTAAGCCAATCATGTCAAGTCTCTAATTTTCAAGCCAAG
This sequence comes from Branchinecta lindahli, assembly GCA_023053555.1. NCBI lineage: Eukaryota > Metazoa > Arthropoda > Branchiopoda > Anostraca > Branchinectidae > Branchinecta > Branchinecta lindahli. The sequence goes on from JAKZAO010000002.1 coordinate 12,928,438, forward strand.
TTTTATCGTCATAGCACGTCTGGAAGTACCTTAACTTGCGATCATCGGAATTCCAGACCCCCTCCCTCTAACTCCCCCACAGTGCCCGAATCTTGTCCGGTTCTGTCACTTACGTACATAGGGCTTGTGCTTGTTCTTTCCACCAAGTTTCATTCCGATCGCTTCACTCCAAGCGTGTCACAAGTTTTCCGGTTCCCCCCTCCGACCCCCCCCCACCTTCATCGGATCTGGTCCGGACTTGAAACTGGGCATCCGAGACATGTGATCTTTCTACGTATCAAGTTTCATTATGATCCGATCACCTGTGCGGAAGTTATACATACCTCAAGATTCCGGATTCCCCTCCCGTCACTCCCCCCACGATGGTCGGATCGGGAAGTTGACTATTTCCAGGTTAATCTGGTCGAGTCCCTGATTTGCCTGCCAAATTTCATTGTCCTAGCACACCTGGAAGTAACTTAACTCCGTATCACCGGAATTCCGGAACCCCCCTCCAACTCCCCCCACAGTGCACGAATCCGGTCCGGGTCTGTCAATGACGTACCTAGGGTATGTGCTTGTTCCTCCCAACAAGTTTCATCCCGATCGCTCCAGTCTAAGCGTGTAACATGATTTCCAGTTCCCCCCTCCAACTCCCCCCCCCACATTAATCGGATTCGATCCGGACCTGAATTGGGACATCTGAGAAATGACGTCTTTCCAAATATCAAGTTTCATTAAGATCTGATCACCCGTTTGAAAGTTATGCATGTCCCTAAATTCTGGATTCCGGCTCCCCTCCCTCCCCCCATGATGGTCGGATCGGGGAGGTGACTATTTCTAAATTAGTTTGGTCGGGTCCCTGATATGCCTGCCAAGTTTCATCATCCTAGCACATCTGGAAGTACCCTAACTCGCGATCACCGGACTGACCGACCGACAGACCGACGGAAAAGTGATCGGTATATGGCACTTGGCCGGAAGGCAAGTGCCATAAAAATATCAAAGCAAATTGCATAGCTGTCAGAAACAAACATGAATTCAGTATAAGAGAAACATTTAGTGTTTTACACAGAGAAAATCTTTGTCTTTTTGGCTTCCAGGCATTGACATTGTTTCTGTTGTACTGTAACAACATGGGTTGCTGTGACTTCATTTCCGTCACAACAATGCCAAAATTTCTGAGTTAACACAATGGGCACTAACCATGCTTTAATTTTTATAACATGCTTCACACATATACATTTCTTACTTCAACTAGATAGCGCTTCAAAAATAAGCCATTTTCTTGTTATCGCTTATCACTGACTCTTCGGTGTATTGGCGGAAATTATTTCAGAGCATGTTATTGCAAGCTGCGGAAATTCAAAAACTCTCGGCCATGTATGAAAATCATTAGTTTGGAAGACCTGAGTGAAGAGAGTGCCATGGCTGCTAAAATAAACCATCTCTGTAGCTGGCAGATTGCTCTAGTGTTATCTGATGAAACTTTCTGTTGTTTGTAGTACCGAAGAAAGGTTATATAAATTCCGCTTATATTTGTCTTAGCTAGCAAATCAGAGTACGGCAGTCAGTAAAAGACGGCGTAAGGATTTATTAGCAAAAATAAGTTGAAGAGGAATCTACTGATTTCTGATGTAACATTGTATTCTAGGTGGTGGTACTGTGGCATCATGATTGTTTGATCCGCCCATTGAACTGAAATAGGTTGAAATAGCCTTTTAAATAGATTTAGTTCGAAAAAAATATGCAGTTGACGAAATTAATCTGAAACCATGTATTTTTGGTTTTAATAATTCTGTTGGTTTTTAAATAATTTTACATCGCACCAATACAGCAAAAATTTGATTCCCCTCCGTATCTGAAAGGGAGTCCTTTTTATGATAGTGATGATAATCAGAAAATTGCTCATTTGTGAGAACTCGCCGGAACATGGGAAGTGAGTCCCCGGGACAAATGAAAATGCGGACTCCTTGAGTGGAGTCCTAATACATCTCTCTCTAAGCTAGAAAACTAGTTCCATATGCTATTATGGTGCCTCTTGAAGTAGGGACCAACAGAAATATCATTAAGGGTAGCCTTTACAAATGTGTGAAGGGTTTGATCTAAGAATTACTTCAGACGAACACACGGGACGGTAACCAGTGGAACCGTCAGCAATTTATTGCACAAATTCCAATTCCAGGTGTACTTACTGCAACTAGAGATTCCGGATATAGTATATCTTCTTTTCTTCCACGACGATGAAAATGAGCAAGAACGTTAAGGAAGATAAGACAAGCATCAATAGAGAGAATGCACCCTACCTGAATAAAACGGACGGGAGAATAACAAAAAATTTAACATTAGGAAGCATAGGACTTTCGACTTTGAGACTAAATTACCGGCCTTGGATAGCTGCTGTGAGTCAGAGAGTTGTTGTAATTGTTATCTGGCTTCTTCTTGTTGGAATAATACAACTTTTGCAAATTAATGTTCTTTTTTATGAGAGTTTGAAGGCTTCAAAGTGTGTAAGCAAAGAGGAAGTCGCATCCTATTGGTCGGTTGTGACGCGTTTCTTGAAATGCGCGTCACAACCGACCAATAAGACGCGAGCCTTTGTTGAGCTTCGTCTTTGTTGACAAACTTTGAAGCCTTCAAACTCTCATAAAAAAGAACATTAATTTGCAAAAGTTGTACTATTCCAACAAGAAGAAGCCAGATAACAATTACAACAACTCTCTGACTCACAGCAGCTATACAAGGCCGGTAATTTAGTCTCAAAGTTGAAAGTCCTATACCTCGTAATGTTAATTTTCTTTGTTATGATCCCGCCGATGACGGTGTAGAAATATCCGTTTTCTTTGGGTAGGGTGAAATCTCTCTATTGTAGTCCATAGCATTCAAGTCTTGCAAACAGTACTAAGCCGCGTTCGATTCGACTCGTGGCAGTCAACCCCACAGTTGACTTTTTTTCTCTGCTGCCGTTTTATTCAGTGAGAAGTCGACCAGAAGTCGACCGAGCAAAGCCGCGTTCGATTCACTTCTCAAGTTAACTGAGATCCTCAGTCAGACGTTTTATTTGCGATTCTCGGTTAACTGGGAGCGTTCGATTCACCAACGTCGACGTGAAGGTTGACGAAAAGTTAACTTTCAACGACGCGGAGAAATTGTCAGTTGTCTCAAGTTAACCAAGAAAGAAAGTGAAAGTCAAAATGATTCTTGCTCGGTCGACTTCTGGTCAACTTCTTGCTAAATAAAACGGCAGCAGAGAAAAAAGTCAACTCTGGGGTTGACTTCCGCGAGTCGAATCGAACGCGGCTCAAGAATCATTTTGACTTTCACTTTCTATCTTGGTTAACTTGAGACAACTGACAATTTCGTCAACCTTCACGTCGACGTTGATGAATCGAACGCTCCCAGTTAACCGAGAATTGCAAATAAAACGTCTAACTGAGGATCTCAGTTAACTTGAGAAGTGAATCGAACGCGGCTCTAGTAGTGCTCGAGCAAAGACGCTCGAGTACCGCAGCGAATGAAGACGGAAAGCGGCACCAAGTGAATAGGAGGATGTAGGTAGGTAAGCGGCAAACAAAACCACAAATCGTTGGCGGCCTCAAAACTAAAGGACCCATCTACGAACTTGACCTGTACTTTGCCAATGAATCCTCATACTAAGCTTGAACAACATATATCAACCCCTACTAAGCTTGAACAACATATCCAAAGTCCAAACCCCTTCGACCTTCGATTACACTAGGTCTCTCCGACATTCATAGATTAAACACAGTCATCCACGCGCAGAGCTATACTAGTGTGAAGAAAGGGGTAGGGACTGCTATAGCCGAAAATTGGTCGACAAATTTTGTGTCCGGTTTTTGCCGGATTCCGGGTCAACTACTTGTCCGGCGAGAAAATAGCTTTCATATTCGGATTCAGCATGTCTCCTTACCCCTAAAACAACTATCTAAGTAGCAACCCCTTAAATTGAAACCCCTCCCCCCACCCTTAAATATAGGGCTACAGAGCCTATCTACGAACTCGACTTTTCCCTTGACTTGACCCAAAGATTCCTCCCACCAAGTTTCATCAAAATATCTCATTCCCTTCGAGAGTTATCGTGCTCACAGACGGACAACTTTTGCGAAGCCAACGCCTGAACTCAGAACGATTTTTTCTTTTAATCTGCCTTTTCCGGAAAATTTTAGGCTATTCTACACCTATACTTTACAGGTTCTAGCTTTTAATGTGTTTCCAACCCCCAAGAATTTCAATCCTAGAACGCCAACTAAATGAACGCCGCTGATGAGCGATCCTAAATAAAAGTAATGCTACTTGTGAAATCACAGATCTTTCCGCAAAAAAAGTACTGGCCATCCATAGGAAAGTAGGCACAAAGTTGATTCTTGTGTGTAGAAAATCTCGATTTGCCGACGAGACATAAACTTTCGGGACTGGACTAAAGTTTACGATTCGATTTATTACGTGTATTGAGATTCCGATCTTCCGAAGGGAATTAAACTTTCCGGTTGCGCACGACAAATTTTTTAAGAATTCGATTTCTTGCGAATAAAATCCCGATGGGCCGACAAGAATCCGACCCCCGACTAAAACATTCAGAATTCTTCTTTGTTTTGCCCGACGAAACTGTAAAAGGCTTTATTTTTTACGTGTAGAAGTCGATGTGCCGACAAAACTTAAACTTTCGGGATGCGCCTGACAAACATTTACAGAATTTGATTTTTTACGTATAAAAAGAACCCGATGTGCCGACGATACTTGAACTTCCCGGGTCTATTTGGGTGCGCCCGACAAATGTCTGCTGAAATTGATTTATCATGGATAAACATAACCCGATGTGACGACGAGTCGACCGACGCCCGACAAAAACATACAGAAGTCAATTTCTTCTGTATTTTCCCCGACAAATTTTTGCCGAACTCGATTTCTTGCGTATAAAAAGAACCCAATATGCAGACGAGTCTACCGACGCCCGATAAAAGCATACAAAATCGAACTTCCTCTGTATTTCTTATGTATAACAAGACCAAAGGTTCCGATGGGATCCCAAAAATTCAATCTTTGATCCAGACAAATAGGTTTTGTCTTCGCCAGATCCAGCCTTCGCCAGACTCCTTGAACATTTTTACTCTTAAAATTTAGAAACAGATTAAGGCCAAACAGCTAATCATTGAGAAAACCAAGTTCAGATATGGACTTCTGCGAATTTTCCGGTTTCGGCGAAATTCCAGAACTACTTTTTCGGCGAAAAAATAAAGCTCAAAAAACGAATTCAGTGTATCTCCTTATCCCTATATCCAACATCTAATCAACTTCCAATAAAAATTAAACTTATAACCAATTTTCCGGTTTCAGCCGGATTCTGGACGAACTATATGTCCGGCTAAAAAATTAGTGTCATAAGCATCTCTCTTTACCCCTAAATTGGACATCTTATCAACTTCGAATAAACTTTTACTTTTAACAAACTTTCTGGTTTTGGCTGGATTTCGGGCAAACTTCTTGTCCGGCGAGAAAATGGTTTTCATATTCATGTTCAGCATGCCTTCTTACCCCTACATCGAACATCTAATCAACTTCAAATAAAAATTTACTTTTAACAAACTTTCCGGTTTTGGCCAGATTCCGGGCGAACTACTTGTCCGGAGAGAAAATGGTTTTCATATTCGTGTTCAGCATGCCTTCTTACCCCTGCATCGAACATCTAATCAACATCGAATAAAACTTTAACTTTTAACAAACTTTCCGGTTTTGGCCGGATTCCGGGCGAACTACTTGTCCGGCGAGAAAATAATTTTCATATTCGTCCTCAGCATGCCTTCTTACCCCATAATCGACTATCACATTAGTTGTTTAAAAATATTTTGCTTGCCCCTTAATTTGAACCCCCACCCCTAAATGTAGGGCTAACAGAGCCCATCTACGAACTCGACCTTACTGTTGACCCAAAGAATCCTCATACCAAGTTTCACCAAAATATCTTATTCCCTTCGAGAGTTATCGTGCTCACAGACGGACGGACAGACGGACAACTTTTGCGATGTCATAGGTATCCCTCCACTTACGTTTTGGGATCCCCAAAAGAACCCGATGTGCCGAAGAGAATATCAAGGCCCGACAAAAGGATACAGAATTCGATTTCTCCTGTGTTCTGCACGGCAAATATGTGCAGAATTTGATTTCTTGCGTACGAAAATAACCCGATGTGCCGACGAGTCGACCGACGCCCGAAAAAAACATGCAAAATTTTGTTTCTTTTGGTTTGCCGGCGCTCCGCGGCTTCGCCCAACAAAAGGACTTTCTCAAGACCTTTTTCTGGGGGGAATCCCTGCGTCCCCCCCCAAACCCTGGCTAGGGCACCTTGCTGTCTGGTCACCGGCGATACCGTGGTACCCAAAGGCTCCGTCGGGGATCTCAAACGAGACATATTTTTAACCTTCTCGGTCTTGCAAATACTTGCCAATGGGCTACCCCATTTCAGCTTTCAAAGGTACAGTCAAGATTTTTTTTTGCAAGATTTCTTTTCACAGCATGCTGTTTTCCATCTATTAGGCTTTTGGAAATTACCCTTGGAAATCAAGAGAATGTATCGTTTGGTAAAAAAGTTTTTTTTTTGCACTTTAGGATCATGAATATGTATGGTTTGGTCAAAATAAATTCATGCTAGAAATTCATTTCTAAGAAAACGGTGCAAAAAATTCACTTCTAAGCAAAACCCTTGAGGCAAAAATGATCATGGGCTCATGGGGATCATGAAAATGCAGATTTGGCTTAAAAGTATTTTCTGGGATCCCAAAACGTAATTGGAGGGACAGCTGAACACTTATGTGAAAAGCATTTTCTACCCGGACAACTTGTTCGCCCGGAATCCGGCCAAAACCGGAAAATTTGTTAAAAGCAAAACTTTTATTTGAAATTATTTTAAAAGCTATTGAGAATTTGAGATAGTTGATTTAGGGGTAAGGAGACATGCTGAATCTGAAAGTTATTTTCTCGCCTGACAAGTAGTTCACCCGGAATCCGGCGAAAACCGGACACAAAATTTGTCGACCAATTTTCAGCTATAGCAGTCCCTACCCCTTTATTCTCAAACCAGTATAGCTCTGCGCGTGGATGACGTAAGTCTTTGTTTATTCTATGGACGTCGGAGAGATCTAGTGTAATCGAAGGTCGAAGGGATTGATATATATTGTTCAAACGAGGAAATATGTTGTTCAAGCGAGGATGTTGTTCAATGAGAATTCACTGGTACAGTACAGGTCAAGTTCGTGGATGGGTCCTTTAGTCCTATCTTTAGAGGCAGAAGAGGGGTTTCGAATTTACGGTAAAAACATGTATGTTTTGTAAGCTAATAGGATATTCATTGAGCGGGTAAGGAGGTCCGCTAAATCCATATCTGAACTTAGTTTTCTTGCTGGACAATGTTTCATCACGAATTCGGCCGAAACTGGAAATTTTGGTTGAAGCTCAAAGACTCCCCCAAGTTGATCGGATACTGCCCGCACTTGAAATGGGACGTCTGAGCAGGGGCGTCGCAAGGAGGGGGGGTGCTGCACCCCCACACCTTTTTGAGATTCGGTAAAATTTTTACTAAAATTGTTCGGTATTTTTTTGATAGCAGAACTATTCAGTACATTTACGGGGATTCGGTAATTATACAGAATCCCAAATAGGCTATCGGTACAAATCTGTTCGGTTGATCGGGATTCGGTAGAACTGCCAATATTCGGTAGTTATCACGAATTCGGTGAGAGAATTTACTGAAATTATTTGGTTATTTTTCAATGCCAGAATTATTCGGTATTTTTATGGAGATTCGGTAGTTACACAGAATCCCGAATAAGCTATCGGTCCAAAATTATTCGGTATCATGATTGGGATTCGGTAGTTTATTCGGTATAATTTCCAAGATTCGGTTGTTACCACGAATCACGAAAATTATACCGAATCCGAATATTATTCGGTAGTATTTTGATCCCAAAACAATTCGGTATAATAACCGGGATATGGTAGTTATACAGATTACAGAATCCCGAGCATGCTATCTGTCTAAACTTTTTCAGCATAAATAACTGGGATTCGGTGATTTATTCGATATAATTGCCAGGATTCGGGAGTTACAACGAACCTCGAAACTCGGAAGAGGTCCAGTGAAGCACTGGTCCCAGACAAAAGGACTGATCTATGATGTCATCGATATCTTGGATCCCAAAAAGAAGATCTAATCATAAATGTTTCGAAAATTCCGCCTGCGGCGCTTTTCGCAATATTCTCTATTTCGTGGAAGGGCGCGTGATTTGATTGGGGGATTTCGAAACATTAAAAGCTAGAATCTGGCCGAAAGGGTTCCGAAGGGTCGGAGCCCAAGAGCCAGAAGTTATTTGGATCGGATGGAAATAGTTAAATTTGGCTGGAAAAAGCTAACTAAAAAAATCTCGCCTGCGGCACTATTGACTAGACTACAGAAGATGCTTCTGCCGGAACTCCTTTAGTCCTTAGAGTATCGGTATTTAATCTACGGTAAATGATAGAATATCTAAGAGAAGCAGTTAAATTTTAGCATACAGAAACACAATTTCGCGCGCTCGATTCAATTTTCTCTTGGGTGTAATAGACAGAAGCTGTTACTGCAACCGTGCCCGGCAATAGGCCTATATTCTCCAAGTGGGCTTCACCAAAACGCCGCCTAATAGTTGGCTTATCGCCTTTCATGCTGCCCTTTAATGTTACTCTTCCTACGTAATCTTTTCAGGTTCCATAATTTAAAGCTCGAATTCTTAATTTTTAGGATTCGGTAAAAAAAATTAAAGATTCGGTAAAATTTCTGCTCTGCCCCCCCCCCACCGAAAATGCACTTGCGACGCCCCTGCGTCTGAGACATGGGTTCTTTCAGAATTTCAAGTTTCATTAAGATCCTATCACTCGTTCAAAAGTTGGACATACCTCAAGATTCCGGATTCCTCTACCTCCACTCCCCCCCACGGTGTTCAAATCGGAGAAACGACAGTTCTTAAGTTATAATTGTAGAGTCCCTGATACGCCTGCCAAGTTTCATCGTCATAGCACATGGTAAGCATCTTAAGTCGGGATCACAGGAATTCCGGAACCCTACCTCCAACTCGCCCCACAGTGCTCGGATCCGGCCCATCTTGTCAACTATATATCTAAGGCTTATGCTTATACTTTCCACCAAGTTTCATCCCGATCCGTCCACTTGGAAAATGTCACATGATTTCCGCGGTTCCCCCCCCCCCCCAACTCCCCCCAAAGTCACCGGATCCATTCCGGACTTGAAGTGTGACATCTGAGACACGAGATCTTACCAGATATCAAGTTCCATTAAGGTCCGACTTAAACATTCAAAAATAATAACATATGTCAATTTTCCGGATTCCCTCTCCCTCCACTCTCCTCACGGTGGTCGGCGGGGAAGTGACTATTTCCAAGTTAGTTTGGTCGGGTCCCTAATACGCCTGCCAAGTTTCATCGTCGTAGTACTTCTGAAGTACATTAACTCGAGAACAGTGGCCTGACAGACCAACCGACCGACAGACCATAAAAAATGGTGAAAAAGCTGTGATTTTTTTTGTATATAGCAAAACTGAAGAAAAAACAGACCGAAAAAAAAATGGTCGTTTATTAGCGCCAGTAGCATTTTACTGCAGAACTCCGATAGATGTAATGATACGGACACCATTAATCTCAAATTACGTGTTTCAACGGCTTTTCCATAATACAGTATCATACAGGTCCGACCAGGGACCGACGACCACTCGGGTGTTCTGAACGCCAACATTTGGGACAGTCCACGTACTTACGAAAGAAAGTTACAAGTGACGTAAACGTGATGTACGTGATCTTATTACACGCCCTTGTTCTAACTGAAAGCGCTGAAAGTAAAGGTTCTTATCTATAGCCTACGACGTTCCGTGTCGCCGCACTGATACAATTTTTCGAGCTTCCAAAGATCAGAAAAAGTGTTCTTAGTGCTACTCAAAATACACAAATTTGACGACAAAACTACTAGATTAACGTACGAACAGCGGTGTTCCTGAACTAACAAATAAGCAGTCGTAACAGAACAAAACGTGTTGTTCCGAAGAAAAGTTGTTACTTCGACTTCAAACAAAGTGAATGTTTGTGCTCCCCTTGGCAACCCTGGCGAAGCTGCTCTTTACTCGGGCCGCTGGCGGAGCCCAACCAAGCGATCTGATTTGCTCTGCACAAGACAAAGTAGAATCGGGGTCTATTCTCCTTATACACCTTATTACAGCGCGCCCCGAGGAAAACAGGAACCTCTTTACGCCGTATCATACCTTATTACACCTATTTGAACAATGCATAAGCGAACCGCACAGGCATTTGTTAGCCGGTCCGTATCGTTTCTTACATGACTGTTCGGTTACAACAAGACCAAAGGTTTCGATGGGATCCCAAAAATGTAATATTTGATCCAGACAACTAGGTCTTGTCTTCGCCAAATCCAGTCTTCGCCAGGCTAATCATCTGAGAAAAGGAAGTTCAGATATACTGTATAAGCCATATCTATTGTGACGATACTGATCGAAACTTCCTGCTTTACTTCTGCCAAATTTCCGACTTAGGCCGAATTCCGAGCGAACTACTTGTCCAGCAATAAAAGTTCAGAAACGAATTCAGCGTATCTCCTTATCCCTATAAAGGGATATAAAGGGATCTTCAAATAAAACTTTTAACTTATAAAAAAAATCCGGTTTCAACCGGATTCCGAACGAACTATATGTCCGGGTAAAACATGATTGTCATAAACAGATTCAGCGTTTCTTCTTACCCTTAAATCTGACATCTGATCAACTTCAAATAAAACTTTTGCTTTTAACAACTTTTCCAGTTTTGGCCAGATTCCGGGCGAAAAAATTGTCCGGCGAGAAAATGGTTTTCCCCATCGTGTTCAGCATGTCTTCTTACCCCTAAATCGAACATCTAATCAACTTCAAATAAAACTTCTGCTTTTAACAAATTTCCGGTTTTGGCCGGATTCTGGGTGAACTACTTGTCCGGCGAGAAAATGGTTTTGACCATCGTGTTCAGCATTTATTCTTACCCCTAAATCGAACATCTAATCAACTTCAAACAAAACTTTTACTTTTAACAAACTTTCCGGTTTTCGCCGGATTCCGGGCGAACTACTTGTCCGGCGAAAAAATGGTTTTCACCATCGTGTTGAGCATGTCTTCTTACCCCATAATCGACTATCACATTAGCTGATTCAAAATATTTTGTTTGCCCCTTAATCTGAAACCCCTCCCCCACCCTCAAATATAGGGCTACATAGCCCATCTTCGAACTTGACTTGTACTTTGACCCAAAGGATCCTCACACCAAGTTTCATCAAAATATCTCAATCCCTTCGAGAGTTATCGTGCGTACAGACGGACGGACGGACGGACAACTTTTGCGATGTCATAGGTATCCCTCCACTTACGTTTTGGGATCCCAAAAACATGCTTGTAGGAGCTCCCAGATTTCTAATAAGGTAGCGGTTTCAGATTTGTAATGTGAAACCATAGGTAGGTTACACTTTTCTTCTCTCCTCCCTTGGTTTTTGGGATCCCAAAACGTAAGTGGAGGGATACCTATGACATCGCAAAAGTTGTCCGTCCGTCTGTCCGTCCGTCCGTCCGTCCGTCCGTCCGTCCATCCGTCCGTCCGTCCGTCCGTCTGTACGCACGATAACTCTCGAAGGGATTGAGATATTTTGATGAAACTTGGTGTGAGTATCCTTTGGGTCAAAGTACAAGTCAAGTTCGAAGATGGGCTATGTAGCCCTATATTTGAGGGTGGGGGAGGGGTTTCAAATTAAAGGGCAAAAAAAAATATTTTTGAAATCTATTGAGATAGTCAATTTAGGGGTAAGGAGACATGCTGAATCCGAATATGAAAGTTATTCTCTCATCGGAAAAGTAGTTCACCCGGAATCCGGCGAAAACCGGATACAAAATTTGTCGACCCTCGCTACCCCTTGTCTCAGATTTTTATAGCTCTGCGCGGGATAAGTATGGCCCTGCGCGGGGCTGACGTAAGAGAGAGAGAGCTAGTGCGGTCGAAGGGGTTGGTATAATGGAAAAGAGTAGATGGTTGCCGACTGTGCGGGCTATATAACAGTTGGAAAGTTTATAGGGGTTGACAACTTCAGTAGTAGGGTACACACTAAAACCGAAAATAGGCCGATCTAAAATTGTGAGACAAGTAGGGGACTTCTAATGGTCTCATGGTCTGATAATAGGCTGTTAGACCATAATCATCTTCGGCAATGAGGGATTAGCAGTTTTTTCTACTTGGTGTACCTACAGTTTGTTTTCTGTGCTTTATGTGGTACGAACAATTTGGTACCACGTCTATCACGAGGACATGGAGTAGTCAGTAAGTGTTGCCAGAATCTTTGGTGGTGAGGGGTTGCCAACTTTTGTTAGTTGATATATCTTTTATTTTTTGCCAGTGTAGCTCATGATAAGAACGATACGGTACCATGTCTATCACGGGTAGATGGACTTGTTTTATAAGTTACGGTTTTATTTGAAGTTGATTAGATGTTCTTTATAGGGATAAGGAGATGCGCTGAATTCGTTTCTGAACTATCTTTTCTTGGCTGGACAAGTAGTTCGCTCGGAATTCGGCGGAAGTAAAGCAGGAAGTAAAGCGGAAGTAAAGCAGGAAGTTTCGATCAGTATCGTCAAAATAGATATGGCTTATAAAGGTATATCTGAACTTGATTTTCTCAGATGATTAGCCTGGCGAAGACTGGATCTGGTTTTAAAAGCTAATGTGATAGTCGATTTAGGGGTAGGCAGACCTGCTGAGTCCGTATATGACAATCATTTTCTACCTGGACATATCCTTCGACCGGAATCCGGCTGAAACCAGAAATTTGACAGTAGTATAGCCTAAGGCAGGAAGTTTTGATCAATTTCGTCAACGCCATTGATCTTAATCTGTTTATATGTTTTAATATTAAAAATGTTCATGTAGTCTGGCGAAGAGTGGATATCTACAAGACCCAATTGTCTGGATCAAATATTAAGTTTTTGGGATCCCATCGAAATCTTTGATCTTGTTTACTTTCGTGATACATTCAGTTAATCTGTTGATTCTGTTTTTGTTTAGTGCCCTGCCCTAGCCAAGCAAACCTAATTGTGCTTTCCTGGCAGGAATGTTATATTAGTTGTGCAATTTTCCTCAAATAAAGTTAAATGAGACTGAAACTGGAAACAAGTCCATTGAGGAGATCTTTTTATAAGGGTAGATTATTTCCGTTACCATAAATTTCTTCTATATCTGCCCCGGTCCCATAGTAATTTTAAGATCATTAAATCTTACTGGAGCTACCGACATTTTGTCACGGCTGCAAGAATAGCACACCGATTTCCGTCAGAAATCTAGTCTACGTCTGTTGCCGCATCACCGATTGATTAGACTTTTTTTTACTGATAGTTGTGAGACTTGTGAGCTCATTTTATGTTTCGTAAGTTATTCTTCTGTTGTCTTTGTTCGTTTCCCTATTATCTTTACTCCACTTTCTTTTGTTGTAAACCATTTTGTGGGTTACAAACATACTTACTTACTTACTTTCGATCCTCAGATCCAAGCGAACCTAAGGACTGCTGGTATGGCTACAATTAAATTACAAAACAATTGCGAAACTGCAATTACAATTGAAGAACGGTCCAGGGGGGAGGGGGAGGCTGTTTCGAATAATAGGTAAAGGTAGGAAGAGGTAGCGGTAATTTACAATTTACTGTATATCCGAACAGAAGACGTCACTCCAAGTGAAGCTTTGCACACATCCATGTAACAGGCGTTTCAAACTTTGGTCTTTCACGACCATCGTCATACGGTATATGGATGTTTCTCAAAGAGTCCGTAAACTGGGCAGCTCTTGAGAAACTAGCAGGGGACACTGCATGCACTCTCCCGTTCTTCTGGAATATCTCCTTGACTTGTCGCGTCTTCTTCCAACGCACAAGAAAACTCCTCAGTTCCGGATCCGTGAGGTTGAAGACATGATCCCGCAGGAAATCCCGGGTCACTACAAAGCAATCCGGTCCACTTTTTAGACAAGCATATATAATGAAAGGATCATCAGTTGATTCGTCTTGAACTAGGAACACTGTACTTATTTTTTCTATCTGGTCGATTATGCCACTGCTAGCTCGTCTCATGTGGTTTCTTCCTAGGACAAGAACTTTCCGATTATTTTCATTGAAATACTTCACGACAGCCAAAAGCCACTGGTATCTATCGCGATGTGAGCAGGAATTGGCAGTGTTGTACAATACATTCAGCCCATCTATCACAATATCGAAACGGGGAGCTACGTCCATGAATTTCTCAAAACGGTTGATTTCTTCAGGTACGGACTGCAGAAAAACATCACTTCCTATCAAAACCTTCTTCATTACAGCTCCTTTTAGTCTAGAGTGTTCTTTCATAGATAAGGGAGACAGGTCTTTGATTTCTGTCTTGCAACACAGGAACTTCTTTGGGTTTCCTTTTAAAATCATCCTATCAGTTTTATAGCCATTTTGCTGCAAACGCGTTTCAAGTTTCTGCATCACAGCTAAAGACGGATACAGGTCATATTCTGCCAAAAGAGTTAAAAACTTTCTTAGGTTAGATTGACCTGTCTTGTTCAAGCTTTCGAACACATTACTATCCATCAACATTTCAAGAACGTTGTTTTGGATCTGGAGGTTCTTCTTGGCAACTTTTTCGAAGATGTCAAAACATGTTTTATAATCCCAAGACCCGATTGCACTGACTGCCAATTCGTGCAAAATTCCTTGTGAAGCTTCAGCACCATGCAAATCAAGCAACGAGAAGGCTTCCTTCCAGCGTCTTGTAACACTCAGTCCAAAAGCTAGGTCAATAGCAATACTGTCACTAATCATTCCTGTTTTCGTGATGGCATCGACAAACCTTTCAACAATTTCCGCATCTGCATGTTCACGAAACTTTGGGGCATTCCTGAGGTACACAAGCATTTCAGATGAACTAATAATTTCCTTTTGCTCACATTTCTTTTTCACATAATCTGTAGCTAAAACAAATTGCTTGCTACTCAACAGCAAATTCAGAAAATGAGCATCACTTTTTATCTGCACAAACTGAGTGATTTGCTGTTTTAAAGACTCAAAGTTTACAGAGCTCAGGTCCACATTTTTGAAAAGTGGCTCCAGGTTATCTTCATTCTTTTTCATAGATTTGATACTCAAGAAGTTTCTTTCTTGTGGTCGTCCACTGCCTTGTCTGGCACGAATTATCAATGGCTCAACATTTGCTAGAAGACGAACATAGCTCCACGGATTTCTGAGTAACATCTCTAATCTGAAATGCACAATGACAGAGATGTTAAAGACTTTTTTTTCAATAACAATGACCGAGATAAATTTCACTTAATAACAATAACAACAAAAATGTGTACAGCCCAGAATGGGAATGACAACTAGCAAAGGCACATCAACAAACACACTCACCCTGCCCTAACAAACTAAAGCATAATTCTGAATGATTGTTTTCTGAATTTCACTCAAACCATCAACATTTTATTGGGTTATGTGCACAGCATTTGGCATTGGCTGTTCCAAACTCTGGGTTCACCCAACGTTTGCGATAGTCTCTCCAAACATTAGAGATTTGTGTTAGACTGCAGAAACAGTCCCATGCGTCCTATGTTTTGCTGAAATAATCAGTTCATGCCTCTTTTTGAATGAGGAGTAAGTTTCAATTTTGGGTCATATTGTTACCATTATTCTCCAGAGCTATCATGGTATATGCAAGAGCAGTATCTGAAGTAATTCAAGCAGGCAGTAAGATAACAGAACGTATAGGATCATGCCAGAGGATTCAAGCCTGTGAGGTATATAAATTGTGTGTGTATAGATAGATAATATGAGAACTAATCCCTTTCAGACATGTCTCATACAAGCTTCTCTCACTCTGTCAAAGCTCAATCCAAAGGGCAATAAATGATCTATCTTGAATTCCGGTTGTCTAATTCCAAAATTATGATGCAGGATTATGGTACACAGCACTTGAAATTTTCTATTCCAAACTTTGGGTGTAGGCCTACCCAACGTTTGGCAAGTCTTATCAAAAATCAGTCATTTGCGTATGGCTAAAAGATTTGGGAAGCCACAACCTAGGTCTGAATGAAAGACACTGTATCAATCTGCCACAAATGCCTTATTCCCATATTTATTACGGGAATCAGAGGTGTCACTAGCCAAAATGTTTTTTTTTTGGGGGGGGCTGGTCATCACCAACTGGCTGGTCATTTTTATCGACTGTTTTTGCAAAAAAAAACAATGTTTTTTAGAAAAAAAAACAACTGTTTTGACGAAAAATCGTCCTATAAAGAAAAACCTACTTTTTTTCAAGAAGAAATCGAAATCAACTACTTTTACAAAAAACCTGCTGTTTTGAAGAAAAATCGACTGTTCCCAAGTAAAAAATCTACTATTTTTATGAGAAATTACGGAGCTTCGCACCGACTTGCCTATTATTTACCGACTGGCCAACAACATTGTAGGGGGGGGGGGTCCCCCCCACATGTGATGCCCCTGATGGAAATAGCCTGTTTCGAATGCTGGTTGGGTTACCTTCACCCAGCCCTGAAACCAGTCTATCACAAATCCCTGATTTTGGGATTGGCCATCCCAAATGTGTACATACCCAGCATTTGGTATAGGCTTGACCCTCTAAAAAGGAATTTAAAATAGTTTACAGGAATAGGGTCTCACAGCAGCACTGCATAACTCGGTTGGGCATAGACTATTTCAAACTGTGGTAGGCTATACAGGATCATGTCTTTTGAGTATTACCTACATTGGACATCCTTAAACATATAGATGTGATAATAATATGAGAAGTTGAGTTGCTGTTGATGGTGCCAGAAACAGCTGGTCAAACAAACAAGGACTGGAAATTAACCAGTATTGTCCATCTCTGTTCGAGTAGTCAATAGCATGAGAGTATTTTGGTCAACCTCCATTTTCATTTCTATAATCTTGAACAAGTATTCTGGATTATAAGGAAGAATATCTCCTCTACTACCCTAAATGAAAACCCCTTGGGGGTAGTCGAAGACATACACACGTCCTCATTTTCTGGTCCAACATCAAGGCAAGCCCCAACATATGATCACTGGTGCTCAGCAGACATTCGCCATCATGCCCTGCAGCAGTGGCACAGTACCCCTACAAAACTCTCTTGAACTGAAAATCTGCAATGGACCATGCTTGTATTTTGAGGCATGTCCAGAAATCTGCCAGACACTGGAGCCCCATGCCCAAAAATTGCAGATTTGCATTTGACTAGTTAGTCATACATTTTACTGAACTGGTAACACTGTCAAAAAGAAGCGACTAAATAGGTCACAGTTCCTTTGTCCTTCAAACTCCGACCGTCGAACTTTGTGAGCTAGCAAGTTCGAAGTTTGCTTGAATCGTCGGAGAAACGTCGACCAGGCAAGGATCGCTGGAGTCGGAAAAAAAACTAATTAAGCAAACGGTGAACTTTCACGGTGTTCGAAAACGGAAATTAAGCGACCGGCTAAGCCAACGGCGAACAAAACTTTGATCAAAAACGCAAGTATTGAGGACCATGCTTGTATTTTGAGGCATGTCCAGACATCTGCCAGACACTGGAGCCCCATGCCCAAAAATTGCAGATTTGCATTTGACTAGGTAGTCATACATTTTACTGAATTGGTAACACTGTCAAAAAGAAATGAGATGAAGAATTTAAAGAAGACTAAATTTTTCTTTCAAGATAATTTTCTAATTTTTTAAACCACTGTGTAGGGACATTCTAATTTTGGGAATTGTTATGGAAAAGTTTGAACAACTGAATAGGGATATTCTAACTTTGGAATTTTCGTTACAAGTTTGAGAACCCAACAGAATAAAATTGTCCTGTCCCTACCCAATAATAACAGAATAATCAACATAGCAAACACAAAAATTGAGACTTTATGGTTGGCTGCACTGAAATAAATAGCTCTTTTGATCTCAGTCAAGGTAGTGTAGATATTTGACAAAGCAAAATGGTTACTGGAGCTATGGGCCTGTTTCGGCGCCAACCAATGTACTTCGGTTCAGAGTAACCAGTATTTTCGCGTCTTTCGGTTCTGATGAACCGGTGTTTTTGCATCTACCAGAATTTGGTTCGGCAATCGGTTCCAATTCTCGGTCACAAAATTTTGGAACGGTTTTTATTATTGTTCACGATTCTTGGTTCTGATTCAACTTCGACGTCATCAACTAGAAAGTAAAAACACTTGCGTAACAGCATAGACCTATGGAAAAATCTGATAAAATTTAAAGAAGAACAATATAAAAATACAACTTGAATTCTGTATTGTTTTTTTTTTTAGTTTTAATAATTTATATTTAATTTTTAATTTTGATTTTCAGTTTTAAATTTAACTTCTTAACTTTAATTTTAAAAAATTTGTATTCAGGCTCAAAGCCGCGCAAGTTGGAAAAACAATGCAATTTCTTAATTTCAATTTTAAAAATTATGTATTTAATTTTTAATCTTGTTTTTTTTCAGTTTTCACTTTAATTTCTTAATTTTAGTTTTTAAGAATTTTTAATTTATTTTAAATTTTATTCTCTTTAAATTTTCATTTTAATTTCTTAATTTTATTTGACAGTGCAAAACAGAGACGTCAGCTGAATTTTATGAGAGTTGTATTTTGGCCCATCTTGGCAAAGGCTCAAAGCCGCTCAAGTTGGAAAAAACGAACTTGTGGATTTTCCTTTTTCGAGCTGGGCTGAAGGAATCTTTATTCTTAATTAATTTTAATTTAATAATTTAAATTTAATTTTTATTTTAGTTTTAACTTTAATTTTCTATTGAATAGATATACCCTCCACACAAAACCCAGTTGGCTGCTGATACAGCTTCAGTTGCAGCTACAAATTCTTCCTCCGTTTTTTGTTGTCAAATATCTTCCTTCATCACGTCATCGTCTTCGAACTTGAACCGTGTTTTTGCGTAATTTCCAATGTTTTGGGAGAACCGATTTTTGGTTCAGAACGAAAAGTGTTTTTGCGACAACTGGTTACCGGTTTCCGCTGAACACCGGTAGGGTAGCCACAAAAACACCTAGTGGCAAAAATTGGCGATTTTTTTGTAATGAATGCATGAATTGCTGTGAATTTTCCTTATCAGTTTTACCTATCTAAAACATCTCCAAAAAATATTTTAAAAATACCATTGCATTCAGGACAAAATTGTGTATTTTATAAGGCTAACAGTAAGATGTCCTAACTATTTAATATTATTTCTTAATATTCAGTGTAAATTTAGATGTAAAAAAAAGTAGCTGAACTTGCCTACAAAAATTTGTTGATACTAAGGAGGAAAAGTCTGCAGCCTATAGCAGCAATAGGTCTACTGGACTATAACCTTGATGATCATATTCATATTTTCTCTTCTAACTCACTTGCTGGGGCTCCCCATGCACTCAAAACCAGCTCAAAATCACCCAGTTTCATAGAATTTCATTGAAGCACATAGTTCCAAGCTGGTCACTAGATGGACAAAACCCTAAAGTCAATGGATGAACATAGGCATTTCCTTATGTAAAATACTGTTTTCTAAAGAAGATTTAAGATGCTTAGAGACAAGATAGAGAGGTGATTTTGGCCTCAAATCAAAGCTAAAAGATAGGAGAATCACATTCTGATCTTCAAAAGCTCAGGTTTGATTATTTTTTTTTTTAGTGGCTACCCTAACACCGGTTGGCGCCGAAACACACCCTATATTATTTAAGAAAGGCCGAAATATATTCTAGCTCCAACAAAATGTAGCTGACTTATCCATTTTGCTTTGTCAACTATGAATCGCAGGCAGCTTGGGCTGAAGGAATATCTACTTAGTAACATACGGAGTTTCCAGTGAGCAGCAGAAGCCTTTTGGCTTTTCAGGTAATCCACACCTTAACAGTTTTTCAAACAATCGCAGCAAGTCTGTTGAGATAGAGCTACTGTAGTTCTTGCAAGAAAAAAGGCGCCAAGAGTCAAGCGGAAAATTTAAATTAGTCCGGACGCGGCTTGTAATGGAGTTTTCATCTCCAAGCTCTGTATCAAGGGGAGTTCGCGTCTTACGGCGAAGGAACTTGAAAGCTCAGCACAGGGTTTATAAACATGGACTTTCATTTTATAATGAGTATCCTTCACAAACTGTGATCTTGGATGATCTCCTGAAGTTTGCAGAGGAAAGGCTTGCAGGTATTTTTTTTTAGTACAGTTTGGGTACCTTTTTTCTGTGTTATAAGTGTCTCATAAAGTTTGAATCATTTGAAGGTAGGAGCAGTCTAACTAAGCCCTTTCTATACCCATGCTCAAACCCTGGCCCAGGCCAGGGTTAAAAATGGAATCCTCATTTGTTTAGTTACCAAAGTATGCGCTGCTTAGTAAGCCTAATGCACTGCACTGTCATCAGTAGACCCCGAAGCCGCGCCGAATTTTTTTTCAGCGGCGGCGCGCCGGAAAACCCTCGGCGTGGCGGCGCGCCACGGCGCGCCGAAATTTTTTTAGCGGCGCGCCGCCGAAAATTTTCGGCGGCGCGCCGCTTTTTGGCGCCGTTTTCCGGACTTTTTTAGCTAAAATTTTGGAACTTTGCGGCCATGATTTAGAGAAATTTCGTGCCTGAATTGGCTGTAGGTGTAAATAATTAGTACGGAATTAAAATATCGGTTGACTGGCCAGCCAGCTAGCCTATCAAGTTTATAGGCTACCTCGCTGGTATCAACATAATTTCAGCCATTCTTGTACAAGGCGCCATCTCCCTGTTCCAGACGGATTCCCACTGCGAGTCCCGGATTTTTTTTGTTGTACTAGCAACTCCCTTTCCCCCATTCTCACGGGTCCCCGTCGTAAGCCATTGCTTCAACTAGAATAACTAGAAAATAACTCCTTTCGGATTCGATGTGGAGCTTATTTGAGAAGCTGCTGGTGTCAGTGGTTTAACTAACGCTTAGAAAATAATAAAACTCTGTTTTACTGATTTTTTTAAACTGTGCAGTTATAAAACTAAGTAAGCAAATCAAATCAAAGAAAAGTGAAATAACGTGGACCATTAGACAGACTAATTTTGTTTCGTCAACCAAATGAGTTTGGCAAGGAAATAGATCAGCAAATTTTCGAACCAACTTGATACAGATACATTACATCTGTTCTCGTTGTTTCCAGTCTCGATAGTCCCCAGAAAGTGACTCCTTCTTTTCTCGTGGCTCCCCTTGACTCGTCAAGGAGTACCCGGGAAACAGCGAAATATGGCAAATAAAAATTAGGTGACGACTTTTATGGATCTATTGCTTCTAAACAAAACAATTATTCTCAAATTCGAAGACGGACGTTATGGTACTTGAGCTAAAGCCCCGTCTGCATTACCGTAAACCGACCGTTTTACGGCCGACCGTTTGACCGTTACGGCAGTGAAGACGGGTCTTTCTCTACGGACGGCCGTAGCCGTAAAACGGCGGTACTGACCCCTCCGTAACCGTAAAACGGACGTAGTGAAGACTGCTTTTTTGTCCAAGTCCCATGTAACTGTTTTTCAAGTCACATATAAACTGTTTTTTAAATTTTAACCCAAGATTCACCTATTTGGGACTAATGTAGACCATATTTTTGCGGTTACGGACCTAATGAAGACCACATTTTTGCGGCTACGGACCGTCCGTAAAACGGTCGGTTTACGGTAATGCAGACGGGGCTTAACCAATGTAAGTCCCAGAAAAGCTATTAACATAAAAAAACATCATGGTCGGACAGTGTGCGTGGACGTGCTCAAAAAAACATCAGTGGCATATGACGGTCTTTTGATTACTTTTTCATTGTCAAAAGACATGGTGGGCAACAATGAAAAGTATTTCCGCCGAAAAAAAACGGCGGCGGCGCGCCGCCATTAAAACGGCGTTAGCTATGGCGCGCCATCTGAAAAACGGCGGCGGCGCGCCGAAACTTTTTCGGCGGCGGCGCGCCGATAAACGGCGTGGCTTCGGGGTCTAGTCATCAGCACCTGATCAGCACCCCTCTGGGAAATAAGGTGTATATAGCCTACAAATTTTTTGCCAGGGTTAAAAATGGTATCCTGATTTGTTTAGTTACAGTACAGGAGGGGTATCCATGGGCGGCATGGGGTATCCAACCTCAGACAAGATTTCAAATTTCCAGAGAAGTCTTTCCTTCAGAATAATCCATCTGGCTTAAAAAGGAACCAACAAATATGACAAATATACTAGATTGAAGCTAATTGAATGGTTTACATATTGGATAAATAAATATTGCTTCAATCTTTCTGGTCAGGGGCGCCACTATGGGGGGGGGGAGGGGGGGGGACTCCCCCCCCCAAAGGTCTTGAGAAAGTACTTTCGTCGGGCGAAGCCCGGCGAAAGTTCACTTGTTTGTCGGCGCGGAGCGCCGGCAAACCCAGGAGAAATAAACTATTGCATGCTTTTCTCGGGCGTCGGTCGACTCGTCGGCACATCGGGTTCATTGCATACGCAAGAAGTCAAATTCTGCACACATTCGTCGTGCACAACACAGAAGAAGTCGAATTCTGTATCCTTTTGTCGGGCCTCGATATTCTCGTCGGCACATCGGGTTCTTTTTAAACATACAAATTCAGAAGAAATTCAATTTTATATGCTTTCGTCGGACGTCGGTAGACTCGTCGGCATATTGGGTTCTTTTTATACGCAAGAAATCGAATTCGGCAAATATCTGTCGGGCAAAACACAGAAGAAATTGACTTCTGAATGCTTTTGTCGGGCGTCGGTCGACTCGTCAGTTCTGTTTATGTGTGATAAATCAGTTTCAGCAAACATTTGTCGGGCGCACCAGGGAAGTTGAAGTATCGTCGACACATCGTGTTCTTTTTATATACGTAAGAAATCAAATTCTGTAAACGTTTATCAGGCGCATCCCGAAAGTTTAAGTTTTATTATTGTCGGCTCATCGGCTTTTATTTACATGTAAGAAGTAAAGTCCTTTACAGTCTTGTCGAGCAAAACAAAGAAGAATTCGAATTCTTATGCTTTAGTCGGGCGTCGGTATTCTTGTCGGCACATCGGGATATTTTTATTCGCAAGAAATCAAATTCTTCAAACATTTGTCGGGCGTGGAAAGTTTAATCGGGATCGGAATCTCATTACACGTAAGAAATCAAATCCGTAACTTTTGTCCAATCCCCAAAGTTTATGTCTCGTCTGCAAATCGAGATTTTCTACACACAAGAATCAAATTTGTGCCTACTTTCTTCTGGATGGCCATACTATTTTGGCGGAAAGATCTGTGATTTCACAGGTAACCTTACTTTTATTTGAGATCGCTCATAAGCGTTTCCACAAAAGTTCGCCTGCGGCTTATTTCGTAGTACTTTCTATTTGGAAGAATGGTGTTTCCTTTAGTTGGCGTTTTAGGACTGAAATGCTTGGGGGTTGGAAACACATTAAAAGCTAGAACTTGTAAAGTATAGGTATAGAATAGCCTAAAATTTTCCAGAAAAAAGAAAGATTAAAAAAAAAATTCGCCTGCGGCGCTTGATTTAACTTGTTCTGGGTTCGGTCTTTTTAGCGAATGGTGAAAAGTAAAGCCGAATATGTGAATTTAAACATACGAATTTACATTAAAAAATAATCTCAGCTAATGCATTACAGTTAGTTTTACAAAAAATTTCGCGTGCGGCGCATTTCGTAGTATTCTTTATTCGGAAGAACGGTGTTTCATTTAGTTGGCATTTTAGGATTGAAATTCTTGGGGTTTGAAACACCTTAAAAGCTAGAACTTGTAAGCTAAATTTTTCCAGAAAAAAAGGCAGATTTAAAATACTTCGCCTGCGGCGATTAATTTATCTTGTTCTGGTACAGTCGTTGGAACTTCAGTTTTTAGCAAAGCTGCAATGAAATCCCGAATATGAGAATTCAAATTTAAGAATTTACATTCAAGGACTAATCTCAGCTGATGCATCACAGTTAATTTTACACCGGTTCAATGTTGTGCTGGCGGGAAATGTACGCCGTTGCCGCGAAGCGGCAACGGCGTTTTTTGTCGGCACATTTTTGAGTCCGTCGGCACAAACTGGACGTCCCCCCCCCAAAGGTAAAAGGCTAGTGGCGCCCCTGTTTCTGGTTAAATGTATTTTTCTTTTCGAACAAGATTACTTCGTTCTAACCTTACCTCGATTTAGCCTACATAAAAATTATGAAAAAGGAAGAGGTAGCAAAGTCAATAGCCAGAAAACAGCTTTTCACAACTGCTACTAAATGGAGAAAAGGCCCAGAATTGGAATATTTTTGGTCATATGACTTTGAAAAAAGTCATATCTTGCCTCTTGAGTGTCGGGACAGCTTCTACAATTCTTTTTAACATTTTCGCGGCAAAAATCGAGGTACTGTAAAAACGAGTTCAGGTACCCCTCCTGTACCAAAGTGTGCACTGTGAAATAGTGCATTGCACTGCCACCTGCCACCTGTACCTCTCTAGGGAATAAAGGGTGTATAAATATTTATTGATAGTGCAAAGTGGTGCAGAGCCTATACTTCAGCTGAATTATGTTATAGCTACATTTCATCCCTTCTTGGCAAGAGTCCTCTTCAGTTCAGGTTCAAACCACTCATGCTGATATGTTTTTGTTTTTCCACGAGTTTCATTTTCCAGATTGAGCCTGAAGAGGACCCTTGCCAAGAAGGGCCAAATTACAGCTCTAATAAAATTCAGCTGACATTCACTTTGCACTGTCAAATATGATTTGCAGTCAGCTTGGGCTGAAGGGGATACATACATGTCACATTTGAGTACCATGCTCATCCCTGCCAGCCTGCTGCCGGCATGCCCTAGCCTTTGAATATGGCTATAAAAAAAAACTGGTGACAAATTTTCATATGGGATGCCTTAGCAGTTGCAGACCTCTGGCAAACCACAAAGATTTTACAAAATCAGGAGTATCAGGACAGTTGTTTAAATTCTTCTTGCCAATGTAGAGTTCAGCCTTTGTTTTGCTAGAGTTTAAACATAGATTGTACAATTCTAGAAACAAAACCAGACAAATGTGAGATACCAAGGTGCCGACAGTCTGGTGACAGTCATTTTGATTTTGCCTGATTGATGGCACTGTCTCTAGTGTAGCCATCTCTCTTAATCTTGATTTTTATTTATATTTGATCTTGTTGCTTCCAGTCCTTCGAACCATAGAAAGAATTAACCTCGGGAAGACAGCAAAGTTTTTAGAGGCATGGAGAGATCAATTATTGCAGGAATTGCGCAAGCAGAACTTGAAAATTTATGCTAATGTGGTAAGGATTTTCTTGTTTCAAGTTTATTTTATTCTTGCATTTTACAGTTACATTCACTATTTTTCCATTTGCTCTGGTGTATGAAAAAAACACACCTGTTTTTGGTTGTTACCTCTCTCAAAGTTATGATATGCTCATTCACAGGATACTTCAGAGTCCTTTCCTAAGAAGGACACTCCTTGTACTGAGGTGAATGGAAACCATTGTATTGTGGTTTTCAGACTGTTTATCTAATCATGCCCCAAGTGAATGGGACTGAGCAGCAATCTTCCCTTATTGTTTGTGTTACAGTACATTGCTTATCCTACTTATGTTTTTGTTTTCTCCTTCAGAGTTCGTTGCTAGACCTCTTGGCTTATATACCATCTCCCAGAACCCAAATGAAAATTGTTTTGCCCTCGCTAAGCCTTCCTTTGATGAAAAAATTTGTCTCATGTTGTCTTACTACTGCGGTAACAATAATAGTAGGCTACTGATTTATTTAAAGCTGCTCTACAGCCAGATTGCAGACATCGGTGTTGGTAGGTTTGTTTGATGGCATTAATTGGGGGTATCGCAAGTCATTTATTAAAGGATGAAGAGGTCCCTAGCCAAGAAGGGCCAAAATAACGTCTCAGGAGACTAACCTGCTTAGCAGCATTAAGCATACGATCTTACTGTCAGCTTATAGGCTACTCTACGAATATCGATGGTGTTGTAGAATACGAATTAGTCTTCTAAATTGTCTAGCCGTGAACAGCATTGGTGGCTTATTCAGGAAACCCTCGATTTTTTCTGTATTCTCTTTCCATTTTTGCAGCTTGGAGGAAGCAAAGACGCTTTAGATGACGAGGTACAGAAAGCAAGGGAAAGAGATATTCTGTCCCACTTTGCATTACGTCTTGGCTATTCTTCAACTGAAGAAAATAGAAGGTGGTTCGTTCAGCATGAAACCGATTTGTTTCGATGCCGTTTTATCGAGGAATCGTCAAGCCTAGTGAAGGAGTTTGTCAAAGACGAAAAGTTGAAATTCCAGGTGGTAAGCAACCAGTGTTTTTCTTCGGATTCCGCGTTCCTAGTTCTACGAAACAACTTTGCAAACGCCATTGAACAATGCTTTGTACCGATTACTCACGAGCGAGGAACGCCTCCCTTTCGCGATGTTGTCAGCCATTCTTAGAAGGTATGAACTTCGAACAGCAATTGGCCGTGATTTGGATGTGTTACAGAACCTTTCAGGATAAACGCCTACAGCACGAGCTGCTTTATATGGAGTATTTCAACTTGGTCATTGCCATTCTCACTGCTGTCTGAAGTTAAAATATACTCTCTTAATTTTTCTAACTATTGCCCAGGAGCTGCTCGGTGCTCTCGCCTGACGGATAAATTTGCTCTTTTTTTCCTTTGTTTTTGAGCATGTTTACTACCAGCCACACACCGGGGACAGCAGTCCAATGGTAGGGAACATCCACAGGGAAGGGGGAGGGAGGGTCTCTTATGTGGCTAGGTATCCTGAGTAGATGACGGCTGTAGAAACACACGTCTACGAATTTATTAGGTCAAATAACATAATAGTTAAATAAGACCCTATCAATACTTTATAAAACATAATGTCACTTACTCATTAAAATGCTTTACAAAATGTTGATGGAAAGAAGATCTATACCGGTTAGAAGCTGATGGTTTGCAGGGCTCTAATTTATTTCGATGCCTCGTGTTATATCCGGTTCGTGCCAGCTCCGGTAGCAAATCACGATGCTTACTTGATTCTAACATTTTATTCCCATTTTATTGTAGCATTTAAAGGACACCTGAACAATGAAACCATACTTGAACACACCATGGAGAATGCATTTACAGACATGGCCACGGAGAGCATTCTTCTCCTGAGCGTGACGTTTTCAAAATAGGGATGTTCGTTTCTGGAGGTTTGCACATGCAGACTCCAAGACAAAAAGCGCAATTCATTCAAATCTTGTACAGCGCTGGCCGGATCGTATTGGAATTTCTTCTAGATATATGTTTGGGCTTAACTGGTTAAAAAATATTCCAGAAGAAGGGTAGATTGGAGACATTTGTTCATTTCTAAAATTGTTCGGTACTGAAATAAGGACAGATGCAAAATGTAGCAAAAATCATAGCTTGGAAACACTATTTCGTATTTGGATTGGGTTTTCTGCAGGCAATGTTCACGGAAGTCATACAGATAGGGATGATACTTGGTACTCTTCATTCAGGTTTCCTTTAACATAGTCAATGGCTTATTTCAAGTTGACAAGATCCTAGTGCTTCTGTGCAATCCTTATTGATGTGTTTCCTTAGGTATCGGAAGAAGAGAAGACCGAGTACGCCGAAGAATTATCCAGTTGCACATACAGTATGACTGCTCCCAAAGTTGCCACTTCTGAGTTCTTCAAAGTTCCTTTCATTGAGGCCTTGGATTTGATCAAGAATCGAAGAGTTTTTCTGCGGAAAGGATTTGCTCTCGTTCCGTTTGAAGATTTTGGGACCATCATTGCCGCACTGTTCAGAGCTCAGATATCGCAAGCCATGGTTGTAAGTATGGTCATAACGCTAGTCCGTTCCTCGTTTGGTACTCTGGTTAAAATTTGCTGCCTCGCAGTTTGGTCCAAGTGGATGCGATATCATTGACCAAATATCTTGA
Organism: Branchinecta lindahli; assembly: GCA_023053555.1. Taxonomy (NCBI): domain Eukaryota; kingdom Metazoa; phylum Arthropoda; class Branchiopoda; order Anostraca; family Branchinectidae; genus Branchinecta; species Branchinecta lindahli. Next base: position 12,956,406 of record JAKZAO010000002.1, read on the forward strand.
ATACTTTCATATTTTAGGCTTAGGTTAGTTTTTTCGTGACACATGTTTTTTTCTGAGACCGTAGGTATACTTATTCTTATGGCGACGTCAACAGATCTACTGCGAGATCTACTGGTGATGTCAGCAGGCAACAGCCTTTTCGCTAGCAAGTGCGATTTGAGGGAAATTTTTTAATGGCAGATATTCTTATTTAGTGTTTTTGTTTTAAGGTAACCGCAAGAGGGAGGTCAATATTGGACAGTGATCAGAGGTTACATAGGCTGTTGAATGACTTCGACAAGAGATCGACGGGACAGGAAGCCGTTTCATTTGCTGCTGATGGTAACCTAAAGATTACATACCAGATGCTCGATACTGTGAGTATCAACTGTCAGTTAACCGAGAACAGATGAGGCTAAGCTAGAACGAATGACATGCGTAAACCACCATTTGATACAGCTTTGTATCTACTGCCCTTTCCTCTTAATCCGAATGATATGGTATTTATTTTATAGAGGCGAAAGCCTTTTTGCTACAGTTTTATTATTATTATTATTTACACAGGCCCAGGAGCCCAGCGGTTTTTGGCACAGCCCAAGGGCCATACCAAACAAACAAAAATAAATAAACGTAAGGACAGAAAGAAAGTAACACATTACTACATCACACTAAACACCACTCAAACACTTTTCACTGTGTAGACTAGCCACTCCGCCTCAAACTAAGAAAATACCTACTCTGCATACCTTTCACCAACCAGTCTCTCCCATGAAGCCCTCCCTTAAATCCTCCAGTTCATCAGAACCACACATAAAATGAATAAGACCCTCATCTCCCTCACCACACATTGGGTAAAAGTAAGGATCAGATTCCACCATGACACTACCCAAATACTTTCTTCTTTCACCAAGTGGCAGGATGTCTGGCCTCAAATAAATAATTAGTTTCGCCTCCTCTTTATTAAAACCCGCGTTAAAATAAAACCCTTCCGCCCAAGTCTCTTTAGCTTCTGCATACACACTCGAAATGTATTGACGACAAAGCTGCATGCCGAGGCTCTTACTAGCACTTATCTGCAAATTCTGGACAAATCGTGGTCTCAGCAAAAAATTCAGATCTAGCCTAATGTAAAGCTGTCTCGGATACAACATTTTGAACGCATAAAGCTGTCTGGAACAATTTTAGAAAGATAATATTTCTGCGGCCTGGGATTTGAGCTAAGAGGAAGTACCAGTAAGTTGTTTCGTTTCTCTTAAAGCACAACTCTTACTAGAAATAATCTTCTCCCTATGAAATGGATCAGAAAAAACATTTTCGAAAATACCATTACTTTCCACCTGAAATTAGCGAGTTTCTGGTTAACGCTTATCGACTATGTCCAGCCTTCCTGCTCTCCAACGCGGCGGCTGGGCGCAAAACATTTGAAAACTGAACGTGCCGTTGTTAAAAAGTGGGAAAACTAAGCAAATAAAAGAAGCAATAAACAGAAGCTTCTCAGATCCTTATTTGTCCGCAGACGTTGAAGATTTCGTAGTGTGACGGGCAAAACTCGGCAAGGCCAAAAAAGCGCAAAAAATTCGTCAGCACAAAACGAAACAATGGAGAAAGGTGCGGATTTTAGAAGCTTATAATTCTGTATGGGAGCTAGGGATATTCTAAAAGGCAGAATAATCAAGAGGGGTCCTTTAACAAAAATTATCGCGTTTCAGCTGTCAAAGCAGTCATTCCCCTTGTGTGCTCGCAGCCTTCATGAAGCTGTTCGACACGATCATCACCTAAAGCATGGTGGAAGAATGCAGTACGGATTGTTCCTGAAGGGCATTGGTCTGCCGCTGGAAGATTCGATGAAGTTTTGGCGTGAAGAGTTCACAAAGACGATGGACGTTGACAAGGTAATCTTCATTACATTTTTTTTAGGCTCCCTGCACTTCCTCCTTAAGGCCAGCTCAGTTGGAACTTCCTAGTTCCGGTTTTGTAATGATTTTTTTTTTTGGATGTACCGTTTGTGGCGACGATCTTACGGATTCGCTTTCCGAAAAACAAAGCGGGAATCCGCCGAGTGCCAGAATAAACGGAGAGTTGTTGCGCCTTTACAACTTCTCGCTGGCTTGCCGAATCCACTTTCCACGTACGTAGTGGTTCACTTTCCAAAACTAGTGGATCTCAACAACAGTATCGGAAAGCATAGCGAGTTTTAGCCGCAGTCGTGAATAATCCATCGGAGGTTTCTCACCACCAGAATCGTCTTTTGCTCTTCGGTGTTCGACGCCTCGGGCCAACTTGTCAGTACACATTCGGACTCTCTCACCGAACGAGTCGGTATTGGACTGGGGAACGTCACGCATTACGCAAAAAAAACTCAAAGACAACACGTGTTGGACACCGAAAAAAAAAAGAAGACGTAGCGAACACGGCGCTGTACATGTGACGGGACCTTCAAAACGGAACTCAAAGAAAGAAGGGCTTGATAATTCATTTTTGCTTCACACAGTCACGGCTTGGCTGACAGTAATTGCGTTTTAATCCTTGTTTCAGAGGCCTACTAATACCCAAGTTCTGATAAGAAGTGGTCGTATTACAAACCACGCCCTTCTTTACCTAGGCTTGCCGAGAACTGAATGAATGTTACACGGAAAATGGGAGAATTAGAAGAAATACGCTGGCGCAATTTCTCCAGCTCCTGCGGAGTTTACGATTATTCTGAAGCTTCGATAAAGTATAAGAAAAATTACTGAATGACAGATTTTGCTCTTCTTCGTCTAAGACTTTCTGTAACTATTCGAAAAACTCATAAAAATCCCAGACATCGTAAATCTTAAGAACATGCGTTGCAAACGCATGTTCTAAGTTCGTTTTGTACAACCTTCGGTTTGGACATGGCTTAGTGCGAGTCCTATTCACGATCGGCGCGTGTGATAGATTGCACTACTTTAGAATGAATGTGTCCAACCAAGAGCTTTTCTTTGGTAACTGGATCGAACATGTTTCGAAAGTAATTGCGCTTGATAGACAAGTGAAGTAAAAACTGTCCTTGGTTAAAAACTACGATACTAAGCAAAGCTATTATTGCTCCAATAAGGTCGCAGAAGCTTAATTTCCTAATACGTTTGGCCATATGACTGGGGGAACCATGAGATAATTTGGTTTGCACCCAGTATGTTCATCTCGATTACATTTTTTCTAGTTCGAGAAAAATTATGCCTACAACATTCGGCACAACTACGGCAAAGAGGGGAACAAGGTCAACTACACCCCATATAGCTGTAGTAAAATCATCAATGGGTCAGTGGGCCCTGGAGACCATCACGGATGTCCCTTCAGGCATTTTGATGCCAAAGAGTTGAAGAACAGACTTCAGAACTACAAAACATCTGCTCCAGGTAAGCCCAAATTCTTGTCATTATAAATCATGTCCGACTTCACTTGAGATAAGGATCTTGCCAGCTGACTTACTGACCCGTCTGGTCGTTGGCGTTTCAAAATACCGAAACAAAGCATGCTCTTGCAGACTACCCTCGTGTTTGGCAGATGGTAGCCGTTGATGATGCATCATTGGAGCAAAGTCTGCCAGAGAGAGGAAGTGAAGGCTTTCGGGATAGGTCCGTCGTACGGCCACAAATTGGTAGCAACCACCTCCTTAAAAAATGTTAAAAGACAAACAAATCTCCCAAGTATGAATAATGTTCAACTCGATAATCTTCATTTAGTATCCGAACTGCTTCATACTCACTCAGCGGGCGTTATTGCAACTAGTTATTGCCAGGTTTGCCTTGTACTGTTTTGTACCCTGACATTGTGTATGGAAGACTGACTTTGGTTGGAAGAAAAACAATACAGAATGCCCGGGTAATTGAATGCAATCGTAGGACACCAGTGTCCTTAATCACCTAGCATACCACCACAAGATCCCCAATCCAGATGGAAGTGTAGTACAGTCTCCACTATGTCGCCTTTGCATGATTCTGCATGAAGAGAGGGAAACCCTAGACTATCTGCTCTTCAGTTGCACCAGACTACCGTGGAAAATAAAAGAGTCAGTTGAAGAAAGCCTTCATCGTCATCATATGATGACGTCCTTATAAATAAAACATATGCTGACGTGGAATATTCATTCACTGACGTATAAATGTCAGAGCTGCTGCGAGTCCGCTGTGATCGAGTCCGAGACCGAAGTCACGCTCACGAGTCAAGACGGTCCGAGTCCTTGAAAAAATCCTTCGAGACGAGACGAGACTGAGTCCGTGAAAAAGGTGTCTCGAGACCGAGTCACGCCCCGAGTCCTAACTATACGTTTTGTTTTTATGGCACTTGACTTCCGGCCAGGTGCCATATGCTGATCACTTTTCCGTCGGTCTGTCGGTCGGTCAGTCAGCTGTTTTCGAGTTGGGGTACTTCTCGATGTGCTAGGACGATGAAACTTTACAGGCATATTAGTGATTTGAGAACCCGACAAAATACCCTAGGAAGACTTTGTGTTCCTGGATCCGACCATCTTTGGGGGAGTTGAGGCAAGAGGAATCCGGAAATCACTGACTCCCGTATGTTGCGAACGGGTGGTCAGATTCGAGTGAAACTTACTGGTGGCCACACGCGGTCAGAGCTGGGGGAGTTGGAGGGGTGCGGAAAGTTTTTGACGTGCACAAGAACCAAACGGATGGGCAGAATGGGATGCAAGTTGGACATTGCTGAGTTTATGCGACCTTGATTTGATATTTGACGTCCGGACCATATCCGGCCAAAGTGGGGGGGGGGGGGGCGAAGCGGGACTCGGAAATTTGCAGACAGGCTATGCTCCGATTCCAGTTAAATTTGATAGGCTAAACTGATGTTAGAGATGCGAAGTTTATGTTTGCGAGTCGTATTCAGCCACGGCGGGGGGGGGGGGGGGGGTTGGAAGGGGAGACCCGGAAATTTTGTGGCTCGGCAAGCAAGTGGAGTGATTTGAATGAAACTTGGAATGTACAAAGATCATTTGCCCTAAATGACATTGCTGGGTTTATGCGACCTTGACTTGTTATTTGACGTCCGGGCCATATCCGGCCAAGGTGGGGGGGGGGGGGGCGAATAGGCTTCATAGGTTAAACTGATGCTAGAGATGGTACGTTTATGTTTGCGAGTCGTAAGTGAAGTGATTTGAATGAAACTTGGAATGTACAAAGATCATTTGCCATAAATGATATATTTTAAGGTTCGAAGCGGATCCAAACCACGGTGGGGAGGAGATTTACCGGAGTTCACCCAAAAATGCTTCATATGATCCATTTAGGAGTCCGAACCAGATTCGGACGCGGTATCGTATAAGGTATCGTATCGGTATCGTACCGAAAATCTCGGGCGCGTCTAGGGAAATAGCAAGTGGATCTGTTGGGTTGAAACTTGGAAGGTTGGCGATTGCTTGGAGGCGTTGTCAGAAATGTTCAGGCTTGAGTGAAACTGAATATCCTATTTCTAGGTCCGAACCGCATTTTTGGATAGCGGGGTGTTTTGTGAAGTTCTCTTTTACTTTCTTGTACCACCTACTCGTAACAAGTGCTATATGAGCTCGTTGCTCTTGTTTTAATCCTTAGACCTCCAAGGTATTACTTGATTTAGTTCTACTTGAAAAGGTTACGACACAACCATCCCTTGGCCGATCTCTTTATTTGGTCCCCGGAGAAGTCCATTTCATATTGGATTTGCCGGTCCGAGACGTGTTTTGGACTCGGTGACTCGGCCGGATTTCGAGACGAGACGAGCCCGAGTCCTTCTTCACAAGACGAGTCCGAGTCCCGGAAAAGGCGTCTCGAGACGAGTCCAGAGTCCGAGTCCACCAGCTCTGATAAATGTCCACGCGCTTATCATGTGAAGACGTGTGGAATGATCACGCGCTGACCACTGTTGGCGTCACTGGGAGCGTGTTCCACCCCTCCACCAATAGTAACTATTGGTTACTATTTCCGTTCCAGCCTCACGGAAAGTTACTACGCTGACCGTTCCAACCTTCACAAAATAGTAACTAATAGTAACTATTTGCTTACCATGCTCGGGAGCGTAGTAAGCGTAGTAACTACGCATCTCTGTAACGCGATTGGTCGGATCACCCCGAGCCTGATATTTGACCGAAAAAATTCAAAAAGCGTTCCAGCCTAGCGTAGTAACCACGACGAATAGCGTAGTAACTACGGTAAGTAGGGTGGAACACGCTCTGGATATCAGCAAGAATCCGTTCTTCTTATAAGGATTGGCGATGCGATAAGGGGAAACGGTTCGGCGCTGATCACGAGAAATGTCAGGTACTGATAGTCGACGGTCAGTAAATTAGCACATGAACTTGTCAAGAAGGCAGTTCAGACTGGATCAAGCGATGGTTGACGGATGATTACGAATTAAATTTTCCTGTTAAGCTTGAATGACGTCTGCGCACAGATATTGTAGTCTTCGAAAGTCCGAGTTCTAGAAGTTTTTATTCCACTTTCTGGAGTTTCACTATAGTTTGTTCAGTCTCAGTTTTAATTGCGGGATTACGTTGATTTAGGTTGGATTCTCTGCCTAGCTGGCACCACGTGTTAAACTGACTGCTTTATTAGTTGATGTCAGTTGAAGATACAGGACGAAAACCCTAAAAATAAAGACAACCACCAGTAACTGAATATAATATGTACGGAACTTATATATGTGAAACACTCACGAAGTATTAATAAGGAAGTCGTGGAAGGGGAGTGCTTACATTTTCCAAATAGCTGTTTACGACAGAAATATTCTAGTCTCTTTAGCTGTATTTATGTATGTATATGTCTATGTATTTGTTACCCATCCACAATAGCTACAAAAGCATAAGACGGAGTATAAGAAAAAAATAGAAGAAGAAAATAACCAAATAAGATCATAACCCATTACAAACAAACAAAAAACACAACATATTCCAATAAGCAGTAAAAAAGAATGCCTCTCGAAGGATGGTGAGACGGCGTCATCTGCTTAAAACGTTCGGCTTACCGACGAAACGTCCCCATGACAAAACGTCCCCTGGCGAAACGTCCCCGGCGAAATGTCCCCATGGGATAACGTCCCCGTGCCAAAAATAAGCTTAGTGCCGTTATGCTGGATAAAAATGACATGGGAAGCGAGGAAACGAATGCGGATGGAACGGGTAGTTAGGTAGAGAGACATAGTGAATCTAGGCTAGACGGGTTTGATCCTTGAATAAAATCCTTCAATAATAAATATCACCAAATTATACATCGAACTAAAGCGAGATCAATGAGTGTTATCGCAGCGTAATAAATAAAATAAATAAATAAAAGATAAAACAAAAATTGACAAACTACTAAATCTGTGTGCTTTCTTTAAGAAATGGCCATAGCCGGGATCAAAACTTTGGTTTGTTTCTTGACTATCGGTTAAATGCTGAAGTAGTCAACCCATCGTGATTTAAAAAAGTTTATATTCAAAGAACATTTTTTGTCTGAACTGATGACGTAATCAGTAATCTCATAGGCCTGTTATCCGTCAGCAATGAAAAACAAATTCTATAGTCGGAGACGTTTCGCTAGGGGACGTTTTGATCGGGGACGTTTTGATCGGGGACGTTTCGCCACGAGGACGTTTATTCGTGGGGACGTTTTGTCATGGGGACGTTTTGCCAGGGGACGTTTCGAATGGAGACGTTATGTCGACAACCCAAATGTTCGCCATTTCGATTATTGGTTTCCCGTAGACTGTGTTTACTAGTTAGTGGTCTATTTCTAGACCAAGACGGGATTCCAAGTAGAAATTTTGCATGTTTGAATTGTTTTTTTCGGAGGTCGGATTTGTCGCCATCCCTCACGATGTGTATAGTTGTGTATGTGTCGTTATTTATGCCTACATTTTTTTTCTGTAGTGATTGAAGATATCCTTCAACTCGTATCCGGAAAGCACTACCAGATAGCCTGCCAGCGTTACTTCGAAGCGACTCACAATGTTCTACTCCAAGGAGGCATCCAGCATCCAAACCAGTATTTCCTGGAAAGCCAAAAAGTCTTGAATGGAGACGCAAGACCGAATGTGGAAAGAGGTATGCTGTTGCGTTTTTTTTATCGCCCTTGGCCATCGTCTTACTTTCGAGTAATAGGTTTGAAGTATAACCAGTAATGTTCCTTTCGAGACGTCATCATGCTCCGTACTATAGTTGGTCAGGCTGATTGATCAGAAAGATCGGTTGTGCAAATTTTGTGCGGAGGTGTTCCCCACACAATAGCAGTAAAAAACAGATAACTTCGCCGAGTAATAACTCGCAACAGAAGAACAAGAAACGGATTTTTGTGTTGCTTAAGAGGTTTGAAGGTATAATATAGAAATATATAGCGTCGAGAAAAGGCTTTTGACCTTCAGTTTTCGCAGAGCAAACTAACTCTAGAGAGTACCGCGCAAACTTTGGAAAAGTGGCACAGAGTCAATCGCAACGGCACTAGCGCCGCTAGCGGGACTGAACGTCCCTACTAAAACTCAATCATCCGTGCACCAGTGGTGGCTTCAGTAACTTCAAATTCTGAACACAGCAAAAAAAAAGATACAACCTCCTGCGCCAGACCCTGCACCAGACTGCATCTTAAAGCACAACTCTTACTAGAAATGATCTTTTCCCTATGAAGTGGATCAGATAAAAACATTTTCGAAAATACCATAACTTTCCACCTGAAATTGGCAATTTTCTTGTTAGCGCTTGTCGGCTATGTCCAGCCGTCCTGCTCTCCGACGCGGCGGCTGGGCGCAAAACATTTGAAAACTGATCGCGCTGTGGTTAAAAAGTGCGAAAACTAAGCTAATAAAGGAAGCAATAAACAAAATAATGCTGAAATAATGCGTTTTTATGGCACTTGCAGCCTCTGGCTCAAGTGCCATATACCGATCGCAATTCCGTCCGTCGGTCGGTCGGTCGGTCGGTCGGTCGGTCGGTCGGTCGGTCGGTCCGAATTATTTTGTCCCACATGTTCGAGTTAGGGTACTTCCAGATGTGTTAGGACGATGAAACTTGGCAGGAAAATCAGGGACCCGACCAAACTAACCTGCAAATAATCAGTTTCCCGATCCGACCATCTGGGGGGGAGTGGTGGGCCGGGGAATTCTGAGAATTAAGTAGTTTTTGTCACACTTTTTCGAGTTGGGGTACTTCCATATGTGCTAGGACGATGAAACTTGGCAGGAGCATCAGGGACCCGACCGGATTAACCTGGAAATAATCAGTTTCCCAATCCGACCACCTGGGGGGGGAGTGGAGGGCTGGGGAATCCGGAAAACTGGAGTAATGTGTAACTTTCGAACGGGTGATCGGATCGGAATGAAACTTAATAACTGAATAAATTGCATACCTCTGATGTCCCATTTGAAGTCCGGACCGGATTCGACAGCTATGGGGGAGTTTGGGGGGGGAGACCGGAAATCTCGAGAAACGGTTAGAATGGAGGGATCGGAGTGAAACTTGCTGGGAAGAACAATCATCTGCTCCAGATAAATCGTTTATACATTTGGACTGGGTCCGGATAATAGAGGGGGGGGGGGGGTGGAGGGGGGTTTCCCGGAATTCCGGTAATGGCGGTTTGGGGATTTTCACGATGAAACTTGGGAGGCGAGTCAGGGACCCGATCAAACTGACTTATAAATAAAAATTTACATGATCCGATAGTCGTGGGGGGAGTAGCGGGAGGGGGAATCCGGAATATTGAGTCATGTGTAACTTTGGAACGGTTGATCGGATTTGAGTGAAATTTGATAATTGATCAGAGGACATGTCTCTGGTGATCTTTGTCATGTCTGGACCGGATTCGACAACAATGGGGGGGGGATTGGGGGGGGGGAATACGTGACCGGCTCGGATTGGGGAGATCGGGATGGAACTTTTATGGGAATAATAGAGAGATGCTCTGGATAAATCACTTACAGAACCGGATTGGCTCCGGCGACTGTGGGGGAGTTTGGGGGGGGGGGGGGTCCGGAATTCCGGTCTTGTATTAAAATAATTAGTGATAAATATTCAGTTTGTAAATAGGGTTCAAGTTTAATAAGGGTTGTAAGTTCAAGTTCAGGTCAGTGTAAATATTAAGTAGTTTCGGGAATTTGATAAATATGTAAAAATGTAAATAAGTGTCCGTGCTTTAGTGTAACATGTGATTTTGAATGCAGTTAGTATCCAGATGATGTAGCGAGTAGTGAAAATAAAATAGTGTTAGTCTGTCCATCTTTATATGACAGAAATGGCGAGCGTGCCAGGAGATGAACTGTAAATAGTGTACATATAGTGAGAGAATGGCGGAAAGGACAGTGAATACAAGATAGCCCCCTTCTATCTCCTTGTTTTCTGGCTCAGAAATCGCCACTTTTCAAATCCGACATTCCTTAAAGTACCAATCTTGACCGTAAATTTAGAAAAATACTTTTAAGCAAATTATACATTTTTATGATCTCCATGAGCCCATTGTCATTTTTGCCTCAAGGGTTTTGCTTACAAATGAAGTTCTAGCTCCCTTAAAGTGCACATCTGAACCGCAAGGTCGAAAACTAATTTTTTTTATCAAACGATTAGCTACATCTCAACCCATGATCATTTGTGCCACAAGGGTTTTGCTTAAAATTTTATCACCCTTAAAGTGCACATTTTAACCGTAAAGTGAAATTTTTTTTTTTTTACCAAACGGTATATATCAATGATCCATTAGGCCCTGTGATCGTTTTGTCTCAATAGTTTTTCTTACAGATGCATTTCTAGCGCCTATAAATTGCGTATCATTACAGCCAAGTTCTAAAACAAAATACTTTTTCTCTAGCTCCCTTAAAGTGCGCATCTGAACCGCAAAGGTAACCTTAAAAGTACCTTTGATCAAACACTACATCTCAACCCTTGCAAGTGCCATATGAGCTTACAGCTCTTGTTTTATAGTATCTCGCAGTATTTTACTGAAAGGATTATAGTTGATTTAGGAATGGTTTTGTTTTATAATTTATATATTGTACTCCTCAGTTTTGAGGGAAACAAATGAATAAATAAATATAAATAAATAAAAGCTTCTCAGATCCTTATATGTGAAAGAGTAGTCAGCAGACGTTGGTGATCCCCGGCAAACGTTTCGTTGTGTGACGGGCAAAACTCGGCAAGGCCAAAAAAGCGCTAAAATTCCGTAGGCACAAAACAAAACAATGGAGAAAGGTGGGGATTTTAGAAGCTTATAATTCTGTATGGGAGCTAGATATATTATAACAAGAGCTGTAAGCTCATATGGCACTTGCAAGGGTTGAGATGTATTATTTGATCAAAAGTAATTTTCGACTGTGCGGTTCAGATGCGCACTTTAAGGGAGCTAGAGAAAAAGTATATTATCGTTGAACTTGGCTGTAATGATGCGCACTTTAAAGGCACTAGAAATTCATCTGTAAGGAAGACCCTTGAGGCAAAAACCATAGCAGGCTCTTAGGGATCATTGATATATACGTATGATCAGAAGTATTTTTTTTCCCACTAATTTGCGCACTTTAAGGGTGCAAGAAATTATTTTTTTTTGCAAAACCCTTGTGGGACAACTGATCATGGGTTCAGATGTATCGTTTGATAAAAAGTACTTTTCGACCTTGCGGTTAAGATGCACACTTTAAGGGAGCTAGAACTTCATTTGTAAGCAAAACCCTTGAGGCAAAAATGATCATGAGCTCATGGGGATCATGGAAATGCATATTTTGCTTAAAAGTATTTTTCTTAATTTGCGGTCATGATTGGTACTTTAGGGAATGGTCGGATTTGAAAAGTGGCGATTTCTAAGCTAATCTTGTCGAATTTCTAATATTCCAGCCAAATTTCATCGTCCTAGCACATCTGGAAGTACCTTAACTCGCGATCACCGGAATTCCGGACCCGCTCCTCAAACTCCCCCCACAGTCGCCGGAGCCAATCCGGTTCAGTTTGGACTTGTTTGTTATTCCCACAAAGTTCCATCCCGATCTCTCCAGTCTAATCCGGTCACGTATTCCCCCCCCCCCAATTGTTGTCGGATCCGGTCCGGACATGAAAAAGATCACCACAGGCACGCCCTCTGTTCAGTTATTAAATTTCACTCGAATCCGATCACCCGTTCCAAAGTTACGCATGGCTAAATATTCCGGATTCACCCTCCCTCCGATCCCCCCACGACTATCGGATCGAGTGAATTTTTATTGACAAGTCAGTTTGATCGGGTCCCTGATACACCTCCCAAGTTTCGTCGTGAAAATCCCAAAAACTGTCATCACCAGAATTCCGTGAAACTCTCCTCCACCTCCCCCCCCCCCCAAGTGTCCGGGTCCAGTCCAAACGTGTAAATAAATTATCTGGAGCAGATTCTTGTTCTTCCCAGCAAGCTTTACTCCGATCCCTCCATTATAACCGTTTCTCGAGATTTCCGGTCTTCCCCCACCCCAATTCCCCCATAGCTGTAGAATCCGGTTCGGACTTCAAATGGAACATCAGAGATATGTCATTCATTCAGATATTAAGTTTCGTCCCAATCCGATCACCCGTTCGAAAGTTACACAACACTCAATTTTCCATATTCCCCCGCACTGCACCACAGATACAAACCCCTTTGACCCTCGAATGCACTAGCTCTTCCCAATGTTAACAGAGTGATCCGATGCAAAGAGTGACGTCACGCCGCGCGCAGACCTACTAGTGTAAAGATAGGGGTAGGGGTTTTACAAAACTACTAAATTTTCCGGATTCCCCCGCCCTCTACTCCCTCCACGGTGGTCGGATCGGGGAAGTGATTATTTGCAAGTTAGTTTGGTCGGGTCCCCGATATGCCTGCCAAGTTTCATCGTCCTAGCACATCTGCAAGTACCCTAACTCGCGATCACCGGACCGACCGACCGACCGACCGACCGACAGACCGACAGACCGACCGACGGAAAAGTGATCGGTATATGGCACTTGAGCGAAGCTGCAAGTGCCATAAAAAGCAGAATAAGCAAGAGGGGTCCTTTAACTTTACTGGAAATTTCTGAGCCCGCAAGTTAGTCTCGCTTTAAATGCCGCAAGTGTGGTGGGCGACGCTACAAGTATGGCCCGATTGCCAAGCATAGAAAGCATAGGTCTTGGCGTTACTCCTTAGTGTTATTTTGCTCTGAGTTTTCGTGTCTGCACGTTCGCCTTTCTTCTTAATAGTTGCGTTTTTGCGGATACCACGGTATCTGTTACCACGGTAACTGGATCTGCAATTAGTTGTTTTTGCAGTTACCGTGGTATCTGATATACGGTCCACTGCAAAAACGACTATTGCCGAAATTACACTTACCGAAATCATCCCAAAATAACTGATATCCAGTTACATCACTAAGTGCTGAACTTCTTTCTCACCAATTTGACAAAATTTGATGAAAGCGAGATGCGCTTTCCAGATACCACGACCAGATACCATGGTCGGACCGTGATATCGGAATATCTGTTACCACGGTAACTGGCCAGATACTACGACAACTGCAAAAACGCATTATGACCGTGGTATCAGATACCACGATAACTGCAAAAACGACTTTAAACCGTATATCAGATACCATGGTATCAGCAAAAACGCAACCATAGAAGAATATAATCAATGAAGATAAAGCTGTGCGCGTTCCACGTGTTTTTCCTTCACTTTCGTTTTTTATTTTAGTTAAAGTCGATACCGTGCGAGAGGTGTCCTATTCTCAAGACGTCCTGAGACCAAGCCAGGCAACTCAGGCGTCAGACATACAGTCTGTTGCCAGTCAGCTGACTGAAGGGGTCGACTTCGACGAAGAGTTTGACTCGGAGCTGAGCGCCATGGACGACACCCTTTTGTCAATTCAGTAAAGTTTTTTCTGTGGACCGTTTTGTAAGTACATTGTCTATATTTCTAATTGCGCGAGGCTGTAATCATGGATTGACTCGTTCCATCTTCCCTAGCAGGGTCACTACCTAGATCAGATACTCCTTATAATCACTCACTTCCTTAGTTGTACTTGTGTCAGGGCGTAAGGTTTACAGATAGTGGACCAAGGGCGATAAACCTGACCCTGGCAACAGTGGCTGACGCACCAAGTCATTCCACAAATATCGGTCTTTCGTGAAGCGCATCAAGAGTTGAAACCACGGCTACTTGTCACTTGAAAAGTTTTCAAAACCGACGGATCTGGGTTCGGTCTTTTTAGCGAAAGGGGAAAAGAAAAGCCGAATATGTGAATTTAAACATACGAATTTACATTAAAAAATAATCTCAGCCAATGCATTACAGTTAGTTTTACACAAAATTTCGCGTGCGACGCATTTCGTAGTATTCCTTATTCGGAAGAGCGGTGTTTCATTCAGTTGGCGTTTTAGGACTGAAATTCTTGGGGTTGTAAACACCTTAAAAGCTAGAACTTGATTTAAAATACTTCGCCTACGGCGATTAATTTAACTTGTTCTGGGTACAGTCGTTGGAAGCTTCAGTTTTTAGCGAAGCTGCAATGAAATCCCAAATATGAGAATTTAAATTTAAGAATTTACATTCAAGGACTAATCTCAGCTGATTAGCTGATGCATCACAGTTACTGTCGTTTTTTGTCGGCACATTTTTGAGTCCGTCGGCACAAACTGGACGTCCCCCCCCCCCGCCCAAAGGTAAAAGGCTAGTGGCGCCCCTGGTGTTAAGTATTCATCCAAGAATCTTTGAAGAAATCGAGAATAAGTACTTATGCAGAAGTACTTAAGTATACTCAAGTATTTAGATAGGCTTATTATAGTAAGCTTGTAAAAAATGCCTGATCAACAGATCAACAATCCAAATATACGGACATCACTATGTCAGAACATACATCAAATCAAGTCTTTGGGATCCAAAAACTTAGTAAGTGAATACCTATGAGGTATTCTGGAATACCTTCGTAAGGTATGTCTGTCCGTCTGATTGTCAGTTAGGATGATAACTCTCGAAGGAGTCAAGTATTTTGTTCAAACGTGCTGTGAGAGTCCTTTGGGTCAGAGTACAAGTCATTGCAATGAGGCCAAGTTCGGAGGTGAGCCCCGTAGCCCTGCATTTAGGGGTGGGGGCGTTGGCTAAGGCGTAAAAAAAAAAAAAAAATCGAACAAAGAAGATTGACGATTTACGGCAGAGACACGCTGAATCCATATCTTAACTTTGTTTTCGCTCGGGGCGTTAGTTCGCACGGAATCCGGCAAAAACGGAAATTTGTGAGAAGTAAATGTTTAGTCCCGAATCGGTTAGAGTGTTAAAATAGCTAAGAAAACACGCTGGATCTCACTTTTTCTCAGCCCGGACGGCACCCGGCCGGAATAAAAAAAAAAAATTACGATAGAATTTCTTATGAAGTTGTTTAGATTGTCGAAAGTTGGTAAGCTGACCTGCTGAATCGATCTATTTGGTTTGTTGTGCTTGTTCGATACTATGGGCGAAGTCCGATTGCAACCGGAAATTCAGTAGGCCTCGTGTCAGGTCTTTGTCGAGTGTTAGGATTTTCTCTCTCTAGGGGTAAGAAGACGTGGAACTCGGTCTTCCAGCTTCTTTTCCTTATCTGTTGTGAACCGGACATTAATAAGGGGTGTATTTCGAGGTAAAAAGCATGGTGGATCAGAATGTTCGATGAGTCTTCAGATACCATTGATATTTTGGTCGCAACGTGGGCTTGATCGGATAGTATAAAGACAGAAAACAATTGCCGGATCTGGTTAGTTGGTTGGTTAGGGATAAACTACATATTTATGCGGTCTAGAGAAGACCGAAAGTCCACATTACCCAATCATCTGGATAAAGAGGCCCAGCAAATATTCCCTTTGGAATCTCAGCGAAACCTTTAAGCTTGTTCTTTACAGAGAACCATGCTGATAAGATTTCAAATACTGTTTTCAGAAAATGTTGTAAATAAAGAGATAAGGCTTGAATTATTAGTTGTTTTCTTGACAAGACGTATTCTGAGGGAGTTTCATTCATTTGGATAACCGTTTCTGTTGAAAACCGAACCGGTTTATCAGTGTCGAACAAAATGATGAGAAAGTCTCCAGAAATCAGTGCTCTGTTTCAATTAGAGGGGGGGGGGGTAGGTGGTAGCTCCCCAAAAATTACGGAATGGAAATCAGTTTTGACTTTTGAGACATAAATGCATCTATAGTTAGTGGAGCTATCGATAGCTACATTTTTTTTTCAAGCAATCACTTAATTAGGGGTATAATCTGTGATGTCTATTCAGTTTCAGCAAAGATGGTCATCATGGTACTGAACTTCGTGCTAATGGAACTTTCACTGCTGTAAAAGTACTCGAGTGCTTTAGTACCCTCAAGTACTTATTTCTAACTTAAATACGAGTATTAAGTACTTCGATTTTTTTTTTTTTAATCTCAGTCTGATTACCATATCTTATGTTCACGATAGTGATTAAGTTAGATAAACGGGTGATTTAACATGTTTATTGGTTACATTGTCTATCGAGTTTGGTAAGTCATCCAACAGTTGTTCAACCCGCATCGATTTCACCGCATTCGGTCCGTCCCTTCGTAGATTCGGTGATTTAACGTGTTTATTTGATATCATTCGTTACCGAATTCGGTAATTTACCGGACAAACCGAGGGGAAGATGATGGACAGGTTTGGGGTGACTTCCACCCCCTTGTGCTTATCAATGATCCTTTGGTACCGAATCAGTGACGAAAGAGCTGGCGATAGGATGAAATCTTGACAAACGCCTTCTTCTGTCAAGAACTGCGTTGACTGCTTGTTGGTAGTTTCGTAACACACTTTTATTACGCACTAGCCTAATCACAACAATTATATAATCTGACGTATCTCTCTGGCATTCAACACGGTACTCATCGGCTGATCCCAACCATTTCATGTCAGCTTTTCCCCGCGACGTCGATGTTTTACTGAATCGCCTGGAGCGGTGCGGAGAGTCACTGATTAACCATAACATCCCTCCCCACCTAAGAGAAAAAGAGGGGTTAATTATTTATTTTTCGTTTCTTATTTGCGTGGTTTCTGGACCACTTCCTTCTTTTCGACTCCCTTATTTCATCTTGTAAAAAGGGCAACGCTTTACAAACACACAATTATCAACAAACGCTCTACCTTGTCTATTCATCCCCAACCAAAACACTACCCCCAACTTTAATTTCATCTCCTCCCAACTTAAATGGCCCACCTCTCCTATGTGTACAAACCCCAACAACGACTCTACTAAACAATCAGGGATGAGAGCCTTATATGACCCATCGCTCTGAACCTGCAAAGGAACGTTATTTAATATGACGTAGCCCGTTTCATTTCCTGCTCCAGCTGTTTCGACGACTTTTGCCAAGTTTGTGTCGGAATTTAAAGCTCTCCAGAAGAGCAGGTACAACGTGTGATTCAGGGCTGCAGGATCAATGGTTGCTGGTGGGTAATTGTGGGAGACCCATTGTTCTAGTATGGTTGGCATTACTGGTGGCTCTGGCATCCTAAAACGATAAAGTTTACGGTTATTTTACAATATTTACAAACGGGACAAGGTATCGGCGTTGCCATCCGCGATTCCCGGGCGGGACTGGAGATCGAAGCTAAACTCTGAAAGTTCGAGAGCCCACCGAGAAAGACGCTTGTTTGTCGTCTTTGCCGCTGCAAGGTACCGTAAAGGGTTGTGGTCTGTTACGATACAGAAGTGTCGGCCCAGCAGATAATACTGGAGCTTTTCCGTGCTCCACCGGATGGCCAGATACTCTTTTTCAATCGTGGCAAACCTCTTTTCCCGGTCGGTGAGTTTTTGGGAGACGTAGAATATGGGGTGTTCGCCGTCTTCCTTCACCTGGGATAGTACAGCACCTATGGAGCTGTCGGAAGCATCTGTTTGGAGGAAAAATCGCTTATTGAAGTCGGGGGCAGCTACGATCGGCTTTGACGTATGTTGAAGGCTGCCTCCTGCCTCTCCTCCCATGGAAGCTTATCTGGCACGCTCTTTCTCAACAAGTCGTTAAGCGGTGCTGCGATATCCGCGTATGATGGGATAATGTTCTGATAGTAGCCGCATAACCCGAGAAATGATCGGAGTTGTTTCTTCGTCTTGGGGGTCTCAAACTTGCAGACTGCTTCCACTTTGCTCATCAGTGGCTGAATGACGCCTCTACCAATCCTATAGCCTAAGTATTCGACTCGGTCAAAGGCGACTTGGCTCTTTGATGCTTTTAGTGTGAGATTTGCATCTCGTAATGCGGTGAAAACTTGCCTAAGATGGCTGAGATGTTCCTCGAAGCTTGAACTGTAGACGATGATGTCGTCAAAGTAGGCTCTACAGAACTCTAGCAGGGGCTTTAGAACTCCGTAGATTACGCGTTGGAAAGTTGCTGGTGCGCCACTAAGGCCGAAGGGCATGACCTTGAATTCAAACAGACCTTCTGGCGTGGTGAAAGCTGTTTTTGACTTGCTCTCCTCTTCCATCTCAATCTGCCAGTACCCCTTTTCACAGTCGAAGGTGCTGATATATGCTGCTTTGGCTCCAACGGTTTGAATCCATTCATCTGTCCTTGGCATGGGGTAAGCATCCAGCTCAGATTCCTTGTTGAGATCCCTGTAATCGAGACAAAACCTTATTGTTGAGTCCTTTTTCTTCACAAGAACCACTGGCGAACTGTACTCGCTGCTGGAAGGTCGGATGATTCCGTCTTTGAGCATTTTGTCGATTTCTTCTTTCAGTTTCTCTCTGAACGCTTGAGGCACTCTGTATGGCGGCTTCTTTACTGGTTTGGAGGACTTTGTGACGATCTTGTGTTTCGAGGATGCAATCCGGCCGAGCTTGCCATTGAACAGGTCCTGAAACTCGTTCAGAAGCTCTTGTAGTTGTCCCTTCTGTTCCTCCGTGAGAAGCGGCGACATTGGGACTTCGTGCACCTTGTTCTCGTGGCTAGATCCGGGCTCGTAGGTTGCTATACGATCATTTGTACCCGAGTCTTTGTCTAGATGAACAAGCATGCAAATTGACGTTTGCTGTTGTGGCGTTTCGTACTTCCGGAGAAGATTGATATGATAGTTTTCGACCGCTTTTCTTGCTGAGTCAATTTCTATCTGATACGTAACTGGTCCCATCCTCTTCAAGACGTTGTAGGGCCCCTTCCAACGCACGCTCAGTTTGTTGGAACCATCAGGGAGAAGGACCAAGACTTGGTCACCTGGCTTCAACTCTCTTGGGGAAGAACTTTTATCGTAGTATTGCTTGGTCGTTTCGGCTGCTTTCTTCTTGTTCTCGTCTGCCAACTGAAGATATCGCTTGAGTTTGTTTCTCATTCGTGGACATAGGCTGCCAACGGCTTTTCTTTGTCTGATGAGCCGCACCAAGCCTCTTTTAGAACGTCAAGGAGCCCCCTTGGATTTCGTCCGTAAATCAGCTCAAATAGGGTGAAGCCGGTTGTGGTTTGTACCGTCTCACGGTACGCGAACAGCACGTATGGTACGTATAGGTCCCACTCTTTTGGCGTGTCCATGACGAACTTGCGTAGCATGGTGATTAGGGTCCCATTGAATCTTTCGGTTTGTCCGTTCGTTTGGGGCCTGTAAGGGGTAGTCTTGATTGGTGCTATACCTAGAAGGGTGTAGAATTCCTGGGCTATGACCTTTGCGCTTGTCCCTCTGAGCGGAATAGCCTCTGGTTATTTCGTAGCATAATCGGTTATTACGAGAATATGCTGATGCCCGTTTCTGCTTTTCTCTAGAGGCCCAACCATGTCCATAGCGATTCTGCGAAACGGCTCGCTTATTACTGGCATTTTAAGCAACGGAACTTTCTCATTAGGTCTTCTTTTGGCGACTAGCTGGCATTCTGGACTCGCTTTCACGAATTCTGCTATCTCCATATGCATCCCTGGCCAGAAGAACCTGTGGCTAATTTTCTTATCCGTCCTAGATTTTCCTAGGTGGGCTGAAAGCGGAAGGCTGTGAGCAAGACGGATTACGGCTTGACGACACTCTTTTGGGACAAGGACTTGTTCCAAGCTTTCGTCTTTTCGAGGGCTGTAAACCAGACGGTAAAAAATGCCGTCTTTCTCGGTGATTTGTTTGTCAGCTTTTGGTTTGACGTTTACTACGCTTGTTCGATAAGCGATGCTAACGTCTCGTCTCGTTTCTGCAGCGTTTGTAGCTCCAGTTTTGAGAGGTTCAAAGCCTTTGTCACGTCGAAAGGGGGCTCGGTCGGTTTTACCGCTGTTAACGCTGAAGCCGGTCTAATCAGTTCCGATTTACGCGGTGCCTGTACCTTATCTACCGGCGTATCACGCTTAGACGGTTTCTTATCCCTTGTATGGGTCGTGTTCATCCCTGACCTAGTGGCAATAAAAACTGACTTAGCTGAATCATGTGCTGTGTTTTCCTCTTTGGCTGGTGATGGCGCTGGCTCCGCTGGCTTTTCTAGACGAAGCAATCCTGGATCGACTGAAAGTAGACTTGCGAAGTTTTCGAAGTCCTTCCCAACTAGCAGATCCACTGGCAGGTTATCAACGAGGCCAACTTCCATTCTCCGTGTCACTTGTGTGTCGTCTTTGAGAACGAGGGATATCGAGGTCAGCGTCGATGGGCACGAATGCTCTTCACCGAAGAAACATTTCACCTTTCGTTGACGACTCTCGCTAAGCTCATCGTCCTGAAAAAGAGAAGATTTGACAAGTGTCAGGTCTGACGCACTGTCAAGACATGCGGTAACCGGTCGCTCATTCACTGTTGCTCGAACTTTGTATGGGCTATATTCGAGTTCTCAAGGAGCCGCTGCGAAGGCAGCCGTCTTTGGCTTCATTTCTTCTCGAAGTTTCTTATAGCATTTACTCTCGTGATGGTTCGGCTTTTTGCAATATGTACAAGTAGTATCTGTACGAATACCTGACCTTTCATATGCTGACTGGCCGACGCTAGTAGTTGGTCTCGTTGGGGATTTTGTTGCATTTCTGATTCCCGATGACCGTTCGTATACCGGAGCTAGTGTTCCAGGGTTGTGTGGACGGCTGGATCTGGAGCTATTCGATGCATATCCCTGGACGTCCTTACGTGCGGAAACGTAGTTATCAGCAAGGTCCGTAGCCTCTCGAAGATTGTAGATTTTCTTTTCCCTTATCTCCACCTTCAGTTCTGGTATGGTAGCGTTGGTGAGCTGCTCGACTAGAAGTATATTCATTACGCGCTTGAAGTGTTGACGCATTTCGTTTACGTCCGAAATACTGTCAATGTCTGGTATCTCAAGCCATTTGTTGAAATTTCTCTCGATCCTGTACCCATAGGATCGGTATGTCTCGGATTCTGCCTTAGAATCTCTCCGAAACTTCTGACGGTAAGTCTCCTGCGTAACTGAAGACCGGTCAAGAATAGCACGCTTAAGCTCATCGTAATCCCCTACTCTATCCGGTGGCAGGCTATTGTAAGCTTCTTTAGCCTTCGAATTCAGATGGGGGGCAAGCCTGGCGCTCCAGAGGGTCCTAGGGAGGTTGACAAGTGTTACCGTTCGTTCAAAGGTTTCGAGATATCTGTCGGGATCCTCATCCTCCTCCATCTTTGCAAACTGTAGCAGTCGAGCGGCGGTAATGTCAGCTGTCGCTCCACTAAGTTGGCTATGATCAGAAGTTGAAGACCTGTGCTGGTCTCCCTCAGAACCATCTGTATTGTATCCTGTAAGATAGAACCTATCGCAGAAATGGCATTCGTATCACTATATCCCTGAGCCGCTATGTTTGTGCTCTGACTCACGGGCTGGGCAGGCGGACCGTATTGTTGGAAGCCAAAACCGGTGAATGATGATGAAGAATGATGGTGTTTCCCACCTTCTCGGCTCATATGATTACATTTCCCGGAAGAAGAACAAAGATGTTTTTTTTCGAATGTGGTCGGCTGTAATCGCGTGATGTGCCAAGCACAACTGGTCCACAGGTTAGCAGGTTTTTAATGCCGTAGTTTTGACTTGAGCTTGTCAGACTTTCGGTGCTACGAAACTTGTTTTAGATCTTTTTTTGTGTTTTGGGTTGCAGCCATGGACGCCAAGGCTCATTATCTGTAGGCTATATTTGTCTGTATGAAAAGATATATTTATCTGTATGAAAGAAAGAAAAAACACAAATCAAGCAATTTGTGCACTTGTAGGGACTCGGTAAAGAAAAAGTATGGGAGGAACAACTTTAGAAGAAAAGAAAAAATGTATCGTACTGAAGACTTAAATACAAATTATCCATAAATGATCCAAATTGTGATAAATATAACGTAAGCATGTGTGCCCCATGGAGGTGGTTGACATCACCTCTGACGCTTTTTTCTGTGAAAACTAACTAGCCGGGTTTTTTTTTCGATTAGAGAGTGGTTTTTCTAGTTCCTGCTCCTGAAATGTTTGATGATATCTGTTGTACATCGTAGACTCGCGCGTCTTGACAATCAGGACGACTCTGAAGTGGTGGCTAGGAAGTTGGAAGAAAGTGCGTGAAGGAGTGTTCTGGATTTGATTTGGAAAATTTGAATTAGGTAAGGCTATAATATTAAAGATTATTTGTATTACATGTGCAACATAACATTAACGCAAGGATACGCAACTTCAGCAGATACGGGATAACAGTGAACACACACTTGTTGTTGTCGCCGAGGTTGTCGCTACAGAAAACGTTACGTACCGTATCTGTACAACATAACACTTAACGCGGTCTGCAACGCTATCCTTAGCGAAAAAAAACAATTTTAAAATGTCATAATGGGAATATTCTGTAGCTTCAGCAGATAGTTGTGTTATTTCGCAACCTTTAGTATACTTCTGACTATTTAGTAAAAAGTGAAACGTTTGTAAGCTACAAAAAGAGAAAAATTTACAAGGAAGACAAGATTGAACAGCTTAAAAAATTGTTTCGTAATATAATTCGTACAATTTTTCGACTGTGGTGCTGTGTTTTTTGTCTCTTGTTTATACCTAATCGGTATAATTGCCGGGCATTAAGCCAGTCGTATGTTATGACGTCGCCACCCCCATGCCCAAGCACTTCAAACCGGCCTGGTCTGAGAACTAGAAAAACAAGAGCTGGAAGCTCATATGGCACTTGCAAGGCTGGGTCAGAGGATGAAAGTAGGAATTCGTCAATCTGTGGGTTTGTTGTGATCATTTGTAATCAAAACTCTTGAAGTAAAAAACATGATGAACTTATCGGGAGCACGAAAATGTATATTTTACTCAAAAGCATTGTTTGTACTTTAAGGAAATCACTTCTGAGCAAAACCCTTAAAGCACAACTCTTACTAGAAATGATCTTTTCCCTATGAAATGGATCAGGTAAAACGGTTTTCGAAAATACCATTACTTTCCACCGGAAATCGGCAATTTTCTTGTTATCGCTTGTCGACTCTATCCAGCCGTCCTGCTCTCCGCCGCGGCGGCTGGGAGCAAAACGTTTGAAAACTGAACGCGTCGTGGTTAGAAAGTTGGAAACTAAGCAAATAAAAGAAGTGAAAAACAGAAGATTCTCATATCCTTATGTCTGAAAGAGTTGTCAGCGGACATTGAAGATTCCGGCAAACTTTGCGGTGTGTGACGGGCAAAACTCGGCACGACCGAAAAAGCGCTAAATGTTCGTAGGCACAAAACGAAACAATGGAGAAAGGTGGGGATTTCAGAAGCTTATAATTCCACAAGGGAGCTAGGTACATCATAAAAGGCGGAATAAGCAAGAGGGGTCCTTTAAGGCAAAAATGATCATGGGCTCATAGGGAACACGAAAATGTGTATTTTGCTAAAAAGTATTTTTGTACGTTGTGGTTGCGATTAGTACTTTAAGGGATGGTCGGATCTGGGAACTGACAATTTCTAAGCCAATCTTGTCAAGTGTCTGATTTCCAAGCCAAGTTTCATCGTCCTAGCACATCTGGAAGTACCTTGATTCGCGATCACCGGAATTCCGGACCCCCCTCCAACTCCCCCCACAGTGCCCGAACCCGGTCCGGTTCTGTCACTGATGTATCTAGAGCTTCTGCTTGTTCTTCCAGCCAAGTTTCGTCCCAATAGCTCCACTCTAAGCGTGTCACAAGATTTCGGGTTCTCCCCTCCACCTCCCCCCCCCCCAACATTCATCGGATTACATCCGGACTTTGAACAGGACATTTGAGACATGAGGTCTTTCCATATATCAAGTTTCATTAAGATCCGATCACCGCTCAAAAGTTATACATACCTCAAGATTCAGGATTCTCCCTCTCTCCACTCCCTGTCAGGTGGTCGTATCAGGGAACTGACTATTTCTAAGCCAATCATGTCAAGGCTTTAATTTCCAAGCCAAGTTTTATCGTCCTAGCACGTCTGGAAGTACCTTAACTTGCGATCATCGGAATTCCGGACCCCCCTCCCTCTAACTCCCCCACATTGCCCGAATCTTGTCCGGGTCTGTCACTTACGTACATAGGGCTTGTGCTTGTTCTTTCCACCAAGTCTCATTCCGATCGCTCCACTCCAAGCTGTCACAAGTTTTCCGGTTCCCCCCTCCGACCCCCCCACCTTCATCGGATCTGGTCCGGACTTGAAACTGGGCATCCGAGACATGTGATCTTTCTACGTATCAAGTTTCATTATGATCCGATCACCCGTTAGGAAGTTATACATACCTCAAGATTCCGGATGCCCCCTCCCGTCACCCCCCCCCCCAATGGTCGGACCGGGAAGTTGACTATTTTCAGGTTAATCTGGTCGAGTCCCTGATTTGCCTGCCAAATTTCATTGTCCTAGCACATCTGGAAGTAACTTAACTCCGTATCACCGGAATTCCGCAACCCCCCTCCAACTCCCCCCACAGTGCACGAATCCGGTCTGGGTCTGTCAATGACGTACCTAGGGTATGTGCTTGTTCCTCCCACCAAGTTTCATCCCGATCGCTCCAGTCTAAGCGTGTCACAGGATTTCCGGTTCCCCCCTCCGACCCCCCCACATTAATCGGATTCGATCCGGACTTAAATCGGGACATCTGAGAAATGACGTCTTTCCAAATATCAAGTTTCATTAAGATCCGATCACCCGTTTGAAAGTTATGCATGCCCCTAAATTCCGGATTCCGGCTCCCCTCCCTCCCCCCACGATGGTTGGATCGGGGAATTGACTATTTCTAAATTAGTTTGGTCGGGTCCCTGGTATGCCTGCCAAGTTTCATCGTCCTAGCACATCTGGAAGTACCCTAACTCGCGATCACCGGACTGACCGACCGACAGACCGACCGACGGAAAAGTGATCGGTATATGGCACTTGGCCGGAAGGCAAGTGCCATAAAAATACACGACAAACCAAAGTGTTGCTCCACAACACAGTTACAGATAGTATTTGTTTTATTAATTTACTTCAGTTATTTGCTTTGAGGTGTTTAAGTAATTTTGCCTAGCCATCAGCCAAATTTTCAAGAACAAATGTTGCCATCGTTCGTTGACCTACTGGGTAATTCATGAGCGGGCGGAATTGACGGACTCATTGTCTTGCATGTTGATTCATTGTGTTGTAAGAGTGAAACACTTTGGTTTTGTCGTGTGTTTTTTTCCTAGTCCTCCGATTTCAGCTTATTATTAGAAGACAGTAAGGGTGTAACGTGTGCGGCTTTTGCGGAAAGTGTGGACTTGAGGACGGATTGATGAATATGACATTACATTTTGGAAAGCTCCGTAGAACTCTTGCCTGTGGCCAAAAAGGATGGTTTTTGCTTGTAATTGAGCCAGAGCCTACGGTTTGTGAAGGGAAGTGGAATTGGATAGCCTATGTCAGAGCTCCTGTCAGAGAGGACTATCTCAAGTTATGCAGGCAAGCTTTCGTTTCGTCAAATCGTGCTTCTGCTTTCGAGTGGAAAGCTCCGTTCTAGCAGGCAAGCAGACCGGCACAAGTTTTAAATTGAAGGTGGACTGAAGTATATAAGTGCTAAATATATGCAGCAGTTCCCCGGTCCCACTGCCAATATATCTTCATTCAGTGATAAATAGAACGGGTCTGAAAGTGCTGCCATCTATTGTTTCTACCCATTTGTGTTCGTGATTTCAGCTGAGTTCATCATCAGTTCATCATTCCACTTTTTGGGATCCCAAAACGTAAGTGGAGGGATACGTATGACTTTATAATAGTTGTCTGTCCGTCCGTCTGTATGTCCGTCTGTCAGCATGATAACTCTCGAAGGGAACGAGATATTTTGATGAAACTTGGTGAGGATCCTGTGGGTCAAGGGAAAGGTCGAGTTCGTAGATTGGCCCCATAGCTGTGGGGGGGGGGGTAAATTAAGGGACGAAAAAAAATCTTTTTAAAAGCTAATGTGATGAACCCGAATATGAAAATTATTTTCCCGCCGGAGAAGTAGTTCACCCGGAATCCGGCAAAAACCGGAAAATTTGCTAAAAGTAGAAGTTGAATCTTGAGTTGTAGAGGATCGATTCTGTGGTAAGGAGAGGTGCTGAATCCCTATTTTATCGCCGGAAAAGGAGATCTCCCGGAATCCAGACATTTAGCATGAAGCTTAAAACCCAATGGCATAAGAGAATGCACCCTGCCCGAAGAAAACGGGCGGGAGAATAACAAAAAAAAATAACATTAGGAAGCATAGGACTTTCGACTTTGAGACTAAATTACCGGCCTTGGATAGCTGCTGTGAGTCAGAGAGTTGTTGTAATTGTTATCTGGCTTCTTCTTGTTGGAATAATATAACTTTCGCAAATTAATGTTCTTTTTTAATGGAGTTTGAAGGCTTCAAAGTTTGTAAGCAAAGAGGAAGTCGCGTCCTATTGGTCAGCTATGACGCGTTTCTTGAAATGCGCGTCACAACCGACCAGTAGGACGCGAGCCTCCGTCATTGTTGACAAACTTTGAAGCCTTCAAACACTCATAAAAAAGAACATTAATTTGCAAAAGTTGTATTATTCCAACAAGAAGAAGCCAGATTACAATTACAACAACTCTCTGACTCACAGCAGCTATATAAGGCCGGTAATTTAGTCTCAAAGTTGAAAGTCCTATACCTCGTCATGTTAATTTTCTTTGTTATGATACCGACGATGACGGTGTAGAAATATCCGTTTTCTTCGGGTAGGGTAAAATCTCTCTATATAGGGTGAGGAGACATGCTGTCATGCTAGCTTTCAAACATACTAAAGATAAACAAAAAGTGTATGCGATCAGTTTAGTTCTCGTGAGTGCTAACTGGCATTTGCTGGGTCGAAAAGGCAGATTGCGATCCGACAACTGTCTGGTGAACAATTTAATAAAAATTTGTAGACTAGTTTTCGCGAGGGCCGAATGCTCACTCCCAAAAACAACGTACACCAAGTGGCGCGTGCCGCGGTGCCGGTGCCGAGCCGGTGCCGTGCGGTCATGAAAAAGTTTCGAAATGATCCAATGAATCCTACTTATTTTCTACTTTCCCTAGATGCTCCCTTCTGCATCCAAACACAACTGATCCTATCCCTTATCTTCTTGTCTTCTGCCACGACAACTTGCATATTAATTTTGTCTCTAAATTGTATAGCCTGTACGACACTGTTCTCAAAACCGGAATCTTGGGGGGGGGGGCACACCTCGGACTTCCAGACGTATAGGCTGCACCTTCATGTAACCCGATCCGCTTCGACGAACCGGAAACCTGGAAGTGAGCCTAACCTTTTGAAGGCACTACTGAAGATAGTAGCTTTTTTGGGATCCCAAAACGTTAGTGACGGATACCTATGAGGCTATGACATCGAAAAAACGTCTGTCTGTCCGTCCGTCCGTCTGTGAGCACGATAACTCTCGAAGGGAATGAGATATTTTGATGAAACTTGGTGTGAGGATTCTTTGGGTCAAGAGTAAGGTTGAGTTCGTAGATGGGCTCTGTAGTCCTACATTTAGGGGTGGGGGAGGGGGTTTAAATTAAGGGACAAACAATTTTTTTTTGAAACAGCTAATATGATAGTCGATTATGGGGTAAGAAGACATGCTGAACACAATGGTGAAAATCATTTTCTCGCCGGACAAGTAGTTAGCCCGGAATCCGGCCGAAACCGGAAAATTTGTTGCAAGCAAAAGTTTTATTTGAAGTTGATTAGATGATCGATTTAGGGGTAAGAAGACATGCTGAACACGATGGTGAAAACCGTTTTCTCGCCGGGTAAGTAAGTAGTTAGCCCGGAATCCGGCCAAAACCGGAAAATTTTTTGCAAGTAGAAGTTTTATTTGAAGTTGATTAGATGTTCGATCTAGGAGTAGGAAGACATGCTGAACACGATTGGGAAAACCATTTTCTCGCCGGACAAGTAGTTAGCCCGGAATCCGGCCGAAACCGGAAAATTTGTTGCAAGCTAAAGTTTTATTTGAAGTTGATTAGATGATCGATTTAGGGGTAAGAAGACATGCTGAACACGATGGTGAAAACCATTTTCTCGCCGGACAAGTAGTTAGCCCGGAATTCGGCCAAAACCGGAAAATTTGTTGCAAGTAAAAGTTTTATTTGAAGTTGATTAGATGTTCGATCTAGGGGTAAGAGGACATGCTGAACACGATTGTGAAAACCATTTTCTCGCCGGACAAGTAGTTAGCCCGGAATCCGGCCGAAACTGGAAAATTTGGCAGAAGTAAAGCAGGAAGTTTCGATCAGTATCGTCAAAATAGATATGGTTTATATATCTGAACTTGATTTTCTCAGATGATTAGCCGCGCGAAGACTGAATCTGGCGAAGACAAGACCTAGTTGTCTGGGTCAAATATTAAATTTTTCAATCAATCAATCATCGTATTTATTCCTGAATATCTGTTTTACAACATGATTTTTGGGATCCCATCGAAACCTTTGGTCTTGTCTCTCAATGACGCAACATTTATTTTAAATCAAGCAGAAAAGTTTCCTGTTCACCAGTTCACGAAGCTTACACGGAGAACCGCAAATCCAAAAGCCGCACTTGCAAGTTGCAAGGCTGGGTCAGAGGATGAAATTTAGGAATTTGCAAATTCTTGGGTTTCTTGTTTTTATTTATAAGCAATATCCTTGAGATAAGAATGATCATGGGTCCTTGGAAATCAAGAGAATGGTCTGGTACAAAGTATTAAGTTTTGCACTTTAAGGGCACTAGAATCATACGAAAGCAAAACCCTTGAGGCAAAAATGATGATGGGGATCATGAAAATGTATATTTTGCTCAAAATGTTTTCTGTACTTTAAAGGGCTCCTCTTGCTTATTCTACTTTTTATGGCACTTGCCTTCCGGCCAAGTGCCATATACCGATCACTTTTCCGTCGGTCGGTCGGTCCGCTGATCGCGAGTTAGGGTACTTGCAGATGTGCTAGGACGATGAAACTTGGCAGGCGTATCAAGGCCCCGACCAAACTAACTTGGAAATAGTCACTTCCCTGATCCGACCACCGTGGGGGGAATCCGGAATATTGACATATTTATAACTTTTGAACGGGGAATGGGATCTTAATGAAACTTGATATTTGGAAAGACATCGTGTCTCAGATGTCACACTTCAAGTCCGGAGTGGATCCGGTGATTTTGGTAGGAATTGGAGGGGGGAACCGGAAATCGTTCGACATGTTCAGAGTGGACGGATCGGGATGAAACTTGGTGTGAAGAACAAGCACAAGCCCTAGATAGGCTACATAGTTGACAAGACCGGACCGGATCCGAACACTGTGGGGGGAGTTGTAGGGAGGGTTCCGGAATTCCCGTGATCCCAACTTAAGATGTTTACACATGTGCTAGGACGGTGAAACTTGGCAGGCATATTATGAACCCGACCGAACTAACTTGGAAATAGTTACCTCCCAGACCCGACCACCGTGGGGGGAGTGGAGGAAGGGGAATCCGGAATATTGATATATTTATAACTTCTGAACGGGGAATCGGATCTGAATGAAACTTGACATATGGAAAGACCTCGTGTCTGAGACGTTACACTTCAAGTCCGGAATGGATCCGGTGACTTTGGGGGGAGTTGGAGGGGGGAACCGGAAATTGTTTGACATGCTCAGAGTGGACGGATCGTGATGAAACTTGGTGGGAAGAACAAGCACAAGCCCTAGATAAATAGTTGACAAGACCGGACCGGAACCGAGTACTGTGGGGGGACTTGGAGGGATGCTTCCGGAAATTCCGGTGATCCCCACTTAAGATGCTTACACATGTGCTAGGACGGTGAAACTTGGCAGCCATATCATGGACTTTACAGTCGTTTCTCCGCTTTGATCATCGTGGAGGGAGTGGAGGGAGGGGGAATCCGGAATCTTGAGGTTGTCAAACTTTTGAATTTGTGATCGGATCTTACTGAAGCTTGATATTCGGAAAAAACTCATGTTTCAGAGGTTCCATTTCAAGTGCGGGCAGGATCCGATCGATGTGGGGAGTCGGGGGGGGGATTTTGTGACACGCTTAGAATATAGCGATTGGGGTGACACTTGGTGGGAAGAACAAGCGTAAGCCCTAGATATATCTGTGGCAGAACCGGACCGGATCCGGTCACTCTGGGTGGAGCTGGAGAATTCCGGTGATCGCAACTTCAGGTACTTCAAGATGTGCTAGGACGATGAAACTTGGCTTGAACATTAGAGACTTGACAAGATTGGCTTAGAAATTGTCACTTCTCTGATCCGACCATCCCTTAAAGTACTCATCTTAACCGCAAAGTTGACAACTTCAGTAGTAAGGTACACACTGAAACTGAATATAGGCCGATCCCCATTGTGAAAGCATGTACTAAACTTGAAAGTAACAATATACTATTAGTTCATAATCACCTTCGGCAATACCTATTATTTGTTTCCGGTTGCATCACAATAATTAGTAATGTGGCATCTAACATCTTTTAAGTTTCTTTATTTTGTTAATCATTTATCATGATCGTCTCAATTATTTGCGTGAACTTATTTCCTTTTATCTGTTCTGCATATTGTACCTATAGATCTTTAAAACCGGGTTTCCAAGCGAAGCACGCTATTAATTATATACCATTTGTTTAAACAGCTGGGACACCGGACAGTCTTTTTGTCACGATCAAATCGTAGTTTGGCAAGTGTTAATGTTTAGTTAAGTAATCCGTCGGAACGGTTAGCCAGCTTCCGTGAGCGATGTGCTTGTTCTACCTGTCTCGTTTTATGTGTCTGTAAATATATGTTCCGTCCAAAGAGTGTACATATTCTTTGGTTCCGTCAGTAACTGATAATCCTATAGGGAAGCAGCCTCGACAGGTGATCATTTGGTTTTGGGAAAATCATCGGTCAATGTCTTTTGACCAGTGCCTGCCACATAGCTTGAATTCATTTCCACACCGTTCATATTTGAGGCGTTTTTCCGCGACAATCCCGGATTATAATCCCAGATTACTGATTCATCAGAGAAACAGCGTATCGACAATCCCAGATTGTGCAAACGACAATCCGACGATCTTGCTCCGTTGCAAGATTCTCGAATCGACAATCCAAGCACGAATCCGGATTGTCAGATTGTCACAGAAAACGATTTTTCATAATCTGGATTGTCACGGAAAAACGCCTTTGGTGAAGCTCAGGTCAGAAGTGTGTTACTAAGGACATGATCATAGTAACCGTGTCAAACGTCGAAGCACCTGATGAACTCGCCCCCTTCTGAAAGTATGATGCTTGCGTATGTAAATCAAGGGTTTGGTGCCGTTGTTGAGAAGGTATATTGTATCACGAAATGCAGGGCGAAACTTCGTGAAAAGCGGGAAAATTCGTTGTTCTCACACTATCCCTATTCTCGCGGACACGGACATGTTGAAAACGAATGCTCGCCTACTAGTCCGGGATCCAGACCGCGATATCGTTCAAAAATAGGGGGGGGGGTAGCAAACTAGCTGCAGAAGGTTTGAAGAACTTCTAGAACGACTTTTTGTGCTGAGAACGAAAATCCTAGCGCACCACTCCGCACCGATGTACGTCACTGACTTTTTAGCCTATAAAGGCCAATTTGGCCTATAGGGACCAACTCTATAAAAACAATTTTCCTAGCAGGACCGCATAGGCTAAATCAGACAAAGTATACATATTCTGAATCCTCTTTTTATCGTCTATCGAATGGTGTATTTTTTTTTTTGTAAACTCACGTATTTTTCTTAGAAACGTCATAGAAACCGAGAAAAAGTTAAATTTGTTTAACTTTTTAAACTAAATTGTCATCTATCTCGGAAAAACTTCCAGCAAACTACATATTTTTATTATTCAGTTAGAAAGATAAGCTCCTTGCCAATCGTTTGAGCTATTAAAACTTAAAAAACAGTCGGTTTTAAGAATGTCTAGATTTTTTTAAAGCAGAGCATCCACGTTTTCATCAGTGAGTGACGATAGAAATTTTAAAGGAAATATATTAGTTTGACGGTAAGTTTAGGGTTAGTTTTTGGCGTGGAATCCAATTATGACAGTAGTTTTTCCCTTAGCGTATGTAGGCTATAGGTCATTTAGGCTATATAGCCTATAGGCTGAATAGCCTATAAATCCTATAATGATATTTTTTTTTTGAAAACACAGCTTTTGAATAATCTTTACAGACCTGCTTTTTGAGCCGAGAACGAAAATCGCGTCGGATAATACAGCACCTGTGTTACCTGTGTAGGTAACCGACATTTTGGCCTATAAGGGGAATTTAGGCCTCTAAAGACCAGCTCAGTGAAACCATTCTACACAAAATTTAACTTATTAGAGAGGAGTACTAGAATCTAGAATCTAATGTAGTACCAGAATCAAATTATGACGTAAGTTTCTTTCTTGGGACGCATATAGGTCATATAGGCTATACAACATATAGGCTAAATAACCTACAATGAACAAACCCGTCAGATCTCTCAAATAAATTGACATTTTTATAAGAAAAATTTCCAGAAAACTGTTTTTTTTTTATTATTACTGTACTAAAAAGAGAAGCTCTTTCTCAATCGTTAGAGGTATTAAAACTATAAAAAATAATTAGGATTTCTGGAATTTCTGTAAGCAGGAATTCCAAATTTTTTACTATGAGGTGCAGTAGAAACTTTATACTAATTATACTGGTTCGACGCTAGGTTCAGCGTTGGTTTTTGACGTGGAATCCGGTTATTTCACTATTTTCTCTTGTAAGATAGTAGGCTATAGGTCATATGGGCTATATAGCATAAAGGATCAATAGCCTATAATGAACAAATCTCCGGAAAACTAACGCCCATAGGTCAGTTTTTTGGGCTGAATCCAGGTTTGTCATCAATTCCAGCATCTCATAAGTTAGTCACGTTTCACATATAAATCTGCTTGCTCTAACTTTTAAGCCGTGACGACTGCGCCGTATGCGTTACAGTAAGGGCCTACAGAAACAAGAACGGGAGGGTCGCAACATAATTGCTGACGTTACCAGAGGAACACTCCAGTCATCAGTCCGCTCAGTATAAAGGAAATCTATGACTATCCCTATCAGACAATGGTAATGCATCCACAGACGAACCGTTAGAATTGCCTGTCTAGCTGTACCTCCACAACATCATCGTTGGCATCTGGAACACGTCCCCGAAGACTGGCGCAAGTCCATCAGAGCCCCCTCCCCCAATAGAAAAGGTGACAAGGGTGATTGTAAAAATTATACTAGAATTTTTGTGATAATACGTGCAGATCAAGTCTCCGCAATTATCCTACTACTGTAAAGCTCCAGAGATTGAAGCGGCAGACGCACAAGATCTAACCAAAGCGGGCTTCACAACGAGCGTGTGCTGCACGGCTCTTCTCTCTCTGCCGCATACTTGAGCATTGGCAGCACGGTTGTGCAGCCATCAATCGTTCAAGCATCAACAGGAAACCACGAAATTCTGCGTTGTCGTTGTTCTTGCATTCGACTCAGTAAAGAAAGACACAACTAGCTGGGAATTCAGGATAGACAGGGTCCCAAGATAATCCGCATTGCTCAGGTATTCTATGACCAGACGGAGGCTCTAGTGAGAGGTGAAATAGAGCAGTCAACACAGTTCTTGACAAAAGGAGGCGTTTGCAAAGATTTCATCCTCTCGCTAGCTCTTTTCAAGTTCGTCATTGATTCGGTTCTAAACGATCATGGAAAAGCACCGGGGGTGGAAGTCTATGACTTTCCATCGTTTTCCCCTGAAACAGACTGATCGCCGATTAGGTCGAAAGGGCACAGAACATACTGAATGCTGCCCCAGACTACGAAGGTCCTGTCTTGTAGAAACTTCTGCAGAAGCACGCAAAATCACCCTGTTCTACCAAAGATGCCTGCGATCCATACTGAAAATTAAACCTGAGGATTACAGGTAATGAGGAAATGATAACAATGGCAGATCACACCGACTGCTTTGTCGAACCCAGTCAGAACCAGAGGACTAAACCGGTTCATGCACGTGTTCCGATGACCTGTAGTTGCTCTGTCCAGATTGCTCCGCAACCTCCCCTCTCCCCGGTCCAAAGGGTGGAAGAAGCGGACGGGGGTACAACGAAAGACATTGGTTCTACGGCGAACACGGGCCTCGAACCGATTGTAGCCTTTAGGAAGGGTCAGAGACTAAGGGATATTCAAAAGACATCAGTTCTGACGGTCAACACGGACCTCGAACCGATTCAGAGACTATGGGAGACCCAATAGCTAGCCTTGATGACTAAGCCAGTTATGCATGAAAGCCATGAGTGAAAGGAGACATGGCGTCGCTTGGTGGTTGCCACGAAGAGCAATCTAGTTTGGTCGTGAAAGAAAACTCCGTTGCAAGCGGGTGAGTGCGGGTCAATAGTTGAGAACAGCGTCCGGCCAAGATTTTCGTCAAGCAAAATTTCGTCAGCGTCCGGCCCATCAAAGGGCAAGCGTGGCATTACGTTGGCGACAAGATACCTAACATAATTTGTAGTTAGAAAACGCATCACTTTGGCCTGCAGGGAATACAGAATGTTAAATTTTGTCTAGAATATTTTCATTGGGCTGGTCTTTATAGGCCTAATTTCCCCTCATAGGCCAAAATGTCACAGAAGCTGTCTTATCCGACGCGAATAACGTTCTCGGCTCGAAAAGCAGGTCTATAAAGATTATTCAAAACTTATATTTTCAACAAAAAAAAATCTTTATAGGATTTACAGGCTATTCAGCCTATAGCCTAGGCTATATAACCTACATGACCTATACGTATGGTAAGGAAAAACCTGATGTCATGACTGGACTCCATGTCAAAAACTAACCCTAAACTTATATCATTATAGGATTCATAGGCTACTCAGTCTTTATGTTATATAGCCTATATGGCCAATATTAATCCCAAGAGAGAAAATTATGTCACAGTTAAATTCTACGTAAAAAACTAACCTTAAACTTACCGTCAAACTAATATATTTCCTTTAAAATTTCTACCGTCACTCATTGATGAAAACGTGGATGCTCTGCTCTAAAAAAAATCCAGACATTCTTAAAATCAAATGTTTTTGAAGTTTTAATAGCTCAAACGATTGGTAAGGAGCTTATCTTTCCAACGAGATAATAAAAATATATAGTTTGCTGGAAGTTTTTCCGAGAAAAATTACAATTTAGTTAAAAAAGTTAAACAGATTTCACTTTTTCTTGGATTCTAAGACGTTTCTAAGAAAAATGTGTTAAAGTTAAAAAAAAAATAAGAAATACACCATTCGATAGACCATAGAATGAGGATTCAGAATATGTATAGTTTGTCTGATTTAGCTTATGCGGTCCTGCTAGGAAAATTGTTTTTATAGAGTGGGTCTCTATAGGCCAAATTGGTCTTTATAGGCTAAAAAGTCGGTGACGTACATCGGTGCGGAGTGGTGCGGTACGATTTTCGTTATCAGCACAAAAAATTGGTCTAGAAAAGTTCTTCAAACCTTCTGCAGCTTTCCTGCTACCCCCCTTGAACGATAGAGGTGCCTGGATCCCGGACTATACAAGATTATCAGTTGTGGATCCTGTACGTTTTTCGAATTGTTTAGCCTTTTGTTGTATCTCTCAGTTAATCATTATAGCTCTTATCTGAATTTATAGCCCTAAGTATGCACAGAGAAATTGACGGCTTTTCAATCTTGGAATTGGCAGTCTAGCGAAAGCCAGGGCTCCAAGATGAGGAAACCAGAAGATGGGAGCAAGGATAACTTCGGATTCGTTGCTGACGAGAAAATACCTGAAATAGGTAAAAATTTCTTATGGTTGATTAAAAAAAAAAAAAAATCACGCTCAGTATAGGCTACCTCTGCCATCTTGCGTGTCAACTGTGTGAACTAGTTCGCGATATTAATTTGCGGTTACTATAGACAGAACCTTTTTTGAACTAAATGGGTTAAATCGAGAAAAGCATCGTGGTATTTCCTGAAGCACACCTCGTACTATTTACTGATTATGTTCCAGTATTCAGAGCTATCTGAGTACTGTAAAACTAAGCTCTGCTTTTACGAATTATCCACAGCTTTGGCTGTTTTAACCTTTTACCCAGACCCATTGACTTCTAGCAAAAGCTTGGCAAAACTCACAAACCGGTCTTACGCATCAGTAGCATGATACGAGAACACTCGTCGGGGAGCATAATACGCATGGGAACGAGAGAATTGTTGCAACTGCAAAGATTAGTGAGGTGTCGTTAGCGGGTTCAGAATGTAACACATGAAATTTGAGTCTCCGGGTTTAAGAATTAACGAATGCAGTTACCGAAGTAGGTTGCATTGGTATTGTAGGTACGATCGAGGGTACGATGAGTCCTTTATGTTTCGTCTTATTGATTTCTCCGTTTTACCTATTTATTTGTTATTTCCAGAAAAAACAGTAAGCTAGAAGCTTGTCGCTATTACAAACATTAATCACGACAACACTGACAAAAAAGATCTACTAATGACGCTAAAAAAAAATTGACACTAGTGTTGTATTCTGTGAGACAAGCGGTAAGCATCCAACAACTAGAAGTAGTCTACAAACACCTGATTTTAACATTCGTTCTTTTTTGGGATCCCAGTTGATCCCAGTTGTCCGTCCGTCCGTCTGTTCGTCTGTCCGTCCGTCTGTTAGCACGATAACCCTCGAAGGGGTAGAGATGTTTTCTTCAAACATGGTACGAGGATCCATTGGGTCAAAGTACAGGTCAGGCTCGTAGATGCGGTTCGTAGAACGGACGAAAAAAATGTTTAAAAAAGCCAATGAGAAAGTCGATATAGGGATAAGGAGACATGCTGAATCCATATCTGAAACTTATTTTCTTCTCAGACAATTAGTTCCCGGAAAATTTGTTAAAAGTAAAAGTTTGATTTGAAGTTGATTAAATGCAAGACGACATGCTGAATCCGTATATGATAATTGTTTTCTACTCGGATGAGTAGTTGGCCCGTAATCCGGCCAAAACCGAAAAAATATGTTAAAAGTAAATTTTTATTTGAAGTTGATTAAATGTTCAGTTTAGGGGTAAGAAAATGTGCTGGACCCGGAATCCGGCCGATACCGGAAATTTATAAAAAGTTTTATCTGAAGTTGATAAGAGGTTCGAAGTTGTGGTAAGGAGACATACTGAATACGGATATGAAAATTATTTTCTCGCCGGGCAAATAGTTCGCCGGGAATCTTGCAAAAATCTGATTTTTTTTTTTTTTTTTTAGTTTAAAGTCTATCTGAAGCTGATTAGAGTTCCGATATAGGGGTAAGGGGATGTGCTTAATTCATTTGAGATTTATTTTTTGCTGGACAAGTAGTTCCCCGGGAATCCTACCGAAACCGGATGTTTGGCAGAAGTAAGGCAGGAAGATTTGATCAACTTCGTCAAACTGGATATGACGTATAGGGTAGACACATATGCTGAATCCGTACCTGAACTTTGTTTTCTCAGAAGACCAGTAATGGGTCAAATATTAAAAATTACAAATATTCAAGGAGTCTGGCGAAGCCCGGAGAACGCAATTGTCTGGATCAAATACTAAATTTTTGGGATTCCATCAAAACCTTTGGTCTTGTTCTTTCAGGCAACAACGGCAATGTCTCTGGCCGGTCCTCAGTCGATCAAAAAATGGCTGACACAGATGGGGCCCCACAGAACGGCGTACAACTTGAAAGGAGAGTTGGCCTTACAAGTGGTGTAGCCCTCATAGTCGGAACTATGATTGGTAATTAAATTAATCTGCATTAAATCGCTCTTCACGCGATAAGGGCTGCAGGCTTTTAGACGTCATAATCAGCGTGTTTCACTGTTGGCTGCGTCACTGACCTGGAATGAGGCGTTGAGTCGGTTGAGAGTGCTATGCAACAACAATGCGGAATTTAGGGCTTTGATTTTGGAGGTATTTGAAGGATAAACCTTTGTCGTACCGTCGTTCTAAAAATCCGCAAGTTTGTCTCGCTTTTAATGTCGCGAGCCTATTGGTCGCGTAGGGGCCGTTTCCGATCCAGGGAAAGCATACGTGTTGGCGCTATTCCCTAGTTTTATATTGCTTTGCTGAAGAGAACCCTTGCCAAGAAAGGCTGAAATATCGCTCTAATAAAATTCAGCTGACGTACCCGTTTAGCACTGTCAACAATGCTTCGAATTTGAACTAGTCATACAGCCCAGCATTTATACACTGTAAAATTTGCATTTTTGAAAGATTAGTATAATCCAATGTCACAGACTAAAACTATAGTACCGGTATCAGTGAGTTTCATCCATTGGGTTTCTGATGCCATGTGTTTCTTTTTAGGCTCAGGAATTTTCGTATCACCCGGCGATGTCCTATACAGAAGTAAATCCGTTGCGGTTTCGCTGATCATCTGGGGAGCTTGTGGGGTGCTCTCACTGTTAGGTAAGCTCCATGTTCTTGCGTCTATGTCGTGAAAGTCCGTGGTTGCTCCAGTTTTATTCCTTTTCTATTAATATAGGCTCGATGAGTTGTCGCTTTGGTCTCTGTACTTCGCCCGATACTTTGGACTCAGTGATCTTAGAATAAATAATGCGACCAATTGCGTTTGTTTTTGCGGATTAAGTTCTGTATGGAGAGCAAATTGCAAAGGTTGCAGTAGACTAAACCTCGATTGAGCAACCTCAGACATGCGAGAGGGAACAGAAAAGGCGCTAAGTTCGTATCTGTACAGGGCTTGCGTCAATCTAACGAGAAAAGAAGTTTTGAGAACTCTAACCCACGTCAGGTTATGTATGACCTCAAGTGCGTGAAGGGTAGGGTAGTCATCTCCCCAGGAAACAATAGGTCGCCATTTTCACAGAATTCTTAAACTCAGATTTGATGCGGAAAAGGTTGTCCTTTCCTTTCCAAGAGCAGTATACTTGCCTAAAAAATCCCTTCATGTATTTTGCCAAGAACCTATAATGATAGAACTGCTGTCTCTCTCTGCGCTGAGAAAAAATCCGCGATCACGTTTCGTAAACATTGAGCGGGGGCTGAAAGTCGTGCTTCAGCTTCCGCGTTACCAGAAATCTAGATCTTTCGCACATTCAAATCAACTCTTCTGGAGAACATAAAACTGATGATAACTCCGTTGTCAAAAGTTGTGTAACAGATAGCACAAGGATGCGGTTTCAACAGATAACACTTAGGATGTTAAGGGGTTGTTTTTCAAACATTACGCATTAAAACGTTACGCATAACAAGCCGGGGGAGGGGGGAGGAAAAGCCAAAACCGCCGAAAAAGAATCTGCTGACTTTTCGGATATCATGATGACTTGATATCCAGTCAGCATATGTTTTTTCTGCGGATACATAAACATAACGTTTTAATGCGTGTCGTTTGTAAAACATAACAGCTAACATCGTAAGTGTTATCTGTTGAAACGCGCATCCTTGTGTCATCTTTTATGGAACTTCTGATGTTGTAATTTCACTGTTATCCTTATTCAAAACTTTGTAGACTCCCCTTTCGCACATATCTTGCCTCCCAAGCACAACTGCTCCATAGAGAGATTGCACCCTACCCGACGAAAATGGATATTTCTCACCATCATCGGAAGGGTGAAACGAAGAACTTACCATGGCGAGGTATAGGACTTTCAACTTTGCGACTGAGTTATCGGTGTTTGGTAACTATTCTGATCCTGTAAGTTGTTGGAAACGTTTTTCCGACCTTTTCTTGACTTGGTAAAGACAGTTTCAGAGCAAGATATAATCGGATGTGTTTTAAGAATGTCTTTTAAGATACTTCAAGTCTTCAAAGTTTGACTACAAAAAAAAAGAGTCTCGAATCCTACTCGATTAAAAATTCTTTGACTGTGTAGTAGTATGGTAGATGTACGAAAAAGTTGCATGGAATGGTATGGAGTAGTTTGATTAGTGATATGTAGTAGTAGGGAATACTTTGATAAACGTGCCTCCGACTGGGTTAATATTATGTAGGAGTATCCGATAGCATCCAGTTTGCTAGTAGTAGCATGTAGTAGCAACGGTTACTACTGCATGCTACTTTTTTGTACTACTCCATACGACTAATTCTCGGATATTTTTCATCGGGTATTGGTCCGCTATGACGCAAAGATGAAAAATCGACCAATAGGACGCGAGATTTGATTATGTCGTAAAAGTTTGAAGCCTTCTAACACATTGCCCACAATTTAGTCTCGAAGTTGAAAGTCCTATACCCCGCAATTTTTTTTTCCGTTTTCGTCGGGTTGGGTGCAATCATTTTGTATATGTTTCGACTCAGACGTGTTGACTTTATGACAGCCTTCCAGATTCCTGAATTTGGGGTGTCCAACGACACTGACTTACACACGTTTTTGGTCCTGCTTGATCTTTCGGATCCACCTCATCGAAAATGATTATCTGGAATCCGGAAGAAAATTTGGAAGGTGTAGCCGGCCTTTAGCTGAGTAACCCCTATTTGGCCTGTCCACGATTTAGGCAGTAATAAATAACTATTCTTCTTCTTCTTCTAGCTACTGTCTGTATTGCACAGGGCTAGTGTTTTGAACGTAGTGAGTCGTGGGAATGCAGAAAAGTTTCAGGTCCAGTGTTATCGCCGAGTGTTATCGCAGTTTTTCCTTTGCTATTACGTCGTAGTACTAAATTGCATCCGAGCCGTTCTTTCACCTCCAGCAACCTCTAGACTGACGACCGTTTACATAGAAACATGAGCGTGACGTATAATTTCCTGTTCCAGGTGCTCTGTCGTACTGCGAGCTTGGCACCTTGATTCCAAAGTCCGGCGGAGAATATGTCTACCTCCTTGAAGCCTTTACGGCCAAGCCTGGCGAGGAACAGACCCTGAGAAGGCGATTGAAGAACTTTTTCGGACCCCTTCCTGCCTTTCTCTTTGGCTGGGTATCCATTCTGCTGCTGAGGCCTAGCTCATTTGCAATCATCGCATTAAGCTTTGCTTCTTACGTAGCCACGCCTATTCTTGCCGCGGTTGGCGCTTGTAGCGACGATGAGAGCTTTTCCTTTTACAAGGATGCCTTAGTCAAGCTGATAGGTGCAATTTGCATAAGTAAGATTTTAAACTTTTATTTTGTGGTGTTTTATGGGAGTAGCGTGTGAGGGAATGTTTGGAAAATATTCCTGCTTGCTAGGCGTTCACTTTCTAGGGGTCCCTTCGTCAGGAATAGTCGGTTTAACTTCTTGTAGTCCTTGAGGTTGTCAGATGTCGTCCAGGCCCTCCAGGGCTGAACATCTGTTACTTGCCGTAACAGGGAATGCAGAAAATTATAAAGCATGAGAGGTAGCATACTCGGTGCATGGGGAGCTGGAAAATTTGGGAATGATGGGTTACACTGGTGGTTTGGGTAGGATGAGACAGGGTGTGGGCTTGTAAATGTGGGTGGTGGTTTGGGGAAGGATAATGTGACTGTTCTTGGTAATAGAGAGGAGGGTCTGAGATCCCTAGGTAGTCTGGTTTGTGGTGGGAATGTGGGTTGATAGCTGTCAGTCCGCACGTGGTTAGCCGGACCCGGTCGAGAGGTGACCATGTCGATACGGAGGGACATCCGGGGAGGGGAAGAGATCGGCGTCTTTGGTAGTAGTATTTGACGATCGGAAGGTTTTTTGTTCCATCTCTTATATGATTTTTAAGCGGACCAGCAATAAATGAATTCCGATTTGCAGTGAACAGGCGATGCAACCTAGTGTAGCAGGCATATGGTCACCGTGGCGAACCAGTTTGTGTTGCACACTTGACTGAGTTTTTGTCTTGTATTCAGTGTGTTTAATATGTAGTTAGAAGTTGCTTTGTATACCATTTTTGTACCATGGCCCTTTGGGCTTTTACGTACATTACATTACATTACATATATAGTTTTTCCCGCACGTCCAGTCATGTTAACACTTTTCTCGCCGCTAGGGCGTTACACCAGAATTGATAATAATAATACAAGACGAAAATAATGGAGTACAAAGGAAAACAAAGAGGCATATAGTTAGGGAAAAACGGAAAACTACCCAAGCTTCACACAGATGAATAAGCCCACGAGAGGGCGACAGACGCGCGTGCGCCATTTCGGACAGTTTTCTGTGGAGAACAGGCAATTTCTCCGTAATATCTGGCAGCTATTTGTTTTTACATTTTCGATGCGAAGAATAAAATAGTCTACAGTTTCATGGTTCTTTTTTTTCTTACAGCCCTCATCTCTGCCATCAATTCCTTCAGTGTGGACCTCGCGACGAAGGTGCAGAATGTGTTTACTGCCGCAAAACTAATCGCCATCTTCATTATCATCGGTGGTGGAATTTATATGATGGCTACGGGTGAGTGTTTGTTTACGAATTGTTCTTAGAAAAACCGTAAATCTACAAACTGATAAGAGTAAATCACTGTTGCCCAGCTAATATCTGATTAGTTAAAAATACTCTAAAACATAATCTCGTAAATACTCTTTTAGTCCAAGCTGACTGCGGATCATATTTGACACTGCAAAATGGATATGTCAGCTGCATTTTATTTAAAATGTTATTAGTACAAGGTCAACTGGTATGATTTCTGTTTCACACCGCTACCCTCACATAGTACCGGGTCTATCTCAAATGAACCGGAGGTGGAGCCAGTGCTCAGGGAGGTAGATAGATGTAGATAGATATCACTTTTATTCTTTCCGAACTATCATGGTAAAAGCCAAATTTGTCGAAATCGTAAATATATACAAATATAAACACTAATAAAGATTAAAAATATTCACGAAAGACGGTACAAAGGTCTTTTCATATTGTACATGATCACATTTAACCGGTTGGGGTTTCGGAATCGCCACTGAGGCCGCTCTTGCAGGTGGTTCACGAGCAGTCTCAAATGGCGGCGGAAGTATATACCTATGGATAGGGTGCTCAAGCATTTTCTTACCGGAAGCCATGCACAGTTTCAACGTACGGGACTCAAGTTTAAATTTCTGGAGGAGCTTATTATAAGGAGTTTTGGGGGATCTTGACATAATCAGTAGGGCCCGTTTCTGGATTTTTCGACCCGATAGGCCTGGTTCTCAGTAAGACCAAAGTGCCAGGCTTCTACCAGGTATTGTAGCCCCGAACGTACAAAAGAAACATAAAAACGGAGAAAATCTTTTTCAGGGAACCTATTTTTAGCGAGCAACTTTAGCATATGAAGGCAGGTATATCCACGCTTTACCATTTCCTTCGTTTGGGGTTCCCGTTTTAAATCATTTGCTATTATTAAACCAAGGAGTTTCATTTGGTTTACACGTAAAGTATCTGGAATAGGAGGGTCAAAAATTGGCCTCTCTTTCAAAAATGAAACTGTAAGGATTGCAGACTTCTTTTCGTTCACAACCATGTCTGAATTTAAAGCTTCGGCTTGTATCTGCGAAATTATATTGGCCGCTTTACTACTTTGTCCTTTCCCACATATCTCAATAAGAGACAGGTCGTCGGCGTATTTCCATCTTTCCGGTCTGTCGGATGCTGTATTGTTAATCATTACAAGAAAAGTAGCGGACGTAAAACTGTTCCCTGTGGCCTGTGGCACACCGCGAAAAATCGCCTGCGGATCCGATAAATTATTGTTATATTTCAAAATTTGGGACCTATCACTCATATACGTATAACATTATCTCAGGACCAAGTGCAATATAATTCTGACCATCCAACAGTACAAGCCAGGCTTGACCTTCCAGACTTTCAGATATTTGGGGCTTCCGCACAGTCAAGCCAAGCCATGTGTATTTTGATGAAAACGATGAAAGCTAATAGTGGCGTTCTTGCAGATACCATGGTATCTGACACCACGGTCAAAAGGCGTTTTTGCAGTTATTGT
The DNA here is from genome assembly GCA_023053555.1 of Branchinecta lindahli. Lineage (NCBI taxonomy): Eukaryota > Metazoa > Arthropoda > Branchiopoda > Anostraca > Branchinectidae > Branchinecta > Branchinecta lindahli. The sequence continues at coordinate 13,000,457 of JAKZAO010000002.1, forward strand.
GGTATCTGGCCAGTTACCATGGTAAGTGAGATCGTGATATCTGAAAAAGTCATCTCACTTCCATCATCACCAACATAGGGCCTAGGATTTTGTCAAATTGGTGGGAAAGAAGTTTGGCACTTAGTGGTGTGACTGGATATCAGTTTTTCTTTTGGGATGACTTCGAAAAGCGCAATTTCGGCAATTGTCGTTTTTGCAGAGCAACTGTAGTATCAGATATCACGGTAACTGCAAAAACGACTAATTGCAGATCCAGTTACCGTGGTAACAGATACCGTGGTATCTGCAAAATCGCAACTAATGTCACTGTCCCTTAAAATTTATCTTGGCTTCCTAGTCACAACTGTCAATCACTCTTCCTTTGTCTCCGTATCACATTTATTTGTATATTTGTTGACTCTCTCAGATGTGTTGCTTCTGACACCCTCCAGATTTCCGGTGTCAACACCCCGGACTACCTAGGTTTTTGCCTAGCTTCACCTTCCAGATCTATCTCGACGAAAACGGATGTCTGGAATCCGGAAGAAAAATCTGGAAGGAGAAGCCTGGCTCTAACGGCCATGTTTTGGCCACAGGAGAACAGACACAGTTTTCAGATCGACTGTGAGCCCTCTATTTGGTTTACTCGAAAATGTGTTCGTTATTTGAAAGGAACCATCGGCTTTCTTGTGAAGATTGTCAAAAAGGCAAGTATTAATCAGCTGAACAAGTGCGCAAGCGCTCAGACGTGGAGTGTAAAAGAATGAATTGGATTGTAACGTTGAATTTCCCGTAACGTTTAATATTCGTATTGCATAGTTATTCGTGAAACCAACAATTGAGCTCTCAAAGAATCTCCAAACACGGCTCAGGCTCAGGCTCAGGCTCGAACACCCTAATGTCAAAGTCATAAATTTTCATAAGCGCTTTTATCTGACACCTTTCACGTGAGAACACATGTTAGTTCATTTGGAAACACAATCCCTTCGCGTCAGTCGTAATTCGGTCTCCAATCACAGTATTGTCCATCTTTGTCTTTCCAGTATTGCTCTGGTATTGCTTCGTATAAACCCCGTAGGCTTGTTTCAATACACTACTGACATTACTTTCATCAATCTTGAAATGTGTTTCGTTTATTATACCTTGTTCAAACACATTAATGTTATGTCAGAGTCATAAACTTTCGGATCCCATTTCATCATTCCCACCCTTCCGCGAAAAAACATGTTTGTGACTAATTGACAGCTCAAACCCTTTGCGAAACATGAAACCAAACAAACGCAATGCGCATCTTACGAAAAGTACTGTGTACAACTATACGAGGTTTTAATTTTGACGAGTGTCATCGTTCACGAACTTAACACATGGGCAATCTGGGCCCCGTTGCAAAATCTCACAAAATCTCAAATCATGGGCATGAACGGGGAGGGTGGGGGAGGTTCAGTCTCAAGATGTTCGTCGTGGCCAGAGGATATATACATATATATCCACAAGTATACAAGAGTTGAACTCGAGACAATGTCATAGACGAACGTAACTCATGGGAAATCTGGGCCCAGTTACCCATGAACGGGATGGTGGGGAGAGGGGGCGTCAGATTGCTTATCTAGACCTAAATATCCTCGACTCTACCAACTGAGTTTGATTCCACTCACGGGTCGAAAAAATTTCTCATGGGCAAATTGGGCCCACTTGCCCATGACCGGGGAGGGTGGGGGGTGATTCAGCTCCACATAGATATTCCCAGCCCGATGATCCAAAAGCACAAAGGAATTTCATAGCCCTATCTCCAGTTATTGTCAAGTTAAAAACATAAAAAAAATGGGCAATCTGGGCCCAATTGCCCCTGAACCGGGTGGGTGTGGGGGGTCGGACCCCCAAAAGTCATAACTAGACCCCAATACCCACAAGTGTACCAAGTTTTAACTTTGATACCTGTTAATTCCCGTCACGGGTAACGAACTTTGCTCCTGGGCAATCTGGGCCCAGTTGCCCTTGAACGGGGTGGGTGGGGGAGGCGCAACTTTGAAAGTAATTTCTCAGCCCTAGGATCTACAAGTACGAGGAATTTCATCGTCCTGTGTTCAGGTCTGGTCAAGTTATGAACATTATTCACTGGGCAATCTGGGCCCATTTGCCCCTGAACCGGGTGGGTGTGGGGGGGTCGGACCCCCAAAAGGCACAACTAGACCCCAATCCCCACCAGCGTACCAAGTTTCACCTTGATACTTGCACTGGTTCACGAGTTATGAGCTCCACAGAATACGGTGAAAACCGAAAACCGGAAACCGAAAGCCGAAAGCTGCTACAGCGCTCGCAATAGTGGATTGTTCCAAGAAACACTCCACTAAAAACAGAAATGATGCCATTGGTGGTGTAAATATTATGCTACCCTGTGTATTGTTTCTTTCCTCCTATTCTGATATTTTTAGTGGAGTGTTCCTTGGAACAATCCACTCTTGCGAGCGCTCTAGCAGCTTTCGGTTTTCGGTTTTCACCATATTTTGTGGAGCTCATAACTCGTGAACCAGTGCAAGTATCAAGTTCAAACTTGGTACACTTGTGTGTATTGGGGTCTAGTTGTGCCTTTTGGGGGTCTCACCCCACACCCACCCGGTTGAGGGGCAAATGGGCCCAGATTACCCAGTGAATAATGTTCATAACTTGACCAGAGTTGGACATAAGACGATGAAATTCCTTGTACATGTAGACCCTAGGGCTGGGAAATTACTTTTAAAGTTGCACCTCCCCTACCCATCACGTTCATGAGCAAATGGGCCCAGATTGCCCAGGAGTAAAGTTCGTTACCCGTGACAGGAATCAGCAGGTATCAAGTTGAAACTTGGTAGGTTTGTGAGTATTGGGGTCTCTTTTCATTTTTGCGGGTCCCAAACCCCACCCCCACTTGGTTCAGGGTCAATTGGGCCCAGATTGCCAATTTTTTAATGATTTCAACTTGACAATAACTGGAGATCGGGCGATGAAATTCCTTTGTGCTTTTGGATCATAGGGTTGAGGATTTATATGTGGAGTTGAACCACCCCTGGCCCTACCCTCCCCGTTCATGGGCAAGTGGGCCCAATTTGCCCATGAGTCAAGTTTTTGGCCCGTGACTGGAATCAAACTCTAAGCTGGTATAGTAGAAGATATTTAGGTCTAGATATGCAATTGATTCCCCCCCCCACCCTCCCGTTCATGGGAACTGGGCCCAGATTTTTTATGAGTTACGTTCGTCTATGACAGGTCTCAAGTTCAACTCTTGTATATTTGGGAAGATATATCTATGAATGAGGATTTTGGTGTAGCAGCAACAAATAAGACGACGCGACGTATCTTTAATGAACAGCTGGAAACTTTACGGTGTTGTCATATGATCGATGATATGCCGTTCTTAATGAATTGTGACAACGGGGGTATTATGCTGCTACGATTTCGTTATTGCACTCGTTTTATTACCTTGCTAATGGAAAAGAGGTTTGTTTACATTTAAAGCTTTTAAAGTGGGATGATTACAAATTAGGTTATTTCAATACTTGTTTGGTTATTGGGGATGTGAAATGTCTTGATTTTAACGCTGTTTGTATATAAAGTATGATAAACATTTTACTTTCACACTCCACGTCTGAGTGCTTGCGCACTTGTTTCTGTTTTTTCCTGACTTGAAAATCTACACACTATAGTCTTTTCAGCATCCATGTTGCCTGTAATTTTGTGACAGATTTCTAAACGATCCTCGCATTCATCACGAGGAAGCAAAAGTTCGACGCAGACAAGCACGCGTTTGGATAAGAGCGGATGACGGTACAAATACAGTACCTAATAATAATATACTGCAAAAAGGCTTTCGTTTTTACAAAGTAACTCGAACGGCACTAGGGTCGAAAAAAGATATCTAACAAGGTCGAAGTATCAGGAATAAGAACGTATGGAGTGCTTAGGGAGGAATGGTAGATCGATGATTTGCAAACCACCCATGGAGCTCCATGATATTTCGGTTTACTGAATTTTAATTATTTTGGTTGTTGTTGTTGTTTTTTTTTTTTCATTTTTTACCATACTCCGACCTAGATGGATTATAAATAAAATTGAATTTAATTTAATTTAAAGGACCGTGGGGTCTTTTGGCCATTCTTTCCTAAGACCGACTGAACTGACTTTGGTCGCTACTTCAGTCTCAAGCCCAGAGCTTTACTGTAACTTGATTTTGACTCTTAATATTTCCAGGAAATTTGTCCTACTTGGATACCGGATTCGAACCTATCGACCCGAGTCTCACGCAGACATCTTTTAGCGATATAGCCACAGCATTCTACAGCGGTCTCTGGGCCTATGATGGTTGGTAAGTTCTATTTATTCTTTTGTGATGTGTAAAAACAAGATTATATCAGTACTTTTTTTTTCAATTAACGACGCGCTCATTTGTTCCCTCTAAAGCTTCCAGAACCCTAGTTGTGTTTTCCTGCTTGTTTTGTAGACGCTAGTAGCCTAGCCTTGAAATCTAAGTGTCAACGTTGCGTGTAAAGCATAGGCGATTAATGAAAAAGCAAATGAACATTGAGTTGGTTACGGCACGAAGCAGGTTATTTCCTCTAGTGGTGCTGGATTCTCCCGTGCGAACGCGAATCAACGTTCCTTGGGCATAAGGTTTTACCACGGGCTTTCCCTTGTTTGCTTGGAACACCCAGAACAAACTTGCGTCCTTACCACAAAATAGGTTCCAGTAAGCAAATTCGGTCTAAATTCCCGCAACTTCTGTGCGAATTGATATGGTGTTGACGAGCTTTAAGCCCCGCCCCCCGAATTTATTAGAGACTGCCAAAAACTAGAGAGATTGGAACAGCAAAAAGCCGCCCTCGAGCCTATATATATATATATATATATATATATATATGTATACATATAGATATATCTGTATAATATATATACCGGATACTGCCAACAACTTGGAGAGGGTGTACTGCTGTAGGATCATGAAGACATGCGATATTGGAATTTGGTCGGTTGGGAAATGATTGCAAACATTCTGAACGGGCTGATCAGTTGCATAAAAGAACCATTTCTCATGTCACTTATGCTTTAGTAAAAACAAAATAGTCAATTCTCTGAAGAACTGCCAGCTTTCAAAACATTAACGGTTCATAACGGTTTCTTTGGACAATTTGAATGCGACGCCTAGGGCTTTTAATTTTAAGGGGGTAACGCTGTCCATCATTGGTCAACTGCAGTAGCCTAGTGTGGCGAGGGTTGGATCATGCTATGGGAGCCCGTGTAAGTCACATTTATTACATTCTCTTTCAGGAATAATTTGAACTATGTAACGGAAGAACTCAAGAATCCATATGTGTAAGTATGTTACTTTTATCATATGATCCCGCCCTGAGCACGGTTTGCCTCCACCCGTCCATTCCAGTCGAAATTAAGCTTTCGGATAGTATAGACGATGTCATTTTTCGTCGCAAAACACGTTAATTAGAAAGGTTCGACGATGTAATGAGAAAGGTGGTTAGCCACCAGTTGGGTTTACCAGAAGTTATTAAGTGCACTTTTTGCGGTAGCACTTTTAAAGGCTATTAAAGGCAAAACATCCCATCCTCGGCGCTGTATCAACTTTTTGCAAAATAGTTGGTATTGTGTTGAAATTAGACCTAACCTTCCCCTTCTAGAAATCTACCACGCTCCATAATCATTGGACTGCCTCTTTGTACTGTATGCTACATCTTGGTAAACGTGGCCTATCTCACCGTTTTGTCGCCGATTGAAATGATCACATCTCCAGCAGTGGCAGTAGTAAGTGGCTCTAATTCGGTTAAATACGAATTCGATTCTAGCATCCACCAGAGACCGTGACTGAAAATCTCAGTACATCAGACCTAGAGCCGATAGTCCTGTAGTAGAACCCATATTCACAAATAGCAGCTTCTGCTTTTTTATCGTTGTCCAACCATTCGGCGACTGCGCACTTCAGAGCAAGTCTGAGCAGCAGTATTTTCCCGGGAATCGTACATTCCGTAGGTCGGCGAAACGCGCGTTCATTAAAACTTGTATTGACACCAGATAGGTTGCATATTATGCAATCCCATCGATTGAAATTCATATATTTCTTTTCGTTGGATTATTCTAATTGTGGATTCAAGGGCTTAAATATTCAACGTGTCAGACTGCCAGGTGCAAGTATGTACTTTAACCGATAAGCTGTTATGACTTCGTTTAGTAAAGGAGGTGGAATGGGTCTAGAGTCCAGAACAAGGGCTCCAGAACTATGGCAAGACCTCACACGTGTGGTTGTCAAAACGCCTTCGCAGCTCAGTCGATCTTTCGTTGATGCTAGCTTGCACTGGAACACGTAATCCCCTGACGCTCTTGTACGCCATCTGTCGTTCACGAGAAAGCTGTCCTGGCGCCATCTTATCCTCATTGGCAAATTTGTTCGGTAAAAGACCGTTCAGACATGCGGTGTAGTGTGTAAAAATAACATGTGTGTGTGGAGATTCACTGAATGGCACACACGAACTATTTATCGGCTTATAATTCTTCTTGGCGGTCGGCTCTGTTTTCGGGTATGTACGTCTTATATGCCATCAGCACGTGCTATTTTCAGCCAATCAGATCATCTTCGATTCAGTTCGATCAGATCATCGAACGAAGCAGATGCGCACGCGTGAGCGGTTGCTGTATTTAAAGGAACAGAAAACTTGACTCAAACTTGACTCGGGGAGCTAGCTAACATATCAAGAATGTACCCTGAGTCGATATTGAGAGTTAAGAAAAATTCTCGTTACGACCATTGCAGTTTACGGGCAGTTTCCGAGAATTCGACTTTGAGCAAAAGGTTTGCAAAAGCAAAAGGTTTGTGTGCCGAGACTAGGAATCGAACCCCGGCCGTCTAGTCGGGGAGGTCGTTTCTCTGTGGTCTACATGTAAAAAGGCGAAATTTTACAGTACATAAGTGCATAATTACAGTGCATAAGGGGCAAGGGCCTGCCAGCTAGCTTTTGGAACACTAAGGAGGGGGTTCGAGACGGTTCGAGATAACAAAGAAGGGGGGGGCCTGTCGTCAAAAAGACCCTGTATATTTATCTAAGCCCCCCCGGGCGATTCGATGGCCGAAAGTTGCGTAGTCAAGTTTACTGTTCCTTTAAACAGACAAGCGACGAGTGACCATGGCGTTTATAATGTCGGCCAGCCACCGAAAACGGGGTATTGTCCCTTGGTTTAAAGCTGAAGAGCTTGCCAGGAATAACAGGTTGGCGAACACTAATAATTTTCTGTTCTTTATTTGTAGGATTGGGGGAACCGTCTTCTGGGCCCTGCTGCATTCCTCATGCCGTTGGCGGTAGCTCTTTCAACGTTCGGTGCTGCGAATGGATCGCAATTCACCACAGCCCGGTTAGTGTTATAATAAGGCTTTTACTCCGCCAGAATGACGAGACATAAAGGAATAAAATACAATCCAATCAAATACAGTTCACATCCCGACGTTTCTTGATCTTCAAGTCCGCAAACAAATACATCTGAAAGGATAAAATCTATCGAATGCGAAATCTCCAAAAATACAGAAAATAAAATAATAAAAACATACCAAAAACAGTAATAGCCTAACGATGAAACAAATTTTGATTAGGGCAAGTTCAAGTTTTAATTCGTGACGCTAAACTACAAATACATTAGACAAGCACTGTGGAGAATAAAAATTCGTATATGCAGTGCTTGTCAAGAACTTAAGAAGCCTGGACTTAAGAAGCCTGTTTTTCCGAGCTCACCTGGATCGGATCCTTCAAACCTAGATCGTGCATCATCGACCGATTTGAGTAATATCGCTTATGCTTCCACAGCCACTTACCAAATTAATGTTTTGCATCGGATTATTTCTGTAAGATTAGAAAAGGGTGTCATTTGGGGGGGGGGGGCTTTACAAGGGGTCCAGAACCCGTGAAAAAAACACTGCAAAACATAGTTTACGACCCCCTAGAAAAACCCCTAGACCCTTATCCCTCATTACCATTCCTCTGACCAGCCTAGACCTGCCTATAGAATCAAATCCTAATTTTGGCAATCAGTTTCTTTTTCTTGCAGGTTGTGTTACGTTGCAAGTCGTGAGGGACATATGATTGATATCCTGTCGTACATTCACGTTAAACGATTAACACCTTTTCCAGCTCTTGTCTTTAATGTAAGTAGATGTCCTCGTGTTTCATCGAGCTGCAAGGTCTCCGAGACGGGATTCGACTAATTTTCCAGTCAGTCCACTCATCTGTCATACCACATCTGTTTGGTGTCATACGTAAAGACAATTTTTATATCATTGTTGAGGAGGTTTGAGTCCCTTCGCCCCTCTCCGATACTGCGTTGGGGAAAAGGCGTAGGAACGGTAGCATATCGCCTGTATAGTTGATCTTCTATTGGGATTTCTTTGTTTGAATGTCTGGGCAAAGGGGCCATGACTTTTGTTTTCCCTGATAGCGTCAGGGAAAACGAAAACCTGTGCGGTCAGTTCTCTGTAGGAATAAAAGCGTATATTAAGCTATTGTTTGGATGCCAATTGTTTTTGACTGTTTCTGGGATGCCAAAACGTTAGTGACGGATACTATGACATCGCAAAATTGTCCGTCTGTCCGTCGGTTAGCACGATAACTCTCGAAGGGATTGAGATATTTTGATGAAACTTGGTGGGAGGATCCTTCGGGTCAGAGTTCGAAGATGGGCTCTATAGCCCTATATTTGAGGGTTGGGGAGGGGTTTCAGATTAAGGGTTAATGAAAGTTATTTTCTCGCCGGACAAGTAGTTCGCCCGGAATCCGGCCAAAACCGGAAAGTTTGTTAAAAGTAATGTTTGTTAAAAGTTTTATTTGAAGTTGATTAGATGTTTAATTTAGGGGTAAGAAGACATGCTGAATACGATGGTGAAAACCATTTTCTTGCCTGACAAGTAGTTCGCCCGGAATCCGGCGCAAACCGGAAAATTTGATAAAAGCAAAATTTGTATTTGAAGTTGATTAGATGTTCGATTTAGGGGTAAGAAAACGTGCTGAACACGATGGTGAAAACCATTTTCTTGCCGGACAAAGAGTTCGTCCGGAATCCGACCAAAACCGGAAAATTTGTTAAAAGCAAAATTTGTATTTGAAGTAGATTAGATGATAGATTTAAGGGTAAGAAAAAACGCTGAATCTATATATGACAATCATTTTTTAACCGGACATATAGTTCGTCCGGAAGCAGGTTGAAACCGGATTTTTTTTTTTAGAAGTTAAAGTCTTATTTGAAGTTGATTAGATGTTCTTTATAGGGATAAGGAGGATCTGGCGAAGACAAAACCTATTTGTCTGAATCAAATATTCAATTTTTGGGATCCCATCGGAACCTTTGGTCTTGTTCATTGATAGTCCCAAATCTTCATGCAAATCAGTGAGCCAATAAGGTATCATCATCATCATCATATTCACATTAAAAACACATTTAGCAAGGCCGAAAGTCCCCTTGCAGTATACAGTCGTGTGGAAATACAATTTTTTTTTTAACACTGAGCAGAACAAGATGTTTGCATTTGTTCACGTGGGTTTATGCTTAAACGAGCATTTGCGCTCGTCGCCTGCATGGCGGATCGCTTGGTCGTTTACAGTAGTTGTGTTTTTACAGATACCATGGTATCTGTTCCCACGGTAACTGGATCTGCAATTAGTCGTTTTTGCAGTTACCGTGGTATCTGATATACGGTCCACTGCAAAAACAGCTATTGCCGAAATTGCACTTTTCGAAGTCATCCCAAAAGAAAAACTGATATCCAGTTACATCACTAAGTGCTAAACTTCTTTCTCGCCAATTTGACAGAATTTGTTGGAAGTGAGATGACTTTTCAGATACCACGACCAGATACCACGGTCGGACCGTGATATCTGAATATCAGTTACCACGGTAACTGGCCAGATACCACGACAACTGCAAAAACGCCTTTTGACCGTGGTATCAGATACCATGATAACTGCAAAAACGACTTTAGACCGTATATCAGACACCATGGTATCTGCAAAAACGCAACTAGTGTAAAAAAAACTCTCCGCTTCCAGATAACTTAATTTGCAGTGTTTCGTATTCTAGCGTTTTAATCCTCCATCGGATTTTGACTCTCCGAACCCGGACTAAAAAATCTCCAAATTCGGTGAGGCACAGTTACTTAAATCCGATATAGAAAACTTTTACAGTGTAGGGCAGCACCTATGCTAAATATCTCTGTAATCCAGTTTTCTTCTTTTCTAGACGATTGTACCTCTCATCATGATTATTCCTGGAAATATTGGAAGTCTAATTGATTTCTTCAGCTTTACAGCGTGGATTTTCTATGGAGGCTGCATGGCTGCACTTATCGTGCTGCGATATACCCGACCTCACGCCGAGAGACCCTATAAGGTTTGTTTTTGTATACTGGAGACGTCGCGTACCTTTGGATTTCACGCAACCCAAACAAAAAAGGTTTCAGCAGCGAATATTAATGAAAAATGCTCTCGGATTTTACGCATAATGTAAAGCAAGAATGCTAGGATGAAAAACGTGCGAAAGCTCCCACCCCCTCGCTGCCCTTTACATATGCACCTGCCAGGTGCCAATACGGGCTTCTGTGAGGGAATCGGCTATACGATCGTTTTGCAATAGCGTGCTTGTTGAACTAGACGGCATTAGCACTGCCTCTGCCCCGTAGCCAGTTCTCTCCCAGACGGTAGTGTTGGGCGATATTGAGGATTATCGAAATATCGATATTTCGATATTTTCAAATTCGATAATCGATATTTCGATTATCGAAAACCGATATTTGACACACTTGAAACTGTTTATACCGCTAAATTTTTTCACGAAAAAAAATAATAGTAAGAACGAAAACCAGCAAAAAGACCGAAATCAAACATTCAAAATAAGGAAGAGTAGCATGTCCAAGTTTTTCCTTTCCGAAAGGAGATTTTGAATCGTTGGCCGTTGTGGCCTTCAATTGTACAGAATGTGGATGGGAATAAATAACAGACGATTCTACTAGTTCACATTAGCATTACACATTACTACTTCGCCTTAGACAGTTCTAATTTGGTCTAAAAACCCAGTTGTTGACAATCCTGAATAGGTAAATAGTAATCCCAATTCCCAAGATGGTTTGCTACCTATGGATAAACCTACCTGTACTTACCGGAAATAGATGCGCAGAAAAAAAAAATTACTAATTCTCTGTATTCTGTTGTGAAAAGTCGCCACATTGAGTTCAACACCTAATTTCGTGCCCCAAAGTACAAGAAAATGGTTTTGTTTCAACTTTGAAATCCAAATTCGTGGTTTGATTCTGAAAATCCCGAATAGCAGACCTGTTGCAGGTCGTAATGTAAATATCGAAAATATCGATATTTGAAAAGTCAATATCGGAATATCGATATTCTTCAATAATATCGATATTTCGATTATCGTATCGAATATCGCCCAACACTACCAGACGGGGATAAGGTACGTCGGAGCTTCCGAAAAGACTCTTATCAATCCGTGGGGAAGGCGTAGTCATCAAGCTGTCTTTGAGAACCCGGGGAATATTTATTTGACTTCTTCGTCCAGACAATCGGATTTTGTAGATTTTCAGCCTTCGCCAAACACCGTAAGCATGTTATTTATCCCTAATCAACTACAGTAGAGGTATGCTTATGTGAACAGTTATTTCAATGTGAACACTGCAGATTTGGGCTAAATGGTAGACTGAAGATCAAAAATACCTGTACAGGTGTTTTCAGCTGCCCTTCTTACCTACTTTGGCTAACTGGTAGTTAGCTTTAGACACAGCAAGTGCATGAAAATGGCAAAGCCCGAAGTCAACAAACGTTCACATAAGCATACCTCTACTGTACTTAACCAGACCCAATAGGTAACTCCTTTGTCTTTAATTTCTGGTCTAGCCCAGATTACGATGGGAATACCAGTGCTAGTCGAAAACTCATAGAATATTCTGATCCAACATGTTTTTATCTACTATATATATAAACAACCTTATAATTTTCTCAGAGGATTGTGCTTTCTGAAATTTCCGGTTTACATCCAGATATCTTTTATTACAATTTTATCTTGTCTGATCAAAGAAAATTAATAGGCTACTGGTCTTGTCAACATAACATGATCATTGCAGTCGTTAAAATATAAAAGAAAAGAAAAAGCTAGTTAGGGACCAGCATCTGATCACATCAGATTCTGATCGTACCATTTACCCGGTAGCAAAACAAAGCAAGTAGTTGGATTAAGCCCTATTATCTTTATACCGACAGGAGACAAACATTAGAACTCACGAATTTCCCGCTTTCTCCGGATTCTAGCGAATCCGGCCATACTGTCAAATAAGAAGACGAAGCTGGAAGATCGATTTTCCCCTTACCCCTGTATTGAAAACATTCGATAAAGACATATCACGATGCATACTGAATTTCCGGTTTTCTTCGCTTTCCGTCCGTAGGATCAGCCAAGCAGGAAAAAGAAGCCGACAGATCGATCTTTACTCTAAACCAGTAACTATCGTATTCTAAACCACTTCATCAGGAAATTATAAGCAGTACCGAAATTCAGGTTTTTGACGGATTCCGGCCGAATATCGATCTGGTGGGAAAAGAAAGAAAAGTATTCTGATCCTGACCCTCGAACCGACTTCACATAAACTTTTCCTTCTCACAAATTGCTTTTCTTGGCGAATTCCGGGTGTACTATACTTATCTTGAGCGAAAAGAAAGCTCAGATATGGATCCAGCAAATCTCATTACCCCTAAATCGAGTCTATTTAGCTTCAAAAAAAATATTTGTCTCACCCCTTATTTGAAACCCCCTCCCACACCCCTGAATGTAGGGCTACTGGACCCATCTACAACTTTGACCTGTACTTCGACGCAACGAATACTCAGTTTGTACGAAATATCTCAATCCCTTCGAGAGTTACCGTGCCAATTCAGACGTACGGAGTGACAGCCGGACGGACAGACTTTACGAAGTCATAGTTATCCCCTCACTTCAGTTTGGGATCCCAAAAAGTGGTGCCTGTCGAAGACCCGCACTCTTGGATTGGAGGAAACGCGAAATTTGAAAACAGCGAAGTTTTTAGTGCGTCTTGGTTTTGGAGGCCGAGATCTTATCCGGTTTTGAAATCTTTGTCTTGGAGCGTGTTCCACCCCTCTACCAATAGTAACTATTAGTTACTATTTCCGTTCCAGCCTCACGAAAAGTTACTACGCTGACCGTTCCAACCTTCTCAAAATAGTAACTAATAGTAACTATTTGCTTACTACGCTCGGGAGCGTAGTTAGCGTAGTAACTACGCATCTCTGCAACGGGATTGGTCCGATCAGCCCGCGGCCTGATATTTGACCGAAAAATTAAAAAAGCGTTCCAGCCTAGCGTAGTAACTACGGTAAGTAGGGTGGAACACGCTCTTGAGCTTCGTTGCTGTAGAGGCTGTTTCAGTGGGGTAAGGCTTATTGGGTGAGCATGATGTTGCGCTCCCCCATTCTTGAATAATTACAAACGTGTTTCTTTCTAGGTTCCGCTTATCATTCCCATTATAGTTTTGATCGTTTCTGTGTATTTGGTTTTTGCCCCCATCATCCAGAATCCTCAGATCGAGTACCTGTACGCGACGTTGTTCATCCTGGCGGGACTGATTTTCTACATTCCTTTCATTTATTACAAAGTACCTGTTCCTTTTATGGGTGAGTACAGAATCGCCGTCGTTTTCTTAAATTACAAGCGAAATCATTTATGTCATCTTGAACGGCCCCCATACTTTCGTTAATTACAAAGCACCTGCCCTTCTATGGGTGACTACAGACTATACTATATTTTCTAAAACACAAGCGCCATCAGATTAATAGTCTTATGCCCGGGCCCCACTATAGTCACACCCGGTAGTAACGCTGGTAATAAGACCATTTTACGGTCGAAATTGGGAAGAAAAGACGCCAAAAACGTAAAACAGTCGAGATGGAAAAATCCATCTCTGCCATTTTGAACCGTAACTTTGGACGAATCACAGACCTCAGTCGCTGACTTTAACAAGTTTTGTTTACCTATGAGTGATGATGGTGGTAACATATATTGCAAATCTGCGTCCCAAGTGTGACCACGGTGAAACGTAAAGAGTGGGTGATAACCAAATTAACGAACCAAATTACGTACAGGTGTGACTGAATGTGGCCCGGGCATTACCCCTCCCCCCTAAAAAAGGAAACCTTCCTATGAATTGTTATATGGATGACAAAAATGCCTACATAGATCTAGTATGATGTCACGGAGCAGACAGGGCGAGTCCTAATCGCGCCCAGAGATTCTCGCCGGACAGCTTCTGATCACCAGTCATTCTGTCTATAAGTTGTTCTCAAAAGGAGCATCGCGCATCAGCAATGCAATTATGATGACACGAGCTAGCAAAGATTCCAATTCACTACACAGCCCGAAGTGTCGATTGTGGTTTCAGAAAAGAGATAAACTCTTCGCTTATCTTTCAACGCACGTATTCCTAACTTACCCTCTTTCCCCCAGTAGCTTCTGACCATTCACTTCGGGCTACTTTATTAAAGCACAATGGGTACTAACCATGCATACATTTTTGTAACATGCTTGACACATATACATCTCTGACTGCCACTAGATAGCGCTTCAAAAATAAGCCGTTTTCTTGTTATCGGTTGTCACTGACTCTACGGCGTATCGGCGAAGGCGATTTCAGAGCATGGTATTGCAAGGCGCGGAAATTCAAAAACACTCGGCCATGTGCGAAAGCTGAGTGACGAGAGTACCATGGCTGCTAAAAGAAACCGTCTCTGTAGCTGGCCGATTGCTCTAGTGTTATTCTGTTGTTTGTTGTACCGAAGAAAAGTTTTGTTTTCTGGATGTAAAGTTACAACACTGCCAAAAAATGTACAAATATAACCGACCTACTTGCAGCTGATTCAAGAGCTTACAAGGAATTCCCAGGTAGCACCTATAATATGAATATTTGTCAACGATACAAATAATCCGGAGTACATAATAACAACGAATAGATAGGAAAAAAGAAACTCCGCTTATATTTGTCGAAGCTAGTAAATCTGAGTATGGCAGTCAGCAAAAAACGGCGTAACGATATTAGCGAAAATAAGTTGTCGAGGAATCTGCTGATTTCTGATGTAACATTGTGTTCTAGGGGGTGGTAATGTGGCATCATGATTGTTTGATCAGCCCATTGAACTTTAAGGTATATTCCCTCAGGTTCTCGACAATCACTTGGACTAAACGCGCCGGATCAGCCGCTTGTCGTTAGCTTTGAGCTAATATCATTACGATAGCGGCTTCTGATCCGAAAATTCAAAAACAGAAAATCAGTTGAAGCTTCCCCCTGTAACGGCTTTTCTGCAGTGTTCACGGTAACTTGCCCCGTTCATGTCACGTAAGCTGTCCTTAGCTCATCATAGCCACTTACAAGGTGGGCGATAAGCAGTAAGATAAATACTGTGAGATCCGGTCTTTTGATTCCTGAAATTTGGGCATGGTTCTAAATTTGTTCGAGATTTTAAATATTGTTTTCAATTCAAAGGAGAGGAATACGGCCGATAGCGATGGTTATCGAAGCCACCGATTTTATGGCGTAATTGAGGATAGAGCTGTAGGAAAAGCCACTCCTAGAATGTGAGGTTTTCCTTTTCTTACCGATTTTGCTGGTTCTTTTTATATATCGCATTCAGTATTTGTTGATTTACTTTCTTTTTTAAGGCCCCGTCACGAGGTTCTTCCAAACTTTCTTGGAATCTGCTCCGACGAAGTTCGACTGACCTGGAATCGTCCTGATATGACTAATCGGTTTGCCTTGTACACATCGTTTTTAATACAAAATTTAGACCATCTGCTTTCCCATTTCACTCCACCTACCTTTCCTTTGTTTTGCTTACTTGCATTACGTACGGATCCCCAAATGGCTGCGTCCTTGCGAATATATGGCATAATATGGCGATAAAAGTTTGCGGAAATTTTAAAACACCCGTGGATCACTCAACTTTCACATCAACTTTCGGCCCTAAGTAAAAAACTTTCAACAACGTCCCATCTCAGGCTCCCCGCACATCACGGCCTGTCCATTCTTCTTTTGTGAATTTTAGTGTTTCTTAGTGTTTTGTTCAGTTTTTTGTTCTTTTTCATTGTTGTACTCCGCTATTCTGTCTTTTCAGCGGGTTATAAAAAAAATAAAAAATAAAAAATAAATAAAAACTCTGGTTCATGTCTGGTTTCCTTTGGGCTTTTCTAACTTTGAATGCTGGAGGTGGAGTTCTTCCGCACCATCCACTGTTTCTACCTAAGGAGGGTTTTCGCGAAATCTCGGAATCACTTTCCGGCGAGCGAAGCGCATCGTGAAAACTGTGGGAAAGCGATTCCTGGAATCACTTTCCACTTTCCCGGTGGACTGATCGCGAAAACGCATGGAAAGCTGACGTCGCCGGTAAAATATTGAATTACAAGCTCTTTCGAATAAATATGGTTCACTTTAGTACTTCTTTGAATCTCATACAATTCACCGAAGTCATCCTAACAAAGCTTGCAATTTTTCTTTATTTATTAGTGATACTTCCACTGTTTTTCTTCATACTTTTGAAATTCCCGCCGAAAAAATCAACTTTCCCCGGAGCTTTCCACTAACTTCGTGGAATCACTTTCCAGGAAAGCTGCTTCGGTTTCCAAAGCGCGAAAACCGGGTGGGAAAGCTCGGCAACTTTCCGACGTAGCGCGAATACCACTGGAAAGTGATTCCGACTTTGCTTTCCAACTCGCGAAAACCCTCCTCTAGTACCTACGCATTAGCCTGTGGAAAAACCTTTTACCTGCCATCTAGGGAACATCATAACCAAACCTGTAGAATGTAGATGTGTTGATGGC
The DNA here is from genome assembly GCA_023053555.1 of Branchinecta lindahli. Classification (NCBI taxonomy): domain Eukaryota; kingdom Metazoa; phylum Arthropoda; class Branchiopoda; order Anostraca; family Branchinectidae; genus Branchinecta; species Branchinecta lindahli. The sequence goes on from JAKZAO010000002.1 coordinate 13,017,335, forward strand.
AGCTAACTGCTAACATCAGGCTATCTGAATTTGAATTTGAAGTAACATGCTGCATTTACTCACAAGGTAAGGCAGTTCTCACGCCAGGCCTATTGATGTATCATTGGCAGGTAGCCTATTGGACAAATTGGTCTTAGGTAGGCCGAATAACTCCGTTTATTTTACATCTGAAGTGGCTGAACACTACAGTAGAGGTATGCTTATGTGAACAGTTACTGTAGTGTGAACACTGCAGTTTTGAGCTAAACGATAGACTGAAGATCCAAAATACCTGTACAGGTGTTTTCAGCTGTCCTTCTTAGCTGACTTAGCTACTTTGGCTAACTGCTAGTTAGCTTTAGACATAGCAAGTGCTATGCAACAAACGTTCACATAAGGCGGATACCTCTACTGTACTTATGAACCCATCATATGGCAAACAGAACTGAACAAAACACCTTGCAGTCTGAAGTATAACTTAGAGAGATTGCACCATATCCGACGTAAACGGCGGAAGAATAATGAAAAAATTTAACATTCATTAGGAAGTATAGGACTTTCGACTTTGTCTTTGAGACTAAATTACCGGCTTTTGGTACCTGCAATAGGACGCGAGCCTCCTTTGTTTACAACCTTGGAAGCCTTCAAACTCTCACTAAAAAGAACATTAATTCGCAAAAGTTGTATTATTCCAACAAGAAGAAGCCAGATAACGATTCCAACAACTCTCTGACTCACACCAGCTATCCAAGGCTGGTAATTTAGTATCAAAGTTGAAAGTCCTATACCTCGTAATGTTAATTTTCTGTGTTATGATCCCAACGATGATGGTGTAGAAATATCCGTTTTCTTCGGGTAGGGTGAAATCTCTCTATAAAACGGGCAGTTTGCATAATTTATGCAAATTTGTGTTTTATCATGATTTCAAAATTTGTGCCATAAATTCATCATTTAGCATTTGAAGTTTGGACCAAAACCAAACGCTAGGCTGTGGCAGAGATGCCACAGTCTGGCCACAGTGCCACTGTCAGTGGGTCCTGAAGGTCCTGAGAAAGTACTGTCCTTGGGCTGTCCTCAGAAGAAGCCTGGGGAAAGTTCACACAGATCAAATTCTGTAAGCATTTGTTGGGTCTCGTCCGCAGATCAGAATTTTTTTCATTTATTAAGTCCAGTTTTGCCAACCAAACTTAAATATGTACCGACCAAAATTTACTCCACGCCGACAATCAAATCCTGTAAACTTTTGTCAGGTGAACACTGAAAGTTTGAGTCTCGTGGGTAAATTGGTATTTTCTTTGATAGCTGCACTGTCAAACACTTAATCATTCTGTTCCTTGATTATTGTATTTTCCATCCCGTTCCCTGATTATTTTAGTTTTCGGTGTAGCCTATGTGTTTTGTTGTTGTTGTTCTTTTCTCTTTTTGCTCCACTGTTTGTTTTTGTTTAAACTTTAGTGGGTCAACAATGTACTTACTTACTTTCTCACTTACTTGTGGGGAAATCGGCAACATCGGCAATCCTGTTTTCTGTGTTTCGTTTGTGGGTCGTTAGCCTGTTCGCACCCACAAAACTGGCCTTCGTGGCTGATCTGGCTGCACACCGATGATTGGAAATCAGGATCTGTTTTGTTTGTTTGTCGAAGTGGTTAATAAGCTCGATGGGGGAATGGCAGCCTGATGATTACAGTACTTTCAGTAATAAGCACATCTCTTGACGTAAAACTATTTTCTTTTGCTGTAATTTCTGAAAAAATATACCTACTTCGTGTCTGCTTTGTTCTGGATGGCCACTACTTTTTTGACGGACGGATCTGTGATGTCATAGGTAGACTGTACTTTCATTTGGGATTGCAAAAAGAAACTTGGATCATCAGTGTTTCCAAAAAGTTCGCCTGTGGCACATTCCATCATTTAGTTGGAATTCAAGGCTCAGAACACTGTCACCAGCTTCAGTCAACTCAGTCGTCGCCCTAGCCATCTCGTTGTCAAGCTGGAGAATTTGTCCAGTGTTGGCCCAGCCAGAGGCATCACTACTAGGGGGGAGGGGGGACGCCCCCCCCCCAATGTTGACGGCCAGTCGGTAAAAAAGAGCCGAGTCGGCGCGAAGCGCCTGGATGTTTACTAAAAACAGTCGATTTTTTTCTTAGGAATAGTAGTTTTTTATTAAAAACAATCGATTCTTCATAAAAACAGTCGGTTTTTCCTTAAAATCAGCCGATTTTTCGTCAACACAGTTGTTTTTTTCTCAATAATAGTCGTTTTTATCCGCAAAAACAGTCGGTAAAAATGACCAGCCAGTCGGTAAATACCTTGTCCCCCCCCCCAAACATTTTGGCTAGTAACCCCTCTGGGCCCAGCTGTCCTATGACCGGGAGGGTGGCGAAGACAGAACCTTCAGAAGATACTTCTAGACCCCACGGTCTCTAGTTGCGTAAAATTTCGTCATCCTACCTCTGACCGTTGCCAAGTCTCAAACATAAACCCATGGGCAGTCTGGTCCAGTTGTCCATGACTGGGGAGTTGCAGCTCCAATGGTTACTTTACTTCTAGACCTGTTCCATAACCAAGGGTAAATACACGATATTTCCTTGTCCCAGTCGTTTTCAATTTACGAACTTCAGTCACTGGGCAATCTGGGCCCATATGCCCCGGGACCGGCTGGGAGCAGGACCTCTGATAGACCGCAATGTCAACACGTGTAATTCCCACGTGATACCTGTCGTGTTATGAGCTCCATGAAAAACGGAGTTCATAACTCATGAACTTGGGTCGAAATGTCGACTAAAAATGACTAACGATTCAGCATAACGTCAGGTGACATAATCCTACAACTCTTGTTTGGCTGACTGAAACTATCTGCGAAACATTCTTGTCATTAGATCATAAGTAATTAACAATTTGGTAATTATCAGGTTGTTTATTTTCCGACAACCTGTTACCAACAGCATCGTCGTTTAGTTTATTTGTCCCCTCGTAAAGAATGGAACGAGGAGTACAGCTTTTAGTACCTACTGCCTTGAGGCTGTTGGAATACACTGTTAGTACTAGAACGGATTGAGACTGGAACACATCCTTAGCACTAAAAAAAAACTAAACTCTTCTGCTCGAATAGGTGCGCTGGCAATTCGTTTAAGTGGTGTGGAATGGATTGAGGCTGGAACACACCCTTAGCACTAAAAATACATTATAGAGTAAATTCCTTTCCTCTAAAAGGTGTGTTGGCAACTAGTATAGTTATGTCATTCCTCCTGTTGCTGAAACATTAAAAACAAATAAAGGCATCTCTACCCCTCATACTTGACTGACTGAAATTGTTTGCGGGCTATTCCTGTCAGTAGATCCGAATGGATCGTGAATAATAAATAATACAGTAATTATCGTCTTGTTTCTTTTCCTTCTTGGCTACCGTATTATACGTCATTATACAAACTTCATAATGCAGTTTTATCTTGCTGATGATTGTTTGAACTTCGTTCGCGATGTCTCTTATTTCGATTGTTCTGTGGGTCCTGTAGTATGACTTGCGGTGTTCCTGGTGATAGACAGGCCTGAAAGAGGCGGCAAGTGGTATTGTTGAAGTGGTCGAATTTAAAATGGAATTCGAGGATGGCAAAGATAATCCTGGGTTCGCGAAAGAAGAAAATGTCAGTTATCATCAGGAACCAGCAGGTAAAATCAGGGTAGCAGGAGCTAGCGACGTCTTGCTATGATGTCTAGACCAGGTGTCTGTTGTCGGCTGTATTTTAGCCCTACTACTTTGTTCATCTATCCATTGGGGACCCGGTTTTGATATGTGGCTGTGACGCCTATGGTGAATTGCCTATCTTCACTTGACATTGACAAGTAGTTTGCTGTCTGTATTTAGGCCACCATCGTTGTTGACGTCGTAAAGGTAGAATGCTTCTGGATCGTTCCACCAGAGATTAGCTCTTGGTAACCGGAAAGGATATTGCGAGATAACATCGCTGGTCGTTCAGGCGGTAACCAACTTCAGCTAGTGCTTTCCCAGACCCTTCACTATATGCGAGACTAGCCTACAGTGGCTACTGCCGGCTACGGGGTCACCAAAGCTTGGCTGCTTAATTGCGACTGAATGATTTCATTCAGCATGTTAACCATAAGTCGGCGCAAAAGGTTATTGCCTAGGGTAATGCCTTAAAGACAGTTCTTTGTTAAATGTTCCCGGAAAGGTGTATGGAGCCTATTTCCGGTCCCTGGCACGTCAGTCGAACCGGCATCCTCGAGAGAAATGATCCATTAGGTCCTTTATTGTTGCTTAGTTAGTGTTCACCGACTACTACAGGCCATCATATCCTTGGTCCTCCTTTAAAAGATCATCTGTGTCGGGAAGTTTTGTGTAGGTGTGTGAAAGTTTTTTTCTTGGAGCAATAGAGCTTAAGACAAATAGGACATTTTTCCGAGGCATATTTTATCCCAAACATTTTTCAGTGTTTGTCACGGAAACAGAAGTGTCTGCGACCCACTCGACACACTATAGTTGAAACTCGCGGAAACGCCGTTTTATCTTTTTATTTGGCGGTATTTTCGAATGCCCGAAAATAAAAATAAATCTCAGTAAACAGAACATCAGACTTACGACCTTGCCGTTCTGTACCAGGAGGATCCTCAGTCGTTGTTTTTATGGCACTTGCCTTCCGGCCAAGTGCCATATACCTATCACTTTTGCGTCTGTCGGTCGGTCAGTCCGGGGATCGCGAGTTAGGGTACTTCCAGACGTGCTGGGACGATGAGACTTGGCAGGCTTATTAAGGAACCTACCAAACTAACTTGGAAAAAGTCACTTTCCCGATCCGACCATCGTGGGGGGAGTGGAGGGAGGGGGAATCCGGAATCTTAAGGTAGGCTCTGTACAACTTTGGAACGGGTGATCGGATCTTGATGAACTTGATATTTGGAAAACCTCGTATCCCAGATATCCCATTTCAAGGCCGGACCGGATCCGATGAATGTGGGGGGGGGGGGGGGTGTACGGAAGAACCGGAAATCTCGTGATACGCTTAGAGTGGAGCGTCCGGGAAGAAACTTGATTGGAAGAACAAGCACAAGAACTAGGTACATCAGTGACAGAGCCGGACCGGATTCGGGCACTGTGGGGGGAGTTGGAGGGGGGACCAGAATGTCGGTGATAGCGAGTTAAGGTACTTCAAGAGGCGCTAGGACGATGAAACTTGGCTGTAACGTTAGAGACTCGACAAGATTAACTTAGAAATTGTCACTTCCTGGACCCGAACAAAAAATCGCATCTTACCGAAAAGTGAGAAAAGACTTTTGACCAAACGATACATGTTCATGATCCCTAAGGGCCCATGATCGTTTTAGCCTCAAGGGTTTTGGTTACAAGTGAATTCCTTTAAGTACACATAGATTTCTAGTGTCCTTAAAGTGCGCATCATCACAGCCAAGTGCAGAAATAAAATACTTTGTACCAAACGATACAAGGCCCATGATCATTCTTTTGCTTGGAAATGATAAGAACAAACCCACGAATTGCAAATTCCAGCTTTCATCCTCAGGGCTCTGACCCAGCCTTGCAAGTGCCATTTATATGAGCTTCTAGCTGTTGTTTTGTATCTGTTTAACAAAATAGTTTTTGTTACGAAATGACATGCGTTTCGGCATGCGTTTGCCGCTAAATTCGGATTTCCCGACAAATTTAGAACCGCAAAATCGAAGATCATCTTGAGAGTTGTTGGCCAGGTTTGACCAAAAAAGCGAACCACTAAAACCTTGTTGCAAGCGGATACATACTTGTGGCCCACACAAACGATCACGGGAATGCTCTTTTTAAGCCACAGCCTCTTTATGATCGCGGAAAACGCATATAGCGAATAACTCAACTGCTGCGCGTACAGGTAGTACTCCGGTCACCAATAATGCCGAGTGTGATGTTCCTACGTCAATCTTCCTGGGACTGTTTCGATGTTAGCAACTGGTCCGCTGAAGTGGCCTCACTTTTAGAAATATGCTTTCCAACCGTAACTGAAGATGCCAGATTGCTTACGGTCTTCTTTGTCGAAAGCAAGGTTGTCGTTGTCGAAAGCGGAAGGCGCTTTGGTGAATTTACAGCGAGTTCTGCTTCCCATAAGTCCTTTAATGCTCTGGCATGTACTCTTCTGCGAGAAAAGGAACATAAAGCGTTGTTGACATCCTGCTAATGCTTTAAAAAGCTATAAAAATTAAAGGGAATACATTCGTCATTTAATCACGATTTCAACGAGCGCTGGCAGAAAGATCTTTCTATAACGTTCTGTTCTTGCATTGCTGGGGTTAAGAGCCGCGACATTAGCTGTGCTTTAGCTCGATGTAATCGAGGTTTTGGTGGCAATATGGGGCTAGAAATGGGTGTTGAAAGCGTGATTGAGAACGCTTTATTCAGGAACTTGGTACAAGGAGCAACACGTCGGGCTGCTAAGGCTGGGAGGCGGAACTCCTTGAGGAGGAGCTCTCTCTTCGATGGTTTCTAGCCTATCATACTGATCAACCGTCGGGCCAAAGTGCCATACCGGACAAGCGTACCCAAGCAGTGGGCGGATAAAATAACGCCTTGTTCCTGTCCTTCAAGCTCGTTCGAGTTTGTCCTTCGGAATGCCGTTAGCTCTCTGGCAAAAACTTTGGCGTCTTTGTTCGACACCCTCATCCCGTCATCCAACCCGTTGACCGCATCCCCAAGACATCTTCATGTCCGATCAGTAAACCGTCAAAATTTTGGCTTAACTAATTTTGTTTGATTTTGTATCTGTCCTTTTTTCTACCGTGCAGGATCTTCTTTCTTCTCCTTGAGTCCTGGTGCATTTAGCAGAGGATTGAACAATTAAAACTGTATGTTCTTAGTTCCGCTTTAACATAATGTTGTGCTCTCCAGCAGATACATGCAGGTATCCCCCTTTACGCGAAGCTACTACCTCTCTTCACCACTATTATCTCAGCCCTGCTCGCGGCCATTGATCAGTCCGTCTTCAAGTAGAGAAAGGACTAGGTCTTCCCTTGACACCTGCGTGCGATAGGACATGAGCTTTTGACGTTCACCGGGTCCAGTGGTCACGAGGTTTCCAGCAGTCAAAATTAGAGCTTCTCCGGACCAGGTGCCAAATTCTCCGGCGCGCAGCTCTTGTTTTCCCTAGTGCTCCAGTATCGACCTCTATAGTATATCTTTCCCGGTACAGTACATGTTTGGGAGTTTTTCCCGCCAGAAATGGTTCAAAATGGATTCTATCACATTAATGGTAAGTGAGTGAGACGATGAATCATCGCTTTAAGTTTGATTCGCAGTGTTACTGATTTTTAACTTCCCTCTGTTAATTCGGTTTCACTACAGAAGAAGTGGCTGCTTTAAATGGGAGAGAAGCGGAATTCGGGGCGGAATTCGAGGGGCTAACCAAGACTGTTCGTCAGTGTACTATAGGCTTTAAACTAAAGGTAAGTTCTCATTGCCCAGAAAATTTTTCGGGCCAGATTTATTTTCTGGCCAGAAAATAAATCTGGGAATCCTGGGTGTTCTCACCAGAATCTGGTACAGTACAGGAGCGTCGCATCCTATTGGTTGGTTATAATTAAAGATGCAGCAATTGACCAATAGGGTGCAAGTTGCCATTTTCTAATAAAAGCTTAAAATGCTCAAGATCTTATTTCCAAACAAACTTTGATCCGGAATCAATAAAAACAAGACCAAAGGTTTCGATGGGATCCCAAAAATTTAATATTTGACCAGACAACTACGTCTTCTCTACGCCAGATCCAGTCTTCGCCAGGCGAATCATCTGAGAAAATTAATTTCAGATATACCTGTATAAGCCATATTTATTTTGACGATGCTGATCGAAACTTCCTGCTTTACTTCTGCCGAATTTCCGTTTTCGGCGGAATTCCGAGCGAACTACTTGTCCAGCCAAAAAAAGATAGTTCAGAAACGAATTCAGCGCATCTCCTTATCCCTATAAAGAACGTCTAATCAACTTCAAATAAAACTTTAACTTATAAAAAAAATCCGGTTTCAACCGGATTCCGGACGAACTATACGTCCGGGTAAAAAATGATTGTCATATACAGATTCAGCGTATCTTCTTACTTAAATCTATCATCTAATCAACTTCAAATACAAATTTTACTTTTAACAAATTTTCCGGTTTTGGACGGATTCCGGGCGAACTACTTGTCCGGCGAGAAAATGGTTTTCACCATCGTGTTCAGCATGTCTTCTTACCCCTAAATCGAACATCTAATCAACTTCAAATAAAACTTTTGCTTCTAACAAATTTTCCGGTTTCGGCCGGATTCCGGGCTAACTACTAGTTCGTCGAGAAAATGGTTTTCACCATCGTGTTCAGCATGTCTTCTTACTCCTAAATCGAACATCTAATCAACTTCAAATAAAACTTTTGCTTTGAACAAATTTTCCGGTTTCTGCCGGATTCCGGGCTAACTACTTGTCCGGTCAAAAAATGGTTTTCACCATCGTGTTCAGCATGTCTTCCCACCCCTACATTAATCATCTAATCAACTTCAAATAAAACTTTTACTTTTAACAAACTTTCCGGTTTTGGCCGGATTCCGGCCGAACTACTTGTCCGACGAGAAAATAACTTTCATATTCGGATTCAGCGTGTCTCCTTACCCCTAAATCAACTATCTAAATAGCTTTTAAAAAATATTTTTCTTGCCCCTTAATTTGAAACCCCTCCCCCACCCTCAAATATACGGCTACACAGCCCATCTTCGAACTTGACTTGTACTTTGACCCAAAGGACCCTCCCACCAAGTTTCATCAAAATATCTCAATCCCTTCGAGAGTTATCGTGCTTCGGACAGACGGACGGACAGACGGACAACTTTTGCGATGTCATAGGTATCCGTCACTAACGTTTTGGGATCCCAAAAAAGAATACAACTTTTAAATAACTTACCGGGTCATAAAAAGGCACAAAACGCCGATAATTCAGTCTGAAAAGTCTAGAATCCTATCCCACTCATTCTTTATTTGTACTTTTTACGTTTCTATTGAGCTGCACTGATGTGCTTAATTAAGTAGTACTTCTATCTACAAAGTCTGGGTATCAACTAACATCCAAAAGGACAACCTTTCAACCCAAATACTCATTAATAATTCACATAGCCTATTTATCAAACTCCGCAAACTAATTAATATTTATAGACTCTTTCAGACTTGAATTTATTACTCTCATTAAACTTGAACATTATACTAGAAACCTTATTTACAAATTCAATATTTATTATTTGTTAGTTCATTACAAGTCCGAAATCTCGCCAGATTTTTTTTCTGGCCAGAAAATATCTAATTCAGCAGATCGAAAAATCTGGCCAGAAAACACCGAAATCTGGGGAACGGCCAGAATTCTGGAGACGAAAATCTGGCCAGATTTCTGGTTGGTGAGAACAGCAATCTGGGCAATGAGAACTTCGCTTAACGCGAGATACCCTGTGCTTTTCTTAAAACTTTGAAAAATTTGGATTTTAAAATCTCCTCCTCTCAGTGACACAAGACAGTGTGGTGCCCAGTCTTTCGTTGCTAGAATCAGAGTTGAAGTTACTTACGTTTTTAGGCGTGAAACAATCTGTTCAAATCAGCTGGAGTATTTATAGACGAGTAAGTAGACATGGAGATTCAATTTCTGCGTTCCCTTATCTCACCGGATCAGTAGTTCTATCCGAATCCGAATGAGTTCTTAAAATATTGACGCATCCAAAGCTGTTATCTATATTTCAGAGATATTACGGATTAAATCATTATTAATTAATTAAAACCTGAAATCCGTTTGAACAAGAAATACATTGATCAGTCATATCAGATCAGGTTGTCGAGAATGTCGTGAATGCATTTTTCGATTTGATTTCTTTGCTTCGTTTTCTCGACCATTTATTCCCTCTCCTTTAAAGTTTAACTGAAAAGCCAACTTATTTTTGTGTCATTTAGTTGAATACACTGAATTATTTGGATTCTGCAAAGGGATTTTTTTGTTTTCCACTATCTGCTCTAGTTATGACGTTCAGAATATCTGCGGCCGTCCCCACAGCGAAAATTCTACTATGACGCGGGAAATTTTTATCTAAACACAAACAAGGCTTTTCAGTGGGCAGTGGCGATATTGGTGAGTATTGCTTAGTGCCTGAACAAAAAAAAGTCATAAATCTTTCTTGTAAGGCATACAACAAATTAGAGGTACCACAAATCACACGGAAATTCCACTATTTGAAAATCGATTATTCCTGAATAGCGGAACAACCAAGTAACGCATTTTCAGCGGGTCTTCAAGCCAAGTTAAGTGAATAAGTGATGGGTAACTAGATTTTCCTATCCCAGTCCTTTTCGGTTAAACTTTAACAGAATGGCCTTCGTCCCCCTTTTATTTTGATCATTTCCGTCCGCTGTCTTTAGAGCTATCTTTTTTGTCAGAGGGAACAAAATACTGTCAGAGGGAATAAAATACTTTGTTCGGGGAGTCTGTTGTGTTTTTAGTGGGGTTCCTTGGAACAATCCACTCTTGCGGGAGCTGTAGCAGCTTTCGGTTTCCGGTTTTCGGTTTTCACCGTTTTTTGTTGAGCTCATAACTCGTGAACCGGTGCAGGTATCAAGTTCAAAGTTGGCACAGTTGTAGGTATTGGGGTCTAGTTGTGCCTTTTGAGGGTCCCAGACCCACCCGGTTCAGGGTCAATTGGGCCCAGATTGCCCAGTGAATAATGTTCATAAGTTGACCAGAGCTGGACTTGGGACGATGAAATTCCTTGTACTTGTAGATCCTAGGGCTGGGAAATTACTTTTAAAGTTGCACCACCCCCATCCACCCCGTTCATGGGCAACTCGGCCCAGATTGCCAATTTTCTAATGCTTTTAACTTGACAATAACAGGATGGGATGCTGAAATTCCCTGTGCTTTTAGACCTTACGGTTGGGAATATATAGGCCTACGTGGAGCTGAACCACCCTCCCACCCTCCATGTTCATCGGCCAGTGCGCCCGAATTGCCCATGGGTTAAGTTTTTGACCTGTGACTGGAATCAAACTCTTAAGTTGGTAAACGTGAGGATATATAGGTCTAAATACGTATTTTGGTGGGTCCCGACCCCCCACCCACACTCCCGTTCACTGGCAGCTGGGCCCAGATTTCCAGTGAGTTAAGTTGGTCTGTGGCAGGTCTCTTAAGTTCATCTCTTAACACTTGTGGATATATATGTATAGATGTGGATTTTGGTGTAACAGCAACAAATCAGACCATGCGACGGAAACTGGACGGTTTTGTCATCTGCTCGATGATATGCCGTTCTTAATGAAGTTGTGACGAAGAGGGTATTAGGCTGCCACGATTTGGTTTATTGCACTTGTTATTACCTTGCTAAGTGAAAAGAGGTTTAAAGGGTCGGACTGGCCGGCAAGACATTGAAACTGTTGACATGAAGTTGACGTTGACATGAAATTGAAACTGTTCTTGCAAGATCTTCAAGATTTCTTTGGAATTCTACATGCGGTTTGGTTTCTCTAAAAAAAGAGGGATGGTTTCAAATTAGGTTATTGGTTTTATTACCCTTGTTATTACCTTGCTAATGAAAAAGAGGTTTAAAGTGTCAGACTGGCTAGCAAGATCTTCTTTGGATTTGTAATGCGGTTTGTTTAAGCTTTTAAACTGGGATAATTTCAAATTCAAATATTTTTTGGTTAGTGGGGATGTGAAATGTCTTGGTTCTAACGCTGTTGTATATAAGATGTGACTAACATTTTACTTTCACACTCCACGTCTGAGCCCTTGCGCACTTGTTTGTATATAAAATGTGATAGACATTTTACTTTCACACTCCACGTTTGAGCGCTTGCGCACTTGTTGTTTTAAAGAACTGAACGCGCAGATCACTATTATTTGTGTCGCAGTTGTGTGTCATCTAGCGGAAACAGAATAAACTTATAGAGTCCCCTCTGTAATATCTTCGAGAAATTATGATAAAGGAATGCCGTTATGAACTAATGTGAATAAGACATCGTGGGCTGTTGCCTGCCGAGATCGCCAAACCATTTGCGGCGAATCCCATGGCCCGGCCGTCCTATCCCGGTAACTGTCATCGGAAATCCGTCCTTAAAGTTTAACTGAAAAGCCAACTTATTTTTGTGTCATTTAATTGAATACTCCGAATTATTTGGATTCTGCAAAGGGATTTTCTTATTTTCCACTATCTACTCTAGTTATTTCGTTCAGAGTATCTGCAGTCGTCCCCACAACGAAAATTCTACCATGACGCGGGAAATTTTAATCTCAACACAAACGCGGCTTTTCAGTGGACAGTGGTGATATTGGTGAAGATGGCTTAGTGCCTGAACAAAAATAAATCATAAATCTTTCTCGTAAGGCATACAACAAAAATACAAGTGCATAGAAGTACCACAAATCACACGGAAATTCCACCATTTGAAAATCGATTATTCGTCAATAGCGGAACAACGAAGTAACGCATTTTCAGCGGATCTTCAAGCCAATTTTAGTGAATAAGTGATGGGTAACTAGATTGTCCTATCCCAGCTCTTTTCGGTTAAACTTTAAAGGACCTTGGTACCTATTATGCCGACGTAACCTACTTCCGTAACCGTCCCGTAAGTTTTATACCCGGAGACCTGAATTTGATTCGTACATTCTAACCCCCCCTAACGCCAACTCATTGATTTTAACACATGAGGTGTTTCGCTATTTTCGATCGTATCATGCACCCAACTTGCGAGAAAATATGTCGTAAGAAAAAACATTTATGTAGTTTTTGAAGAGCCTGGACATAGGGATAAAATGACCAAGTCGTTGGTAACTTTTGAATCAGAGGTATCACACTCATTTAAAATAGTAAAGAATAAATGTAAACAGTGCGAGAGGTGCATTAACTGCAAAAAAGCCTGCAGTCGGGCCTTGGAGACAGTGTCCTGAAGAACTCCCATCCTGCCCAGAATTTTCCTCTATCTGCACCACTATCCACAATGCAGGCCATCCACTATGAGTAGTAAACAGCGCGAAGGGTGCTTTAACCGCAAAAAACAAGAGCTGTAAGCTCATATGGCACTTGCAAGGCTTGGTAAAAGTATGAAAGTAGGAATTCGCCAATTCGTTTTTTTGAACATTTGTAAGAAAAACCCTTGAGATACGAATGAAGACGGACCCTTGGAAATCAAGAGAATGTATCGTTATGTAAAAAAGTTTTTTTTTGCACCTGGCTGTGATGATGTGCACTTTCAGGGCGCTAGAATGTCATTTGTAATCAAAACCCTACTGGTAAAAATGATCCTGGGCCCTTTAGGATCATGAATTTATATGGTTTGGTGAAAAGTATTTATTTAAATTTCCGGTTAAGATGCGCACTTTAAGGGTGCTAGAGACTAATTTCTAAGCAAAACCCTTGAGGCAAAAATGATCATGGGCTCATGGGAATCATGAAAATGTAGGTTTTGCTTAAAAGTATTTTTTGTACTTTGGGGTTAAGATGGGTACTTTAATGGATGATCGGATCAGAGAAGTGACAATTTTTTTACTATTTACTGTTCAAGCCAAGTTTCGTCGTCCTAGCATCTGAAGTCGGGATCACCGGAATTCCGGAAGCCGCCCTCCAACTCCCCCCACAGTACTCGGTTCCGGTCTGGTCTTGTCAACTATTGATCTAGGGCTTGTGCTTGTTCTTCCCACCAAGTTTCATACCGATCCGTCCATTCTGAGCATGTCACACATTTTCCGGTTCCCCCATCCAACTCCCCCCAAAGTCACCGGATCCATTCCAGACTTGAAGTGTGACATCTGAGACACGAGGTCTTTCCAATATCAAGTTTCATCAAGATCTGATTCCCCGTTCAGAAGTTATAAATATGTCAATATTCCGGATTCACCCTTCCTCCACTCCCCCCACGGTGGTCGGATCGGGGAACTGACTGTTTCCAAGTTAGTTTGTGCGGGTCCCTGATAAACCTGCCAAGTTTCATCATCCTGGCACATCTGCAAGTACCCTAACTCGCGATCAGTGGACCGACCGACCGACCTGGAAAAGTGATCGGTATATGGCACTTGGCCGCAAGGCAAGTGCCATAAAAAGTATTTTATTTGTGAACTTGGCTGTAATGATGCGCACTCTAAAGGCGTAGAAATTCATCTGTAAGAAAAACTATTGAGACAAAAACGATCACAGGCCCTTAGGGACCATAGATATATACCGTTTGGTCACAAAAGTATTTTTCTACACTTTTCGGTAAAAATGCGCACTTTAACGGTGATAGACGGTGATAGCGCACTTTAAGGGAGCTAGAACTTCATTTGTAAGCAAAACCCCTGAGTCAAAAATGATAATGGGCTCATGGGGATCATGAAAATGTAAATTTTGCTTAAAAGTATCTTTCTGAATTTGCAGTCAAGATTGGTACTTTAAGGAATGGTCGGATTTAGAAAGTGGCGGTTTCTAAGCTAATATTGCCGAATCTCTAATATTCCAGCCAAGTTTCATCGTCCTAGCACTAATGGAAGTACCTTAAATCGCGATCGCCGGAATTCCGGCCCCCCTCCCCCTCAAACTCCCCACAGTCACCGGAATCAATCCGGTTGTGTACAAAGATCAAGACATGACAAAGATCACCAGAGACATGTCCTCTGTTCAGTTATCAAATTTCACTCAAATCCGATCAACCGTTCCAAAGTTACGCATGACTCAATATTCCATATTCCCCCTCCCGCTACTCCCCCCACGACTATCGGATCATGTAAATTTTTATTTATAAGTCAGTTTGATCGGGTCCCTGATACGCCTCCCAAGTTTCGTCGTGAAAATCCCCCAAACCGCCATTACCGGAATTCCGGGAAACTCCCCTCCACCCCCCCCCCCCAGTGTCCGGATCCAGTCCAAATGTATAAACGATTTATCTAGAGCAGATGCTTGTTATTCCCAGCAAGTTTCACCGCGATCACTCCATTCTAACCGTTTCTCAAGATTTCCGGTCTCCCCCCCAAACTCCCCCATAGCTGTCGAGTCCGGTCCGGACTTCAAATGGGACATCAGAGGTATGCCATTTATTCAGTTATTAAGTTTCATTCCAATCCGATCACCCGTTCGAAAGTTACACACTATTCCAATTTTCCGGATTCCCCAGCCCTCCGCTCCCCCCCAGGTGGTCGGATTGGGAAACTGATTATTTCCAGTTTATTCGAATCGGGTCCCTGATGCTCCTGCCAAGTTTCATCGTCCTAGCACATCTGGAAATACCCCAACTCGAAAAAGTTTGACAAAAACTACTTAATTTTCCGGATTCCCCGGCCCACCACTCCCCCCCAGATGGTCAGATAGTGAAACTGATTATTTCCAGGTTAGTTATATCGGGTCCCTGATATTCCTGCCAAGTTTCATCGTCCTAGCACATCTGGAAGTACCCTAACTCGAAAAAGTGTGACAAAAACTACTTAATTTTCAGGATTCCCCGGCCCACCACTCCCCCCCAGATGGTCGGATCGTGAAACTGATTATTTCCAGGTTAGTTATATCGGGTCCCTGATATGCCTGCCAAGTTTCATCGTCCTAGCACATCTGGAAGTACCCTAACTCGAAAACAGTGGACCGCCCGACCGACCGACCGACAGACCGACCGACCGACCGAAAAGTGATCGGTATATGGCACTTGAGTGGAGCTGCAAGTGCCATAAAAACCAGCAGTCGGGCCTTGGGGACAGTCAAGTCTTCTAAAGCTCTCCCATCCTGCCCAGTTAATTGACCATCTGTCCGCAGTCCGCACCACTGTCTACAATACACGCCGTCCGCTATAAGTAGGACCATCGTAGCCTATGTTTTATTTAGGCGATAACTGACACCCTTTGTTCGCAAATTTTTCTCTGAACAGCTCCTAATTTTCAAATTCACTGAATACCGAGCTATGTTCGTAAAAATTCAGACGCCAACGAGTTATTTCTTGGCGGGAGTATTTCCTGGAATTTCGGATATTTTTACGGGCAGATTAGACGTATTTTGAACCCGGATTAACTATGCGGGAGACCCTTGGGTTTTTGAAGTAGAAATAACACGAGATTGTTTTTGTAAATTTATCAATAGCTCACCTAAGAATCTTCAGAACGATTCCAGACTGAGCGAAATTGCAATACTGCGTTGCAAATCGTCTCCCTGCTGTCGCGGTCATGGCCTCTTCGATCCAGCTTCGATACGTCATAAAAAGTGCTGTCGTTAGCATGTTTCGCTTGACGAAAGCTATTTTGCGGTGATGACGCAAGCTTGTTTTGAATGTAAAATCCCAGTTTCGATAAATCAAAGTAAAGGTTGTGTTCACACACAGTCCGAAAAGATCTCTCATGTGAAAATACGCATGCAAAGTTTTTGTCACTATGGGGAAACCTGCGTGATATGCCTCAAAATTCCGGAGCGAAGGAGGAAATTCGCATCCGACTGCGAAAACCGGACTGTGTGTGCACATACCTTAAGACTAGCAGAAAACACAACAAGGGGCGTGGAAGCTTGATGTTTCTGGCAGGCGTTATTTGTGTCTCCCTTTAAGCCGTAAAACAGCGTAGATTACATTTACTCGTTCGGTCTTGCTGCCTTTAGCTTGCTGCTCATTATAGCTAAGGATATGCTGACCGTTAAACATCTCCAAATTATTTTAAAGATGATGTATAAACTTTCAGTTTACCTTTCCAAAGTGATCGCGACCCCACAACTCAAGTACGACTGCCTTTTTCTTTATTGTTGTTGTTTCGGTTCGAGAGAAAAACCGCACAGAAACCTAACGTCCATCCCTCAGAGGGTGTGTCGGCAATTAGAAAAGATAAAAATATGCTATGTAACTGCTAATTTTTTTCACGATTACAGTTGTTGCTTCTACTCTTTCTTTTTTTATTTTAAAGAAAATTGGATTAGTTAGCTTGTGTTTTACGGAATTTTCTTTTCCCTCTCCCCGCTTCCAAGCGGACTAGTTTATGTTAGCCTCACCGTCAGCACTTGGATCAGACATGGTAAAATAGATCCACAGGTTACAAGTGGAAAACCTGTCGTTTGCGTCCCGGGTAATTGAGGTTTTACATATGTCTCAGCAGCAGAAAGTGAAAGTCACCCATTACCCTATGGACCCGACTTTTTACTATGTCTACACAAGTGTTGAGCCTGAGGAAATAGGGGATTGTTACTCAACTTGGAGCCTGAACTGTAATAAGGCCAATTTATTGAAAAAATTGAAACCTGGCGTGTCTCTTTGGATTTTCTTGTTGTTAACTTGTCTTTTTCGTGTGTTGGAAGAATCAGAAAGGCTGTAGGGATGGTAAGCACTGTATCTCTTGCAGAAATAGCATTTTATATTTCTGCTTTAACAAATGCTTATTATCGTCGAAAACGAAAAGTAAAGTTGATGTTGTAATAAAGCAAATTTCGGCAAATTTGCCCTAAAGTTTGTCTGTTTCACTTCATCTGTGCGCTGAGTGTGTTAGGGATTATCCTATAGGGATTATCGCCAATACCTATGTTTTCCATGCGTTGGAAACGAGCCTCACTCGCAGCGCCGCCCACTACGCTCGCGACATTCGAAGCGAGACAAGCTTGTGGGTTTACAAAATTCTAGTACATGTAAGATACGCTCTGCACACCATCGAGGAAAACAGGGGAGGTTTCTTTTTGCTGTGTTCGAAATATAAGTGTCGCTGCTTTTTTAGTGTGTGTCACTTTTTTCAAGTCTTGTCGCTACTCCCTCTAGTGTTATTTTGCTCTGGTCATTCCCACAGTGTGGTTGCAGGATACTTCAGATTGATATCTATCTGTAGACAACATGTGCTCATTTCAGCCCGTAGATTTGACCTTTGCAACTTTTGTTACCTTTCTTTTTGTTACAGAAAAATCTAACGGAAGTGCCCCGCTTGCAGGAAACGGACACAAGCCCGCCAACGGAACAGCCGAAGACAAAGAAAACAAAGGTAGAATCATAAGTTTTCCTTCAGCCCAAGCTGACTACGAATCAGGTTTGGTGATGCTAAACGGATTAGTCAGCCGCGGTTTTATCGAGGGTTTTATTTCGGCCCTCTTCGCCAAGGAACCTCTCCATGTCGATCGAAGTTCGTTCTAGCCACGGCCTGAGATGTGTCGAAATAAAGTCTCAGCCGACTAGCCCTATCAACACCGCCACACTGTCAGAAGTTTCATAACAGATAAGATAACACAAGGACTCGCAGTTTCAACCGACAACACTGGGATGTAACTTGTTGCGATTTAGAAAACGTTATGCTAAATATTTTGCGTAACAACATTGTCAGGAAGAGCCGAAAAAGCATCTGCTGACTTTTTATGGCACTTGCCTTCCGGCCAAGTGCCATATACCGATCACTTTTCCGTCGGTCGGTCGGTCGGTCGGTGAGTCCGGTGATTGCGAGTTAGGGTACTTCCAGATGTGCTAGGACAATGAAACTTGGCAGGCATATTAGGGACCCGATCAAACTAACTTGAAAATAGTCACGGAAAATAGTCACTTGCCCGATCCGACCATCGTGTGGAGAGGGAGGGGAGCCGGAATCCGGAATTTAGTGGCATGCATAACTTTCGAAGGGTGATCGGATCATAATGAAACTTGATATTTGGAAAGATGTCATGTCTCAGATGTCCCATTTCAAGTCCGAACCGAATCCGATGAATGTGGGGGGAGTTGGAGGGGGGAACCGGAAATTGTGTGACACGCTTAGAGTGGAGCGATCGGAATGAAACTTGGTGGGAGAAACAAGTACAGGCCCTAGGTCCATCATTGACAGAACCGGACCGGATTCGTTCACTGTGGGGGGAGTTGGAGGGGATCTTGAGGTCTATATAACTTCCGAACGGGTGATCGGATCATAATGAAATTTGACATTAGAAAGACCACATGTCTCGGATGTCCCGTTTCAAGTCCGGACTGATGCGGGGGGGGGGGTTGGAGGGGGAACCAGAAATCTTGTGACACGCTTAGAGTGGAGCGATTGGGATGAGAATTGGTTTGAAGCACAAGCCCTAGATACATCAGTGACAGAACCGGACCGGGTTCGGGCACTATTTAGGGAGTTGGAAGGGGTCCGGAATTCCGGTGATCGCGAATCAAGGTACTTTCAATGTGCTAGGACGGTGAAACTTGGCTTGGAAATTAGACACTTGACAAGATTGGCTTAGAAATTGTCAGTTTCCAGACCCGACCATCCCTTAAAGTACTAATCCTAACCGCAAAGTACAAAAAATACTTTTAAGCAAAATAAACATTTTCGTGATCCCTATGAGCCGATGATCATTTTTGCCTCAGCGGTTTGCTTACAACTAAATTCCTTAAGGTACAAACAATACTTCTGAGTAAAATATACGTTATCGTGCTCCCGACGAGCTC
Organism: Branchinecta lindahli; assembly: GCA_023053555.1. Taxonomy (NCBI): domain Eukaryota; kingdom Metazoa; phylum Arthropoda; class Branchiopoda; order Anostraca; family Branchinectidae; genus Branchinecta; species Branchinecta lindahli. Next base: position 13,036,677 of record JAKZAO010000002.1, read on the forward strand.
ATCATCATTTTGGCTTCAAGAGTTTCGATTACAGATATATTTCCAGTGCCCTTAAAGTGCGCACAGCCAAATGCATTACCATTCTCGCGATTTGGGTTTTGCTTACAAATGATCACAACAAACCCAAGAATTGACGAATTCCTACTTGCATCCTCTTACCCAGCCTTGCAAGTGCCATATGAGCTTCCAGCTCTTGTTTGTTTGTCGTCATGATATCGGAAAAGTCAACAGATGCTTTTCGACTGTTTTTTGGCTCTCCCTGGCAAGGCTTGTTATGCATAACATTTTATGCCTAATGTTTTCAAAATCACAACAGATTACATCCCAAGTGTTGTCTGTTGAAACAGCGCATAATTGTGAAAATTATTATGAAACTTCTGACAGTGCAGTCATATAGGTAAAATACCCTTGGTTACTGAACAGCCGTACAAACTACAAATACAAGAATTCTGAGACATTTTGTCTGTCAGTAAGACATACTCTCTGGCACTTGTGGTGCTCGGGTTACAGCTGACTGTCAGACTCGAGTTGCGTATATTGCAGATTCCCTGTGGGAAATTATAAGCAAGCATTTTAAACCTTGTCGGAAATAATTTTTTGGGAACCTTCATTCTGTAACTTTAAATTAAAGCACAATTCTTAATAGAAATGGTTTTTCCACGATGAAATGGCTGAGAAATATCGTTTTTCGGAAGTAACATTACTTTTCACGTGAAAATTAGCGATTTTCATGTCAGCGCGTGTCGTCGACTCTATCCAGCCTTCCCGTTCTCCGACGCGGCGGCTGGAAGAAAAATATGAAAATCGAACGTGCCGTGGTTAAAAAGCCGGAAAACCAAGGAAAACAAAAAAAAAGTCCGAAATAGAAGATAGACCTAATGGCCTACCATGTCTTCCAAAATCAGAAACAACACTTTGGAGCTCATGTGTGAAAGGGTTGTCTGCATGATTGGCAAAACTCGGCTCGGACAAACAGGAGACAAAAGTCGTAGGTACAAAACGAAACAATGGCGAAAGGCGGGGATTTCAGAGGCTTATATTTCCATATGGGAGCTAGGGATAGTTTAAAATACAGAATAAGCAAGAGGGGTCCTTTAAAATTACCTTCGACCAAGTTTTACGGAACGAAGTCTGCGGGATGTCAAGCCGGCGCGAGAAGCGAGAGTCAGGACCCTTTGTAATTTTCTTCTTCTTCTTCCTTGAAAAATTTTGACGTTTGGAACTTCGTCCTAGCACCGTTAACCTCATCGACGAACAAGGCTCCTACTAATTACGCTTACTTCACACTATCAACGAACAAGGCTCCGAACGAAGTCTTTGGGCGTGTAGACATCGTGTCATCAGTTGTTTGTTGTGTTGACTGTGTCGTACAGATACAGCTGGTTGCTGCATGCGGTTTGCGGCGCTGTTTTTTATTGCTCTTCTGTTTTTCTTCTGTTTGTCTCTAGCGCAGGATACAGGACCATCCCACGCATTTCCACACCCTTTCATGCCAGTCATCTGTGTCTTTTTTGTTACGCACTATTTGTTACGTATTGTTTTCGTTTATTCCGGAAAAGTCTCCAACAGTCTTGAAGGCATCTTGTTGATTTCATCTTCGCAGTATCTGCTGCCTACTGGTTTTGTTTATTGCAGAATTCTGTACAAAATCCTTACTCTTCTGTCCGAACCGTAAAGGGGGACAGTTCGCACTTTTTTAACCTAGAGTAGGTTGATTTTTATGCGTTTAGATTTGGACTTCAGAATAATTTTTCTCTTTTTAGATGGCCTGTCCAGCGACACAAGTTCCGCTTCAGAGCTCAGTAGTAGTGTCGGCGACAAGGGGAAGGACGAACTGGGCGGGAAGGACTCAGCGCCGGTGGACGCTGTTCACCTCGAGAGACGGGTGGGACTCTTCAGTGGGGTTGCTCTAATTGTTGGAACCATGATTGGTAAGACCAAGAATTTACGCTATCAGAAGTTTGATAACATATAACACCTGGTTGTGCATCATTCTGTTAAATGTTGTGTTGGATGGCAAGGGTATTTTTTTTAAAGGACACCTAAACAATGAAACCATACTTAAACACACCATGGAGAATGCATTTAAAGACATGGCCACGCAGAGCATTCTTCTCCTGAGCGTGACGTTTTCAAAATAGGGATGTTCATTTCTGGAGCTTTGCACATGCAGACTCCAAGACAAAAAGCGCAATTCATTCAAATCTTGTACAGCGCTGGCCCGATCGTATTGGAATTTCTTCTAGATATACGTTTGGGCTTAACTGGTTAAAAAATATTTCTGAAGAAGGGTTGATTGGAGACATTTGTTCATTTCTAAAATTGTTCGGTACTGAAATAAGGACAGAGGCAAAATGGAGCAAAAATCATAGCTTGGAAACACTATTTCGTATTTGGATTGGGTTTTCTGCAGGCAATGTTAACGGAAGTCATACAGATAGGGATGATACTTGGTACTCTTCATTCATGTGTCCTTTAAATGCTATGTTTTGCGAAAAGATAACATTTGAAAGGATCATAACATATATATTCTCATAACGTTTAACACGAGGATGCGCAGGCATCTATTAAGTGTTACCAAACTTCTGACAGTGTAGTAGCGTTCGTTCTATTTATTTTATCCCAGGGAGCAGCCACTAACCTACCCTGTTGTTACTTCAAAGACAAGGGGGAACTGCCCATTCTGGAACACTTGGTGCTCGCATCCCGGATTCAGTTTCGCTCGAGTCCTTCCGGTTGGCACTCTGTCGAGGGGAAGCGACATCGCCAATGAGACGCCAAAGCACTTCTCGTAAAGACGTTAGTTCATGCTGGATTGCATTTTGCAGGCAGTTCCGGTACCCCGAAAGTAGAGATGAAGGCCTTCGTTATTTCTCAAAAGCCTATTCCCGTTTAAATGCCTATCTGACCGTCTAGTTTTTGCTCAGTTTTTCGCCTGCAGTAGCACCAGGGATGTTGTTTTGTTGTTGAAGGATTTTAAAGAAAATAAGAGACAATCAAGAAATGGACGGATAAATGGATGAAAGTTTAATCGCCCACTAGGCTTTACAGAAAAAATAATAAGCGAAGTATGGTATGAAAAAACAAGATCATAATTACAGAACTGCACCAAATTAATGCGTAGCCTATAGCACCATCACGCTGCATAGCGCGTTTTACTCATTGAGCGAATGGGGATTGGGGGGGGGGGGCTTACTTCGTGAGGTGGATTTAAGCACAATAAGCGGCGAGACCTACAGTATTTGAGCTACTTCGGTCTAATTCTCATGTTCCTGTCACGTAATAACCCATTCTTTAAGTTGGCAAGTGGCAGCAAAAGGCAGAGATTGACAGAAATGTCGCTTATGTTATCCAATTGGCAATAACCTATACGATGATTTCGAAGATTTGCTGAGGGACTAGTTCTCGTGTTTGTCTTGATTGAAAAGTTTAAGATAGTTGGCTGACTGGAAATATTGAAATGCGGGAAATCCAGACTCCGTTGTGTCATCCGACGGATTCGTGGGGTGAAGGTACGCCCTCTGTCTAATGCTCAAGGAGGGAAAAGATCGGCTTCTTCTGACGGTATGACAACCGTAAACTGGACTCACTGGTTTGCTACTGTCGACAGATGGTCGAAAAAGTAAACTGAAATTCCGTGGGCTCCCCTCCCGAGAATCGCCTTTGAAGATACATTCTAATGATTTGCAATGTTTATGGACTTCAGCTAGGTTATGTAACCCGGGATTCCTGTGTCTCAGCGTAAACAACGTGAATATCGTATGGAACATATAGGAAAGTAAATAAAGTCCCGCGTGGATAGGATTTACTGTGGCGAAGTCCAGGCAGAAATGATAACTCGAAAAAGGATAACAATCAGTTCCCGGTTCCCACGTTACCTAAAGTGAATTTCCCCCCTCTCCTCCCATTAGGGTAATAATTTTACGACTCTGGACTTCCATTACCACAGGCTACTCCGAATTTATGTGGAGTCGAGCTAAAAGTTGCTGATTTCTTTGTTAAAATACAGAGGCATATTAGAACATAGTTGGTTCAAAACCCGTCTAGTTTCTCATTCGTAATATGTAATCATGTGTACAGGATCTGCGTGCCAGGTTCGCCCATGCGACAAATTCAAATGTATAAACTCTGCAGATCGCTCAGACAGTGTTGTTTTCAATTACATCTTAGCCGAAATTACGCCTGAGAGCCTGTATAACCCGAAAAGTGCTAATCTAGCAAAACCCAAGTAATCCAGTTATTTCTCCACCTTCTCCCTAGGCTACCCTTCTAAATTTAGTGTTTTTTGTTGTGTATTTCTCCGTTTTTTTTTGTTTTTTTTTATATATATTGCTTACCGTACTGGTGCAGATGTCTTATTACTAGGTTGCGCGTAATAAAATCATTTACTCTTATTCTACCAAACTTGTCTTCACCCGTCGAAACTATTATGTTTGAGTGTGAGAGTTGATGTAAAATATGGGGTGTGCTCCATTTTCTCTTTTTCCTTTGTACTCCAACGTGGGCAATGAAGTTCATTCATTCACAGCTATTGTTTTTCACATTTGGTTCGCTTAAAGCCTAGTAACTCGTAGCCTAATACTCCTTGATACCGCGTGTCAAGAGGTACAGGATCTGAAGAGCTGAATCCCAAGGATCGGTATCTCATTCCCTGAGTCCATTCCTAACCCTTACCAATTAGGCATCGGTAATTGCCCTTGTTTAGGTTCCCTCGGGAGCAGTCTATCATCGTCTTAGAATAGTAGTCACGGCACCATATATTATGTTTCTAGATTACTTCCAGGGAAAATTTTAACATATATGTGATTATTTGCGATTAAGTTGACCATGTATGACGATCCACCACTATTTTTGTGAAAAGATAATATGGAATAAAACGAATTATTATTATAAATTAATTATTTTGCAGGATCTGGGATATTCGTTTCGCCATCTGGTTTACTCTACAGGAGTGAATCGGTGGCATCTTGTCTCATCATCTGGGGAGCTTGCGGCGTCCTCTCCATGCTAGGTAAGACAACTGATTCATTTCCCCTTTCCCCAGGGCAAGCCTTTTAAGCGCGGTTCGTGGGAAGAAAACGGATGTCCTTTAGTTTGAGCGCCTCGGTTCGATGAGTCCATATCCGATGAAGGTCATAGGTAAACCGAACGTTAAGCAGTACAAGGAACATGGGAAAGCATGTCTGAGTCTGGTTTCGGAAAAAAAAGCGATGCGCCTGTCTGTTGCGTGAAGCTAAGTGTCCGCAGGATGCGAACATCTTTCGTTAGACGACGCCAGTTAAATTGTTCCGTCGAAATCGGCCGAACGAATTATGACGGAAAGCTGTACTGAATTTGCCCGCGCAAACGAGGATTCGCGTCCTGTAGGCACAAGGTTTCAGTAATTAGACAGGTAGGCAAGTAGAGTATTCGCGTGTACAATATCACGCGAAGTAACAATGACCAGAGACCCAAGCTTCTTCCTCCGCCAATCAAATCTTCAGAGCGATACTTCAATTCATTCTTCCCATAATTCATAAAACATTTTAACTGCAGTACTTAATTTTTATTTTCGTTTCATATCCTTGTTCTTATTGTTCGTAAGAGTGCTTTTCCAATTTCTGCTCGTGTTAGCCAAGTGCCATTGAGCCCAGAATAACATTGATTGATTGATCTCTAAAATGAATGTTCCAAATACTACACTAAAGGACCAGACATGCAAGTGACGTACAATACCCTCCTCTTTCTTAATTCACTTTTTTTTACGAAGATTGATAATAACCCAAAGCACTTCTGAACGCGAAATTGAGAATTCAAGAGTATTCAGGTACTAGAAGATAAAAGTCTCCCACGGCACTTCCGTATTTGTCTAAACAAGTTTCTTTCTGTCCGGTACTCTGAATACGTTTGAAAGTTAAGAGCTAGCAGCGTGCCAGTGTTTGAAGACGAAAGAATTCAATACTGCCGGAGCCGACCTTTAACGTGGCCGTAATAAACTCTGACGTTTCTCTTGTGCGGTAGGAGCCCTTTCCTATGCAGAACTGGGAACTATGATTACCCAGTCCGGCGCCGAATATGCTTACTTCCTTGAGGCCTTTGGCTCCATGCCAGCGTTTCTATTCTGCTGGGTCTCAACGTTTCTGCTCAAGCCATCCCAGTTGGCCATTATCAGCTTATCCTTCGCCAAATACTCGGTGGAACCCTTCACAGTTGGCTGCGAGCCACCCGACTACGTCGTCAAGCTCGTCTGTGCAGCCACCATTGGTAGGATGCATGATAATGTTGGCATGCCTAAATTTTGAATGAGCGTGAATCCTTTCCCCGCTGGCTCCCTTGTATTAAGAGGCTCATTCAGATGCGTGTGATAAGTAAGGCGGCAGATAAAGATCGCGTCCAAGGTTGAATTAACCTTTGTCCAGTTACGCCTTCCAGTAGAAAGACTTCATTCGGAAATAATGTGCTAAGAAAAGATCGTGGTAGGGATTTTTCCCAGGGATCGCCGATATTCCGATGTTTCCAAACAGGTCCGCATCCAGAAATTATTTCGGGGAGGGGGCGCGGGTCGGACCATAAAGTACAAAGAAGGCATAGATCAGAGGCTATAGAGCCTGTAAAAACGATTATTGTGTATGTTTCGTTGGGGTGAACCTCCTAACCCCCCTGGATACGGCCATGTTTCCAAATATCCAAATATTTTAAACTCAGTAATTTCGAATACTGCCAAACACAATCTTATCTTCTCGGCATATATTTCGTTTTGCTAGGATCTGTCAGTTTTGGTGACAGTTTTTCAAGACAGGGCGCCAATTTGGAGCTTTTCGTTGTCAGCTGAAAGGAGCTGCTATATCCCAATTAATCACTTCTATCGATTGGAGCCCTCTCAGTAAGCAGAAATAGAATCATAAAGATGATAAAAGGATAGGATTTCAAACGGAGTTTGAGAACTATACTGTTGGAATTTGCAGTGGAGAGCATAGTATAAGCCAGTTGGGCACCAGCGTGATCCTACTGGTCGCAGTTGTCTGTTTATCCAGCTCTCCTCGTTACTTACGAGGAAACCAATCTCTGAGCCAATAGCGTCGTGGAGTTCAGTACGTTTGCCACTCTTCGGTTTGATTTTTGAACTAAAAAAGGTTACAGAAGCTGGGGTGTAAATCTCATGTAAATTGTTGAAATCGTGTAATAAGCTCCATAAGGATTTTCCGCGTCATTGTTTCTTTACTGGCTAGAGCAACTCTGTCAGGCGGCGCTTTCTATTTTTCTGAATCACACCCTTTCCGTCCTGCTCGCAGCATACTACTTTATGCAGTTTATAACACCAGTTTGAACAATGCTTGATGCCCGCGCCACCTTCTCTCCCTCGTATCTGAATGACCTCCTCATTAGAGGCTAGCTTTTATTGTAGCAGATTTGGAAATTGGGATTTGAGTATGGCCGGTGGTATACCTGCTGCTACACTTCAGGTGGAAAAGACGAAGTGATCTTTTAATCCTTACGTCCGGCATACTTTTCAGCACTCAGCAGCAACATCATAGGAAGATTATCTCAGAGACTGTCAGTCAAATGAGACCGTCAGTCTTCACATCTTCCTCCATTCATTATCATATTCAGATCCTCAGGTGTTGGTATAGAAATATTCATGATGTTGCCGGTGTACAGCTGAAGCTATGCCGAACGAACAGATTTTCAGACGTTGCATCTGATATACCCCGGTAATGCCAAATATTCAAACTCTCTTTGCCAAAAATCCAAAGTTCTCGTCATTCTCTGTCAAAGGCCTTTCTTTGCTTCCCACCTGCATGGCTTCCCCCATTTATAATTGCTAGCAATTGTTTTTTGCATGACCTTTTTTTCCAGGAGCTTTGTGTTACTGCGAGCTTGGCACCCTCGTTCCCAAATCTGGCGCTGAGTATATCTACCTCCTTACAGCTTTTACCCCCAAACCCAAATCAGCCCCCCTCCCCTTAAAGGAGAGGTTGAAGAAGTTTTTCGGACCAATCCCATCATTTTTATTTGCATGGGTCACGGTGCTTCTTCTCAAGCCCAGTTCCTTCGCCATTCTTACCCTTAGCTTTGGAACGTATGTTGCAACCCCTATTTTGACTGCTATTGGCGCATGTACTGCGGATGCAGAATATTTGTACCTGAAGGATATTGTGATCAAACTTCTTGCTGCGTCTTGTATCGGTAAGTTTTCCGAGAGGGTTATAGGCTAGCTTTGTCCGTTGTTTCTAAGTAAATTAGTCGTCTAGAGCAAATAACCAGACTTTCCGGAATGTTCCCTCTTTTCTTGCTTAGCAACTTGCGATGATATTATTTCCCGAAGTTTTGAAATCACGGAGACAAGAAGGATTATCTTCTTCCTCTTCCTCTTCTTTCTCCTTGTCGTCTGCAAAAAAAAACATACCCAAATTTCTTATTTTCCGGCTTGGCGAAGAAATTTTCGCTAATAGTAAAGTCTTGTCAGATTGTCAACGTTGTCAAATTGTGGAATTCAAAACGAAGTTGAGAAAATGCGACAACATTCCACCACTCTGCCGTTCTTTTTGGGATCCCAAAACATAAGTGAAGGGATACCTATGACATTGCAAAAGTTGACCGTCTGTCCGCTCGTCCGTCTGTCTGTGAGCACGATAACTCTCGAAGGGAATGAGATATTTTGATGAAACTTGGTGTGAGGATTCTTCGGGTCAAGAGTAAGGTCGAGTTTGTAGATGGGCTCTGTAGCCCTACATTGAGGGGTGGGGGTTTAAATTAAGGGATAAAACAAAATATTTTTAAAGAGCTAATGTGATAGTCGATTATGGGGTAAGAAGACATGCTGAACACGAAGGTGAAAACCATTTTCACATAAGTAGTTCGCCCGGAATCCGGCCAAAACCGGAAAGTTTGTTAAAAGTAAAAGTTTTATTTGAAGTTGATTAGATATCCGATTTAGGGGTAACCGGAGATGCTGAATCCGTATATGACAGTCATTTTTTAGCCGGAAATATAGTTCGTCCGGGATCCGGCTGAAACCGGAAAATTTAAACTTTTATTTGAAGTTGATTAGATATTGGATATAGGGGTAAGGAGATACGCTGAATTCGTTTTTTTTTCTCCGGACAAGTAGTTCCGGAATTGCGCCAAAACCGGAAAATTGGCAGAAGTAAGGCAGGATCGTTTCGATCGGTTTCGGCAAAACAAATATGACTTATAGGGGTAAAGACACATGCTGAATCTATATCTGAACTTGGTTTTCTCAGGTGATTAGCCATTTGGCCTTAATCTGTTTCTAAGTTTTGAGAGTAAAAATATTCCAAGGAGTCTGGCGAAGACTGGATCTGGCGAAGGCAAAACCTAATTGTTTGGATCAAATATTAAATTTTTGGGATCCCATCGAAAACTTTGGTCTTGTTGTATGCGATTATGGTCACATTTTGGTGATTGTGAAAAAAATTTAAAAAAAATCTAAACTTCTCCGTATGGAATTGATGATAGTGCTGAAAACCCTGGCAAGAAATCAAGTCCGGAGCACCCGACCCTGATCGTTTGTCCGCAGCACAAAGGTTGATATGACTGTAGCATCATGGCAAGGGCTAAAAGGATATGCGCCACTACGTACCGGTTTTAATATGCAATCGCTAGATTCTGCTTCTCTCCAGTATACGCCCTTCAAAAAATCCACCGACAATTGCCGACAGATGCGCTAGGACACGTTAGATCTTGGGTTATCTGAAGGGGGAATCAGCGATTAGGCTTTCGATTCAGACCAAGTCGCGCGTTAGCCCCGTGGAAAAGTCAGTCAGCAGTCAGCACTGAAGTCGGAAGCCAATTTGACAGAAGAGAGTTGGCTAGAGTTTGGGCAGAGTTGGTTTTAAACAGTTTTAAACGTGGCTAGGTCATAGCGAAATAACCCTGGTTAAATTTACTCCAAGAATTAACTTGTCATTGTTTACTTGATGCCAGGGGCGTAATTTCGTCAAAATCCTGGGGGGGGGGGCAAAGTTGGAGCCGATTTTCCCAAATCAAGTGAAAATGAGCAGTTTTAGTCCAAGAAGAAAAACGTAATAAAAACAAAGAAACAAAGAGATATTTTACTAATCGACCAAGGCGAAAACGACACAGGAAGCGATAAAATTAGGTCAAACGCCTCAAGGACCGAACGGGCAAACATCAAGCTGGGGGGGGCAAACTGGGGTCTGGGGGGGGCAGTTGCACCCCCTGCCCTATAGCAAATTACGCCCCTGCTTGATGCTAGCGCACCTTGCGGCACAAAATAACTAATCTGGAACGAATTTTATGAAGGGCGTTTCCCCTTTCACTTAAAAATGTCACACGTATTCTGCCGGTAAAAGCGGGACAAAAGACGCGTGATCATGTCCATGTGTCCATATGAAAACCCGCGTGCCGAAGGAGGTCAAAGGGTCTCGAAAAGAGTCAATCGTGGTAGAAAGAAAATCAGTCAGATGTTGCCAGCTCGAAAAAAAAGTTACCGTACGAACTTCAAGTTTCAATAATGGGCATGTATCAAGCTATGAGAAGAAGAGTGGAAGTAGCATTGTTGATGCTTTTAGTTTCCCTTCTTTAGTGGCGAAACTGGAAAACTAGAACATATCATGATAGTAACATTTTATGCAGGAGCAACTTTGCGGGAGCTAAGAGATAACAGTTCTAGGAAAATACACTTGATTGTCTAGACTGATTACTGTACTAATTTGCATTCGCACTTTAACCGAAGGACGATCGCTGGGTCCTGTGGGATCTGAAGAGGGCGTCAGGTTCGAGCCCAACAAGTTATAATATTCTCTGGGGTCAAAATCGAGTGGATAATAATTATGTTCATTTAGCCATACAGCAAAGAATATTTAAAACAAAACAAAATGAACTGTTACACATTCTCCAATTCAAAATAATCAAGTTCTACGAAATTTAAGAGCTTTCTGCTTATACTTCAAAACCCCCAGGTTAAGGCTTGGATTCATGAACTTTAGAACACCGTGAAGCAAAACCAAATAGATGGTAAACCGAATGGATGTATAGAAGACCGCATGAACATTGATATTTTTGAATGTTAGGTTTATAATAAATGTTTTCTTCTCTACTATCTAGAGTTGTAGGTTAGCTGATACCCCAGTTTACTCCCTTACAAGACCCAAGTGACTCAGCAGCTATGCTGGACCCTCTGTTATTTGTAGTGTATTTGCGATGCGTTGACGTGAAATCAGCTAGTCGGCTCGCGCCGTGTTCAGGATTTCTGATGAATAAATGAGATAAAACAATGAGACGTTAGCTCGACGGTTGGCGTAATCCCTATCTTTTGCAAAACACAAGTCTTGGCAGTTGGCATGAAAAATTTCCCGTTACCCCCATGAAAAAATTTACGAGAATTAGTCGTATGGAGTAGTACGAAAAAGTAGCATGCAGTAGTAACTGTTGCTACTACTAGCAAACTGGATGCTATCGGATACTACTACATAAGATCAACCCAGTCGGAGGCATGTTTATCAAAGTATTCCATACTACTACTTATCACTAATCAAACTATTTCATACTACTACATATCATTCCATGCAATGTACGACCTACTATCGAAATAACCACTGCCATTCAGTCGATTAGAATTCCAGTTCTAGTCTTTCCTCTTTTTGACTCGCTATCATTTCCCTTGCAACGTTGACTACGTGCTTGACCTCTAGTAAAACCAAGGTGGTTCCGAGACTAGAAAGTGTGTCTTAGGGACGATTCGCTGACCGTAAAGAAAACACTAAGTGGGAATCGAAAGTAGTCCTTCCCTCCCGAAACCAACCAACTGCTACTGGCGGTTTGTCGCTCTCCCTTGCCGATGACAAGTAACCTGCCAAAGCAATTAGAAAGTGTGTTGCTAATTGGTCCGAAAAAAGTCTTGCCTTTGGAGCAAATTACTATCTTATATCAAGGGCCCGAAATGTGTTATGTTTGCTGGTGTAGCCTACCTACGATTTGGTCAGATGAAGTTTTTGTTTGGCGATATTTCGGCCTTTCTTGGCGAGGGTCTCTTTAGGCTGTAGTTTAAGAGCGTGTTCCACCCTACTTACCGTAGTTACTACGCTACTTACTGTAGTTACTACGCTAGTCACCGTAGTTACTACGCTAGGCTGGAACGCTTTTTTGTTTTTTCTGTCAAATATCAGGCCGCGGGCTGATCGGACCAATCACGTTACAGATATGCATAGTTACTACGCTTACTAAGCTCCCGAGCGTGGTAAGCAGATAGTTACTATTAGTTACTATTTTGAGAAGGTTGGAACGGTCATATGCCTATGATAATGCCTATGATAATAGGCGGTAGTATGTTTGACCATAAAACGATTCACAAGTACACGTGGGTGTCCCCCGATGGCCGAACGAAAAATCAAATCGATCATTTCCTCATATCAAGACGTTGGAGAAGTAGCCTATGTGACGTGAGGGGCTTCCGAGGAGCGGATGTCAATTCAGATCACATCCTGATGATAGCCGAAGTAAGAATCAAACTGAAAGCTCAGAAGCGGAAAACTAACGCCGCAACACATAAACAATTCGACACCGATAAGCTGAAAGATCCTGACATCCGCAAAAACTTCTGCATATCACTACATAACAGATTTGAAGCGTTAAACCTGCTCGACGAAGCTGATGACTTTGATGTTGAGAACACATGGACCTCAGTCAAGAGTGCATACCATGACGTTGCGAAGGCCAACCTTGGCTTCAAGAAAAGAAAGAAAGAAGAATGGATATCGGATGACACCTGGAAATGCATCAGTAAACGCAAGGAGACTCGAACGCTTATCCTGAATACGTCGAGCCCTGAGCAAAAAGCCCAGTTACAGCTCCGTTACAAAGAAGAGGATAAAGCGGTGAAAAGAAGTGCCAGGAAAGACAAAAGAATTGTCATCGAGAGAAAAGCAGCGCTTGCAGAAGAAGCTGCTAAGAAAGGAGACTCGAAAATGGTCTATCGACTAACAAACGAGATAGTTGGAAAGAAAACAAATCGTACATCCCTTGTAAAAGATGAAAATGGAGACGTTATTTCGGATCCACAGAAAGCTGACGAGAGATGGGCTTCACATTTCGAGAAAGTCTTAAATAGACCCAGACCTGATGATCCAGAAGCAGTACCGAATACGCCATTTTTACAAATTGACGTAAGTGTTGACCCCCCCAGCACGGAAGAAGTGACGACAGCTGTGAAAAAGCTGAAAAATGGACGTGCATCTGGAGTCGATGGGATCACGGCAGAGATGCTGAAAGCGTCCCTTCGAGCCTGCATATCTGTATGGACTGCTCTTCTAGTGGCCATCTGGAACAACGAAAAAGTCCCAAAAGATTGGACCAGAGGTATACTGGTCAAACTCTTCAAGAAAGGTGATGCGCAAATTTGTGACAATTGGAGGGGCATCAACTTGACGTCTGTGCCTAGTAAAATACTAGCCTCAGTCATATTACAACGCCTAAGAGCAGCCCTAGACTCACACCTCAGGGAAGAGCAACACGGGTTCCGACCTGGTAGATCTAGCTCTGATCTTATTTTCATTCTTAGACTGATGGTGGAAGAGTCCAGAGAATGGAACAAAAAGCTATACCTGCTCTTCATTGACTTTGAAAAGGCGTTCGATTCTGTTGACCGAGACACTTTATGGAAGATTTTGAAATATTACGGAGTACCTGATAAACTAGTCAAAATGATAATCGCACTATATGAGGATAGTGAATGCTGTGTACGCACAGAAAATGGGGACACACGTTTCTTCAAGATAATGTCTGGCGTCAAACAAGGATGTGTCCTATCCCCGTTTCTGTTTGTCATTGTAATGGACTATATTCTACGGCAGTCTTCAGGCATTGGAGTGAAGATTAGCAGCCGACAGATCTCTGATCTGGACTTCGCAGATGACGTTGTTCTTCTTGAAGAAGCGAAACTGCGACTGCAGCTGCTACTCGACGCCATAGACGAAAAGGCCGAGAAAATGGGACTTGCAGTAAATGTCAGTAAAACAAAGAGTATGGCCACATCTGATTCCCCGCTGATACTAAAATGCAAAGATAAAACAATTGAGCAGGTCAAGGAATTTAAGTATCTCGGGAGTTGGATTGAATACGATGGTGAAATAGCCAACGAAATCAAGAGGAAAATTGGACAAGCGACATCGGCTTTTAGCAAGTTGAAACCAGTCTGGCGCAGTAGTAAATACTCTATGCGCTTGAAGCTCCGCCTCCTGAATAGCAATGTAATGTCCATCCTCCTCTATGCTAGTGAATGCTGGAAACTAAATACCCAACTGGAGAAACGTGTCCTAGCTTTTGAAAACATGTGCCTTAGGAGAATCCTGAACATATCGTGGCAGGAAAAGGTCACCAACATAGAAGTTCGCCGACGAACCGGTCAACCATTAGTTACTGACCTTCTGAAACGTAGGAGATGGACATACCTTGGCCACGTCCTCCGTATGCCAGAGAATCGACTCCCGAATACAGTATATGAGTGGCGCCCCGAGGGGAGACGCAAAAGAGGTCGACCAAGACACACCTTACGACGACAGTACGACCGAGACCTGAGAAATGCGGAGCTGTCTCTTCAACCACAGTGGGAGGATGTCACGGCTGCAGCTCAGCTCCGAGATGTCTGGCGAGGTTTCGTAGACGCCCTATGCGCCACTCCTGGCTCTGGAGGATCTAAGGTCTAAGGTCTAAGGTGGAACGGTCAGCGTAGTAACTTTTCGTGAGGATGGAACGGAAATAGTAACTAATAGTTACTATTGGCAGAGGGGTGGAACACGCTCTAAATCTCAACTTGCGAGCGTTAAGTTCCGTTTAAATTTTGGAAAGGGCCGTCCACTAGCACGATTTCTTGGCGATCTTCTTCCATCGTTTTGAGTTTCCTCGGTTTCGGCTAGATGGCGTGCAGTTCTGACAAAAAGTAGATGGCTGTGCGCTGATGCGCTCTGCTTTGACCGACTGAAATTTATTTGATCTTCTTGAAAGGAAAGTAAAGTAAAATGAAGAACAAAGTATTATTCTGATTTGAGTATTTTATTCTGCCTGTTAAAAAAATATTCGTATGAGCGCCATGCCAGGCAGTGGAGGAAAGTCACCCCAAAAAGGGGGAGGAAATATCTGTCTACTAAAAGATAAGAGTCCTTCGTAAAATTTGTGAACAGTTTATTCTAGTTGATGCTCTGCTTCGGCCGGTCGGAATTGGTCGGAACATTTGGAAGGAAAGCGAAGTAAAATTGTGTGAAAGTAAAATGTCCAAAACACATTTTCGAATCGGTGGATTTATGGGTTGGTTGCCCGTCTACTGATTTAGTTACATGTCAAATTAGGATTTCGTTTTCCCGTTTGGCTGCTGTACCGGGTTTTTTGTCATTCGACCGTCGTCTTGGGCCTTAACTTCCATTTTTCTTTGTTGTGCAAAGAAGTATTATAGTGAAAACTTGAACCAAGAAAAGAAAAATAATATTATGATTAATAAATTGTTTTTGTTCTTTCTGTTCAAAAAAAAAGTGACCAAGAGTGCCGTAGAGATTTCCCTCAAAAAATATAATATACAAAACAAAACTATGCCTCAAGCAACTGATCTATTCAGTGACACTATAAATACTATAAAAAATACAGATGGTTTGGACAACTAAATTAGAATTGTTTACGTACTACATTATTAACTTGTGAAAAAAGGGCACAGGTTGTGGGGTTGGAGAACTTCCGATGCTTTTTTGTAGAAGTTTGTCAACTTTCACTTCAAATTTATAGTCTTTTACTTTGAAGTCAGAAACTAACTGCGAATTACTGATGGATGATACTGATGGGGAACATAGAATAAATTCTTAAAACTTGAAATATGATATTTTAATAGCTGATAAGTTGCAGATTCGACCATTGTTGCGGCAAAAAGAACACGAGGTAAAGCAACGGCGGTGAACAAATAACCTGAGGATATCTTTTCTGTATCTCCCGAGAAAACGAAGGAAAGAAAAGAGCGGGCCCCCGAAGAAAAGGGGAGATCTTATACTAAAATATAGGCAGTGGAAGGCTCGTGTTAATACCCAAGTTGTAAACAAATTATTACGGGCCCTTGTTAATCCTAAGAGGAAGCAAAGTAACATCAGGCCAGTCTACCACCCCCACCCCCCCCTGCGCTGAAGGCGGGATACCCTATGCCAAATGCTGGGCACCCTAACCCAGTAATTTAAGTGAAGTTCAGAAATCAACCAATCAGAATTCCTGTGAAGTAGATCTGGGTTAGGATACCCACAGGTACCCAGCATTTCGCATAGGGTATATGGCGTTAGGCGCGGAGCGTAACAGTGAAAGTCCAAGGAAATCCATGCAATGACCGGTGCATGCTTTTCATTTATTAATGCATCAGCACATGCTGATTTATATAACTGTATTGGCATAATTTATTTCAAATCTCATTGTTCTTTTGTTTTGCAGCTCTCATTACCTTCATCAACTGCTACAGTGTTAGCTTAGCAACTAAGGTACAGAACATCTTCACTGCAGCCAAGCTGATAGCTATCGTAATTATCATTGGCGGAGGAATTTATATGATGGCCCTGGGTAAGAAACCTTTCGAAAACCAAGGACCTATGAAGTAATTGCATGACAGTAAAAAGCTCGTACCCTATTGGTCGATTCTACTTTCTTGCTCCTGAACTTGAAGCTCGATACACGTATGAATGAATGAATGAACAATTTAGAACCCACTGCAACGGCATAAGTGCACCTTAGACCTTAGAAAAAAATAGACTTAAAACACTAAATGATTTTGGAGCCTTCTGTGAATTTGCTTGCTGCCAGCTGAATTAATAGAGTTGTTTTCCCGGTTACTTCGGACTCCATCTAGGAGTCGGTCACGTGGCTGGTCTGTGCCATTCTAGAAACATACTTGTCGGGAATGAGCAATTCGAAAACCGGACCCCAGAACACGAGCAGAAAAGGGTCCGGGTCATTTCGACAAATAAATATTATACAGTGTTTGAGAATATGTTTCCCACTCAGCTTGGGCTCAAGGAGTATTTATCTACGAAACAGATACGTCAGCTACATTTTATTAGAGCTAAATTACGGTCCTTCTTGGCAAGGGTCCGCTGGGATGAAGGAACATATATTTATCTACGAAGTACGGAACTTTCACAGCCCAGAATGCAGGCAATAATCCTATCGTAGCTGACTTATCCGTTTTATCCATTGTTTGAATATAATGTTCCCCAGTCAGCTTTGGCTCAAGGAGTATTTAAATATTATACGTCTGATTCAAAAAATCAGACGAGCGTAGCGAGTCCTTACCTTGCGGCTCAGTAACGCTTACCAATAGTGGAACACACTTGTACGGAATGCCAGGTCCGGGCTCTGAGGTTCGGTTTGAGAACTAGAAACACCGGTTCAGACTCACCGTCAAGGTTACACAAGGAAGGGTGATAGCATTCATGATTTAATTATGATAATTCGTTTAATTCCATGCCATCTTTTTACAAAAATAGTGGTGGATAGTCATACACATAGTCACACATATGTTATAAATTAAATTATAATACGACAACAAACATAGCTACAAAATAAAATATATCAGTTTGAATTCAGAATTTGAATGATACTTTACAAAATAGGGAACAAAGGATATACTTCACAATATATAAGGAACAAAGAATTTTTCGGTAGGGATTAGTATTCTGATTAGTAGATGTTTGGTTTGGCTAATGTTCTGGCCTTTCTAGGAAACATATCGTACCTGAGTACTGGATTCGAGCCCTTTGATCCGAGTCTTTCCCCAACTTCCTTTAGTGACGTGGCGACTGCGTTTTACAGTGGATTGTGGGCCTACGACGGCTGGTGAGTGGGCCTCGTATAGTTAGGTAGTCTCACCTTTTTATTGTTATTGTATGTAAGGTTTGAAGCCAAGCTGATCCGTAATTCAAGAACAAAAACAAGATTTTTTGAGACGCTTGAATGAAGTGCAACCGAAATATCCAAATATCCGAAATTATATTTATCCCTCGCATAAGATCTTAGAGGGATAATTAGCTGATCAATAAATAAAAAATCTCGTTTTTGTTCTTGCATATAGAGGTATATTATTTGGGACGATTCTTTAACTTCGGACGGTGCAGTTTTTGCCTAATGCCTAGATAGTACAATAACAAGATCTGCATGCTCATCTGGGACTTGTTGTGGGAAGACTACAATAGAGTAAACGGTAGCGTAACACAATTTCTGCTTTTCGATCCAACACCACCACTGTCGCATGATGCGGTTCGGAGCTATAATGGAGTATCTAGGGCAAATGCTAGTACCACATTAAGTTTCGTTCAAATCGGATCCCCCGTTCGTAATGAAAACTTTATTTCTGGAAATGCCCGGCACGCATGGGAAATGCTACGGTCCCGCACCGTGGTCGGATCCGGCCCGGACAACAAAATAGAACATCTAGGGCAGATGACCTTACCCGGATCACAAAATAGAACATCTAGGGCATATGACCTTACCCGGATCACAAAATAGAACATCTAGGGCATATGACCTTGTACCACACAAGTTTCATCGCTCCACCCGTTCGGTCTCACGCGTGAAACGAAGTTTTCGGGACCCCCCCCCCCCTCCAACTCCCCACCGTGCAGAATGCGGTTCGGACCCACGAATGGCACATCTAGAGCATCTGCTGCTACTCTCATCAAGTTTCTCCCGAATTGGATCACCCATACGCATTGGAAATTGTATTTCCGCAAAATGTCCGGTACACCCCCTTCTTACTTTGTCCCGATTAATGGTACAATTAGGGCATCTGTCCTACCGTTCATCAAGCTTCACTCAAATCGATCCACAAAATATCCGGTACCCCCCCCCCCCCCTCCGCCCACCGAGGTCGGATTCAGCCCTGGCCCCAGAGTGGCATTCTAAGGCATATGGCCTTAGTACCGAATAATCTTCATCCCAATCCGTTTGGGATCGTCGTATGTCAGAGAATTCACATGACCCCCCCCCCAACTCCCCCATCTTGACCAGATGCGGTTTGGAGACATAAATGACACACCTAGCAAAATCTACCACCCATCAAGTTTCACTCGAATCGGATCACCACGTCGGAACTTATGCAGTGTCACAAGATCCCGGATCCCTCCCCTCCCCCGTGGATGATCGGATCCGGAAAGGGAAGGTTTCCAGGTGCATTGAGTCGTCCTAGCTCATGTAAACTAGAAAAAGTTGGACAGGCGGACGGACATTACGATCGGTATGTGGCACTTGAGCCGAAGTCAACAAGTGCCATACAAATCAAAACCACCCTCTCGGCAGTCGTGGGAGCCCTTGAAGAAATATTTCGGATCGCCAATAGTTGAGTTTTCAGCAAGTGGAGGAAAATGGCAACGTAGGAAATTAAGCAACTCACAAAGAAGCAAACTTCTACTGTACATTGGTATACCCTCATCGTTCGTTGGGAAAGTTCATCTGAATTTATTAGCTGTCTAGTACAGTTAGTTTAGTTAACGTTTTTCCAGTTCTGTACTAAGAAAAGGTCTATGTGACCACGACTGAATAGGCCGTGTCGTGTAACCTGAGCCATGTGGCCCTAATGCACTTGGAAAAATAAATCCGTTGACAGCTAGAGAAGAGCTCGAGTAATGGTGGGATGAGTGCGCTTAAAGTCGGGGAATTATAAAGCCAATAAGAGGGTAAGCTAAGTGGTTCAGTCCAGGCGGTATCAGAAAATCAGTAGAAAGGAGGATGATTTTAGACTTGGATTCAATTTATCCTTTGAATCTGTTCTTTAAAAAAAAAGGCAAGTGTCCAGACCTGCGATATTATAATATTCTTTGTTAATAACATAATGGGCCACAACCGCAGTTATGCTCAGGGGCGTCATTTAGGGGAGAGGCAGCTGCCGTCTGGCTTTCCAAGGGGGGGGCCAAAGCTACCCATGAAAAAACACTGTAAAACGTACTTGACGAGGTGCAAAATGTATATATTATATTTATATTATGTATGTTTATATTATATACATTTTTATGGCAACTTGCAGCCTCTGGCTCAAGTGCCATATACCGATCGCAATTCCGTCCGTCGGTCGGTCGGTCGGTCCGAATTTTTTTGTCCCACATGTTCGAGTTAGGGTACTTCCAGATGTGTTAGGACGATGAAACTTGGCAGGAAAATCAGGGACCCGACCAAACTAACCTGGAAATAGTCAGTTTCCGGATCCGACCATCTGGGGGGGAGTGGTGGGCCGGGGAATTCTGAGAATTAAGTAGTTTTTTTCACACTTTTTCGAGTTGGGGTACTTCCAGATGTGCTAGGACGATGAAACTTGGCAGGAGCATCAGGGACCCGACCGGGCTAACCTGGAAATAATCAGTTTCCCAATCCGACCACCTGGGGGGGAGTGGAGGGCTGGGGAATCCGGAAAACTGGAGTAGTGTGTAACTTTCGAACGGGTGATCGAATTGGAATGAAACTTAATAACTGAATAAATGGTATACCTCTGATGTCCCATTTGAAGTCCGGACCGGATTCGACAGCTATGGGGGAGTTGGGGGGGGGAGACCGGAAATCTCGAGAAATGGTTAGAATGGAGGGATCGGAGTGAAACTTGCTGGGAAGAACAAGCATCTGCTCCAGATAAATCATTTATACATTTGGACTGGATCCGGACACTAGGGGGGGGGGGGGTGGAGGGGAGTTTCCCGGAATTCCGGTAATGGCGGTTTTGGGGATTTTCACGACGAAACTTGGGAGGCGAATCAGGGACCCGATCAAAATGACTTATAAATAAAAATTTACATGATCCGATAGTCGAGGGGGGAGTAGCGGGAGGGGGAATCCGGAATATTGAGTCATGCGTAACTTTGGAACGGCTGATCGGATTTGAGTGAAATTTGATAATTGATCAGAGGACATGTCTCTGGTGATCTTTGTCATATCCGGACCGGATTCGACAACAATGGGGGGGGGGAATACGTGACCGGCTCAGACTGGGGAGATCGGGATGGAACTTTGTAGGAATAATAAAGAGATGCTCTGGATAAATCACTTACAGATCCGGATTGGCTCCGGCGACTGTGGGGGAGTTTGAGGGAGGGGGTCCGGAATTCCGGTGATCGCGATTTAAGGTACTTCCAGATGTGCTAGGACGATGGAACTGGGCTGAAATATTAGAGATTCGATAAGATTGGCTCAGAAATCGCCACTTTCCAAATCCGACATTCCTTAAAGTACCAATCTTGACCGTAAATTTTGAAAAATACTTTTAAGCAAATTATACATTTTCATTATCCCCATGAGCCCATTATCATTTTTGCCTCAAGGGTTTTGCTTACAAATGAAGTTCTAGCTCCCTTAAAGTGTGAATCTGAACCGCAAGGTCGAAAACTACTTTTTTTTATCAAACGATACATCTCAACCCATGATCATTTGTGCCACAAGGGTTTTGCTTAAAAATTTATGTTATCACCCTTAAAGTGCACATTTTAACCGAAAAGTGAAAAAAAAAAACTTTTTACCAAACGGTATATATCAATGATCCCTAAGGGCCTGTGATCGTTTTGTCTCAATAGTTTTTCTTACAGATGAATTTCTAGCGCCTATAAAGTGCGTATCATAACAGCCAAGTTCTAAAACAAAATACGTTTTCTCTAGCTTCCTTAAAGTGCGCATCTGAACCGCAAAGGTAACCTTAAAAGTACTTTTGATCAAACACTACATCTCAACCCATGCAAGTGCCATATGAGCTTACAGCTCTTGTTTACACCAGTCTTCGTGAAATTATTGTTACTTTTCGTTCACATGTTGTTAATGAGTTAAGTATTATCGGTCTCACTCTCACTTATTGTAAGATTTATGTTAAAGAATGCGAAGGGAGCCCGGGACGAAGCCGTTGCCCTCTCCCCCCCCCCCCCAGGTTTCCTCGAAATGACGCCTCTGGTTATGCTGTGATAGTTTGCTAGTAAAGAAAAAAAAATCCCAAATGAGGATTTGTCTTTGTTTACCGTCGGTTCTGCCAAAAGGAAATGTTGTAGCTGTGCTACGTAGTGTTTCATGCCATATGAGCCAGAATGCGATCTTATTCGTTTAGTCACCCAACTTAATCAAATGTAAAGTTCGAGGGGTTGCCCACTCTTGATTTTGGTGTACAGAAAGTGCACGGTGCCGCGATGCCCGTCCGGCGCCGGCACCGCTTGCCACGTTTTAGAATACTGAAATCAGCAGGTTAAAAAGTTAAATCGCATAATTTACGGCCGGCACCGCACCGGTGTCGGTACGGGTGGTTTCGGTCGGCACTAGGTGGGAAAGCGTGTACAGCAGGTGCCGGGAGCGGGTAACCCCTCGGTAAAGTTCTTTCTTCACAGTTTTGGGAGACCTAGCTATTTGGGGCAAAGGCCGGCTGAAATTCCTGTTCATGCAAAATCACAAGTCAATCGGATAAGTTTTCGATTTCCACGTCACTCGTTCCAACTATTCCAAACTTATGAATGTTGCATGTCCCCACTCATCTGTTCCTTCGATACACAGGAAATGCTGGAATTGGAAAGACCGTTAATTTCCAAATCCTTTTGAAGAACAGGAACTTCAAAATGGTCCAGGCGTCATCTAACTAACTATATTGTTTTTTTTCTGGCTCATTTGTGTGGACACATATCCTACATTGACAGGAATGACAAGATAAAAAAAATTAAATCCCCTTTGGGATCCCGCCAATATGTTTGTCCTTAGTTCCTTCCTGACAGAACACGTCTGATAATGCTGTAAAAAAATACTGTGGTGACCATTTTGTGCCAAAGTTTTTTCGGTTCATTCTAACCGGAAAGCTGTTGATCGCCAGGAGTATTATTGTATCAGCATCTGGACCATTGCCACTCTAATGTCCCTTGAATTGCAGGACATCCTTTGAGGTCCCAGCCCTGTCGTTACCGAAGGTCCCTATCGGGAGTTCGGTTAGTATCAGCAGTAACTTATTAGCCTCTTAGGAGGATAGTCATGTTCCCTGCCTGTTAAAACCAACAATGCGGCGATAGGGAAATTTTTCTTTCGAACTGTCTCTTAGCTTGAAGGATCCTTCGTACCTGTTCTGGCTTTTCCAGTG
Source organism: Branchinecta lindahli (assembly GCA_023053555.1). Taxonomy (NCBI): domain Eukaryota; kingdom Metazoa; phylum Arthropoda; class Branchiopoda; order Anostraca; family Branchinectidae; genus Branchinecta; species Branchinecta lindahli. The sequence continues at coordinate 13,059,730 of JAKZAO010000002.1, forward strand.
TCCCCGGTTCCCCTTCAGAATTATAAGCTTCAGGAATGCCTGTTGTTTTGCCATTGTTTCGTCTTGCACCTATGACTTCTTGGCGCTTTTTCGGCATCTCCAAGTTTTCCAGTTAAACAGCAAAAACTTCGCGGAAAGCTTCAAGGTCCGCCTCACGAGAGAGAACGGCAAGATAAAATCAAGCTTAAAAAATTTCGTTGTTTAAAGACTTGGTAGGCTAACAGGTCTATCTTATGTGCTCATGTCCTGCCTAATTCAGATTCCTTTTCTTTTGCTTGGCTTTTTCTCTTTTTTTAACCATGCGCGCATAGTTTTCAAATATTTTGCTTCGAGCCTCCGCTTCGAAAAGCATGAAGTCTAGACAGAGCGAAAAGCGCGAATCTGATAGTTATTAATTTACGGGATTTTATTTTTGAGAAACAATATTTCTGAACACATTTTATCGTGAACAGATCATTGCTTTAAATATGGGGACAAGCGACTAACATAAATCGTATTGCTTTAAGGCCAATGCTGGTCTCGCATAGATTTAATCGTTCATAAATTACGGAGCTTCTGGTGTGCAAATATTGAGAGTTCTACAGTGGATCAATAACCGTGCCAAACAAACCAATGGACGGTATTCGGTTCAAGAAAGAAAGTCTTCTGATATTTTAATGTGAAGTTAGAACTCTAGGACCCCGGTCTTGGAGACTTGAAGTCGATCCAGTGTCTAAATGCAGAATATCAATGGGAAGTTCCTTACAAAGTGGGGTACTCAAGTTACCTAATTTAGAACGCGAAAATTTGGCCGCGATGAAATTTTTCATTGTATTTTCAGATCAGATCCGGGTGCCTCATCGGTTGCTCAACTCGGGTTAAATATGTACACGTTGGACGTGGGAGGGCGCCTTGAAGTTTAACATCGAAATTTTTCAAAGTGCTACTGAAGCGACCGAACCACCGAGTGGCTTGAAAGTGTAGTCCATAAACCTTGTTCACCATCAGACACCGGATCAGTGATCTGGAGGTCTGGGAATGTCTATAACTTGGAAGCTTATAGAGCTGGTATCCTCCTTTGTTTGGAGGGTCCTTCCATCTGTTCTACTACACTAATAGTCTGCAAGTAATACTCTATATGACAAAGTCCAAAACACGCCAGTGTTCCTCAGGAAGAACGAATAAACGTCTCACTAACGACTCAAATCAACAACTCAAATCCTGTGTCAACCAATCACCGCGATCTTTGGGAGCAGCTGTGATACCGCTTCCAGCTCTTCCGCTAGGTACCCTGCGATTTTGCATCGGCAAGGAGAGTTAGTCATCAAGAGTATTCCTTTAATGTTTATTGCGGGTGTTGCCGGGTTGTGTAACCAGATAGATAAAGTGTCCGTTCGCAACACAACAGCTTAAAATACTGATAATAGTTGGTTCTAGCATCAAAAATTGACGTAAATACGCTCGGATTTGACGCAGTGTGTAAATGTAAAATAGGGGTTTAAAAGGCGGCGATTTCAGACATTTCGCACGTGCATAGCACTTTCAGCAGTGTCGGGTGGATTTTCAGTCTCCAATGTCTATTGTTTTAAGGGATTCTTTAGTCTCCAGTTCGGGTGACTTCCCACTTGTGCGGTCTGCCCTTCACTCTGAAAACACTTTAGACCACAAGGAAGTAGTAACGAGTGCATCATAAAACGGCGGATAAGAAACACGAGAGGCCACCGGTGACCTGGTTGCAAAGAATGCAGCTATTTTTGTTTTGTTGTATATTACGGTTTTAACGATTGTTTTTATTCTTTCAGGAATAATTTGAACTACGTGACTGAGGAGCTGAAGAATCCTTACGTGTGAGTATGTCATTACAAGTAGCCAAGGGCACTAAAAGGTTAGAGATATTTCTATGGAAAACAGACCAAGTTTTCGAACATAAGTTAGGATTATCGTGTCACGAAAGGCAAGATTGATTGCGTGGCTTTCTCCTCTAGGTCAGTTTATGGGCGGATATTTGAGTTGTTTAAGTTTCAGCGTTAGAGTTGGTTTTGCATGGCCATAGAGATACTTGTTTTGTTAAGAAGAGGGCACCGTGCGACCGGAATGCTCCTAATTTGACTGCATTTACCGACCGAGGTCAATTGATTTCGGTAGATGATAATATGTCTGTATTTTTTATTCAACCGAATAGAAAATTGTGGCGCCGTCAGAAAAATTGCTCCGCGATTTTACCGACTCAATTTTTTATTTTTACCGATGGGCCGACAGCATTGCCCCCCACCCACCCCTCCCCCCCCCCCTACACTGATTCCGACTTCTGCAAGGTACATACTGGCGATTAGGTTTTGCCGATCGTTTTCTTAGTATTTCATCTAAAATTGAAAACATGTCCAACTTTTCCGTAGCCAACTGATGATGGTGCTGAAAATCCTGGTAGTAATTCCAGTCTTTGACCACCGAGCTGTGATCCCATGATCGAACCGGTATTCTTGCGAGGTTTTACATGACTCTTGTAATGTCGGCTCTGTAAGCGATTCGCTCTGATTGACGAATTGAGGGATTTCATCCTAACTGATCAAAAAGGAATGAGTTAAAAATAATCCTTCTGTAGACCCATTTGCTATCTTTCCTATACCCTGTAGTCGTTGAAAGCACTATCCTCTTCTTGTCGGCAGAAAACTTACCAGTTTCTGATTTGCTTTTGGGATGACTTCTAACAGCGCATATTCGGCAAAAATCGTTTTTGCAAAGCAACCGTAGTATCAGATACCAAGGTAACTGCAAAAACAACAAATGCACATCCAGTTACCGTGGGATCTGATTCTATGTATCTGCAAAAACGCAACTATCTTCATCCCGCTTGCAGAAAATTTACCAGTTTGTGACCTGCTAATCTGCCGAAGAGCCAATCCCAGACTAGCAGATGTTCTTCCAAATAAGAAGATGAGGCGTTCGACGTATGCGATAGACCACTGCAGAGGCGTCACGTATGGGGGGGGGAGGCACTCGGTAAAATTAATGGAACTGCGCGACTTTTTGGATAAACGAGTCGGTAAAAATGACTAGCCAGTCGGTAAATACCTTGCTCCCCCCCCCCTAAATTTGTTGGCCAATAACGACTCTGGACCACTGCATTATCTCTGTGGCAAACAAGGACGAGTCTCTCAGATGGCTGCCAGATGGCAGACGATATACTTTTTGCTTTGCTTTCTTAAAACGTTAACAAATCCAAAATTGTTGCTGGCTACAGTAATTTTATCCAAACAAAACCAAAGGGGTGCCAAGATTGCAAGATTTATGTCGCCTGCAAAAAGGTTTAGCAACCAAAACATAAACTGTTCGAACATACGATTAGGTACGGCGGTCGTGGGCTGGAATTTCTGCCAGAACTTTCGGCATCATCATCAGTTCCGTAGGGAGGATGATGAAACTTTATGATGAAAATCAGTCGGGGAAAGAAAACGAACTATCCTCTCGCATTTTAAAGGGACGCCAAGGTTATTGGAGGTGAATCCTCTCATGGAGTTGTAAGAACACTCGATAATTCATATTCACTTTCTTTCATTCTTTCTTACAAAAAATGATATAGGAAATTTTCAACAAAAATACGCAGAATTGCTTTACATAATCTGGTATACAATGTAAAAACAATTTTGGTTTCTTAAAATCTTAGATGATAAATAGAACAATACTAACATGTATACATTATGTACAATTTATAAATGTTTATCTGTATAATAATCAACTTCTGTCAGAAGCAATGGAACCGGTGCTTTGGCAACACCTCATCAGCTTTGTCAAGTAGACTTTGGCCTGAAAGTTCTCTTGTATTAAATAAAATTTGTATGGGGGTTTCAGCGACATGGAAGGACGGTATCTGTATCATCATCTCATATCTGTCTTCCTTAAAAACTGAAAAGTATTGCGAACAACCAGCTGAGACAAACAATCCAGCGTGTATTTGATTCAAAACCCTATTTTGCTCTCTGCAAAACAAGCAAAACTGAAATAACGTTCCTGGCTTCAATGTTAAACGCTTAGAAGGTTTCTCCTCGAAATTTGACGTATTCTTTTTAATTCCAGAAACCTCCCACGTGCTATAATCATCGGACTTCCCCTTGTCACCGGTTGCTACATCTTGGTCAACGTCGCTTACCTCGCTGTTCTTTCACCTATGGAGATGATAAACTCTCCTGCAGTAGCAGTGGTAAGTCCTTCGTCCTTCACTTCTGTTTTATCAGACCCTCGGGGCGCTTTTTATGGCACTTGCCCTTCGGCCAAGTGCCATATAGCGATCGCAATGTCTGTCCGTCCGTCCGTCGGTCGGTCGGTCTGTCGGTCCGGGTTTTGCTAGTTCGGGTACTTCCAGATAAGCTAGGACGATGAAACTTGGCAGGCATATCAGGGACCAGACCAGATTAAATTAGAAATAGTCGCTTCCCCGATCCGACCACCTGAGGGGGAGTGGAGGGAAGGGGAATCCGGAAAAAATAGGAAAAATGACTTATTTTTAACTTACGAACGGGTGATCGGATCTTAATGAAACTTGATATATGGAAGGAACACTTGTCTCAGACCTTCCATTTTAAATCCAGACCGGATCCGGTGACATGGGGGGGTAGTTGAAGGGAAAACCGGAAATCTTGAAAATTGCTTAGAGTGGAGAGATCTGGATGAAAGTTGGTGGAAAGAACAAGCACAAGTCCTAGATACGGGATTGACGTAACCGGACCGGATCCGCTCCCTTTGGGGGAGTTCGGGGGGGGGGGGATCTGGATTTCTAGTGATCCCGCGAGTTCGGTGCTTCCTGATGTGCTAGGACGATGAAAATTGGCAGGCATGTCAGGGACACGAACAGATTGACTTGATAATAGCCGTCTCCCCAATTCGACCATCCGGGGGGGGGGGGGCTGGAGGGAGGGGAATCCGGAAAAATGAGGTATTTTTAACTTACGAACGGGTGATCGGATCTTAATGAAACTTGATATATAGAAGTACCTCGTGTTTCAGACCTCCCATTTGAAAGCCAGACCGGATCCGGTGACATGGGGGGTAGTTGGAGGGGGAAACCGGAAATCTTGAAGATCGCTTAGAGTGGAGAGATCTGGATGAAAGTTGGTGGAAAGAACAAGCACAAGTCCTAGATACGGGATTGACATAATCGGACCGGATCCGCTCACTTTGGGGGAGTTAGGGGGGGATCCGGATTTCTCGTGATCCCGCGAGTTCGTTGCTTCCTGATGTGAAAATTGGCAGGCTTGTCAGAGACCCGAACATATTGACTTGATAATAGTCGTTTCCCGGATCCGACCATCCGGGGGGGGGGGGCTGGAGGGAGGGGAATCCGGAAAAATGAGGTATTTTTAACTTACGAACGGGTGATCGGATCCTAATGAAACTTGATATATAGAAGTACCTTGTGTCTCAGATATCCCAGTTTAAATCCGGACCGGATCCGGTGACCTTGGGGGAACTGGAGGGGGGAACCGGAAATCTTGGGAAACGCTTTGAGTAGAGAGATCGGGAGGAAATTTGGCGGAAAGAACAAGCACAAGCCTTAGATACGTGATTGACATAACCGGACCGGATCCGTTCACAGTGGGGGGGGAGGGGTTGGGGGGATCTGACTTTCTAGTGATCTCGCGAGTTCGGTACTTCCTGATGCGCTAGACGATGAAACTTGGCAGGCGTGTATGGGACCCGAACAGGTTGACTTGAGAATAGTCGTTTCCCGGATCCGACCGTCTGGGGGATGGGGGTGGAGAGAGGGGGAATCCGAAAAGTGAGGTATTTTTAACTTGCAAAGGGGTGATCGGATCTTGGTGAAACTTGATATATAGAAAGACCTCGTGTCTCAGACGCCCCATTTTAAATCCGAACCGGATCCGGTGACATGTGGGGAACTGGAGGGGGGAACCGGAAATCTTGTGAAACGCTTTGAGTAGAGAGATCGGGATGAAAGTTGGTGGAAAGAAAAAGCACAAGCCCTAAGATACGTGATTGACATAACTGGACCGAATCCGTTCACAGTGGGGGGGGGATGGGGGGATCCGAATTTCTAGTCATCCCGCGAGTTCGGTACTTCCTGATGCGCTAAGACGATGAAACTTGGCAGGTGTGTATGGGACCCGAACAGGTTGACTTGAGAATAGTCGTTTCCCGGATTCGAACATCTGGGGGGTGGGGGTGGAGAGAGGGGGAATCCGAAAAGTGAGGTATTTTTAACTTGCGAACGGGTGATTGGATCTTGATGAAACTTGACGTATAGAAAGATCTCGTGTCTCAGACGCCCGATTTTAAATCCGAACCGGATCCGGTGATATTGGGGGGAGTCGGACGGGGGAACCGTAAATCTTGGGAAACGCTTAGAGTGGAGGGTTTGGGATGAAAGTTGGTGGGAAGAGCAAGTGAATAGCATAACCGAAATGGATCCGGTCACTGTGGGGGAGTTGGAGGGGATCCGAGTTTGTAGTAATCCCACGAGTTCGGTACTTCCTGATGTGCAAGGACAATGAACTTGGCATGCTTGTCAGGTACCCGAACTATTGACTTGAGAATGTCGTTTCCCCGATCTGACCGTCGAGGGGGAGTGTACAAAAGGGGAATCCGGAATCCAGTAGCAAGCTCATCTATTGAACGGGTTATCGGATTTAACCGAAACTTGATATTTAGAAAGGTCTCGTGCCTCAGACATCCCATTCTAAATCCGGACCAGATCCGGTGACATTGGGAGGAGTTGGAGGGGCGAACCGGAAATCTTTGTAATCGCTTAGAGTGGAGGGATCGGGATGAACCTTGGTGGGATAAGTTCTAAATATGTCATCTAAAGCTTTCAGATTGAATGAACCTAGATATCCTAATTCTAGGTCCGAACCGCATTTTTTAATGGCGGGGTGTTTATTGTGAAGTTCTCTTCTACTTTCTCGTACCACTACTCGTAACAAGTGCCATATGAGCTCGTAGCTCTTGTTTAGTGAAAAAAGGAAAAAGGTTGTGATGGACAAGAATGTTTTCAGCCGTTTTATGAAAGTTTTGGATTTTACTGTTCAAAGTTTCCATAGGGGAAACCACAAAAAACTTTATGCCACAAAAAACGAATCACGAAAGCACATCTCGAATATTTATTTATCAATTAAAATATTTGGCGTTATACTTTTAGCTCGTTACCATCACCAGTATCACCACACATATTAATGCATATCAACTCGAACAAAAAAACAAACAGATTATCACATTATAAAAGCTACTGAATAATTGGTGTTGTCTATGATAGCACCCTTAAATATTTGGACACTACCTGAACCAACTTCCACTTCTACTGGTAAACTATCCCAAGGTTCAGTAACCCTATTAACTTTTGTACGTTGTTTCGGATGTTACAGTTATGATGGTGCTGTCGGGTTGTACGAAAGAGATTAAACTTTAAAAAAAATTGCATCTACTCTTTTTTCAATCCGAAATACGTTGAAAATGTGTCTCCGAAACTTCAATGATGTTATCTGAAGTTGTGTAAGCTTGCTTCGAAAGAACTTCGCGCTTTGTAGGATCCATCTTCAACCGTTGGTTGACTTGAATCAATAGCCTTTCTTTCTCCTCATTGAGGGAAGCTTACTGTCCCTTCTGTTTCAGTCTAAAAGCTTTCGTGATGTTTATCTAGTTCTTCAGAATTTGAAAGCTAATCGCCTTTCTCTGTAGGTATTTGTTTTCGGCAGTAAGAAAGCTTTCACGTTGATAAGAAAATGGGAATAGCCCCGCGTGTGGTGGAAAGGGGTCAGAAGAATGAATTACCCTGGCCAGGGTACTATCGTTTGTTTGAGCTGAGGAGCTTTCTCGAAACTTTCTCGCGGCAGCTAGCCGCGCCGAAAAGCGAGAAAGTCAGGATCACTGTTCGTTTGATTTTGTTCTTCCTTAAGTCAGGATTCCTGTTTTGATTTCAGTCAACGAACCCGGCTCTTGCTGCAGTTCAGTCAACGAAAACAACCGTTTCAAAGAAAGGAACAAAGTTGCTCATTGAAATAGTTAACCGCTCGAAAAAGAAGGAACTAGATTAATCGAACATATCCACCTGCTTAGAATCACGTGTGGCTTTGTTTGAAAGTCAATAGACTACTTAGGTTCTTTCACTAGCCTACCCAGTTCAGAGGGTGATGACGTGGAGCTTAGACCGGCAGCTTAGTTTGTTTTTGGCCATTGCACATTCAACATGGTTGATATTGTGGATGAAGGGTCTTTTTTTTCTTAATTAAGAAGCTGAAAAATATCCCTACGGAATTGGTGCCGGTGCCAAAAATACTGGCAGGAATCCCAGTGGCGATCCGCCCGACTCTGATCATCTGCCACAAACCGTGAACAAATTGATTATGTTGCATATGTAATGGAAAGTTATGCAAACGGCGTCGACTTTGCTCCACCTGTTTAGGGCGTAATCCGAATAGCTTCCCGCACCCCGCATGGCCCCGTTTTGCATTCCCGCGTGTGCATCGCTTCTTTTCACTAGTCACTTAGCGCATGCAGTCCCAAATCTGTGTGTTTCTGCTTTAGGACTGGGGATTTCGTGTGCTGGGTCCAGCGGCGTTCCTTATGCCCTTGGCGGTGGCTATGTCGACGTTCGGCGCAGCAAACGGGTCCCAGTTCACCGCTGGTAGGTAAGTAACCCCTGTTATGTTCCGTTCACGTTACCCAATGCTTAAGGGCGGGTCTCATGGTGTTCTTGAAGTTGCCTAAAGTTCCATTCACGTTATCCAATGCTTAAGGGCGGCTCTCATGGTGTTCATGGTTGTTGTTCAAGTTGCATGAGCGCTTGGACGGACGCGTTATTTCGAAACTTGACAAAAATTCTCACTTTTTTTTAGGGGCAAACGAAAGATAGTAACCTAAAAAGCGAGGAATCCAGCAGCCTAATTGTTTTCATTGCAGTCTTCTCATTAGGCAACTTTTCGGCACTTCAAGAACTCCGCGTGGCCGCCTTAATCGCCGGCCGGACAGTTTCGACCATTTATCAGGACATGAATCTGCCTGTGACTCTTCGTGCTTTCCCGCCGAAGCGATAGATGGCGCGAGAGCCGTATTACCTGTAGATGGTATGAGTTAGTATGGCTGCAAGTGCAGCATATCCACGTTCACATTGGGACTTTTTCTTGCATTTTTACCCGGTAAATAAAAAAAACATAACTATAAGAAAAAGCTATGGCCTAAAAGCGGGTAAAGCTGAGCTTCTCGGTACCATGTCGTCTGACAGCACTTCTCATAGCGACGAAACAGAAGTGTCTCGTGCCTCTCTTCTGACATAGTGCTAACCCACGATTAGGATTTCCGGCCGGATTTTCTTCAGCTTCATCAGAAATGGCGGCTATAGATTTGTTATGTAGTTTGATTGAACCATCAACTCGCACAAACACGGACTTGTCCAATTATGCTGTGAGCATGTTCTGTTTCTGAAATGTTGCTTTTGTTATTGTTTACCGGCGTGAACCACTTGAGTGGAGTACCTGTGGTGTGCCGTAACCGTCGCGTCCTCATCATCACCCTGTAGCCTACTGAATCATCGTCAGTGTGTGTTTGTCCTTTGTGTGTTTTGCGATGTAAAACTGCTGGTTGACATGCAAAATACTTTTGGTCTGGTAACGTTTGTCTGGGCGGAAATCAATCGCAGTAGTAATGTTGTTTAACGGTCTTATTGTATTCCACAGTTTATCTCCGAGCTCTTCGAATGTGTCACCCCGTACAAGCAGAAACGACAGTAGTTGAAACGTCATCCCTTACCGTAACTCTTGCAGCAGATCTGCAATGAGTTGTATCACTAGAAGATTTAAATTTTAACGGTGACACAAGGGGAAGTATAACGAGATGACTTTCTGAATCCCTCTGATCAATACGAGGAAGAGATAATCAGAATAGTAAAGTTAATTAATTGAAGGATTTTATTCCGCCGAAATGACAAGACAAGAAGAGGAAAAGTACAAAGGTTATTCACTTACATTTCCCGATTTTAAGGCACATAATCCATAGCATTACAAAATAAAATAATAAAAAAATGTGCAAAATTGTCTTTAGTAGACGCCATGATGCTTTGGTGCTACGTCTGGTGCTGCTTCTTAGTTACGTCCTCTTCTTCCGCAGACTTTCGGTGCTAGAGCACTTGCTTCGTTTGCGTGGCTAATGCCGTTAGCCGTCTGTATTTCAACGTTCGGTTCTGCCAACGGGACCTTGTTTGTTGGAGGGAGGTAAGAAGTAGAACTGTTTCCGCATGCTAGCAAAGTTTTGCCTTTGGACAGCTTCAGTACAGTTTATAGTGTGAGGGTGTAGCATTCTACTATAACCCTGATTTTTGGATACCCTATATCAAACTTTGGGTTATTTAGCATTTGGCATACCCTATGCCTAACGCTGGATCACTATGCCAAATGTTGGATAGTCTAACCCAATCAGATATTGATGATTTGCATGAAGCTTAGAAATCAGCCGATGAGAATTCATTTATATTGGGGTAAGTCAGGGGTAGGTCAGGGCTAGGGTACCACCAGGTATCCGGCGTTTGGCATAGTCATCCAGCGTTAGACTATGATAAACCCTAAATATACCCAGCGTTTGGCATAGGGTATCCAACAATCAGGGGTTTGTGATAGACTGTGCTGTAGGGATCACAATAATATAATAGAAGATTCCAAAACTCCTGGAAGGTAGTATTGACGACGATAATTGTGTACAGTGTATGTGTTATAATATTATTATTTTGTTTCGACTAAGTTTTTACGAAACCAAAACTCTATTTAAATCGTACAAAATATTATGTGAATTAACAGAAATAGTATGTACTCGCTGTAATCTCTATTGACATTTCTGATGCTATTTTTCTTTAAAAAGAACTTTTGCAAAAATAGAGTAAATTGAAATGAAAAATCGCCTGGAGCAGGTATTGGGTGTGAATTATACCTAGATGTCGTCGAAAAGAGGGATTGCTTCGAAATTAAGAAAAAAAGGGAAGTCAATCTTGTTGGTCGGTTCCTACCTTTGTGTTTTAGTCAAGACCTCGCATTTTGACTCCAATCTGCTATTGTCGGGTAGGCCGGTAAGATGGGACTTAATTTATCCATCCTTCTTTCTCCCGATGGAACTGTGATCGTCTACGTGTTTCAGTTTTAGAGATAAGTTGTTTTTCGGCGGTAGCTGCTTCGAATCCCGTGTCGACCACATGTGGAGAACTACAACTTACCTTATTAATTTGCAGGCTATGCTACGTAGCAAGTCGCGAGGGCCATCTTGTGGACATTCTCTCATACGTTCACATTAAGAGACTAACACCAAGCCCAGCTCTTCTGTTCAATGTAAGTATGTAGCAACCCCTTAAAGGAGCCGTCGTACCTATAACGCCAATGCAACCTACTTCCGTAACTGCACTCTGATTCGGAAAAGGCTTAAAACGGCCAAGGTCGTAGATAATTTGGAACGTGTTCCACCCTACTTACCGTCGTTACTACGCTAGTCACCGTAGTTACTACGCTAGGCTGGAACGCTTTTTTCGGTCAAATATCAGGCCGCGAGCTGATCGGACCAATTACGTTACAGAGATGCGTAGTTACTACGCTTACTACGCTCCCGAGTGTGGTAAGCAAATAGTTACTATTAGTTACTATTTTGAGAAGGTTGGAACGGTCAGCGTAGTAACTTTTCTTGAGGCTGGAACGGAAATAGTAACTAATAGTTACTATTGGTAGAGGGGTGGAACACGCTCTTGGTAGAAGCGGAGCCTAGTTTCACAGTATTCAAATAGTTCTGGATCGTGGAACATAAATAGTAAATAGTGGGAGGTGTGCTTTAAAGCCAGGCATAGCCTTCCAGATTTTTCTTCCGGATTCCAGATATCTGTTGTCGTCGAGCTGTGGATGGAGCCAGACCAAAAGCGTCTGGAAGTCTGGGCGTTGACCAAGCCAGATTCCATAATCTGGAAGGGTGCAATAGCAACATAGTTGAGAGAAACAGTAAGCAATCGAGTGGCTGGGCTAGGAGAAACAAGACCAAAGGTTTCGATAGGATCCCAAAAATTTAATATTTACTCCAGACAATTGGGTCTTGTCTAAACCAGAACCAGCCGTCACCAGACTCCTTGAACATTTTTACTATTAAAATTTAGAAACAGATTAAGGCCAAATAGCTAATCATCTGAGAAAACGAAGTTCAGATATGGATTCAGCATGTGTGTTTACCCCTATAAGTCATACCTATTTCGACGAAATCGATCGGAGCTTCCTGCCTTACTTCTGCCAGTTTTCCGGTTTCGATCGAATTCTGGAACTTCTTGTCCGGCAAAAAAAGCTCAAAAGCGAATTCAGTTTATTTCCTTACCCCTATATCGAACAACTAATCAACTTCAAATAAAACTTGATAAAACTTCAAATTAAATGACTGTCATATACGGATTCAGCGTTTGTTCTTGCCCTTAAATCGGACATCTAATCAACTACAAATAAAACTTTTGCTTTTAACAAATTTTCCGGTTTTGGCCGGATTCCGGGCGAACTACTTGTCCGCGAAGAAAATGATTTTCACGTAAGTGTTCAGCATGTCTTCTTACCCCTAAAGCGAACACCTAATCAACTTCAAACAAAACATTTTTTTTTTAGCAAACTTTCCGGTTTTTGCCGGATTCCAGGCGAACTACTTCTCCGGGGAAAAAATGGCTTTCATAATCGTGTTCAGCATGCCTTCTTTCCCCATAATCGACTATCTCATTAGCTGTTTAAAAATATTTTGTCTGCCCCTGAACCCCCTCCCCCACCCCTAAATGTAGGCCTAAGAGCCATCTTCGAACACGACCTTTCCCTAGACCCAAAGAATCCTCACACCAAGTTTCATCAAAATATCTCATTCCCTTCGAGAGTTATCGTGCTCACAGATGGACGGACAGACTGACAACTTTTGCGATGTCATAGTTATCCCTCCACTTACGTTTTGGGATCCCAAAAAGTAGAGTGACTGACAGTTGTGTTTAGAAAGCAAAAGATATATACTCTTCTTGTAGACAAAACACAAAAAGTAAATCAAACAGACGGACTAAATGATGATGGGGCGAAACTCGAGAGAACGCCGATTCCGACTCCCTCCTGTGAAGGACTGCCAGCTTAGCTGTTGCATCTGGGACTTGGAAATGCCTAGGAAATGTTGAAGATTGCTGTCTGCCATGTTTCAGTGAACGGCGGCTCTCCGTTTGCGATTTGCCCTTTGCGACTTGTAAACTGGGAATTGTCGAAATCGGCCTGCCGAATGAAAACTTGCCAGGTTTCGAAAAGGGCAAATGAAACCTTCCTCAGCACAGGTTTGGCCCTTAAAGTACACCTGAACAATGAAACCATACTTGAACACACCATGGAGAATGCATTTACAAACATGGCCACGGAGAGCATTCTTCTCCTGAGCGTGACGTTTTCAAAATAGGGATGTTCGTTTCTGGAGGTTTGCACATGCAGACTCCAAGACAAAAAGCGCAATTCATTCAAATCTTGTACAGCGCTGGCCGGTCATCGCGGAGAAGGAAATCTACCAGTAGAGGCGGCTCCAGTGGAGGCCTGCCGTGCCCAAAAGAAAGGCCGAAAGGGACCGACGCAACGTTGGACCCAGTGGCTCTACATTTTTGGATTGGATTGGATCGTATTGGAATTTCTTCTAGATATACGTTTGGGCTTAACTGGTTAAAAAATATTCCAGAAGAAGGATTGATTGAAGACATTTGTTCATTTCTAAAATTGTTCGGTACTGAAATAAGGACAGATGCAAAATGGAGCAAAAATCATAGCTTGGAAACACTATTTCGTATTTGGATTGGGTTTTCTTCAGGCAATGTTAACGGGAGTCATACAGATAGGGAGGGATGATACTTGGTACTCTTCATTCAGGTGTCCTTTAATGCACGTATGGAAATGATAATCATTTGACTCTAGAAACTAAATAGTATAGCGAAGACAAAATTAAAGAAAAATTGCTGCGGTATAAGAGTGCGATGTTTCAGTGCGTAGAATCCAGTGTGACAAATTAGCCGGAAAGACTGCGGCCTCCCTCATTTAACACAAATAACGCTTCGACTGACGTTGTTTCGAACTTCTCTGCGTCATTTGTCTCAGATGAAGCACGGCCACACTCCTTGGGGGCTAATGTCATTCTTGATTCTACGCAGCGAAACATCGTATACTTTATTCCGAAGCAAAACTTTTAAATCTGCGTTATATTATTTTAATTTCTAAGATTCAAGTGATCACATAATAACCAGTCAGGTGCCGATACGTGCTTTAAGACCGCGCTTCCGGTTTGTACTTGGTTGGTCCAATCTTGTCTCGTGTGTCTTATTACGCACTGGGTAAGGAGATATCTGCACGACTTCGCACGTGAGCTAGTACAAGTTTCTAGAAGCTGAGTCAGTGCTTAGCCAGTTAGCCTAGAGCAGCTTGAGACAATTAAGCCTCGAATGCATACATCTCCAGGATCCATTTCTGCGCAGGACATGGACAAAAACTAAATGAATGTTTTCCTCTTTTCTTCCAGTCAGTCATCGCTTTACTGATGATTATCCCTGGTAACATCGGCAGTCTTATAGACTTCTTCAGCTTCACAGCTTGGATTTTCTATGGAAGCTGCATGGGTGCTCTCATCCTGATGAGGTTTACAAGGCCGAATGCTCCTAGACCTTATAAGGTAGGATTATAGTAGTTGCGTTTTTGCAGTACCACGGTCTATATATGGTCTAAAGTCGTTTTTGCAGTTGTGGTATCTGATACCACGGTCATGGTATCTGGCCAGTTACCGTAGTAACTGATATTCAGATATCACGGTCCGTCGGTCCGACCGTGGTATCTGAAAAGTCATCTCACTTTCGTCAAATTTTGTCGAATTGGTGAGAAAGAAGTTCAGCACTTACTGATGTAACTGGATATCAGTTTTTCTTTTGGGATGATTTCGAAAAGTGCAATTTCGGCAATAGTCGTTTTTGCAGTAGACCGTATAGTAGATACCACGGTAACTGCAAAAACGACTAATTGCATATCCAGTTACCGTGTTAACAGATACCATGGTATCTGAAAAAATGCAACTATTATAATTGAATGCACAAGAAGCCGGGGGGAACATCCAGAACCATCATCTACCATATTAGTAGTCTACATATCAAAGCGCAAAAATACCGAATATTCAGAGCAAAACGTCAACATCAGCTGGGGTTTTGTTAAAGCTGTAACAAACGAGGAGATAGAACCAGGGGCGTAACTAAGGGGGGGGGGGTAGGGGGGACTCCCCCTCCCAACATGGCCTGGAAAGAGAGTTCGTCGGCACAATTTTGCCGAAAATAAGCTTTTGTCGGCGCAAAGCGCCGGCAAAGGCTTTACGCACGAGCAGCTATATGTATACGGAAAATTTTTGTCGGCACATTTTGTAGAAGGGTCAGGTTTTGTCGGCACGTTTCTGTACCTAATTAGCTATTGTCTGCACATATTTGTAAAGAAATCTTCTCCTGACAAAAGCTAGTTATGTCAACACAGTTCTAGTCGAGGTTCTAGTAAGCATTTACACACCTTAATTGAAATCCGACCTATCGGTTACCGGCACATTTTATAGAAGTAGGCTACTATCATCTTAGACATAGTAATCTTCCTGCCAGTGCAGCTGCTTCAGGTACGTTTCCCGCTCCCGACGAAAGTAAACCTGTTACACTGTGTCGGAACACAGTCAAATTATCGTCGGAACATTTTTCAGTCGAACAATAAACCCAAGAAGTAAACCCCCAAGAAAATACAAAGGAAATACAATTTTGTATGCTTTTGTCGGGTGTCGGTCCACTCGTCGGCACATTGGGTTCTTTTTATACGTAAGAAATCAAGTTCTGTACAGTCTTGTCGGGCACAAGACAGAAGAAATCAAACGCTGTATGGTTTTGTCGGGCGTGGATATTCTCCTCGGTACATCAGGTTCTTTTTCATCGAAGAAATCTTATTCTGTAAATGCTTATCGGACGCATCCCGAAAGTTTAAATTTCGTCGGCACATCGGCTTTTGTTTACACGTACAAAATAAAGTTCTTACAGTCTTGTCCGGCAAACCCAGAAGAAATCAAATTCTGAATGATTTTGTTGGGAGTAGGTATTCTTTGACGATGCAAAAAGGATGCGTCAGCTTCATTTTTTTCTGTCGGCAATCAGGTTCTTTTTATGCGTAAGAAATCAAATTCCGTAAACATTAATCGGGCGCAACCGGAAAATGTCAAGTCTCGTCGGCAGATCGTGATCTTACGTAATAAATAAAATTCCACAAGCTTCGTCGGGCCAATCTCGAAATTTCAAGTCTCGTCGTTAAACCATTTTTTTTCTTTTTTTAATGCACCGTCAAAATTTTTTTCGTTCCATTCCGTTCTTTGTCGTCAAGATTCGGCAAAACTGTTCTTCTAATTTTGTTTGTAGGTCGTTTATGTGTGCGTACCGATAAACCATTTTTGCGTACCATTTTTTGACGAACAGACCTGTTATTTCGGATCTCAAAGCGCTCTGCTCATCAGCGTTTCCACAAAACTTCGCCTGCTGCGTATTTCCTAGTATTCTCTGTTCCAACGAACGGTTATTCATTTGGTTGGCGTTTTGGGGTTGAAATTCTGGGGGTTTGAAGCCCATTAAAAGTTAGAATTTGTATGGTAGGCTAGACCAAATTTTTTCCGAAGAAAGGCAGATTTTAAAAATTTCGCCTGCGCCGCTTACTTTGACTCATTCTGGGTACAAACAAAACGTATACAAACTTTCACTGAAGGAATAGTCTCAATTGACGAATTACAGTTAGATTTACAAAAGATTTCGCCTGCGGCGCATTTCGTAGTAGGCCTATTCTCTATTTAGAAGAACGGTGTTTTATTTAGTTAGCGTTTTAGGATTTAAATTATTGGGGGTTTGAAACACATTTAAAGCTAGAACTTATGGCAACATTTTTCTGGAAAGAAAGCAGATTTAAAAAACTTTGCCTGCGGCGCTTGCTTCAACTTTTTTTTCTGGGTAAAGTCGTTGAAAGTTTCACTTTTTTTGCGAAAGTTGAACGGAAAAGCCGAATATGTGAATTTCAAGGCTACGGAAATGTGAATTTCAATATAGGCTACGGATTTATGTGAATTTCAATATAGGCTACGGATTTACACTGGTTATATTCTATGCTGTCGGGAAATGTACGCCGTTGTTGTCGGCACATTTTTTAGTCCTTCGGCACAAACTGGACGTCCCCCCCCCCAAAGGTAAAAGGCTAGTTACGCCCCTGGATAGAACTTGTCGCTTACCTGTTATCGGTGATTCGCGTCAGGGTGTGGTTTTTATGGCACTTGCCCTTCGGCCAAGTGCCATATAGCGATCGCAATTTCTGTCCGTCCGTCGGTCTGTCGGTCGGTCTGTCGGTCCGGGTTTTGCTAGTTTGGGTACTTCCACATAAGCTAGGACGATGAAACTTGGCAGGCATATCAGGGACCCCAAATGATTAAGTTGGAAATAATCACTTTCCCGATCCGAACATCAGGGGGGGAGTGGAGTGAGGGGGAATCCGGAATAATTTGGAAAGAGCTCGTGCCCCAGACGGTCCGATTAAAATCTGAACCGGATCCGGTGACTCTGGGGGGAGCTGGAGGGGGGGGGGCAGAAATCTTGGGAAACGCTTGGAGTGGAGGGATTGGGATGAAACTTGGTGGGAAGAATGAGCATGAGTCCTAGATAAGTCATTGGCATAGCCGGACCGGATCCGGTCACTATCTGGGAGTTGGGGGGGGGTCCGGATTTCTAGTGATCCCGCGAGTTCGGTGCTTCCTGATGTGCTAGGACGATGAAAATTGGCAGGCATGTCAGGGACCCGAACAGATTGACTTGATAATAGTCGTTTCCCCGATCCGACCATCCGGGGGGGGGGCTGGAGGGAGGGGAATCCGGAAAAATAAGGTATTTTTAACTTACGAACGGGTGATCGGATCTTAATGAAACTTGATATATAGAAGTACCTTGTGTCTCAGACCTCCCATTTTAAATCCAGACCGGATCCGGTGACATGGGGGGTAGTTGGGGGGGGGGGACCGGAAATCTTGAAAATCGCTTCGAGTGGAGAGATCTGGATGAAAGTTGGTGGAAAGAACAAGCACAAGTCCTAGATACGGGATTGACATAACCGGACCGGATCCGCTCACTTTGGGGGAGTTGGGGGGGATTCGGATTTCTAGTGATCCCGCGAGTTCGGTGCTTCCTGATGTGCTAGGACGATGAAAATTGGCAGGCATGTCAGGGACCCGAACAGATTGACTTGATAATAGTCGTTTCCCCGATCCGACCATCCGGGGGGGGCTGGACTTGAGGGAGGGGAATCCGGAAAAATGAGGTATTTTTAACTTACGAACGGGTGATCGGATCTTAATGAAACTTGATATATAGAAGGAACTTGTGTCTCAGACATCCCAGTTTAAATCCGGACCGGATCCGGTGACATTGGGAGAACTGGAGGGGGGAACCGGAAATCTTGGGAAACGCTTTGAGTAGAGAGATCGGGAGGAAAGTTGGTGGAAAAAACAAGCACAGACCCTAGATACGTGATTGACATAACCGGACCGGATCCGTTCACAGTAGGGGGGGGGGATCCGAATTTCTAGTGATCCGGCGAGTTCGGTACTTCCTGATGCGCTAAGACGATGAAACTTGGCAGGCGTGTATGGGACCCGAACAGGTTGACTTGAGAATAGTCGTTTCCCGGATCCG